>VZDJ01007753.1:1945817-2003227 GCA_008694505.1 Cyanoderma ruficeps
TTGGGTTTTTTTTTTTTTTTTTTGCGCTAACTGGTTATGTTGTAATAATCCCGTTTCTCTGTTTATTCAAGCATCTGATGCACAACTGATAAAAAAGTTGAGGCACACACAGACAATTACTGCCTAATCCTAACTGTCTTTAAATTAATTGTGGACAAATTAGTTTCTCCAACTTTAATATTCAAAGAAAAGCGAATTCAAAACCTGGTATTTGGCCATCAAATTCCTAATGGATATGAACGAATGAAAAGCAGCAAAAGCATTAACTTATAAACTCAGAGCTTGCACACAAAGTAAGTCCTCTCTTCCCACCTTGTATTATTCCTTGAACAAGGCATCAATTTACTGATTCTTTGATCATACACAAGACTTTCTACACAAATGATCCCATATTATGCTGAGAAAGCCAAAAAGGAAGCTCTAGAATGGACTGGTATGTCTCATAATTTCCTGGGGTGTTACCAAATTGATAATTTTTTTCCCCATTAAAAAAAGGGCAGGGACTACAGTTGGGGCAATTTACATGCAATTACAATTAGATCTGATTGTTATTAATTTGATGCTGAACATCACATGAAGTGCTTGAAGAGAAACTTTAAAGAGGACTTCCTAGAATTTAACCATCACTTCTATGCTGATTCGAAAGAAAGCACAAAAAGGTTTTATGAAGTGAAGAGCTGGGCAACTATGTCCAAAGTTATTAAACAGATGCAAAAATTGTCCACATGGTGAGAAACTGATTGGAATGGCAGCACTACATTAAGAAGGAATAATCAAATGTCTGTATTTCATGTATCTGAAGAACAGGAGAAAAAGGTGCTTGCTTTTAGGTGAAACCGACAACAATTTTCAACAGAGCTGATCTCTGCGCATTCCAAGATTACAGGGCATTGGCAAAAAAGAAATAAAATTGGGCAGTACAAACAGAAGGCTATTATTAAAACTAAGAAATATTTAAATGGATGTGGTAAGATTTAGATGGTTCTGGATGTGTGGGTGAAAAGAAATAGGCTGAAGAGGATGCCAAGATTAGAGCCTTGAGTGAAAAGAGTCATTGTTATATTATCAGTTCTTTCTACTTATTCTACACTAGAACAGAGAACAGACAGTGCAAAAATAGGTGAGTATTTTTAAATATTGAAAAGATTTCATTTAGAAATTACAAAATAGAAAATGAAGATACTTGTTTGTGTATGGAGGCCATAATATCATTAGCCACCATTACACAAGTACAGGTATTCTATCATATAGTACCTTAAGTATCAACCAGTTCCAGCAGCAGCAGGAAGTTTCACAGAACCAAGGGTTGGGTCCTGCTCTTGGGCCACAAGACCCCCCTGCAGCTCCAGGCCACTCCTTCCTTCCTGCAGGGCTCTGCGTGAGGCTCCAGCTGCTGTGCCATGGGCACTCGCTCCAGCTGGCACGGCTGCCAAGGCCTGGGGCACACCCCTGTCATTGCCGGGCAGCCTCAAGCAGGGCCTCCCTTCACTGAGCACCACTGCTGTCTCTGGGGCTGCACTGCGCTCCAGCTCCCAAGATCCGGGGGAGCTGGGCCTCTTTGTTTCACTCCTCTGGGAAGAATTCCGGTCCAGAGGCTAAGGAGACTTTGGTTCATTCTGTAATTTTGTGTCGCTTCTCTGACACATTTCCTCAGACCTGTCTCAGCTGAATGCCTGTGCTCCTTCTCCCTCTGCTCTTCTTCTCTGGGTATGGATACAGCCTTGGCCTTCAGAGACAAGTTCTGTCCCTTCTGGGTTACATTCTCCTCTGCTTGAAGGCCTACAGGACTTGAGGGGGCCTTGAGATTCCTGTTCAGCCGCAGCAGCCGCATGAAGAACTGCCTTTTGTGTGCTGCTCCAACTGCATCCTACAACTCGAGGTGCTGCTGACTGAAGAGACCTTCCCAAACCCTCTACTTCCAACAGTCAGGGATCCTCTTTGATTTCCCAGCCCCTGCCTTTTTCCTGCTCTACTTATTGACATTCATTCTTCTACAAACTCTCCATTGCATTTAGCGATTCTTCCCTAAAATGTTGCTTTTTTCTTTAATGCAAATATACAAAGAAAAAGGAAAGCAGGCGCTTGGATGGCTAAAAAGTTGAGCAGCACTCTTGGGCAAAGCCTCTTGTCCTTCCTACAGGGAAATTGCTAATGAGGCAGTGCCAGCCTTCTCAGAGCTGGGTCAAGGACATGAGAGAGCAGATACCAACAAGGATTTTAACCTATGCCAAAGGATGGTTGGGTTGGACATTAGGAAGTGCTTTTGCCCAGTGTTAAGAGATTGGAATGGGCTGCTTGGGGTGGTGGTGGAGTCCCCGGTGTGGGAGGTGTCCAAAGAAAGCTTGGGCATGGTGCTCAGTGCTCTGCTGGAGTTGCCATGGTGGGGATGGATCCCCACTTGGGCCTTCCAGTATCGATTCCATGATTCTGTGACATCACAGCCTCTGGGGCCGGTGCAGTGGAACTGTCCCCAGCCCGTCACCGTGCCCAGAGCACGAGCAGCAGTTGGTCTGGACAGACAGCCAGAGCGTGTGCTGAGGTGGCAGCTCAACCTACAGCAGCAGCATGGCTGGCTACAGCTCCCAGTGGCTTCTGAGTCTGTGTGTGCTCCTGATGCTGGCCCGTCTGCTCAGCCCTTCTAGCCGTCCTGAGGGGGACACGGCCACCTTGCGCCAGCTTCCCGAGGACATGGAACAGCAGGACATGGGCCCTGGGAAGATTCCCCTTGCAAGTCGTGGTGGCTGTTTCTTTGGCCAGCATTGTCCTGAAGCTGCTGCTGCTCACCATCTGTTGTCCTCAGATGGTGCCTTGGCAGAAAGCCCCAGAGATGCTGGGAAGAGGTGAGGAAAGAGGGTCAGGTAGGTGAGATGGGGGCAGGGGCCAGGAGGAAACAAGGACCAAACTGGTGTCAGGCAAGGCATGAGAGACCACACAGGGGGTAAAAGCTGGGCAGACCCCGAGGGTCCTGGACCTTTTGGGCAGCACTTTGCCCAAGACTGTGAGGCAGAGGAGGTGTTTTAGGCCCAGCGAGGGAATCAAGCTCGGGCTGAGCCCCAGGGAGACCAAGCTGAGCTGGACAGAGCCCTTCTTCCTGTAGCCTCTGCCCGGGACAGCCCAGGGGTGTCCAAAGCATGCCAAGAAGGCTCAGCACCATGCTCTCCCTGTGCTGTGTCTTGCAGGAGAAGTGCCAGAGCCCCCTGGTCTCTCCATAGCCGTGCTGCTGCAGGGAACTCCTGGAGGCACAACCGTGCCCTGATGCAGCCATCCCTGTGCCACAGCTCTCTGCAGAGGCTCAGGCAGAAGAGCAGAAGAGCCTGTGGAAGAGGAGGAGACTGCACTTCTCCTCTCAACTCTGAACTCCCCTGCTCCAGCTCGCCTCACAGTTCTCAGAGCAGTGCAAGGGGATGGCGTGACCCGTGCTCAGCCCGGGCACTGTAACAATCCCCCACCATACATTTTAGTGAAGACCCCGTTTGTTAAGCATAGCTTTCCATAGCTTAGCTGTAGCTTCCCACAATCTTCTTCCCTTCTTCTTTTCCTCTAGACGATAAAGTTTTTCTTAACGTTCCAGTTCTAAGAAGTAGACAGTTTTAGGTATAAGGTTCTCCCCATAAGTTATCCTCTCACTGCCCCGTTTTAGATTTTTTGAGTAGTTTGTTTGAATAAAGTTCAGCTTTTCTGCACTATGCTGTGTTATTTTCTTGATATTCTATCCTTCATTAAAATAAAGGTCCTTCATTGGAAGGAGTATCTTCTGAGGAATGCAAACTTTGATGGCTTACCCATTCCTACTAATCCAATAGGACAAAAGACTACAAATTGGCTTTACAATTTCAAAAACTACTCCTTCAGCTCTTACACATCAATTTTATTATTAGCAATGTTCTGAAGTGATACCAAAGCAGAAAATAAGGAGGAAGATAATCAGCAGTTGACATCACCTGCTAAACTACATTTTAAATTTAGTTTAAGGTCTCCAGGTGCAATTTTGAGTCTGTAAATGGGGACATTCACACAGAGGCACTACCCGTCGGTAGTTTTGGCCTTTTTATTTTGAGTTTCCTTTTTATTTTTTTTTCACCAAATTAAGGAAAAATCAAACAAAAGTGACTTTTTAGGCGAAGAAAAGACATGATCAGGTTTTAAGAAAGCATTTTATTCTGCCTGTCTAATAACCTATTGGGGAAAATGTGAGCTTTTAGCAAAATGTCACTGTGCTGTTGCAGTTGTTCTACCACTGGGATGAATAACAGGCAGGTCTGTATGATTCCTATAGTTCATCCTATGCCAGGGTCATTGACCACTTATCACTGTAGGGATCACTGAGATGTGTGACAGTGGAAAATGTGGAGGTAGCTGGATAAATAAATACTTGCAATTTCCTTAGTCAGAAAAAAACCCCAAAACTTCAAAACAAAGCTATAAAAATAGTTATCCTCTGAATTAGGAGAATTTAAATTAACTGTTTTATGACTGCTTTTGGTTCGTATTCTTATGTTAAATATTGTCATTTCTATCTGAAATATTAATCATTATTATGCTTTTCAGAAGTGAATTACAAAGTAACATACACCAATCTTCTCCAAATCTGATTTTAAGTGTTTGCAAGTTTAATCACTTAGGAAACAAAAGGAACCCCACATGTCTTAGGATCAATAAAAAGTAACCAACAAAACTTGACAAAGTATATTAAATTGTCAATAAAGTCAGTAAATATTTTCCACTGTAGAGATGGATACCACCAGTTTAGCAATTTTGCTACTATAGATTTAGTGTAGAAAAAATAAGTCTTTAGAGCCAAATCAGTTATGAGGTGCTCTAGTCTACTGCCAGTATCCTCTGGGTATAAACAGCATATTCTTCATACTCTCATCCCCAAAGAATTCCACTTCAAAATTCAGTCTGGTTTTGAGTTTGACCAAACAAATGAAAATTCTCTATTAAAACACAGTGATTGGCAGCAGGGTCAGTCTTTGCAATGAAAATCTAAGATTTCACAATATATTCCTGATAAGATCTCTAACATGGTTATTGTGGTGGCTTGGCCCTTGCTGGCAGCCAAACTTCCACCCAGACATTGGCTCATTCCCTCTGCTCAGAAGGAAAGGGAGAAAATAAGAAAAGCAGGAACAAGAAAGCTACCTCAGCATAAAGACAGGGAGGTCACTGATGAAACAGGCTTAACTTGGAAAATCTTATTTATCACCACTTAAAAGAATATTTAATTATATTAGTATTTGTTATTATTAGATAGTCAGAGACAGCC
Organism: Cyanoderma ruficeps; assembly: GCA_008694505.1. NCBI lineage: Eukaryota > Metazoa > Chordata > Aves > Passeriformes > Timaliidae > Cyanoderma > Cyanoderma ruficeps. The sequence goes on from VZDJ01007753.1 coordinate 1,951,084, forward strand.
AACCTGACTCAAATCACTAAGCCACCCATCTTGTTTTGGTAGTGAAACTGGAGGATAACAAAAAAATATGACATTCCCCTGACATAAATGTTTTCACTCCAATTTTAATAAAACAGTATGTTTTTCTGTATTTGCTTAAGAAATAGCTAATGGAAAGTTATTTCTTTATTCTAAAAATTATTCTGTTACAAGGAGCAATTTAGTTAATGCTCTTCTAATTTGCAATAGACACTAAAGCACTCAAACCAAATTTTCTTTGTACTGAAATTCTTCATTATTAGATTGGGAACTCCTCAAGACAGGGTCCTGTAATGTGGTAGGAAGAGTGTTGTTAGGCAACAGAGACATTACTGAAGACCAACTATATTCCCATTACATTTTGGAATGTATACATTTCTTCAGCACACATATCACTGAAATTAAAGCTAACTAATTAATGATAAATGATCTGCAAAAAGATGGGAAGGTGTAAAGTATCCTGTTAATACAAAGTTTCTGAGAATAAAGATAGAACTGACTGAGGGAATGGGCTTACAGCCTCACAGTGCTGAGTTCACAGGCAGGTGAAATTTACTGTAGATAACTGTAATGTAAACACAGAAAAAATCCTAATCTTACCTATAAAATTATCTACTGGATGTAGATGTTAACAATCAGAACACAGAGCCTGGGATCTATATACTTAACGCTGTGAAAACAGAGTTCAGTGTTCAACAGCACCACTTTCAACAATGCTTAGTTTATCTGCTGTCTCATTTCCCCAGCAAAGCAAAACAAATGAGAGACAGGAATTACAAGGAAAGAAATTATTAATTGGACTGTGCTTCTGTCTTGAATACTGGGTGTAACTCCTGGTCTTCTCTGCTCCAAAAGCATATAGTGGTGCTCAAAAAAAGAAAAAAAAATACAGCAATGTGAAAAGAATCTGAAAAAAAATATGCCCAAGGTCTTCAGCTTAGAAAATAAATGCAAGACTCAGGAAAGATATAAAACCATTAATTGAAGAGACAAGGTGACTAGAGAGAAACTGTTCATTGTTTCTATCAAAATGAGAAGAATATCAATTAAGACAGACAGGAAACTTTAAAAAGCCCCATATTTCACACTTGTGTAAAATACTCAAGTTGTATGGAGTAAGGACCTTTCCTTGTACTAATCTGCAGATGCTAAAAGACTATGTGGACTTAAAAAAAAAAAAAGACTGGGCAAATTTGTGGATTAAAAACCTACTGAGAACTGTCAAGAATAAGACACCACTTCTGATTCAGAAAGTGCTGAAGTCGCAGATAGTTGCATCCATGGTATTTAGGGATCATGTGATGTCCTATCTCTCTGGTCCTCCTTAGCCACTTCCCAGTAGCCACTGTCACACATATACCCAAACGTGTTTTAATGAAGATTACACCAGCAAATTATTTCTGGAATGCATTTATTTATAGCTGAATTCAAGGGAATATAAAAAAATAAAGAATATGCATAAATGCAAATTATTTCTCAGCCTTAAAAGCATTTACAAGTATAATTGATTGTGGTCCAGTTGATATCACTAACATATGAATACAAGAAAATATAAGAATATAATCCCAAAGGAACTACACATTTTCCTTTTCCGAAACTTTTTAGAACCAATAGGATGGCACAGAATCTTGGTTAAGTGCACCAAGTCAGGAGAGAATGTTTTTTCTTTCGTTTGGAAAAAGACTGTAGGGGTATTTCTAACGAAGGAAGATGTACTACGGTATTAAAATTCCACCAGATTGACCTGCCTTTGAAAAAAATAAATAATTACTTATTTCCCTCCTGTGTACAGGAGTTAGTGTATTTGCCATTGCATACTGCATTTTCTGTCAGGAATCACACTTGACGATTTCTGTTCATGGGCAGCTTTCAGGCCCGTGTCCTGCAGCAGCACTTCCTGCCACCCCACAGCCTCCACAAAGCAGCTGCTACTCGGGGGCTGCTCCAAGGGAGGGAATCACAAGCAGTAGCACCAAGTAATTTCAAGAGTTGCTTGTTTCAATAAAAGAAGCAAAAAGTGCAACCACTGACTTACCTGAACTGATTTCTAAACCAGTGACCTAAAGCAGTACAATATTATGTGGAAACATGGCTCAAAGGACCTTTGTTCTAAGTAACAAGGTAAACATGCACAATTATAATAAATTTCAGAAGTGCTTAGCCGTTACTTTTCCAGAAACAAACAAACAGAATGAATGAGCAAAGGCATTACTCAAAATCCCATTAGCTGCCTATTTTCCCTTACAGCAGTCTAAATACTTCCAACGGTCTGTTCCAAAATTATTATTTTGATCCATTCCAAAGGTATTAGCTGTGCAAATAAACCTGGTCGTGCAATGCCGTCTACTCTGTAACTTAGTTAACGAGGGCGGGAAAAAAAAAAAGTACATAATTACTCAAATCCATACTTACTTCTCGGCTGCTAAAAAAAAAAAAAAGGAATAAAAAGGAGAAAGTGATGCTCCTCAGAGGGAAAACACTTCGATACTCTGCGTGTGCTTTACAGCCCGTACGAACAACTTTTCCGCGGCATCTCGAAGCTAAATGACAAGATAAAGCACCAAGTTGCGCCAGTTCAGCGTTCCTGCTCCTCCATCGCTTCCCCACGAGTCCCTTGCTGCGGCCGCGGCGCCTGGCGGGGGCCGGCCCGAGCCCCTCACGCTGCCCCCCCCGGGGGCGGCTGGGCTGACGGCGACATTCAGATTTATATTTTAAAAACGATCGCGGGAAGCGCGGTTCCCGGGGCCCGGGGAGGAGGGGAGGCGGGCGGCAGGGAGGGGAGGGGAGGAAGGGGGGCGGGCGGCGAGCACCGTTCCCCGCCTCACTCCCACCCCCGCCGGCTCCGCCGCGGCCGCTCCCGCCGCTGGGCGCTGGGAGGCGGCAGCGAGCGCCCGCCGCCGGAGCCGTTTGGGGAACGCGAGCGGGCGAGCCAGACTTTTACCTTTTCTCTCTTTTTTTCCCCGTCCTCACCCACCATGCCGCGGACGCCGCTGCCCGCGGGGGACGAGCGGCGGCTCAGCCCGGCGCCCTTCTCTTGAGGGGATGCGGGAGGCGCGGCCGGGACACAGCTAGCGCGACCCGCGCCTCTCCGCCGTCCTCCCCCTGCCGCGTCCCCGACCACCATGAGGGAAGAGCGAGAAGCTGCGGCGGCGGCCGCCTCCCCCGCCGGGGCCGGCAGAGCCCCGCAGCACTGCCCGCAGCCGGACGGCGGCGGGGCGGCCGCCCCCGCGGCGCTGCCCGGCAGCGCGGAGAGCCTGCGGAACGGATACGTGAAGAGCTGCGCGACCCCGCTGCGGCAGGACCCCCCGAAGAGCTTCCTCTCCTTGCTGCTCTTTCCTACCGCCTCCTCCTCCTGGGCTCGGCTCGCCCTGGGCGTCCTGGCCGCCGCTGTGCTCTCGCTCCTGGCCTTTCCCGGCCGGGGCAGCGCCCGGGACCAGCAGGACGGGAGCAGCTGGCGGAGCCCGCGGCCGCTGCACGCCTTGCTGTGCCTGACCCGCTGCCTCAGCCCCCTCTTCAGCATCGCCTGTGCCTTCTTCTTCCTCACCTGCTACCTGGTGGGCGGCCGGCGCGGGGAGCACGGCGGCGGCACGACCCGCTGGTGCCTGCTGGCGCTGCCCCTGTGCTGCTTCTCGGGGGACTTCGTGGCGCTGCAGTGGCTGCTGCCCGCGGAGGGGCACGAAGAGGAGCCGCAGATGTTCCTAGGAAGGCTCCTGACGGTGCTGGTGTCGGTGGCAGCGCTGACCCTGCCGCAGAGCTCCCTGAAGTTGCGCCGGAGCCTCCTCGTCTTGGTGTTCTGCAGCCTGGTGTGGCTGGTGTCGCTCGGCAGCCTCCAGGCGCTGCCCCCGGCGCTCGGCCCGCTGCTGGCCGGCACGGTCGGGGTGGCAGGCTGCCTCCTGGCACTCTGGGGCGGGGAGCACGGCATCTTCTCGGCGCAGAGCCGAGGAGCGCACCACCAGCATCACCGCCACCCACGGCTCCCCAGCGTGGAGGAAAAAGTGCCTGTGATCAGACCCAGGAGGAGATCTAGCTGCGTGTCCCTAGGGGAAACTTCGGTCAGCTACTACGGCAGCTGCAAAATGTTTAGGAGACCCTCGTTGCCTTGCATTTCCAGAGAGCAGGTAGGTTTCTCCGAAACTTGAAGGAGAAACTTTGGGAGGAATGAGCGCCACTTCATAGCTTTTCCTGGCTGCTGTGTGTGTCTGTGCTGGATGTCTGCTCACTAACAAACTCCTGCTAGAGGAATGGAGGAGAATGTTAGTCCCTTAGCGGGTTTCTCAGCTCGCTTCTGCAGAGTCGATATAACCCTTTATTTCTGCGTGGGTGCTAAATCATAATAATGTATTTGCTGTAGGACAGAAGGCTCGCTCGCTTTTTATGCAATCTCAATTATTAAACAGCGGTTCTTATTGATTAGAGCAAAACCTCAAACCGGTCGGCTTCAGCTCTCAGTTACCTTGTTATTTTGTTTGTTTTCCGAAGCCCCCCACCTCCTCCGCGTCTGGCAGCCTTTCCGAGAGAAAGAAACCACAGCTTTCTAAGCTGCTCGGCACTTCTGGTCCTTCCCGCTTTCTATCGACAAACCCATTGCCAAGTGTTAAAGAAATACCGGGTCTGAGGGTTATTGTTTATCGAATGTTGGCGCTGTTTGAGAGGCAGCTGTCCTTCTCCCTGCAGATTGCTGTCGTTTGTTCCTCTCTCTCCCTCTCTCTCACCCCCTGCTCCTCGCTCCACCTAAATAAGTTAACGTTAGTTTGGGGTTGATGGGTTTTAAGAAACTTCTTTTTACTGAAGAGAGAGCTGTTCAGTAGGGGCTGGAGGGATGCCCGAAACGCTCAGTTTTCTTGAATGGAACTCTGTTGGTTTCTACCTCCCGGAAAACTTTTCAATGAGTCTTGTTTTTTGTAGCGTAAACCCCCGTGCGTGTGGGGGAGTTTGTTTTTATTTGGGCACTTGCACGTCAACTGCAGGAACATCGAGTTGTGTTGGAACTGGCCCGAGGCTGCTGCAAGTGGATTATCAGCCCGTTGTAGGAGGGAGAATGAGGGGAGTGTATTTAATAAAAGTGCAAGTGAGTAGTTTCTGCGGAATGATTGTCGCTGCTGCAGAATCCCCCGTCTGTTACTTTTGTGGCTGAAACTCATCGGTGCCAAATGAAATTTTCTAATTTTTCCCATGACATTTATGCTATAATGCAGGTCTTGTGATTGACTGTGAATTAGGTCTGAGGAAATACGAAGTGAATCTGAAACGGTGGAGTAGTTTTCGAGCGTTCCCCCCCTCCCCCCCACCGAGTTTGCACAACAGAATTAACACAGTAATTGTTTACAGTGATTAATACATTGATTGTTTCTGCGTAAAACGTTAAAATGCAAGTATGCTGTGACAGTCTTCAGAAATAACTCATTCAGTAAGTTGCAGATTATCTAATGCATACAATGAAAGAAACATTAAAATATTTTGCTAGCAGTTAAGATATGTAGGGACTAATATACAATAATTTACTTTCTCTGTTCCCTTCTGGAGAGTAAATGCTCTCTTTTGCTGTCACGTTTGTCTGTAGCACAGAAATCTCAGAAAATGTGATTTCATTAACCTTTCTAGATGATAGAAGATATTTGTTCATGTGCGAGTTACTAAAAGCTCCCTTTGACGTTCGGCTCACTTCTTAAAGGCATGTGCATATTTCAAGTCAGGGCTTTCATTATTCTTCAAGTAACATCATAAATGTCAGCTATAACTAAATACGTAGAATTTATTGGCAATGCTTAAATCATACGTGTTCATAATAAAACGTAACTTTTTGGTAGACTTCCAGAATCTGATGTCTTTGTTATCGGTAGATGTGAGCAACAAAGAGATATGAAGTTCTTCATTTTCCTAATAATCTGTTATGCTTTACAACAAACATTTGTGCTTTGTTAAGCACAGTTTAAATGAGATTCACAGATACGTGTTCTCTGCTGTATTTTATATGCAATTTTACAAGGATAACACAGGTTAAATCCTCTGATCTCCTATCTGACTTGGAGAGACATCAGACATTGCAGAGCTGATAAAACATCAATTGTTTGGGCAAGGGTAGGGAGAAATAAGCCCGTAATGTGTGACTTTATTTGAATAAACAGTACAGGGTTTTTATATTGCTTCCTTGAAACTGAAGGAATGCGTGTACTTAATGCTTTTCAGAGAGCATCTATTGTGTGGCTTTTCTTTAAGGGCTGATTATATTTTGTAAATCTTTATAAAGCAGTACAGTGGTTATTTTCCAATATTAATATTTCAAGGAGTGTAATGACTGTTGTTAGGAAGATGCTGCTGGTCCACCATGACAGAAACACTTTGATGAATGAGAGATAAGTTACTGTGATTCTATTAGGTGTATTTTGTGTGATTGCCACAAACCTCTTATATGTAGAAGAAGTTTATGTCAAATATAGAATAGCAGGTTGGTAGGGTACCCCAAGGATCATCTGGTCGTACCTTTCTTGGCAAAATCACTGTCTAGACAAGTTGACCCAGCACCCTGTCCAGCTAAATCTTAAACTTATCCGATGTTGGGGAATCCATTACTTCTCTGGGGACACGATTCCAGTGCCTGATTGTTCTCATTGCAAAAAAANNNNAAAAAAAAAAAAAAAATCGAAATTTGTCTAGATTTCAGTTATTATTTGATGAAAATAGAGAATGTTAGTGTTGACCTTAAAATTTCAGTAACATGTTGAAGATATGTGTGCTCGCTATCTACTTAAGTATACAAGAAAATAATTATATTTATTTGATTTTTTTTTTCCAGCCAACAATTCCAAGGGGTCTGTGTGCATGGAGGGGGTGGGAACAGGATGGAACACTAACACACAGGGGAATCTGCAACCAGCAGCACATGCACACAGAAATTGGATGGAAGTATAATTTTTTTTCTGGGATCCAAGTGGAAAGAGGGCCTGTAAGCATGACCCTGTAAAAGCTTGCAAATTTGAGTAAGCCTCATGACAAATAGTTAGATAGTGCTTTCTGGACTTCAACAGGTGCAGGAATTATAAGGCTGGAAAGTTGATAAAATTAGATTATTCTTACCATTTATATGAGTATCTGTATCTACTTTAGCCATCAAAGTATCTAAATTCATGCTGTGTGTGTCTGGTCTGCTGTGCCTATGTCTAGCAACATAGTTTGAGGTGGGAGGAAAGAAACTTGAAAAGATTATGTCTTTATGTTTTTATGTAAGTATACTTAAATGCCAATATCAAAATATGTGAATACACATAGAGGGAAACAATATGACTAAAAATTATGGCTAAAAATTTTGCGAAGGCAGTGCCTTTTCTGAACTCTACTGGATTAACACTTCTGCCAGTAGAAATTGGTATGATTTTAGCAGTTAACAGGCTGTTTGTATTCTTACTTCAATATTCATCTTGGACCTAGAGAGGAATTGCAGTAGACTGCAGTATTGATTGGTATTTTGAATTTTGTGTAGGTCATATTTTGACTGCATGTATCAATGGGATGCTAATCTGTTAGCTATACCTATTACTACTGATATCAAAGGATTTATCTTTATTGACTGTTGCACATTTAGCACTTAATTTTATAATATAAAGTTTGAAAGCCAAATCAGGGAATCTAAAAGGTGCCTGTCAGTAGTGCAGACCTTGTAAACACTATGTCCTGAAAAACATGGTACTAGGACTTTTTTTTTCTTTAATTTGATAGTGGACATGTATATGAGAGCAAACAACTATGTGTAGGAAATCTTACATAGGAGCTAGCTTCTCTGAATCCAGAAAGAATATTCCTATTTTTCCTTGAGTAAAGAATAGGCTTTCCTAATTAAATACACATGATACGTGTCCAAAACAGTCTGCAAACAGAGCTGACACACACTTTTTCTGGTTATCTGACTAGGTTCAAACACGTAGGAAAGCCGGGATATTTCATGGACAAAGACTGCTTTCATGTTGCACTCTGTTAATTACAGGAAGAATTGTCTTGTGGTTAGGGTTGGATTGACCACCACCTCTCCCCAGTTTCTGTTGCAAGCTATCTCGAACCTTTGATGTATTACCTTAGGAAAATCAGGACTTGATTTCAGGAGTTTGAAATATTTGTGTAACTTGCAATTGATGCAGTTCCTTATTTGCTCGTGAAATTTACATCTGTGTCTGTTACCTATTTGTGAAACAAATTACACTTTGTCCTTAAACTTTCAGGGTATAAACTTCCTACTGCAGAAACTGTCTGTTAATGTGTGTGTATTTTAGAGTGTCTTAAAATTGTTACACTCCGATACTGTTTGCAGCCCAGAAACAGGTGAACCTTTACCTGTTGAGTGCAGCCAGTAACAAAATATAATTCTCCTTGCTGTGTGTTTGAGAAACCAGCTCTTTGCTATTTGAAGTTTCCCCCTCACGATTCTGATGACTATTACCACAGCTGTACCCGCATGGCAAGATGTGTTCCTGTTGTCCACCAAATCTTCTTGTCTCTGGGGTTTCTTATGGGGAAAAAGTCAAGGTAGCAGTGTGGGTTGAGCTGTGGATAGAATCAATTCCAACGGGATGCAGCTGAGAGTGAGGAATGTGCAAAGAGAAGGATTACATGGTGAAAGCAACAGACTTGGAAAACAGTTTCTGCAACCATATTTTGGTTGAGTAGGATTCTATTGTTTTTGTCTGGTTCTCTCTGACATTGACAAAATACTTTGAGCTAGATGAAATGTGAAATGAGAAGGCTTTTGGTAAAAGTTCCATCTTTCTCTCTCTCTCTTCCTCTCTCTCTTTCTCTTTCTCTCTTTCTCTCTCTCTCTTTCTCTCTCTCTGGTAGGATTATACCATAAAGCAATGATGATTGAGTCATGGGTTGCCCACAGAGGGGTCAGAGTTTAAGATGTTATCCTCTGGCAAAGTTTCACCTGGGACCACCGAGAATGACAAAGAAGGGTTTTGGGGAGACTGAGTGCACTTAAGAACTCTGTTAGCTAAGTTTACCTTAAGCTGGCTTTTAGATATCCAGACTTGGTGGCAGTTTATATTCTGCATTAAGTAAAAGCAGGCAAGAGTGTCTCTGAGCTGTCCATGTAGCAAAGGAGGCTGACTGTTGCTTCAGGTGTGTTTTCCTGGAAAGAAAATATAAGTGGAGAAAGGAAGGAGATCAAAGACCACTGCTGTGGAAATGCTGGAGAAATTTGTTGGAAGGTGAGGGAAGCATGTTACAGAGCACCAGTAGGAAAGAAATGAAAGAAACTGTGAGAGGCTGTTCCAGCAACTGCATGATTGACTGTGTTGAAGAAAAATAGCAGAATAAATTGCATGAAGTACTAATATTCAGCTTGGACCAGGGAGATGTTTTAAATTTATGAAAGAAACTTGCAGAGATGAGAAACAAAAGGTGCTTGGAAGAGTCTCTAGAATGAAAAAGAGGGGGCAGCCTCCATGCTGGGGTTTGTGAACAGTGTATTCTGGGAGGTTAAATATGAAAGGGAAGAGAATGGCAAGAAATTTGGTGTATTTTCCTGAGAAAAAGACTCATCTTTTGACACAAAGTGTGTCTCTGTGTGTATATACCTGGTAGTACTGTTCTAATAATTGAACTTGAGTAATAGAACCGATTGTAGTACATTGGCCTGACAAGTTTAAATCCCAGCAAATTTTATGAAAAACCCATGAGTGGGAAGTGAAGAAACCCTATGGAATATGGCCCAGTGCAGGGCAAGTCTGCAGTGTGAGCTGAACTCTCAGAATCCCCATGACAGTGTCTCATGTCACGAGTGAACACCAGAATGATGCAGGTGGAGTGTCCCAGCCTGGGCCCTATATGATATTTGATTGGAAACTTATATTTCTAAAAAAAGCTTTTTTATTCCTGTTTTTCTTTTCTGATGCTTTAAAATGAAAACTTCATGCAGCCTTACCATGCTCAAAAGAAATCGCTGAACAAAGCCAAATACAACTATTAGATGATACCAGTTGCTGAAGGTGGGAAAGAGTAAATCTTGTACTTTTGTACAAAGATTGGGGATTACAGACAGGGAAATTGTGAGGTGTAGTCTGTTCTATTGTTGATGTAAAAGGTTCTGGAGGAAAACAGATGAGGAACTTGTGTCTGCCAAACGAGAAAAGAGAGGACAGACCACAGGAGGCTACAGACATAGAATATTTTGCTGGAATCTCGTTGATTTTTTTCAGGATAAAACTATGTGGAGAGCAAGCTGAAAGAATAGTTGAAGATGAGAATAAAAGAGAGTGAAAGGAAATGTTGAATTTCAACTTGTCCTTTCCAGTGGCTGAAAACAATGCTTAACAAGATGCAATGACACTACAGAATAAATTTTAATGGTGAAAAAAAAAAAGGGACTTTCCTGCGACTCAATAGCAGAAACGAAAATTTAAAGTTAAAGCTAGGGCTTGGATTGGTCAGGGCAGACTGTGCAATGTCTGAGTGATTGCTACTGAGGCATAAAAAGGATCAATAACTTTAAGAATCCAGTGGCAGGAAAATTGTGCTAAAGCCTTCAAAACAGACAGAAGCCATGGATGTTAATAAATGAGAGTTCACAGGGTAACAAGTAAACTGGCAGATGATGATATTTGGGGAAGTGTTACCGATATTTGTGAAAGAAATAGGTCAGGGAACTCTGTGCTTAAGGAAGACCAGTTAAGTGAATGGCCTTATTGATGAGTGTGGCAAAACAAACTGTTCTAGGAACTAGAAGGGCCATAACAAGGCATGACTGCTGAAACAAAATGTCAGCTCCCAGAGCAGTTTTGTATTTGAAAATGGATCATTCAGCTGTGGGGAAGGACATCATTCATATCAATACTGTCAGCTGGTGAGGAGTGAGTTTCGATGTGTTGGGCCATCCTTGCTTTTTCACACAGAGCTTTTGTATGTAGCACATTCCTTTGAGACAAGTGCAGATTTATTGGGAGAGGGACAGACAAGGCACAGATACCCAAGTCGTTTTTTAATATCCCTGTATTTGTTTGATAGTTCAATATTTATGGAAAACTGTGCTGTTGCACAGAACATTTGTGCCCATCAGTGTTCACTTCAGTTTGTACAGAGGTGTGTGAAAAAACCTGGCATGTTTCCAATTCAATGCCTGATCAAATGATAATGTTGACAAGTTCTGTTACCCACTATTGGGTTGCCAACCTTAATGTGTCTTTATGCAAACCCAAATACCTTCACTAAATTGAAGGCATGTTTGCAGCAAATGTTCCATTTGTTGCTCATTTGATAAATAGAAGTTTGTTTTCTGAAATATAAAAGTGATATTTTCCCTCCATAATTTGCTATTTTTGAGTTATTCAAGATACCATAGAGAGGGTACCATATGAGGCTGCATTTGAGTGCTTTGGATTTGGTTTTGAGAGATCTTCTATCTTGTATAAGGAAAATCGCAGGCTTTTCGTGAATTAGCATTACAGGTATGTTGATTTAGCTGTATCCATGCTGATGATGGTCACAGAAATAGCAATGGGGGTTAATTTGGGGTGTGTTGCTTTATTTTGCCCAAAGCAGCCAGTGCTGCTCCCCACCCCAGAGGAGCTGTACCTCTGAGGGGTGGTGATACAGCAAGCCTGGGTCACACTTGCCCCTTAATATCTGCTCTCAGGGTGGTTTTGTCAGCAAAAACATATCTATCATAACATAGAATGAACTTTCCTAAACGTGTGTGAAAGCTTAAGTTACCAGAGGGAAATTTCATCAGTTTTATTGAAATAACAGCTTAATTATGACTCCCTGCATAGGCACTGTGGTGTTAGCATGTCTCTTTAACCTTCATTACTGGTCATGCTTCATTTGTTTTTGGTTAATTGACACACTTTAACACGATAGGAGCTAAATTAAAGGGTAAAAAGACATTCTTATACTAAGCTTAATGTCTGCATGACTTTTTTTCTATTGTGACTTACAACTAAAGGCCTGTGTTTCCTTTTGGGGTCTTGTTGTTTTTCTTAGAGTCAGTTGATACAACATGTTCAATCACAACAAATTTTTAAGGGATTTGAATTAATTTAATTTTTCCTCCAAAGTATTGTTTTGTGATACCTGTTTGCCATTTCAGGAATAAAATTTCATTTTTTCTGCCTAGTAGATTATCTTCATAGAATTCTAAATTTCTGAGTACTCGAAAGTTACTAATTTAAGAGGTACAGGGTTTTTAAAGGAGTTTTTTTCTAGTGCTTTCAGGCTGTCCAGAAGAGTTTCCATCCCGAAGTTGTTGATACACCTCCTGTTTTTCAGCATTTGAGGACTGCTCCACAGTGACCCCGGGATACCTCATTATCTCCTGTGTGAGGGCTGTGTGGTGGCCAAGGAACCTCACACCGTGTGTGCTCTACAGGCAGGGATGGCCTCTCAGCTGGCCTTGTACCTCTGAAAGTGAGCTGACTTTTTGTGACCTTTCTCCCAGGCAGGGATAGATCTCTGTATTCATAGGATGTCATTGGTAGTTAGTAAAAAACAGTGTCATGTGTGGTTTAATGATGCTAACTTTAAAAAACCAAAAAGGGATGTGTTTTGAGAGAACTCTTAAGTGATTGTTATGTTGATTAGTGTTCACAGGGGCCTTCGTTTCATTTGATTTGCCACTTTGACAGTGTCATGTGTAAATAAATTCACAGGCTCTTCCATCCCTGCTCTTGCAATTCCACAGTTTCCTACACATTCTCCCGCATAACGTAGTATGAAATGAAATTAAATGAAATTTCAGTTAATTTAAACTGCGTTTCTGTAGATACAAGCAGTTATGTTCCGATGCCTGAGTAGAAAGGGAGGGAAATTTGTGTTGACACCTGAAGGTGTGATTAGCAGGCTGAAAAAGTTTAGATCCTGCTGTGCCTGTGAAACACCATCTGCTCTGGCAGCGACTGCCCTGAAGGAATTGGCTCAGACTGGAAGCAGTAAAGGCACGCTAGCATGGTTTGTCTCTTGGCCTTTTGGATCTGCAAGAGGCAGGCTTCATTTTGCTCAGGAAAATGATGAATATTGGTCCAGGTTTTACTGTTTCCACTGAGATTGTCCATACAAAAGGTCACTGAGACGCAGATGTAAATGAATCATTAATGATGACACGCTTATTCCTAACGTGTTGGTATAGGATAGAGCAGTATATTTCATATCTTAACTAAAAAAACACAAACAGACTTGTCTTGTCCACCCTGCATGCGTCCTCTTTCTGTCCTGGTTTCAGCTAACTGCATTTTTGGGGCAGCAGAGTGTTCTTTTGGGGAACACTGGAACATGCTCATAGAGCAGATTTCAAATGAACCTTGCAGTGAGACAGTTTCCATAGATTATTCACACAGATGTTTAGGCATCTTCTAGTTTTTTGATTTGGTTGGGTTTTTTTGTAGTTTAAATAGTAGAAAAGCTGTGGAATGTTACTTAGGATCTTTCTAATGATTAAAGAACTGGAATATGTCTGTCTGAAGCTAAAATGAGTTATTACCATCATGTAAATGACAGCTTTTTGCTGTTATGACAAAGCACAGTTGAAAGTATTTTGATTATAAGTATCTGTTAGCTTATTTTTAGGCAGTTGTAGAAAGCATTAATTAGAACTTTTATCAGCATTTCTTGGTATTTTTTTTATTAAGCGCAGCAGAATATTTCCATGCCCTCATAATACAGAAGGTCTAATTTTTCCTTCTATTTGGAGTCTCTGCATGAACAAGTTGGATTGAGAAAGAAGAGTTTGGAACAGCTTTTGTGTTAATGACCAGTCTTTTTTTTTGTCACTGCTGTTACTTAATTTATTTTCCATAACTGGCAGCCTGTTCATTACATGCCAGAGAATTTCAAAGAAGTTTGAAAAGAATAAGTTTGCAAATGATTTTCTATGATGTCAAGATGAAAATCAGAAAATGGGAGTAGATGAGCAGAGGCAGATGCGATGCTGGCTGTTGCTCTAAGTGTGGTCTGTGTTTTCAAATCCTCTGAGGCAATGACTGTCACATCAGGGACATCTGCAGAATGGTCTGATAAAAAAACAGTACTTTATTCTATATGTGATGAATAAGAATTTTTTATGAAGAGCAAAAATCAGAATCAGATAAGAGACCCTAAGCTTCAAACAGTCGTGTTAAAACCGAGTAAAACTCACTGCTTGCATGTAAAATTTGCATAACTCATTATTAAGCGTAACATTTCAGGACAAATTAAGTTAGAAACTGATATTACACCTATAAATGTGAAATTAATGTCTTGTCTAGGAAAGTGCCTCACAACTTTAGAAAATGTTTAAACTGTGTTTTGTGTCATAAAGAGATGCCATTTCAGGTATCTGGAGAAGTCAGTAGAGCTTCAATAATGGGCCTCTAAGGGTATATTTAGTCCTATCTAATTTGTCTTTTATGAGAGCAGTTGCTGTTAAAATCTCCTTTCTAAAGATTTGTAAGTCCTCCATGCTTGCCTTAACACTTGTTCTAGTAGGAAGCTCCCTAGAGTCAGCAGAGCACTTAAGCTCTCAAGTGGAAAAGAACATGTGTTTTGCAGTGTTTAAGGATTGAGATTATAGTCCTTACTTGTTTAAAAATTCACAGAGCTTAATGCAATTTGTAACTTTAACAAGTGTTAACAGTCTTGAATACATTTTTAGAGCTATGTTTCTTTCACCTGTCTGGTGATGGATAGGTTTGGTGTGCCTTTAGAACCCATGTTTTTATTTTTAATTATTTGGGCCTTGAAAGTACAAGGAAAATAATTTTCCAGGAGATCAACATTCAAAAGTAAATTGCTTATTTGCTTGTCTTTTTTTAAAATATGTTTTTTTCTTTCTTTGTCCTTGTCTTTACCTTTTCTTCATTTACAGTAATTTGAACACCTCTTCCTACCAGTGTGTTCTTTCTCTGTTAGAAGATCAGTACCACAATTTGGTGCAAAATTATGAGTGTCTGTTTCAGCAGAGATATGAAAATGTTCTGAATCAAAATACTGTACTATTTTGAAACCTAGCAATCAAGTTATTGTTAAAAATTTATAGAACATTTTGTAACGTATAACTTTTAACAGAGAAAATTAAGTATTTATTTGTAGTTACAGCATTAAAACGATTCTAGAATCTGTTATTTGTAACTTTCAATTATTGAAAAGTTAAACACAATTCAACTACTTTCAAGATGCTGCATACATTTATTTTTTACACTCATGCATACCTTATCTTTCACCTTGATGCTTTATTTTATTGTGAAGTTCTTTGTTCATTTTGCTCTTTTAGTTCTGCAGTTTAGATGCAAGGTGATCTGCTTCCTTCTCTGTAAGTGCAACTGCAAATTTGTTTGTCAGATCTGAGCTCTTAAGATGTGGGTTTTGGTTGGCTGGGAGCTTATTCTTTGCTGCCCAAAGAGTATCTGCCTGTGTTTGGTAGTTGCAAAACTCAAAACAATACCTTGTTTGTTTATTTCCTGGATGGAGGGGCCAAAGGTTTTCTAGGTTGGTTCAGGGTTTGGTGTTTTAGGATGCTTTTTTTTGGTTTTTTTTTTTTTTTAAGAAGACTAAACCTTTAGACATCTTGTTTATGTTTTGCCTTGCTCTCTCCTATTGTAAGCAGGTGAGGAGGGAGAAATAAGAGTAGCATTGACTCAAGGGCTGCAGTTGTAGCAAGAGGAGCTGGCTGAGTAATGATAATATGGAATGAGCTGTGCCTCAAAAAATAAGTACTGAACAGGTTCCTCCCTTCACTTCACTGTTAAAAATGGAGATAAAGACTCAGAATTTGGATTTGTCGTTGTACTTTCCTGCAGTGTTTGAGAGCTACAGGAAAGCTTTGCCTGATCTGTACAGTGCTGACAATGAATTCAGTTGAGGTGTTTTGTTCTGATTACAGCTTGGGTTGTAACAGGATCAGTAGGAGCAGAGGAATATTTTTTGTCCTCATATCTTGAGCTTTATTTATCTCCATTAGGCTAGCACATTTAAGTGGATTTTCTCAGAACTTTTCTTTCTTTTTAAAGAAATTTTGAACTTCATCTCCAATATCTGAGTAATGCTTTCATTCAGTATATCTGTTAGATTCCCAACTGTGTCTTTTTCTTCCCATCAGCTCTGATTCACTCTCTGAGATGTTCTGCAGTAGTACCCCTGCAGACTTCAGTAAGAGGAGAAAGCCAAGAAAAAACAGAATTGAAAAGGACAGCTAGTTCCCTGCCTTGCTCTTGTCATGAGCATAATTTGGGATGTCACCTAGCTTGGTGACCAGAGCTGTATTTTTCTTCTTGTGTCCCAGAGTGTAACAGGAGGCAGAGCTGGAGAAAACTACGCTGTGATGGTGGATTCCATAGCCAGTGGATTGTTATAAGGCAGACAACAATTCTGAGGATTGTAAAAGTACTAAGTCAGTAGTATTTGGATAGATTTCCAACCCTTGTAGAGGCTTTTGTTCCTATTTGTGTATCTTTTAGTGTCCTCTAACAGAACTTGTATGTGGATGTTCTTCCACCTGGTTCTAATCCTCTTACCCAAAACCTCATTTTATCAAAGATATCCTCGGCAACCATTTTATGTTTTAATTTTGGAGAACTTGTCTGAACCTTGACTCCCATAGGCTAAAGCCATCATGTGGCTCATCACTTTTCTCTGGATTCCCTAATCCACTGAATGCAGTTAGGGTGGGAATCTTCTGTACCTTGCTAGCCTGTGCTGGTTTGCTTCCCTTCCCTATAGGGACATGAGGGTTCCTCAACACACCTTGTGCCATCCCAGGTTTTCTGCTTATCATTGCCTCCTCATCTCTGAAACGGCTTGATCTCATTCTGGAATTTCCATAATCACATACCAGACTACTTCCTTTATTTTTTTTTCCTGAACTGGCTTTCCATTCAGTTGAGGAAAATTATCTATGGGTGAAGAAAACATTTATTTCTGTTTTTGTTCTGCCTTCCTACAAACTATGTGGGTACTGTAGCACTGAGAAATAACATAAGGGGAATGCAGGTGAATAGAAAGAAACTAAGAAGTGATTCAGAGAAAAATCTATAATAATAGAGTAGAAAAGCCTGCTTTATGGAAACATCTGTATTTTGAGAAATACACCACTGAGATGCTAGCAAATAGTTAATTGCTGACTAAGCCAGAGCATTGACCAAGTTGTGTTAACTTTTTGGTTTCTTCTTTTCTACAGAAGTACAGGTGACAGTGCATACTGTTGTCAGGAGTTTTATTTCGGCATGCTCCTTTCTCTCTATCCTTTAGGCAAGTTTTAGCCCAAAACTTGCTATTTTATATTTTGGAACATTGTTACGTTATGATAGTAGGTTTGAGCAGGAAGGCTCCCTAAGAAAAAAGAGAAACACGGTGTATTAGAAAGAACGAGAGTGCCAGTTAGTGGAAAATCAGGATGTTTTCGACCTCCTTGCAGAGCAGTTCTGGTGTGATGTGGACTGGCCCCTGAGTGAGTAAGCTTTGGGGAAAGGAATTCTGAAAAGTCCCTGCCACTGCCTCGTGCCTGCACCTTCACATTTTGGGTACCCAGTTCTCTTTGGTGGTCAGGAAGCTGCTGTGACAGGTTGCTCTGCCTGGCCGTCATCCATTTCAGAATGCTCGAGGGGAATTTCCCGTTTGAATGTGCACTGAGGAGATCACTCTGTGAAGGGGAGAGACTTTTTCACCGGTAAATTTCATGTGCATTTTTTCTTGCTGAAGAATTGCCCAGAATTTTTAACACCACCACCACAAACAAATTACTTTTATCTCACCTTTTTGCTTTCTTTGTGGCCCACAACTATTCCCATAGTACAGAAAAACAGTTGTGTTTTACACCGGATAAGCACTGATGTCAGCACAGAAAAGCTCTGTGCTGAAAATAGTTTGTTTCATGTTTATTCATGTCCTGAAATGACCAAATTCAAATTCACATATAAGAAGTAGACTGTAAAATAACCTAATTTTTTTGTGTGTTCAGTAGATTGCCAGAAAGGCCAGCATTTGTTCTTTCCTATTTTTTTTTTCTCCAGGATCTGCAGTTTTCCTGCACACTGATGAGATCCATGCTCTCTACATTTTTTTAGATCAAAATGGGTTTTTTTTATTTTTATTCCTTGGTGTATATACTGTTTTTTGATATATTTTTAAAATACGTTTGCTACTTATAAATGAGCCTACATCTATTTGAATTGAATGAGAAGGATTTTGACAGATAATCTTGATATTTGTATTTAATTTACTTTAGGTATAGTATAAAATCAGGAAAATTCTGTAGCTATAAAGTAAAGATCAGAAACACATAAAACTCATTGTTTTATGTAAAATCTGTGGGTGGGTAATTTTTTTAAAATTTAATTTGTAGCAGAAACTTTCAGTAGTGCAAATAGAAATTAAAATACACTTCCCCCCCAAAAAAAAATTAATTTTAAATTGTTTTCTTTCTCATCTTTTCCTTCTCAATTAAAAATGAAAAAGGCAGCGTAGACAGCTGCTGCCAAGTTGTGAGAAAATGCGGACTCCTGCTCAAAGCCTGGCTGTAAAAAGTTGGTTTGAGCTGAGCTGGGCTAAGTGGAAAGATGTAACTCAAGGGTTAAGCTGAGCGTTTCTCTGGCTGCTGAGTGAAACAGGATGCAGTGACTACATTGTCAGACTGCTGGTGTGAGTGCAAACAGATGAGGAAATGCTGGATCAGGCACTTCAGCAACTTGGGCTGTTACCGAGGAAACCGCTTGCGTCATACTTGCCAGCAATTAGCTTACAGTTCTTTTATTTTTGATAGTGTTGCAAGCTGAACTCGCCTGTTACAAAGGGAGAGACTGGCTCCATCTCAAGCCCTCTGCTTGTGGCTGCGGCCACGGCGCTCCAGAGAATCTGCAAAGCGCTGCTTGGGAAAATTTTTCAATTTCTTTAAACTTTCCATGCTGCTTCTGTGAAGAGCATTGTAGCTGTGCTTGGTTCTCAAAAACGTGCAGTCGCATTTTTTGTGATCTGTATGAAAATGGCCTTCCCTAGCTGCCAAAATCAAGAGCTCTGAAAGTTTCACCAGCATTTTGGGTATCACCACCTTTTCCAGCTATTAATATAAAGTATTTTTGTGTGCTGCATACTAAAACATAATTTTCAAAACTAATGTTACCTCAGGCTTAACCTCTAAAGCAAGGGGTTTTTTTTTCCTAAATCCTTTTTTCCTTTGTTGATTAAAATTCAGTTATTTCCAGTGGTTACCTAGCCACCAATATAAACCAGTTAGTGTTGAAAGCAGTGTGTGTTTTATCTCAGAAAATCATCATATCCTCTGTATTTCACTTAAAAACTGTAAACAAATTTACACTAACTGGTTTAATATTGATGTATATTGTTAGTATGGGTGTTGCCTCATGGCTAGCTACGGCTGTTTTTTTAGGGAAAAAATCACCCAGTGACCAACAGGTTAAACCAGAAATGTTTGTGTTTTTATTTTTCCATGGATTTTTTATGGAGGCAAACACACAAATAAACTTCGAATTTAACAAACTAGAATAATAGTACATAGCTGAAGGCCAGAGTTGTTAAAACATCAAGGTTAATACAGAATACACATGTTCCTCAGTTTGCGCAATGCTTAAAAAGTCAATGTAATTTAAATGCTTGAATACTTGGATTTTCAAATTATTTTCAAAGATTTCAATCCTTATTAAAAGCATAAAGTAAAAAAGACAACCGAACACATCACCGAAACCTTGCCAATTTCGAACCCTACTTTCCCTTCCCCTTCCCCCCCAAACCCTTGGCTACAAGGCTTAGAAAGATTGAGTATCTTCATTTCTGCACACTTATGATAAATTGCCTTGGCTGTAAGAGTCTGGCAGCCTATATTCTTAGGGCTTTTTTTGGACTGCAGGCCAGTGTCATTTATGGTTAGCTGGTCACTGGGGTTGCATTCCAAATGGTGATCGCTGTCTGTGTGGCCTGGGACCTTTCTCTCCAACTGTATTTTACTTAAATTTAAAAAAAAAAAAAAAAAGAAAAGTGTGGAGGTGGCTAAAACACCAGGGGTTTATTGGGCATTAAAAAGGAAGAGCAGCAGGTTTTGCTGATATTCCAGAGTAGTTTGGCTGCCTTGCCCAGCCTCGCTAAGACATTGCATGTGGCCGCTGCTTGGTAAGGGCTGTATTTGGTGTGTGTTTGTATTGGCTCAGCTGCAAGATAGGAAGGTTTACTGTTGAAGTCAATGGCTATTGGGACTTAAATCTGAGTGATCAATAAAGAACTAGTGGAGATGTTAACAAAACAAGATGTGGAAATCACAATTTTGAATTTTGTCCTTTATTTTTTTGTCCTTTCAATTCTGGACAGTAAAATGGAGGCTATGGTGTCATCAGGTCCCTGTTGGGTTTGATTATGTCCTGTAATTCTGCCAATTTTTTAGGGCAATTCCTGCAAGTTATGCAGTACATCAGGCATATGGGATATTTTGTTTTATCCTTGTTTAGTATTTTAGTCCCGTAAGCCTTGTCAGTTTTCCTTCTCTGAAGGAAATGGGAGTTACATGATCACATACTTGTATTTCTGCATAACTTTTAATATTATTTAATTATCTGTATTTGATCTTCATTCTGGCACTTGTTAGCTGTTTTCAAAGCACTTTTATGAGCTGACAATACTCAGTTGTTGTTTTGTGGGTTCTCAACCAGACTGTTTGGTATACATGCATGTTTCAAAAGATAAATCTGTAATAACAGATGGAACTGGATGCTACTTGGCTATTTCATCTTTCAGGCATTACAGTAAGAGACTGCGTGTTTTTCAACAAAATCAGTGATGTTTTCTCCAATTCCTGGGAAGACATTTGGTTTATATCTGTCAGTGTCATGACAAGTGAACTTGTATCATACTGTTTGTTCTGTAACAGAACCAGTCAAATAGGTGGCTGCTATGAAAGAAAAGGGATTAAGGTCTCTACCATCTCCTACTGACTGTGAATTTTAAAAATCACCAAAATGTTTTTGTGACTCTTATGAAGTATTTTGTAGAAAATTCCACTGAAAACAAGAAGAAAGTGACTGACTTTTTTTTTTTTTTGTGTGTGTGTGTGAAGCTAAAATGGCCAGCAGTCAGATCACCTTGCATGGAAAGTCTTGTGCATCAGGAATGTTTCCATACTTTTCTGAGCAGCAGAAGGGGGGGGTTTTCTTTGTTTTGTATCCTCATCATATTCCTAAATGACAATTACAATTCCTTAAATGGGCAGCCTTTAAAATAATAATAATAATAATAATAATAATTATTATTATTATTATTATTATTAGTCTTCCCATTGTCTAATTAGAATAACTTTCTTCCAGGTCTTTTTCTTTTTGAACTATCTTTTTCGGGAATGTTTTCTATTTCCATGTAATCATTAAGATCAACAGAGGAAATTATGTAGATAGGTTTCTGTTCTCCAGACCCTTTCTCCTGATATTCAAATCTTCCTCTTTCTTACGAATAGGAAGTTTCTCTACATCTCCACCCTAGAACATCACAACTTCAGCCTGTGGTAAACCTGTCATTGGGCGTCTTTGTTTGTTTTGGATTTTCAGAGGATAAAAGCTAGGGGGAATAACAGAGAGATATGCCACAGCCATCTCTAAATTTTCCTGGCATGTCACAAGTTTTCCTTTACTATTTTGTGATTTTCACAGTTTATTTATTTGCTGTGACCAAGTAACTGGCTTGTCCTCAGTTTTTTCAGCGTTAAGCTTCCTCCCACTGTGTTTGGTGTCCACACAGAATTTGAGTCCTCAACTAATCAACAGAAAGTAACAGTTTGCTAAAATCCTGTGGAACAGAGAGCTCATTTCTCATTCTCATCGCTCTAGATTACAGTTGCAGATGATTTTTCTCAGTCTTCCTATTCCACTACAGTTTCCTTCTGGGATAGTAATTTTATAAGCATTTTTGACTTAAAGTGTTATGCTCTGTATATTGTACCTATTTAGAGGAAATGTTTTTGTTAAGATGCACACTGGAGGCCAAGACTTCAATGACTTTTAAAATCAAGTGATTTAGTGCTATCGGTAACTTTTCTATACCTCCTTCCTTTCTTCCCACCCTCCTTTATTTATTTACTTTTTAAAAATCGGAATGCTGACCTCTTGTATTTGTCTCTGCTATATTCTATTTCCGCCCCCCCTAGTCTTCCTCATTGTTCCTTCACATATTGGTGGGTTTTTTCCTCTAGGATTTGTTTGGGTTTTTTTTGGTTTTTTTCCCTCTTTTTTTCCTCATAATCTCAGCAGCAGAACTGACTAAAATGTGTGGTGCAGCAGCAGGTTTTGTTGGCTGGGAGGTACAATTGCAGTGCAAGTCTTGATTAAAATTATGAGTTCTGAGGTCAGAGCATAATTTATTTGATGCTAAGAACTATGTCCAGTCTAGATTAGGTTTTTATATAGTCACAAAAAATGAATTTTTTTGTATTGGCCTTTGGACATAGAGTTTCTAATCTGAACAGCTCTACTCAAATATTCCAATTCCCTGGATGCTTTATGGCACTAACACGGAGAGGAGTGGTCCTTCCCAGCCCTGTCTGCTCATTCCTGCCCCGGCACCATCCCCCATTGTGCTGACACAAGCATTCATGAGAATACAGAGTGAACTAAATTGGGGAACTAATCCGTGTTAAAAGTAATCAGTCCTTTTCTGGAGCTCCTTGCCACGTGTCTGTGCAAAGGCTTTTGCTGCAAAAGGGAGGGAGTCACCCAGGGATGGGAATGAGCAGCAGAGGGAGGGCAGGGCTACAGCTTTATTGTGGCCATGCCAAGTTGTGCTGATTTAAGAGAACTAATGGCAGTGCCGTGTAAAGAATGGATGTCTTTAGAATTTCCCAGTAAATCAATCAAAAGAGCATCCCCTCGTGCCCAAAAGCCTCTGTATTTTTTCTCTTGTCTTGAGTGAGCCATATATTCTGCATTGTCTGTTTGATGTAAAGGAACAAAACGCTCCAGCATTGGATGGCTGAAATACGGCAAACAGGTAGTTAAAATTCAGCAGTTGCAGGCAAATGTGGTACCATGCCTGCAACATACAATGTTTTACACAAAGTTTTCACAAAGGCTTTGAATGGAAAGGTGCAATTTAGATATTTAACTGAGACTTGTACATAAATGGAGCAAAGGGTTTGCTTGAAGAACAATTGGAGGTCGTGTGGTCACAGACAGAATCATACTGCATTGATACCTCAGTACAGAATGAACTGGTAAAGGGCACATGTGAATTAGGCTCTTCCAAACACCAGAATATTTGGCACTCCTTTAAAACAGTGCTTCAATACTGTTCTGTTTATGTGAAAATTCTTCATACTTCTTGGAGCGAAATAAAACGAAAACTTTATGAAATTGTAACAACACTTCTGTGAGTCACCTTCTGAGTCTTGGACTCTCATCAGTTCATCATGCTTCCATCTACAGGACTAAATGTGTAATGTGGTAATGAAGAAAAGCTGTTACCTGGGAATGCAAAAGTGGAAACCCTCTCATACTGAGACAGCGAGTGTCTGTCCCTCTGATACTTCTTTGGGATGATTTTTCTGACTTTTGTGGGTACCTGAAGTTCCAGATAAATAAGTTGCTACGGTCAGAAGAAAGCTTTTATCTAGCTCCTTGTAGTGATCCTCCTCGGCTCTTAATTTTCACATTGCCAAGAATTCACATGTGACAGCAAGAAATAGGAAAATATGATGAAAATGTCAGTTTCTCATTAATATTTCAAACCCAGGCTGCATTTCATGGGACAAGTAGGTCCTGTGACTTTGTTCCTGCCAGTTCCTTTGTTCCCTCCAGTTTGCATTTTTCTGTAATGTGGAGCTGGGCAATCCAATTGTGGATTTGCTTTTATAATAACTCCTAGTTCTTGGTATGTTCATTTTCTAAAGTTATCTGCTTATCTATTTTGTCTGTCATCCCTTCAGTAGAATCACCAGAGTAAGATGCATTAAGGCTCCAAGACAATTTTTTGCAGAAGGGATTGGGAGTGGAGATAGAAGCAGGAGCGCCATGTGTCTCATTTCAGATTTTGAACAAATTCAGCTGCTGAGGAACAGACAGAAATTACTTCAGGTATCTGTTTCTGTTGTGAACTTTTTGTGTTTTCTTCTACTGTCTGCTCAAGGTTTGGGGCCAAAGAGAAAATTGTGTGGAAACATCTGTGGCCCTGCTGTTTGGAGTTGTTAGCTCTATTCCTTAATGAAATCTGAAATATTAAATCTTGCATTGTGCAATTAATGATGGGTTCCCAACACATCACCTAATAATAATAATAATAATAATAATAATAATAATAATAATAATAATAATAATAATAAATTTTAAAATAATGTTCAGGAAGATAAGGAAGAAATTTGCTCTTGATTAAATTCACATTTTTCAAACCAAAACATTAACAAAAATGTTGATTACGTAGATGAAGACAAAGATCAAACTCAAACCTGGGAGAACTGAGAGGGAAGTGAAAAATAAACTGGAGAGAAAGCTTTAATCACATAAAAAGGAAACTTTAGAAGCCTAAAGTTTGTAAGTAAAGCCTTAAGTCAAACTGAATTCACTTGCTCATTTTTTTTGATCTTCCATATCAATTATTCCTGGCCAGAAGATGGAGTTGGGACACTTTAATTTTATAATGTCCAATAAGTAATTTTTAGGGCTTTATCTGTTTGGTAGTGATTGTACATGGTAACGTGTTCTGGACAACGTGGTGTGAAGTATGAAGGATGAGCAGGGTCCTCTGTCACTGGAATTCCCAGAATATCAGAGAAACATGGAATGGGGGATCATGTCATTCTGTCCCCCCTCTGCCATGGGCAGAGACACCTTCCCAGGTGTCCATCCAACCTGGCCTTGAACACTGCCAGGGATGTGATCTTGTAAGGTCTTTAGTAAGTGTGGCTTGTTGGCACAAATACACTGAGGAGCTGAAATAGAACAAAGACTTCTCAACTGAAAAAGTGATTAGAAATATTTTGTATAAAATAGTTGAGGAGAATTATTCATTGACTGAGGCAGTTTGGCAGGCACTTTGAAGACTGTGGCTCTTAGCAGTTGTCCACTATAATGACTGTAAAGAGTTATAAATGATCCTATAATATCTCAAGAAAAGGGGCACAGTGACTCCTCTTTGTGATGGCCCTAAACCAGCTGTATGTAGTGCTGCTAATGGAACAGGATCCTGTGAAATCTGCTCAGGAAATTGGGTGGGCATGGGTGGATGTTTCGTGCTGAATTCCATTCTGCCATTAATCTTTCTGATAAATTAAATATTTGGAAAAGTAGCCCACGAGACTTTAAATATTTTGCCAAATCTCCTTGTTGTGGCTGACAAACTGTCAAAAGTTGAATCCTCTGTGAATTTAGCCAATGTTTCCTGTAAATGCTCGGTGCCATCAGGGATAAAACCCCAGGCAAGACCAGGCAATTCTAATCTGATTTCCCTGCTTTATTTTTTAAACCTCACTGTCTGGTGGCCTCCAGTCAAAAATCTGTCTTTCTTATATATTACAGGCTTGGTTCTCAATGCAAATATCCTGTGTGCAGATTTTAATTAATTAATTAGCTTGGTTACAGCCCTGTGTGAGTTGAGGAAAAGTAAAGGTCACCCTTTTATCTAGTGGTCAGAAACAAGCATCAAACAGAAGTGATTTCAGAATCTCTTAAGTGTTTGCTTTGGTATTTAATGTATAGCTTGATTCATGATAAGATTACAGATTTTTTTGTTGCTTTATTAAAATGGTCAAAAAAGCTATCATAGATTTGTATTTTTTAGGTTTCATTATGTAAAATAGAGTTTTATTCTCTCTTTTTTTTGGAACACTTGAAAAGGATTCTTATTTTGACAAAATGCTTAAAGACTACTTCCAGAAGACAATATTTTTTCAGAAAATTTCAACAAAATTTCAAAGTATTCAAAATATTTCAAATTTCCAATATGAAAATTAGGAATATTGACGTGGTAATTAATGCCATTAATTCTAAAGCTTCTTGTAAGTACTTTGTCTAGCTTTATTGGTTTTATTTGATGGAAGAATTGCTGCATTCTGCTGTGCTGGTTACTTGGTAATGATTGTTAGGACATTTACTTTGAAGCTTGAATTTAAAAAAAAACAAACCTCCTTATGCCCCAAAATCTAAAAAATTTATAAAAGGAATAAAAAGAAAATTAGTATGTCCAACATTCACAGAAGATGCCTGCCTTCCCCACCCCATTTTCAGATCTGTTTATTTAATGACTGAACCATTCTGATGACTAAATATTGTAAAATTCCCTGTATATTCACACTAAAGTCTCCTGACTTCAAGAGAGCTGCACCAATTTTTATATTATTAAAATTGCCAATGTCAAAAATATACCCCAAAAATTGAAATTAAATAACTGCTTTTGCATTTTGACATTTAAACAGTTCTGCTTAGTATTCTGACTAGTTGGATAACTGATGTGAACTGAACAGAATGTCTTTGTTTAAGCAGTTGTAATAGTTTTTAATAACCGTTTATACACACTGAGAAACTGCATTTTCTAGTTTGCAGAGTAGTAGCTCATTTTCTGTGGCCTGAGGCAATTAATTAAAACTGTTTAAGTGTGAAAGTGGGAGTCAACACTGTTTAAATGTAGTAAAGTGACTCAGTCCTATGGTGTTAGTAAGTTTGAAGTTTCTACATCAGTGTTTTCAAGCACCAATATAGATTTTTCTTCATTGAAGAGAAATTAATTGAACTGTTTGATTCAGCATTTATTTCATAAGTAGCTTTTTCCAGTTTAACAAACTTGTTTTTGTGAACTCTCAAGTTGTGTTTCCTCTGAACATCTTTCACAATTGAAGCTTTAGTTCTGAACTTGCACTGATTCTTGAAATCATAGCCCTTTCAAGAAGCTAAAGCATAAATATACCCCCAGAGTTTATGATACAAGACAAAAAGTCTTGAAGAAATAATTTCCTGTTTCCTATTTTATTTTCCTGTTAAATTCTAATGTAAGACATTGTCCTGTCAGGTCACAACAACCCCCTGCAGCACTCCAGGCTGGGGAATAAGTGGCTGGAAAGGTGTCTGTCAGAAAAGGACCTGGAAGTGCTGGTGACAGCAGCTGGACATGAGCCAGCAATGCCCAGGTAGCCAAGGCAGCCAGTGGCATCCTGGCCTGGATCAGCAATAGTGTGGCCAGCAGGACCAGGGCAGGGATTGTCCCCTGTGCTGGGCCCAGTTCTGGGCCTCTCTATTCAGGAAGGACATTGGGGGGCTGGAGAGAGTCCAGAGAACGGAGCTGGGGAAGGGTCTGGGGCACAAGGAGCAGCTGAAGGAGCTGGGGGTGTTTGGCCTGGAGAGGAGGAGGCTCAGGAGAGACCTTGTCACTCTACATCTGCCTAAAAGGAGGTGGTAGCCAGCTGGGGTCCATGTCTTCTTCCAGCAGCCAGCAATAAGATGAGAGGAGATGGCCTCAGGTTGCCCCAGGAGAGGTTGAGATTGAATATTAGGAAAAATATTTTCATGGAGGGGGTTTTAAAGCATTGGAACAGGCTGCCCAGGGGAGCAGTGTATCAGTCATCATCCAGTCATCATCCCTGGAAGTGTTCAAAAAACCTGTGCTTAGGGTATTTGAGGACATGGTTTAATGGCAACTGTGGTGGTAGTGCTAAACCTCGTTGGACTTGATGAAATTGAAATTTTTTCCCCACCTTAAAAATTCTATGATTCTATAATTGTATCTGGACTTGGTGAAGAATTTTTCTTTCCTTACCAGAGATGTCTGTTTTTTCAGGATGTCTCTGAAGTGCCTGTTCTGGACCTTCTTTTTGGATATACCTCTCTAGGGTAATTTATTTGGGATATAACCCTCTATTTAATGAAGACCTTAATGTAAATATTGACAAATTTATATATCAACACGCATTGTACGTGCGCATGCATTGTAGTTTAATTCAAATACCTTTCTGTCACGCAGTCATTCATAAAATCATAGAATGCTTTAGTTGGAAGGGATCTTAATGTTCTAGTTCCACCCCCCTGCCATGTGCAGGGACACTGGACCAGGTTGTTCAGGGCCCCATCCAGTGTGGCCTTGAACACTTCCAGCTTCTCTGGGCAACCTGTTCAAGCGCCTCATCACCCTCACAGTAAAGAATTTCTTCCAAATTTCTAATCTGAACCTTCTCTCTCTCAGTTTGAAGCCATTTTCTCCTGTCCTGTCACTACAGTGCCTGATGGAATTCCTCTCTGGCTTTCCTGTACACCCCTTTCAGATACTGCAAGGTTGCTATGAGGTCTCCCTGCAGCCTTCTCTTCTCCAGGCTGAACAGCATTGACTTTGTGAGCCCGGAGTATTCATCCTTAGTATCTTTGAAATCGTTGCTTATTTCAGTGAAATTTGACAGAGGATAAACATCCAAGCCCAAGCTGCCAGGTAATCCAGTCATAAGACAAAACTTCTAAGGGTTTCATCATTTGTGCTCCCTACAGAGGCACTTACCCTTTTACTGAAAAAGTGTGTTTATTGTCCTGATACTCCTTGTTGAGATGTTTATTCAAATTTTGGGAAGATGCTCTTCTATGTAGTGCAACATTACAGTGTATTTCCTGTGATGCTATAAGGACTTAATTTGTTGCTCCTCAGTCTTTACCAGTTATGGAAATGAGCTCTCTAGCAATGACAGCACAAATATAAATGAAATGCTGACTTATTTATTGGCTAATTTATTTGTGCTCTGTGCCTTTGTTGCAGAGACTACAACTTTTCTTTTTTTTACTAGATAGAAATGGCAGTGGTCATTCTTTGGAGGATGAGCTTGAAAATGTTTTGATCTGATATGAGGCCTGATTCTCTGCTGCTTCTGGGATGTAAAAGAAAGTTGTCTCACTGCTATTTTGTGTTGTATCTATTCAGAAACAAAAGGATTGATCACAGTCTATTCTTGGGGAGCCCTGAGTAGTAAAATGGACAGCAGATAAAAGGATGAAGCAAAGAAGTTTGCTTTTCAAGCAAAAGATGAGTTTTCTTAGAATTTCTTTTCATTGAAGGACCATAAAGCATGAAGATTTATTAACATTGATTACCACTCATTTTTCCCAGTCTTTTCTGATGCTCAGAGTTATTTTTGCCCCACTCTAAGAAATGGAACTTATGTGTTTGTGAAATAAGTTTCTCACTGGATCTCCAAGTTCACCTTTTGCTTGCAGATAAGATGTTTTTATGTTTATAGTTTATTACATTGCTCACAGGCATGTGTCATCTGTTTAGGCAGTGAGGTGATGTTTTTGTTTGTTTTAAAATTAACTAGCTAACATTTACAAAGAGGAGGTGAAGAAAGGAAAAGACACTTACTTAAAACTTGGCTATTTCCAAGACCAGTTATTAGAACAACAAAATATTTCCCCAGTAAGTCTTACCTCTTTGTGGGTCACAAAGCTGTCATTGTGGGAGCATAATTCTGGCTGGAATTCTGTGTAGCGTGTGCTTGGTGCACAGGCTGCATTTCTTTGGTAACAGCTGGACATTTGTTTCTCACTCTTTCCTTCCTATCCCAAGTCATATTGAAAAGGTTATCCAGGTGGCTTCTGAAGGTCTCTGCTTGGGAGGTTTACCAGCAGTGGGACTTGGGAGAACAGTCTCCTGCTGCTGCTGTCCATGGAAGCACGGTTGAACTGTGCTCTAGCCCCTCAAAGTTCTCCAAGTGCAGCAGTTTGAACAGCAAGTTGTTCCCTTCAGCACCTTCATTGGTTCCAGATATGGTGGCAGAAAAGTGATGCTTTGTTTTCCAAGGGAAGTAGAAGACTGGAAACTCATCTCTCAACTGTCATGATGAGAGGTGTGATGGGAAATAAATTCAGAATCCTGGAAAAGTTGACTTAGAGCCCAGGTACAGGCATATAAATCAGAAAGCAAGCTGAGGTGATTTCTGTCTGATCAATAATTGAACTCTAACTGAATCAATAAGGCGTTGCTGAGTTTAGTAGAGCCATTTTTTTCTTCAGATCTCTCTGCTTCACTTCCAGATAAACTACTTAGACCTTTAGATGGTGTTGGAATGTTTCAGTTTGGGATCATATAGCTATTCTTGGGCCAAACTGCTTCTGGGGTTTACCCAGAGACAATATTCTTTAGAGATGCATTGGAATCACCCCTAAATTGGAATCTGAGCTTTCTCCCATTCCTGATAGAAAACAAAAAAATACTGAGATGAATAATTTCAGTCATTATCTGCTTCAGATCGAGTTGGTTTTACTTGCTCCTTTTGCTTGTTTTGGTTTTAGAGAACTGGTAAAACTCTTTGCATGCCAGGAACTAAGTATTTAAAAAGAGAGGTTTACCCCTGTTTACTGCCTTTTCTATAGTTTTTCCACTTTGCAATGGATGGTGGGGTTTTTTTGGTGAAGGGGGAATGTTCCTGATTTTGATCACTTCTATTTGATATAACGTATATTCCAGTTAGCCTTCCTAAATTTACGGTAATGATTATATTAGGCAGGTGTTATATTAGGTAGGTGTTCTCTTTCCATGCAGGTTTTTTGTTTGTTTGTTTGTTTGTGGGTTGTTTTTTTTTTTTTTTTNTTTTTTTTTTTTTGAGCTGTGTGCAGCAAAAAACTGTGATAAATGTACGCACAATCTCTCAGGTCTGAGTAAATAATTACAGTTCAGGGGCTGAGAAGGACTGTTGAATGTGGGGTTTCATATTGGATATGTGTCAAAAGACTGTGAAATTAAGCATTCTGAGTTTTGTAATATTGACTGAAATTATTCCGTGTTCTTCTTTGCAGTGTCCTTATTTTGGTCACTCAAGTTTTAGCTTCTTACTTCATGTTTTCTCAGAGCCAGCAGGAGGAATGTGAGCACACAGGACACAGACTCCCTCTGTTATGATGTCTAACATTACAGTGCATTCCTATTAGGCCCAGCTCTGATGAGAAAACTGCTTCATTTCCAGACTGGAGCTGGGGAGTGCTTACTAGAGGTATAATACTTGTATCTAGCACTTTAAATGCCATTTTTGAAACTTGTATCGATTATGCAATATTTTTTTTCCTCATTCAATAGATTGCCAGAAATGCTTAGAAACTTTATAGTATGCTGTTATAGAATGGAAGGTATGAGGCAACTTAGAATTTGAGCATTACTTGTACATTACACTGGACTAATAAGCAAGCGTGTTCATAGCGTTTTCACACACATTTTTCAAAATTAAAATCCTGTAATTGTAAATTCAGGTTATTTGGGAAGTTGTCTCAAGCGCTTTGCATCTGTGCAGTTTTATGTTGTTTATTTTTCAGGGTCTTCTGAATAATTTTTTTTACTGAGTTATTTAAAGTATAGCACTTCTAAGTTTCTTAAATACTAGGCTTCCTAAACAGTTGACTGCATGGAAAGTAGTGATGGAATGATTATTTCTATTGGTACAGGTTGTTTTGTGAGGTCTTTTGGTTTTTTTTGCTGTGGGAACAACAGGGCTTTGTCCCTGTAAACAGTTACCCAATAAAGTTGTTGCTGGATTTGAATTTTCATTTACAGATTATACAGAAGTGAAAGAAGCTCAGAGCTTACATTCCAACCTGACAAAACCGACAAGTAATTTTTTTATTTTTTTGTGGGCTGAGGGAAAATTTTACCATTGAAAATTTAAAAAAAAGAAATCTATTGCTCTTGGTATTCATCGAAAGATATTTGAGCAGATAAAACGTCTTTGAAAGTCCCCTGAATTTTTCAAGGAGCTCTTTTGTAGTCTACATTTATAAATTTGTACCTCTTTTTCCCAGAGCTCTGGTGAGCCCTGCATACTTCATTCTTTTTCAATTGTAAACATAGTTTCGGTACTACCACTTTTGCACCAAAGGCGGTTCCTAAGCGACTGCTGACGTCAGTTGGTGCAGCACAAGAAGGTTTGTGTGTTTATCTGCTGTGGGCAGACTCTTAGAAAAGACGAAAGTATGTAACTAGATTAGACCAAAGAGATTACTGCTTTAAATAAGCATACGTACTGTTTGCAATGCCTTACTCCTTTTCTTCTTCTTTTTTTTTTTTAATGTATTTTATTTTGGTTAGCAGTTATATCTTCTGTTGCATATGCCACAGTATCTCGTTGGCAGGGGATGATAAGGAGGGGTATATATTCTCTTTGCTATTGCTTTAAAGGGGCAGCAGCTTCCCTTTTTTCCTGCAGCACAGTTAGAATGAGAATTTAAAAGGAGCGTGTGTCATAGCGTGAAGCTTTCACATACCTGATCTCAAGGTTAGAAACAGAGCTGTTAGAAATGAAAGCAGGCTTACAATTTCCAGTTTAAGTGAAACATATTTACTTAGAGATTTTTGGCCAGAGTCTATACATTTGGAAAAACTGGAATGATACTCTTGGAATATTTTACTGCATGCCTTTGTGTCAAATAGGGTTGGAATGGAGCTGGCTAAAA
The DNA here is from genome assembly GCA_008694505.1 of Cyanoderma ruficeps. Lineage (NCBI taxonomy): Eukaryota > Metazoa > Chordata > Aves > Passeriformes > Timaliidae > Cyanoderma > Cyanoderma ruficeps. The sequence goes on from VZDJ01007753.1 coordinate 1,983,432, forward strand.
TACCTTTGCAAATTTTTTTAGTACTTGAGTATACTTGCCGCACACCCAAAATGAAGAGAAATTACCTGTAGCAAAAACTCTTTGTGTGAAAAATCTTTTTATTAAAGTATAAAGTAGTGGGACTGCAGTCATGGTAGGCCAAAAAGTGAAGCTTTTGTAGTAGTAGTACTGAACGGCATAATGGGACAGGAAGAAAAACAACAAGCATAAAATCTCCTCTTCAGGTTGAAGAATAGAAGCAGCAACTTTCAGAACCAAATAAAAGCCAAGAGCAAGTGCTCCTAATAAACTTAAATCAGATTAAAAAGTGCCCATGGGACATAGGATATTAGCAAGCATAAAGGTGAAAAGGTCAAGCTAAATAAGGTTCAGTTTGAACGTGGCTGTGGTGATGGTCTTGCCAATCTTGAAGTCCCCATCCGTCTTTTATGTATCCTGTATGTTTTACTATCCACTCCTGCCTTGAGGACCTCCATGGCTGGAGACTGCATGGCTTCTCTGGGCATCCTGCTTCACCTTGTCTCCCTGCTTGTGTGCCCTCAGAGTGAGACATTTTTTTCCTTGCCTCTAGACTGAACTCCTTATTTTAGCACTGCCTCACATCTTCACCCTCTGCACCACAGAGTACAACCTGGCTTTGTTGTTGTGATGGGCTCCTGGTAGACACTAGCAGGACTTTGGCCTCCAAAGCCAAAAATCCATTGCTTCTCCAACCTGGATGAGCCCACCTTTACCAGCCTCTCCTCACAGGGTAGGTTCTCCACTCCTTTTAACCATATTCTTACTATTCTTACTTACAAGATACTTTTTCTGCTTTCAGTAGGAAAGGTAGGCTTAGGAAATGACATTTAATTCAGTAAACTGCTCTTAAACAAATGGTGAAGTTACTTTTGAGTTTCATTAGTATTAAAACGAAAATAGCTCAGATTAAGAGTTCATTTATCTTAATATTCTGTCTCTAATCTCTGACCTTTGTCCAAGGTCAAGTTTAACATCTGTTCGTAAGTTAAATATCTTTTACATCCTTGGCTTGAAGACGTCATATTAAACAGACTTTTGGGGCCAAAGAGTGTGTTAGAACTTTTTCTGTCTGTCCAATGCATCTGCCTGCTACTGCAGTGTCTCTAGAAGCAGCACACCAAGGGAAAAATCAATAAAAACTATAATCACAAGTTGCTGCTTATCATCTTCCCGTCCATTGCAAGGGCTAATGTGCAATTAAGTGCATTAAAGGTCATGGGGGAAAAGAAAGTAGCTGTAATCAGAAGCCAATGGAAGGATAAAAATATGATCACATATGATACTCTTCTTTCTTTTCTCCCATCCCACCTTCCTACACTCTCCCAGCTTCCACCTGTTTTCAGCTCAGGGGACTTTCTGATGTGGTTTAGTTATTTAGCTGCGAGTGCTGGTTAGTCTCTTCTTCAATGTATGCACCTTTCCTCCTTTGTCCAGTTTCCCTTGAACTTATTTGAACTCCTTGAATCCTTTGATAAAGCAGGTTACTTCCTACCTGTTGGGGAAGAACTGTCTCTTTCTGGTTTGGACTGGCTTGTTCCTAGCCCATCCTAGTGGCATCTGGTTCTTGTGCTGTAAAAAACTACTCTGATATGTTTAACTTTCTGCTGGCCAGTTCCTTGGGCAGAATTTGTACCAATCACGAGTTCACTGTAGCAATGTGCATGACATCTAGCAATGACAATAGCTGATTGATTTAAAAAAAATTTTAAATGCTTCAGAAACCCTCTTGGCGCAGCAAACTTTGTGAGATTTTATATTCTGAAGATGTTGCAGTAATACACAGGTTTTCTGTTTCCTGAAGGTTGATAACTATTTACCATTAGGATTTTTTTGTCACAGGCTGATGCAACTCAAAGTTCAGTCTAATGGTAGCAGATGTTCTTGTGGAAAACCCCTGGACACAAAAGAAGAGCAGAAAAATCCATCCCTCCCGAGCTAAGATACCATGCTGTTATCTTGGTTTCCTTTTGCAGGGGAATGTTGTTGATTTGGTGTTGAGAGATCAGCTGGAATTATCTCAACTGTCTTTACATAATTCCAGAGAAATTGGACATATGGTCTGGGTTTTTGCATTTGTTCTGCTCTTGTTCACAGAGAGCAAATGTATAAAGATTTTGTGAAGAAATGGATTATTGAAAAACTTATCCTTTCATTGTCACTGAGTTCAAAAAGCAGTTGCAGCAGATTCCAAACTACAGGTCTACAGACAAAAAAGGTCACTGTTTCCTTGTTCATTTTTTATGACTTGTGATCTTTTAACAGTCCAATTTCAAAATGTTGCTCTGGGATACTGTGCAAAATGAATTTAAATTCTATAATGATTTTTAAAAATGAACCTCTTTAATTTGTTAAACACTTTAGGCAGTTACTGTAACCTCTTCTTGAATTAAGGGTAGAAAATAGTAAAATTAAATTTTCAAGAACACCTGTGACTTAACCATAATTATTTTAAATTGAGACAAAGCAACAGGCTTTTATTATATTTCTTAATTGCAGTACAGCCTATAACAACCATTCTGGTCTCAGGTTTATTAGTTACCATCCTGTATGTTCTGTAACTGGGCTCCAACCCATAACCTGCTCTCTGTAGATTTATAATAGACAAATTGAGAAGTATTTGTCTCTAGATTTGCAAGAATACCCATGCTTTCTCTTTATAACTTTTTGATTACTCATTTGCTGGATTTTTTTAATAAGGAAATGGAATAATTTGGGAAGATGTGTATGTTAGTATGAGATGCTGGGAATTAAATAATCTCATGCTGATAATTGGCTGTCAGTGAGGTTTTATTTTTGTTTATATGAAGATTAGGAAAATACATGTTTGGTCTTTAATCCTGTAAATATCTTCTTCCTAGATTTCATATGACTTTGGCTTTTATTCCAGATATAAAATTGGGCAGTTATAAAGCTGTTGTCTTCAGAAACACATTGAAAGGTTAAGAGATTTCAACAGCTACACCTTGGGTTTGGTTGGCATGTGTTAGACAATTAACAGAAAAGGTGGCTAATAGCATGCTTTTATAAGGTTACAAATCAAATATGTTTGTCCATAAGTGCTGAAATTATTTTGTCTCTGTAGGCCAGAATAAAGGTTTCTGTGAGGGATAGTTCCTATATGGCTGCCAAAAATAGGGAAAGGTTTGTACCTAAGCTAGGTATGGCAGAAAGAATTAGTTTCAGCTCAGTATGTTAATGCCTAGCATAGTCTTTGGAGGCAATCTGGACATGTAGGCTTTATTTTGTGATTTCCTTTTGCAGTGTTCTTTTTTGGATCCAGCTATTTTCTAGAGTGGATTCACAGCATATTTTCTGAAATATTAGGTATTCTCTCTCTGCTCTTGGTAGCTTTGCCTCGTTGCCTTATTCCAAAATCTGACTGTTCATCTTGGCCAAAAATTACTGGTTGTCTTATGTGTTGTATGTACATCAGTTGTTGCTGAAATACTTGGGATGACCAGTGGTTGTCATCCTACTCTGGGTAACAGCAGTTGCAAAGGGAATTCCCTCCCTGGTGTAAAAGCTTAACTGCTCATTAACATTTGGAGTTGTAACCCCGAGAGAAATGAGGCTTGAAATGGAACTCATCACAAGGGAAATAAAATTGGCAACTGCTCCAAGGTGAGAGGGGGATAACGTTTATTCTTCATAGAAAACATCTGCTGTTTCACACTACGGCTCTGTGACCCCTTGAGGTTCCTTTCAGGCAGAATTATCCTGGAAGACTGTACCTGTTGGTGTGAAGTTTGGTGCAGACACAGCTAACTAGTGCAGGTACTGCTGAGGGCATGTTTGCAGTAGCACATAATTCTTCTTGGGCTCTGAATCCTGGGAAAGGAGCTGAGCAAATATTTAAGTATTGAGTCAATGCTGAACTCCAGCCACTCAGTGGCTACTGAGCTAGCACTGCCTCAGCTTTTTAGCTTAAAGCTCTCTAGTTTTCTAGCATGCTCCTTGCTAGCTTTATGAATGAACTGGAAACATCTCAGTGCCTTTGATGACTGCTCATAACTCTCCTGTCATTGTAGAAATAGGCCATATTTCATATACCTATCCCATCTTTCTGCTCATGGGATTAAGCTTGCAAAAAACCAAGACTTACTGCTATAACCTGGACCTGGAACAGTCTGTTAGCTCACTGTGTTAGTGTAAATTTATCAGCACATATTAAATCTGTGTTTCAGAAGGTGGTGGGAACAGAATAAATGTTTAGTGTTCTGAAAGAGGCATTTAAGATGTCTGTAACATTTTCTCATTCTGTAGCACAGCAGTCATAGCAACTGTGTGTTCAAGTCACATTGTGCCTTTAAATATTGAAACCTGAATACTTCTGATAACACAGCACAAAATTCTGGTTGCTCTGATGTTTACCTCAGCATTTTGATTAAATCTTGTGAATTTTGGAGGAAAGTGTTCATGTGCTTTAACTGTGGGTTGCAATGCCCTCTGACTGCAGTATTAGTTGTCTTTAACGGCAATAACTGAATTCTTCAAAAATTAAACCTCTCGTGGATATTTTTAATTTAGTTCTCTTGTCCCTATCCTGGTGTGAAACTTTTGTTTATTTTGGATGCTGCTGTTTAAGGTTGCTGTTTAAGGTTCATGATAGAATGAGCTTCGAAGTATATTTTGCTGAACAGCACAAACCTGTGCCTTCCTTTAAATGTCCTGTATAGAACTATCATAAATTTGCATCTCTTAAACTGGAGAAGGAAGTGAGACCATATGATTCTTATCCCTCAGTACAGAGTATGTAAGAGAGTGGATAAACTGCACACATGCAGCTTTTCACAGAAACCACCCCTGTGGCTCCCCTGCTACAAAAATCTTTCCACACAAACAAAGGTCCTTGCTAGATGTCATTCCCCTCCATCAGAAGGGGGTACTGGCATCTCTTTCGAGGCTTGGATTTTTTCATGCTTGTTAATATTTTCATTATTTTAAGGGTTGAAGCAGCCCTTTGCTGGACTGGACCACTAAGAGATCCTTACTAAACTCTCTGTAACAGAAAAATATGCCTCTAAGGTCTGTAACAATTCCTCATGGCCTCGGTAGTACACTAGATTTATGTTACAGGATTTAAAAAGTTGGGTAGTCCTTTACACTACAATACAGGCTTTATTTAGAAAGTTAGAGTGAAATTTCTTTGTTCAGAAATCAAGAGTGATATTATGTGTGGAAATAACACACTAGCATAGTTTGAGTCTGAACAAAATAAAGAACACTATTTTCATTTTTTACTAGTTGGCTTTCATGTTGAATTAAGAATAGTGAAAATCTCACAAGTCTAAAGAATCCAGCTAATTATAAGTTGTTGGAGGTTGAATAAGTTGGAGGTAACATCAATATTAATTTTAACTGAAGATTTTTCTCCCCTCGGAGGTCTTGCATTTTGTGGTACCTTAAAAATTCTAAAACTACCTGAATTAAACATATCTTTATGTAGATTGTGCAGATTTTGCATGGAGGTGGGGTGCTCGGATGAAATGTTTAGATAACATCAATGATTGTTTATTGGAGCAGCCAACCAACAGAGGAAACACAACTGCTAACTTCTTCCTGAGGAATATATTTAGGATCTCCTTCAAAACAGCAATCAGAGAACATTTCTGTAATAACAATTGCAGTGTCAGTGATCATTCAGAATTTATGTTGGAGCAGTGGAAGGCGAAATATCTGCTACATCTGGGCTCAGAAAAACTTTTAAAATAAAAGGAGAAAGTAAATTAAGTAGAATCCCTGCAGGCAAGATCGGGACTGTTCCAAGACATCATACTGGAAACTTGAGGCAAATACATGCCATTTATCAGAACAAGATGTAAAGATAAAAAGAAAAATGCCATGATTAAAGAGGATGCTAAAAAGGGCTCGCAGGAAAAAGAAAGTATTCTTAAAATAATTGTCTTTAGAACAGACAGAATAAATGTAATCGTTCAAGGCAGATCAAAAATTATCTGATGATCAACTTGTAGAAGCTATATTAAAATATTAATAGTATATGTACAAATGCATTAGAAGCCTGAAGCCTCCTGGAATGCCTATAGGACTAGCAGGCTCTCAGAAACAGATGGAACCATCCATACAAGATGAGGCCACAGCAGGTAAAGAAAAATATTCTTTTTGAAGAAGTTCATTGTGGGAGAAACTGGAGAAAAATGCTTATGCTGGAGGTTTACAGGCAATGTAAAACCTTCAGAGGCTTTAAGTTAAATTTAAGTGTTGCAAAGTACATTTGCTAGCAGAAGAACAGCAAACTCTCAGGACCAGATAATGCACACCCAAGGTTCTCAAGACACTTGAGGAAAAACCACCCAAACTGATGAATGTAATGTTCAGCTTTTTACTTAAATTTGATTAGGTCCCAGTTGACTGCAAGTTGGCCAATGCAAGACATTTAATGAAAGTTTCCAAGAAAGCTCTAAAGAACTGTTGGCCAATAATTGCGACTTTCATTGCCGGCAAATTGGTAGAAATCATGACAAACGTTAAATGACTCACTTCAGAGAAAGATGTTTTGGGGAAGAGTCAACACTGCTTTTGTGAGTCTTGCATCAAACCAGCTTGTGAGAATTTTTTGCAAGTTCGTAGATAATAAAGATCCATCTGCTACAGTCTGCTTGGATTTCTGAAAGATTGTGCACCCTCCACTTTGTCACCTGAATTACCAGTTATCAGGAATTTGAGGAGCTGGAAGAATGTGGTTTGATTGGAATGCCAAAGACAGAGGCAGCTGGTTTGTGACAGCTAGAATTACAGGATATACAGTAGGTACAGGAGTCGCTTTCACTTTATGTATTTTGTTAGTAGGAATGCATGGAGTCCCTCTTGAACAACTCAGGATACAAGCATGTTAAGCTCATATTTACATAATGTCATGGATCATGAAAATGTGAAAACTTGAGCTGAACATAGACGTATTTGAGTAAATGTATGGTTTGTTTTTTAGCTTTGCACATAGGAGATCACATTTGTTAGGTTAGATAAAGGATTCTGAAGTGAAGTCAAGCTTCTGTTAAGCCTGTCTAGCCAAAATTGATTAGTAAATTGATTTCTAAATTATAATCTAATTTGTCTTTGCCTCCCTTTTCCTAACTGAAAGCTACTAAATTGATGCATAGACTAAACTTAGCTTTTTTTGTTTCTTTCTTTTTCCTTCATTGGTTTGAATATTGTATCAAAGTCTTCTGTTGTAGGACAAGACTGGAAGTTGAAGAGAAATGGTCTTTATGGCAAGATTGTGTGGGATGCTGTATTTCTGAAATTCGGCTCTCAGAGTAGCTGTATTTTTAATTTTTTTTTTCTTTTCTTTTGCATATGCTCAGCTTTCTTTTATCTTTGTAACAGAGTACCTGGGGACTTAATCACCATGTGTATGATCTGATCTGAAGTGGACTTGGCCTGCAGTTTTTTCTCTGAGCTTGGGCTGTGCCCCAGAACTGAACAGGAGAACAGTTTCCTCTGTGCTTTGTCTCTCCCTTGCCTTGTCTTGCCTGATTTGATTGCAGTAGGGATAAGAACGGGATGTGGGTGTGGAGAAGAAAATAAGTCCAACGTTTTGGCAAGCAGAGGGGAAGAAGTTGGGATTGAAGGAGAGGAGGCTCAAATGGTGGTTTGAGCTTGAATGAGGGTGGGATAATTTTATGTCTGGAGTAATGAGATTGACATGCTAGACAAGGAGGTTTTGGTGAGAAGCTTGGGGAGTAAACATAGCTGGAGATACCTGAAGAATGAAACTGGAATAAGGAGGGATGGGGTGGGTCTGGATTAATGCAGGATGGATGAGGCTGTAAATCTTGTATTTAAGAGAACATACTGAAATTTGAGCCTGTTGAAGAACATCAGGAACCTGGATGAGACCATCTCCTCCTGGTGTAAGAGCTCCTGAGAAAGGCTCTCAGTGCTCTGTAATACTCACCTGAAAAAGAAACCCTAACCTGACTTCTGCCATTCCCCGCTCCAATGGGACAGATTTGTTGGCTTCTCACTCCATCAGCGTGATGACAAATGGTGGAATTTGAGAGTTTTGGTGTGCCTTGGGGACAACTAGGATGCAGCAAAAAAAACCGTTAAAATGGGCTGTGTTTCTGAAAGATTTAAAAAGTTAAATAATACTGGAAATAAAAGTGCTTCTGATTTTGCCACTTCTAAATATATATTTCCACACACTTCTTCTGTCCCCCTTTTCTGTCCTCCAAATCCTGAAATTTGTGGTACATCACAGTGAGGAATGAGAGATTTGTTTTGTCTTGTTTTGTTTTCTTGATGTAGTTCCCAGTTCTGTGACCACACATAAGTGTATGGAATTGAGTTGGAGATCAGATAAAAAGGAAGAGATGGGCTAAATGTTACGTTGGAGAACTGAATTTTTTTCTGACTTTGTTACCAAAATTTGTGTGTGAGATTCTTGGCATTTCACTAAAATCTTGTCATTCCCAAGTGGTTCCTAATTGCCTGTGTGTGATTCAGTTTTGTTATTTGTTAGGTTTGTGTTTTGTGACTGAGGATCTGTTTTGCAGTAACAGGAACCATTCCTTGCTGTGACTGAAGTCCATCAATCCTACTTGGAGTGGCTGAAGTCTTAAGTTGTGGTGAAAGGAACTAAACATTCAGTTAGGCATCCAAATTTAGCAAGCTCATTTAATTTTATTTTTTTTTTAATCTGAGGTACTGATCAGTAAAGTACTGCAACATTTTGCAAGCATTTTGTTACTAATTTTGTAAGAATGTGTATGAATATTCAGGTGTTCTCATAGGAGGCACTATACCAAAAGCAGAGGAAGTGAAAAGAAAAAATGTTTGAGCAGTTTTTAACTGCAGTCAGCAATTTCGGGGCTGTACCCTGAACAATAAAGCAGCAGAGTACTCTGCTCTTTCTGTGGGCCTGATGTGTTGTTTTTCAAGTGTGACAACTAACACTTGCTATAATCCTTGCCGGCAGACAAAATTTCTGCCTCATCTGCCCATCTGCAAATCCCTTAGAACTAAGTGTTTTGACACTGAGGGTGTTTGTTTCTTTTCCTGTTTAGACACACACATTAGCACCACGTTTCCCAAACATAATCATTGCACCAAACTCGAGGCTACCTTATGTGACTGAGAACATCAGAGATACGTTTTCTCCATGGAATTCTGACAAACGCTTTCCAGTTGCTGGAGTAAGTGGTGATGATGAACTGCTCGCACGCATCACCAAAAAGGAATGTGACAGCTCATTAATTGTCCCGCTGCAATAGAACAAGTTCTGTCAGTCATGAATCGAAATCTTTGTTAATAACACATCAGCACGTGGCAGGGGTACTGTGATTCTAAAACATTAGCTGTAATATTTCTGGTGTCCAGAACAATGTGAGTGCTGCTTCCTATATACTACACAACTTTATTAAATATACATGTATGTATGTAGGTAGGTATTTATAAAATCTACACTATACTGTGTTCTTATATATCGATTTTATTATATAGATTATATAGATTTTTATATATTTCTATTCAAATATTGGAGTTTTAAGCACAGTAAAGCGTGGGATGCATTTAAGAAACCTGCATTTATGTTTTGCAATTCTGCCTGAAATGTTACCATACAAGCCCTCAAATCTGTTCCATTGCACGGGATTGTCATAAAGCCTTTCCTTTTCCAGCCATCATTTTTCTCTTTTCCAGGTACAAACTGGATGTGTTCAGTGAAAATAATCAGTGTTGGTAATTCGAGATATGCAATAAATTCTGTAGTTGATGAGAATTTAAGAACTATGCCTTGTTTTGTTTCAGAATTGAAAATATGGTGAGAGAAGGTCATTTTGTGGTTGTAAAAACTGGATGACAAAGAATCTTTGCCTGATCCAGCACTGTTGTGCTGATAACCAGTCTATTTCAATTGTCTTTCAGTCTTTGTCTTTAAAGTATTTATCATAATGCTCTCATCTGTCTTGGAGAAGATGTTGTTTTAAATATCATCGTAAAAAACACATTAGGAAATTAATCTGCATCACAGTTTGGAAGGTTTACAGTAAGGAACATATGAGGTCACACTAAAAGTGTGGAATAGAAAGAAATACTAAATTGTTTCCTTACTCTAAAATGGTCAAAGTTAACCTTTTATCCCATGATCGTGTAGCTGTGTGGGTGGGTGTGTTGCTATGGCTTGGCTGGTTTATGGTACATCAGCTGTTCTGCAGTAATTGCCCGTGGATTTGCTTTTATTTCCAGTGCAGTTAGACATTCCCTGTGTATTATCTCTGAGGGGTGATAACTTGGAGTATTTTGGTTTTTAAAAAGAGTGAGATGCTTCTGTTGGAGCATTTGTAAAGTAGCAGCTCGAGCCACACTAATTGTCTAAGGGTTGTGTCTGAGGGGCCCTAATGCTTAGGAAAATGTTCCAGAGAGTTTGGGCTGGTGTCACCTCCATGTGAAACTGCAGCAATCCTTAGATCCTGAGTCAGATAATATCACCCTGCTCCTACCATTTGAGAAACGTGGTAATTCACATTTCCTAGAATTGAGAGGGATATATATTGAGAATTTGGGATTCATCCTGTTGCTTCAAAAGTTTATTTTAATTTTAGGGCTTTTATTACTTTATTCATAACTTCCAAGTGTTTACTTTGCACTTTCTTTACAGTACTCCAAAAAAGAATTGGACTACTGCTTGCACAGCATACATGAGAAAGTTAAATGAGTTGATTTAATTTATTGCAATGTTAATGTGAAGAATCTCAGCATTTATCTTTGGTTTGATTAAAGGTGGAGTTAATGATTTCTATCCAGTTGATTTGATCCAATAGTTTCACAGTGTCACAGGCGACTGACAGTTTTACACAGATGATAAAAGTCTCTTGATATACGTTTGTTTTTTTTTTAAGATTTCATCATTTGACATATATTCTGAAGATTCAGGTTGAAACGATGAAGTCCAATGAATATCTTGTTGAAAAGCTATCTCTACTTCCATGGCAGACAATTTCTGTCATTTGCTTCACTGTTCTTTTAAGTTTTTTAAACTGTGAGGAGCCATCTCACAGCTTTTCCTGCCTTCATCAGTGCAAACTCTGCTCTTCAGAATGACAGCTTGTGTCTGGCCACTGTATAAGATGCAGATTTCTCAGCAGTTTGACTTCCTTGCCTTTCCTACCAGCCTGTAGTGATTTGATTCAACATTTGCACGTTAATAATATCAGAAAAATCAAATTTACATCTTCTACCCCCAGTAACCATTTTGTATACAGACTGAGGATGCAATAATGAACCAGTTCTGAGAGGGCAACTCATGAATATAAATAGTCCCATTTTACAAGTATTTTGCCAAGGTCAGTGGGAGAGAGGAGCGGGGTCAGAAGTAGCTCCTTAGTCACAATCACATCTGGAGCTGAAACAGACTCTTTCTTTGTCTGTAGAAATTTGGCAATGTCTTAGGGTTGCCAGAGTTTAGATGCTAAAATCTGGGACAATGTCAAAGAACTAAACTGTGCATACGTAGATTAACTGTGCGTGGAAAGTACAATTTATCTGCATAATAACCACTTTTTCTGGATGCCTTGATTCCTGTGTGTTTGGAAAAACAACAGTTACTTCAGAAACGCAGGAAAAGCCATATCATAAAGGCTTTTCATAAGGCTTTAGATTTGGCCACTAGAACATAACTTCTTAATTATACAGGACATCTGGCAATCCTATGAGGTTCAGTCTGCATTTTTCCTTCATCACAGAAGAAATATTAATGCAGCAGCAAAGGCATGCTTTGGATTCAGTGATTATTGTTCAAGATAGCAATACTGGCACTAGGTTTTGACCTCTAAACTTGTTTCTGCTTGGCAGGGGCTTTTGGTATTGTCCAAGTGCAGACTGGTGTCTTCTCAAAGGAAAAATATTTTTGTTTTCTCTTATCTGTCAATCTGTCCACTTAAGTAGCCTTTGCTATCATAATATTATAAAAAGCAACTTAAAGTTGTCTCTGAGTAGGAAAAAAAAAGCCTGTCTGAAAATTCCAAAAGGGGTCGTGCTTATGTGAGTCTTTTTGCACTTTTTCTCAGTTTAACCCCAGATTTTAAGGAAGATGTATGTTGGGAATTTAACCTCTTCAGGGGAAGAAGGCATAGGTTGTCTTAAAAAAATATATTTAGCAAATCAAGATGACCATAAGCTTATATAATTGCCACAAAACCCACCACAGTCAAGGGGCATAGTGGGTGGCACTTCATAGAAAGTTATCTTCCAGACAAAATAGTCTCCTTTTAAAAAAATGTTCTTCTATATGCAATGTATGAGACTGGTAGAGTGCACAATCTTTTTCCATGATTACTGACCAACCTTATAGTTTCACTGAGCAGATATTTTGTGTTTGACAGTCATTGTGCATACTCAGCCTGGAATGATGCCATAAAGAGGAATCACTGAACAAATGCTCGAGGAAGAAGATCATCGGCCCTTAGTTATCAGGTGCTGAATAATCCAAGCATTTTGTCCTCATGTTGTCATACCCCCTGAAATATTTCCAAAAGTGGTGTGAATATGGGGCTTCCTGCTTTCCAAATTCAGGGCCTTTCATGCTACAGTTCAGCACGAAACCATGGTGCTGTGTAGATTTGGGAAACTTGAAGTACTCTGAAATTCCCTAATGGCCATGATGACGTACGTCTGGAATGGCAGAGCTGTGGTAAAAGGTTTTAAATGAGTTTAGTTCTCTCTGCTGCAGCACTGCTGTTACCTGAACGGATTGAAGGCAGGAGCTTCCTTAGCATCCTCTCCCCAGTGCCTCAGCACTCTGCTGGGAAGCCCAGAGAGAGCATTAAGCTTCTTGAGTTATTTGATTTACGGCGTCTCATGTCGTTTGTCAGAGTGGTAACTTGAAAATAGGCCGCATCCTAAGACCTTTCAAAGTTTCAAATGACACCGTTTGAATACAGTGTTCACTGTGGTTGTGTATAAAATTATGACCAGCGTGGTGTTATCTTTGGTTTTATCAGAAGCTGACTGTGTTGAAGTAACAAAGTTTTTCAGGAGCTTTTTTGAGAGGCATTTATTAGCCTGCTTCCGGAAAGGTACATTCAAGGATGAGAAAACCGTAGTGTGAACCACGTAGTTCTAATAACAATAAGATATCAAGTTATTTTTAAATCCCTCCTATTTTAGATCAGTGCCACAAAGGAAAAGGAATGATGGCAGGAGGTATTGGAATTTTTAACTAAAATTAGGGAATTGATGATGCAGAAATCAGCCTGTAGGATTTTTTCTGTTTACTTTCATAACCCCTGGAAATATCTACTGATTGTATTTGGTTTGTGTTTTGGTAGTGAATATTTATATACCCTCATTTTTTGCTTCAAAACATAATAACTAGTATAGAAAAGCAAACAAGGCAAAAAGCTCCTACTTAAGCATAATTAAGAAGTCAACTTCTATCCCAATTCTAAAGTTATTCAACATGTCTAGTTATGGACATACAAATTTTTATGTTTTCTTTCAAAAACTGTTACGATGATGGGAAAAAATATTAGAATTTTCGTGAAATTTTAAAAACCTGATTGATCTCATCTGAGGACTGTAGCTTTGCTGTGTGCCCATCACAATGGTTGAGGTTGAAGAGGACCCTGGAGGTCTGTAGATTTTTAAAGCCTATCCGGTATTACACTGAAAACTTAACTGGTAAAATATATTCAACCGGTTTGTTGAAACGTGATAGTGAGGCTTAAAACATCTCATTGTAGAGTAAAGTTCAGTTCTGACGTCACACTTTTGACCTTCCTCGGTTTGTAGCACTTTGATTTTCCTGCAAATGCCTTTGTCATTGTTTTAACTTCTTTAAACACACAAGTGCTTATGGTGGAGGGGGGGAATAAAGAGAGGAAAAAAAATAAATAAGAAAAAAGGCTTTGGTATTATTATGGGTAAAATATGTAAGGAAGTAATTCTTTAGCCATTTTATACGTTTTAGTCTTATTGTTATGTGGGAATCATGTAACTTTTGTTTCGCTTTTTAATTTCAACTTGATCCTTGCTCAAACGGACTGCATTACAAAAACTGAAATCTTACTCTTTTTACAGATTACACAAACCACATTTATATTGCATAAAGATGCATTTTCTTTTCTTTACTTATTATGCAAAATGATTATTTGTGGGTTTAAACTTCCCATAAAATCAGGGGTATTGTGAAGTGGAATGGAAAATTTCACAACTGGGCCCTGGTATAGCTGACTAGAGATGCTCATAAGGCCCTTGAAGCACTTGCAGGATGTTGGTGTGTGACAGATGGCTCCTGGTTTTCAGAAGTGGTCAGTCCTTGGCTTGTACCTCATGCCCTGACTTTATTAAGTAAATGACAGGCCCCAAATAGGCATTTCTGTCCTGTCAGCTTTATCCTCTCTGTATAAATAGTGAGGTAATAGCAAGCCTGTAGGAGCTTTTTCTAAAGCCAGTTATTAGTTGGGTAAATGCTGTGTCATAAAAGTTTGTGGAGTTATTATCTATCTAAATATTTTTGTAAAGGTTTTGGTTGTTTCTGTTTCACTCCTTAAAGGTGACAAACGCATTTGTAAGTGTTGACAGTGCACTTTGTGTTGAGGCTTACAAAGCTAAATTTAGGGTGGTGCAAGTGACAAAACTGTGCCAGGGCTGAGGTCAGAGATAAATATTGACCTTATCTGAGTCTGAGGGGCAACTGCATGGCCTCAGCATTTCTGTGTGATATGGGAATGGAGAGATTGTACAGTGGCAGGAGCGAGACACAGCTCCTTTGCATCCCTTCAGTGTTCTGGTTGCCTGGCACTTTTTCATGCCCTTCACAATTTTGTCATTCTAGATTCATGCAACCGATAGATTTGAACTTTTATATTTCCTTTTCTTATAAGTTAGTAGAGCAGAAAGAACAATTCCTTTGGAGGAAGAGGTATGTTTGTTCAGTAAATATTGGGGGTATAATATGTATTTTAGCTCAGTTTCCAAAGGAAGTGAAGCTTGTATGATTCTGCCTTGCAAGCGGAAAGGTGCAGGACAGTGTCTGTGCTGTCTGTATTTACCTGTACATCTCTCTCCTCTTGCTTGCTAGCTTTTGAACATGTTGCATCATTTAAAAAAAACTGATAGAGGAGTAGATATTTTACTGATGATCCAGTTCTTGTAAGTTTTGGGAGGTATTAATGATTTCATGGCAAGCTCCTGTCTTAGTCTTGCTCTACCAGATAGAGGTTACTGTGGGAGAAAGACCTCACGAACATTGTGAATGCATGGCAATCTTAATTTCGATTCAGTATTTTGGTGTATTGTTTTGACTGTCCCCTTTTGCTCTTTTACCATGCAATATTTCATTACATGAATGAGACATCAGTCTTGAATTTTTGATTCTTAATTTTCTCACTTGGAGCGAGACCTTTCCAAGATATTTGCTAAAATTACCAGGAACAGAGTTCCTTTCAGTAAACCTTTGACTACATTGCAGGTGCCAGGTAATCAAGCAGGGGTTTCTCTGTTGCCTTGTTTTCCTGAGGTTTCAAACATGTGAAGTTCTTTATGGTTCTGTCTTCCTCCAGCTGCTCCCTGTCTACTCTAAAAGTGTCTTGTTGAACCAAGTAGCTTGGTTGAGTAAGCATGGGACTGTTACGTACCTCTCAGAAGATGTTTACACTTTTGGAGCTAAAATTTGCTGAAATGATTTTGATCTTATGATTTCTAATGTTCTGCTTTATTGAACGTGATGAAAAATTTTTGATTTTTGCACAAGTGTGAATAAAGTGCTCTGTTTTATGAATAATTTAATATATTTTGCAGGGGGGAGAGAGTAAGTAAGAGAGATGTCTGATTTAGGCATCTTCTTAGTTTGTCTACATTTGAAACTAATATACTTTATACTCTTATTTGGGGAAGTAATGTGGGGATAGGGCTTGTAACACAGCTATAGTTGTATTCTTCATTTTAGACTATCTCCTTTTGTAGCGATGGTTGCCAAGCAGTGGTACTGTAATAATATTTTGACAAACAAGTATTCCTGCTATGTCAGGAAACAAAACAGGAAGCTGCTACCAAACAAGGAATATTTAAATGTTTAATCACATTTTTTGTTTGATTTTTATATTGTGCATATGGATCAGTCTGTGTTCTTTTTAATAAACCTGGAGATAGTCTTGTAATACACAGTTCCTCCAGTTAATCTGACAAAACACAAAGTGTAGACTAATCTTTTTAGCTCTAACATAGCCTGACATCTTCCTGATGAAGGCCTCCAGAGACTGAAACATGTGTAGACCTTAATTTTCCTGTATTTTGACAATTAGTGAAACTTGCTGTGAACAAAAGAGCATTGAAAAATTAATTTGATATGACACAACTGTCAAAACTTAGTCAGATATGATCAGCTTGAATTTTGCTTTTACCTGCCAAAAAAATAACCCTGGATACATTTCATTTCGTGTCTGGAGAGGATTTCTTTATTGATTTTTAAATTATCAATTCTTTTTGAAAACAAAATATAGAAAACTCAGATGGTGATATTTGAAAGAAGACAATAGAAATAATGTTCTAATTTGCTCGCAAAAGTAGGGTAAAATAATGTCACTTGTGTAAATCATTATTGACTCATTTTTCATGAATAAGTGCCCTGTGCTTTTTGGATGAAAAGTAGCCTTATGCAAGCCTTGGGGCTTAAGCAATTATTTAAGATATTTCCTGCAATTTAAATATTGGCATCTGGGTTCATATTTTTGAAGAAACTTACTAGGCAGGGAAGATCAGGTGGTGCTGGAGCATCCGTACAGTGGAGTTACAAGCTGGGAGTTCCTTCAGGCTGTCCTAGGCTCTCCCAGCCCTGTTCCGAGCCCCAAGATTCAGAAATGCTTGCCTAATTGGGAGCTGCTTTGTGACTTAATTAATTGCTCTATTGGGTGTACAGTTGCACGTGAGCCAGGTTGGCCACTCTCCCAGCTTGCATCACTGGCAGCTGTTTTGCTTGAGGCAGATGGCTTGGGAGAGGAGCACCCATAAATTAGGGCATTGCTACTTTTTTTCAAGCTGTTCTGTGAGAGCAAACCTGAGGAGATGATGTTTCAAAGTGGGTTTTGCACGCCCTGCTAAATTTCTTTGAAAGTGTCTAAGTAGCACGTTTTACAGTCATCTCTATTTTTAAAAAAAGAATTGCAGGGTGGTGCAGACACTACAATGTAAGCAGCATGAAAATGTTAAATTATATTAAAAGCCATTGGTGATGCTGTCTATATGAAAGAAGGCGGTGGAAAAAAGTTGTATCAGAAAGAGGGAATAGCCTTTATATAATGAGAGTAAGAGCATTTTTAAGGGCTGTAGCAAGAGAAGAAATGGCATAGCATACAATAGGAAAACTTCAGTGGTCTGCTCAAGTGTTTTAGGCATTTGTGTAACATTTTCCTTCTGCCCTTCATGCTCACAGGTAGAATTTTAATAGCTAGAATCCTAAAAAACTACTTCTAAAGAATAGTACCAGACTTGTGCAACTTCCTTCTCGTTAAGAATTCTCTTATTGTGGTTCTTCATCCATAGTTAAATCCCACAGGTGTACACATACTACTGCTTTGGAAACTGGAAAAATTCTTCTCCTGTCAGGACTCATGGACACTCACACAAACCTTGCCTTTGTATGTGTCTTCTCACTGGCATAAACCAATCTAATCCTGAAAGTTTAATCCTAGAATTACCATTTCTTAAAACTACACAGCAATTTTAAGCCCAAGTAACTTCCTACTTTTGCTGTCTGATTAATCTTTGTTCCCATACTGTAGCATCTCTTAAAACAAATTGCTTTTGGTCTTTTCTAGTTTGTGCCTCAAAGATTCTCATTTACACTTAACCATGCCTTAGAACCACCTTTAATATGGAGGCTGCTCCAGAGCTGGATGTCTCTGTGTACACCTTTGCAATTAGGCTTGTGTTTGAGAAATGAGATATTGGATCTAGACTTGTCCCCAGGAACTAAAGAATTTTTTTGGGAAACATCAATAATTTCCTCCGGTGAGGTCCTAAACTTTCGTGCTCTGGTGGCAAGTTGGGAAGGTTTCTAAATGTACTTCAGGCTCAGTTGGGGCCTGCTATAAATGAGGGGGAAATACATTCTGAGAAAGAATTGGTCTCTAACCAAATTTATTTTGTAGAAAATAGTTTTTGCTGCTTCCTTGAGGAAGCAATTCTCTTAAGTTGAGCTGTGTCAGAGCTTTTGATGTGTAATATTGGTCCAGTCTGCCTTTGTACATGGACTGCTGTTAAATCTGTGCTTTACTGCCTTACTGTGAAGCACTTGGGAGCAGTTCTGCTTACAGACTGCCCACAGAACCAAAGTCTGTCTGTCTTTGTCATGATGTTATTTATAAATTGCTTTTTCGTTGTTAAAGCATTTAAATAGCTTAGCCTTTGTGGTTATGGCAGGTGTTGATCTCTCATCCCCCCAATATTTGTGATGGTCTTGAAATGCAAGATTTGTTTATTTTACTCTTGAGAGAGAAAGCTGAAGTGTAACAGTGTTCTTCCTGCTCCGCTGAACTTGTCATAGGGCTCCTTGTACATGCAAAAGATACTGTAGGAAGTTGGAATCTGAGGAGAGATATAAACTCTCTCTTGCTGTAATTGTTCAACACAGAATCAGTTTTTAAAATAACATTAATTTTTTTTTGGAGGATGAATTTTCTGTGCTCCCATGTAGTCTGGAGAGGTGATGTAGTGTAATAATGCTGCATATGACATAATCCAGAGCAAATACTTAATCATTCATTCACACATACTCTCTTTCAACTAAAATTAACTTCTGTGATAAGACCCAGACATTGTCATTAAAAGTAGGTTCTAGAGTAAACCAGTTGGTAGTTATGGGATGGGTGCAGAAATTACTATGTTCTGTTTTGATTTATGTAATTAAAGAATAAAATTAGTCCCTCTGGGCTTAATATTTCATAAGTGGTTGTGTATCCTGTTTTGTCATCAGCTGTTAAAGCTGCTGTGGCTGCTTTTCCTCAGTGTGAAAAGATACTTTCAGCAATCAATGGCATAATTGAAGCACAAGGGAGCAGAGGCAACTGCCAGCACAGAGCTCCAAAGGAAGAAGTGTGTCCTCCCTGTTTGATTTAACCTGGAATTAGTAATGGCTCTTTAATGAGAATTTCTGACTGATAATTGCATAACAGAGCAGGGGACACAGGGCAGACCTTGTTGAAATCTGCAGCTTCCTCACAAGGGCAAGCTCAGGAGCGGGCACTGATCTCTTCTCTGTGGTGACCAGTGACAAGACCCAAGGGAATGGCATGAGACTCTGCCAGGGCACGTTTACGTTGGATATCTGGGAAAGTTTTGGATTTCACCCAGAGGGTGGTTGGGCACTGGAACAGCTCCCCAGGGCAGTGGGCACAGCATCAGCCTGACTGGGTTCAAGGAATGTTTGGACAATGTTCCCAAGCACAGGGTGTGACTGCTGGGGTGTCCTGTGCAGGGCCAGGAGCTGGACTCCATGATCCTGGTGGGTCCCTTCCAGTTTAGGGTATTCTGTGAGTCCATGGTAGTTGTCTTCTCTGACTAAGAAAGAACCACTGCACATGTAGGCCTGGAAAGACTGAAATCTTGATGGCCTGATGGAAAGAAGGGTTTGAAATAAGGGCAAACTCTAATGGGTTTTTATTGTAAAAATGTGAAAGGAGGGGAGAAAAAAGAAGCACCAAATGCACCGGGTAATTTTCAGGTGAATTGGGTTTGTGAATTTGTTGTGTGTGTTTGTTTGTTTTTGGGTGGGTTTTTTTGTTTTCTTGGTTTTTTGTTTTGTTTTTTTTTTTTTTTTT
>VZDJ01007753.1:2003245-2038063 GCA_008694505.1 Cyanoderma ruficeps
TTTTTTTTTAAATGAAGTCTGTCTTCCTTAAAATTTGAGAGATTTTTGGTTGTCTGTTTTGGCTTTTTTTCCCCATCAACTTCTTCCTGACTGATCTTTGGGTCTAAATCCCTGGCAATATGCATGGCAATT
This sequence comes from Cyanoderma ruficeps, assembly GCA_008694505.1. Classification (NCBI taxonomy): domain Eukaryota; kingdom Metazoa; phylum Chordata; class Aves; order Passeriformes; family Timaliidae; genus Cyanoderma; species Cyanoderma ruficeps. The sequence continues at coordinate 2,003,378 of VZDJ01007753.1, forward strand.
ATGTGATGTCTTGCTGATCTAATTGCCCTTATTGGCCAGCTGACTGTCCCTGGCTGAAACAAATACAAAAAAGTTAGACAGTATAAAAAGGCAGATTGAAAAAAAAAAGATAAAAAGAAAAAAGGTACCATAGAATAAATAATTCTATATTTCCATATATTTCAGACAATGTTGTCCATCTGTTTTTACATTTCTGAGTTTATGGCTGCCTGATTTTAACCTTTGGTCTGCAAAGTATCTTTATTTACAGTGGTATCCATGGTGTATAAAATGATGTCAGTGATTTTTTTGTGATTTTTCTTTCCAATTTCATTAACATAAATATAACTTTCTCTATACACAGTTTGTTTATTTCTCTCTTCTTTCTTATGTGATCATCAGCCATCATCATCAAATTAAAAAATAAGCACTTGTGTAGATATAGCAGATCTTGGACCTTTGTATGACAATCTGAGAAGTCATTGAAATACTTTAAAATATTCAATAATCCTTTTGAAAGAAAATAGCAACTTAAGGAATAGTAATTTAGGATCTCACAATAATATTTTCCTTCCTTATTTCTCCTTTGCGCTCTTTTTCTCCTTTTGCTGTTTCTCATCTGATTTCTTTCCAAGCAGTAATAGTAAAATTACTAGAGGATAAAGAATGGGGAAAGAACTAAACTTGTTTTCATTGAGAAATGTAATTAGTAATGAGCACATTTCAATTTCAAATGCAGCTTCTGAAGGTATCTAGCTAGTTTTAAAGAAAGTTCTAATCTCCTCAAGAATTCCTACACATCTTTTCTGCATTGAGGTTCCTTTAAGCTGCTCAGTGATGATGTTCAGAGATCTGTACCCTGTGCCTGTTACAGCAGTTACAGTTACAGTTGTGACAGTGCCTGTCATCTTCGGATTAGACTTGCAATTTCCTCTGATCTTCAAAAAGTAGATTCTAATTGGATGTGTGATAACAGATTGATCAATGTGTTTGATTAGTTCAAACACAAGCAAGTTCTCAGCTCAATTGGCTTGCTGTCTGCACTTGGTTCTGTTTTGTGTTTAGTATTTGGTGCTGCATTTTGTTTTTGAGATCTCTGCTGCTGCAAGTGCTGCTCTTCCCTCTTGTTTGTCTCTGTTGAACCTTCCTGATTATTTTTAGTTGCCCGCCAGATGTTCAGGTTTTAAAAATGTAATGAAGAATGAAGGAGGTGAGATGCATTGCATGAAAAGGCCAAAGTTCTGTGGCTTACTTTTCCCATGCATTTTCTCAGCATTATGCGAGGTGATGCTTTAATGTTTCTTCATTTATTGTGTTGCTTGGTTTGCTGATGCTCTAGCATGACAGAGGTGATAATAGGGTTAGCCCAATGATATGTTTTACAGAGCTTTTATAATGTGATTAGATACTTTATATACCTTTTTCTGTAGATTTTGTCTATATACATGTGTACATACACAGATGTATATGCACAGATACATATATAAAAATATAGACAGCCTGAAAAATAATGTAATTAGGCTTTCCCAAGGTGTTTGATCAGTTTTGTGTTTAAGTTTTGAAGAAGCCACATGCTTAGTTATTGCTGAAGGTGAGTTAGATCATTAATGTCACTTATTCTGCAAAAGGAACAAATGGATTAAATAATATCTGGGCCATAGTATAAAAAAATCAGGTGGATAATACATATTTTATAAAAGTGTATTTCTTTTAAAGTGAATGACTGGGTCATGTGGAACTCTCTGGGTGGAGTATGAGACTGCTGCTGCCCTTGGCAGCATATTGGGTTGGGAGAGGAGAGGAATATTCCAAACTACAAGTGTGGAGGAAGAATGCTGCACCTATTTAGTCGAGAGAAGAGAATACTGAGAGGGGATCTCATCAATGTATGCAAATATCTCCAAGGTGGATGTCAAGAGGATGGTGCCAGAGTCTGTAAAGTGGTGCCCAGGGACAGGACAAGGAGCAATGGCCATAAACTGAAACACAAGAAGTTCCACCTCAAAATGAAGAACTTTACACTGGGGGTGTCAGAGCACTGGGACAGCTGCCCAGGGAGATCATGGAGTCTCCCTCTCTGCAGACAGTCAAGCCCACCTGGATGTGTTCCTGTGTCACTGCTCCTGTGGCCCTGCCTTGGTGGGGACTTGGACTGGATGATTTCCAGAGGTCCCTTGCAACCTGAACTATTCTGTTACTCTGTGAGATTTACAGAAAGAGGCTGGAGACCTCTAATTCCAGCAGAAATGGATGAGAGGAGCAATTCTATCAGCAGCCCTCATTAGGAAACTTCCCAGGGATATGAAGAGCAGCACAGTTTCATGCACCTAGGAAGATTTCTAAGATGGACCCGTTTCTATAATTACTTTCTTTACATTAATTGGAGATAATATCAAACTGGCCCACTCAGCCCAGGCTTTTTAGCTTTAGCAATAGTCAGTAGTGGCATTTCTTTCAGAAGTATTTCTTTCACTTCTGGGGTTCTCTGCCATGTTTTGTCTAATCACAACTCGGGCCATCCTTAGCTAGAGGATACATCTGTGCTATGGTGAGTAGCCATGGACTGATGAGTCTGTGTGAAGTTTTTTGACATCTTTGGTGGTTTTTTCTGTAAAAACCAGCAGCAATTACTGCAATAATTTATTTATGTAGTGTGTGAGAAACACCTCCTTAGGCTTGTTTTAGGCCTGCTGCCAGATGGTCTAATTACATGGCCCCCATTCTAGTGCTTGTGAACAGCACGGACCAGCCATTCCATGACACTGGTAACTACAGAGCATTGTAATAATCCCTGTTTTCCTCACGCTTGAGGGATCCCAGTCTCACAGTCTGTGCAGCTCCTTGCAGGAGAAACTGCCCCATCCCTTTGATTTCTCTCATTAGCCTGCCCTTTTTTATTTCTTCAATACTTCTGTCTCTCTGCAGCTGGGACTGTGGGTGTTGCTCAGATCTATGCAGTGACTGTTTTGTCTGTATTGTTTGATGCTCCTTTTCTAATATTTCATTTAGCATCTTTGAGAATTGCTGAAGCAATTGACTCCAAGATCTCTATTCTGGTTGTTATTGCTGTAGCATAAGCCCAGCTTCCTATATAAATAGTTTAAAAATAATTTTTGTTCTCAGCATTTACTCATTAGTGCAGAATTTCAGCAATGTTTTATTCCTATTTAATCACTGTATTAAGGCCTTGCTGTTTTTTCACAATCAACTCCATTTATGAATATCCTCAGGAATTTTGTGTTGTCAATGCATGTTGACACTTCAGACATCTATTGCTCTTCGAATTAATTTTGAGTGGGCTCATTAGGATAGATCCCAGCTTGAATCTTTGAGGAAGTCCCTATTGGCACTTTAAAAAATTTTTAAAATTTTTAACTTTTTTTTTTTGGTGGGCACTCTACTCTCATTCTTTATTTTTATATTTTAGCAAATCGCTAATCCTGAGGAGAGCCATTCCTTTCTTCCCATGTAACTGTGTTTTCTTCAGGATCATTAAGGGGAGACCGTATCAAAGTTGTTCATTGTGCTTTGTTTGTGTTTGTTTTTAAATCAAAGCACACTGACTGGCTGGTCCACTTTTATTAGTGTTTGCAGTCTGTTTCAAAAAGTCCAGTAGATTTCTTTGGCAAGGTACTGATTTTTGCCAATATTACATTTACATGGTGTAGCTATAAATTAATTTTGTAGGGTTCTGTCCCTATCTCATCCCCCCAATTTCTGCCCAATTTTTCTGATGCTTTCCTCACATTTTTCTGGATGCTTTTAAAAGCTGATGGTGTAGCTGCCATTTTCTGGTCCTATGGTACAAGACATAGTTTGTGATTGGTTTTAACACAATGTACAGATTTTATTCCTTTGAAGGTTCCTAGAAAAAAATCTTATCTAATGTGAATGACTAAATACCTGATTATTTGTTTTGTCCAGACATTCTCCTACTTTAAAGTATGTGCTTTGCAAGAGTATTTGATTAAAATATGTATTTTGGACATCATAATTTCACTGATATCTTAAAATTACTGAAATAGAGAAAAATTCTAACTGCTTCATATCAGTTTAAATTTAGTAATGAAATGCTGTAGAAGTTATTTTTTATATGTATTAATTTGAGAGTAAAATTACAATTCCTGAAATGGAAAAAAAAATGTTTGTTTTCAAAGCCTGAGGTGAATAGCTTTCAGTTAAAAACCCCCAAGCTATATAAATATTGGCCTTTTTAATAAAGATTATGAGGGTTAGGGATTTTTTTTTTTTCTTTTTTTCTGGTGGAATGGCAAATTGCAATGGTCTGATAAGTTTTGTCAAAGCTTTCCTGCTTGTCTTGCTGGGAGAGTATTTTTCTAGTCAGATATTGTTGGGAGCATTGGCATCCCATTCTTTTTCCATGGTTAAAATTCTTGGTATTTTCCCTTTTTCTGCTTTAGAGAAAATAAATCAAAACATATGGAAGTTCTATGAGATGCTAGTCGAGGGATGAATTTGTTGATAAGAACATAGAATTAGTCACAGATGAGTGCAAGCTTCTTTTTTTTTTAGGTTCATCTTATTAATAACTATTTTGAAAACACAGTCTGAAAGAGATTTCATAGCAAACACATTGGACACTGTTAAAAAAAAGGCTGAGAAATGAAAAAATTAGTGTTTTTCCCCAAGGAAAGTTCCTTTGCATGCATTTATAAAATTTGATGGATTTATTGGGCATGCTACACTGCAAGTTTATTGTAAGTAATACTTGTCCCAAATGGCAAATTATATTCTCACTGCCAATGTTGTTCTCTGTAGATGTTTATGTAACTTTCACTATTGTGATGGTTTTGCTGAAAATGTCTTGCAGCTTAAAAGAAGATTCCAATGCTTTTCTGCTTGTATAGAAAAAACTGGCAAGCTTTCCTTATTATCTTGCAGTCACTGGAAGACACTTGACCCATCTTGACCTCTTTCTTTCATATTAGTTTCTCCATCTGAGTCATGCTACCAAGATGAAAAAAAAAAAATACCCCTGTGGAGTTCTGGGTATTTAAAAGATTTTTATTCTTTTGGAAGGGAGTGGGAGGTTTGGGTAATGATTTTACTCATCAAAATCATAAGTAAGATATGTTATAGAAACAAAAGTTTGATTTTTAAAAAAAATTTCTTTTAAGTCAGGGGAGGTTGGATTAGAATTTCACCCGTCAAAACTGTGGGAAAACTTATAGAAACAAAACTAGGGAACAAGTCAGCATCACTTTTTTTTTCCCCACAGTTTTTTTGTGCTAGGCTTTGATTCGATGGTATTTAGAAACCTTTGCAATAAGAATGCTGTAGGTAACTGTAACCTGTGCTCTACAAATACGGTAGCAAACCAGCTTGGAGAGTCAATCAAAACAGTGGAATGGAAATAGGCTTTTGGATGCAATTTTCCACTATCTTTGTGCATAGTAGCTTGCACAGTTATGTCTTCAAGTGTGTGAGGGTCCCATGATAGTTGAAACAGCAGAATGGAACATAATATATAAAAAGCCAGTGAAGAAAAGAACCCCTGATTTAGGAAATGTTAACTGTGGGACAGAGATGATTTTTCTTTGCTGGAAGTGCACCTTTAGTTACCTCATTGGCAGAATGTGAAATTCAGTTTGCACCTACGTAAAGGGGATCTCATTAAGAAGGATGTGCTACTAAACCTTGTTAAACCCACAGTATTTTACAATGACTTCTGGAGTTTGAGGCTAGTTGGGATTCTTTTCCTCTCTTTTAGCTGAAATCTGAGCCTGTTCATCCCTCAGTCTTTTCACAGGGAACTCTTTTACCAGGTTATAAATGGTAACCACTGCCATTTATAGTCTGAGTGCATATTTTCTTTGATGAATTGATCGTGAGGCAAGGTGCAATGATGTTTGTGACCCTCCCATATACTGCTGGTGGCAATTCTTTTGTTCACTTTGCACATGCAAGATAAACAAATCTCTGTACAAGATTTGCATTTTGGGCACAAAGTGAATCTTCCCAAGTCATTTTGTTTAAGTTAGTCATCACCTGATGCTACTACAAGTGGGAAGGCAGCATTGTTGTTTATTTTTCATTTAGAACAGCATCACAATGTTACTGTGTGGGGAAAAAAAATCTGCTTTCTTTCAAATCTGCTGTCATTTGATTCTTTTCTCAGCTGCTTACAAAGCTGCCAACTAAAGTACTACTTACCATGAATACATTAGAGAGAAGTAAATTGGCACTTTCTGTAGAATGCAGCAATTTGCATTCCCCTCTCTTTCTGAGAGCAATCTGTATTACATTCTTCAGAGTTTCAATATTTTTCTCCCCCTAAGAGTTATCATCTTGTATTTCCTGGCACTTCAACCAGAAACTTGTCCATTAAGATAATTTTTCTTAATACCGATTTAACTTTCATTAACGTATTTGCTCTTGCAATCAGTCTCATAATTATATTCTCATCTGGTTTTAAATTATTGCTTTTAAGTCTTTAGTTTGAGCAACTGAGAATGGAGTCAGTTCAGCCCCAGTGTATAACTTCCAACCAAAGCACTGCAGCAATATTTGCTTTCCTTTATGACATAATATCTTCTTTGGCGTCTTGACCAGTTTCTTTCAGCTTACTTCTTCAACTCCAGTCCCTGTAATATTTCTTTTTCGGTCACCCTCAAGTCATTGAAAGAAAACAACACTCATTTGTGTAAAGCCCGTATCCTGTGGCAATTTTGTAAATAAAAGCCCCTAAGATGGCAATTAACACAATCAAATGAAGTGTCAGGGTTCAGTGATTTAGAGGGTTTGCTATGCTGAAGGTGCTGTGTCTCTGAAGTAGCCTGAGGGATATGAAAAATGCAGCCTCATACTCTGAAAAAAATTAGTCTTGTGCCTGAAGTCAGCTGGAGAACAACTCAAAGCTTTTGCAAAAACAAATTGTTCGGTGGAGAGCTGCATGACAGTGCTGCTGGTTGTTTGCTTCCTCCCTGTACAACAGATCCAGAATGAAAGGGAACTTTGCAAAATCTGCATTTAACCTGTGAAATGCCTTTGTGTGTGATGTTGGATCTGTCAGAATGTTATGTTAGGTCTGAGAAAGACAAAGGTGAAAAAATCTGCTGACTTCTGTAATATACATGCAATATATGTTGTAACATATGGCTTCTTGGGCTGTGTTACTCTTGAGAGTATCCTTATCCTGAGGTGGCTGCCAATGCTAATTACAGGATACTGGACTAGATCATCATTTGTTCTAATTCATTTGATGCTAACCATTCTCAAATTCGTGGTAATTTTGACTAAGAGAGTTGTATACAGTTTAGTTTTATGCTTCTTGTTTTAGAGAGGGAGTGGGGAGGGAGGAAAATATAAGTATTTTTAAACATTTGTATGAGATTTTAAAGAGAAACTTTGTGAGAAAACCCTGGGTAAAAAATTCAGTATCCTCGTTTTCCAGCTCAATTCTGAAAAACCCACTTGTGCTCATATGGAATAGTTTCTCTTTGCTGAAAAGAAAAAAAATCCAAGATTCATACCTGAATTTCAGAGTAATAGGTGGAAAACCACCAATTGATTGAAAAATGTTAGTCGTAAGAAGGAGAAATTGGTTCATCTCTAAGTGTTTTTAGTTACTGCATTAAGAATACATCAGTGTACAGTGAAATACTTCAGAATGAGAACTTTGCACATCCTTCTATTGAAGGAAGATAAAATGTAAGGTTGTTCCCTCTGTCTGTTCCAACATGATGCATTAACAGTGTGTCAACACAGCAGTAAAGGCTTTTACTGTGTATAATTGTAAAATAATGCCAATAGGTAAATGGGAAAAGGATGTTTGGGGAGCAATTTCTAGATCTTGCTTTCTGCAAAATAAACACCACTTTAAAAAAACAAAAAAAAAAAAACCAAACCCAAAAAGGCTTTGGGTTTTGGATGACAGTAAAAGTGGTGCAGAATGCCAGAACACCAAAGCAACTGCACCGGAGCAGAGCAGTAATCCACCTAGCACTATTGCTTTCCTTTGATGGTGATTAGAACCACATGCTCCAAAGGAAAATGCTTATAATGGGCAATTAAAGGATCTGCACATAGCAGGCTTTTTTTCCCCCCTCTGCCCTCCCTCCCCCAGTTGCCATAAATTACTGGTTGGCCTTTACTCTGACGTGCAAGTCTGACAAAACCTAGAAGGAACAGGAAATGACCTAAGTGTGGTTTTAGACAGTTTTTTTTTTTTCATTACCTACATAATAAGAAAAAACCCCCTCTACTTTCTACCTTTTAGAACCTTTTCAAAACATTTAAAGATCTTTAAAGTATATATGTATAAAGAAGAAGATCAGATCAAATCAAACAGGCAATAAGAACTGAGAACTTTCTACAGCAGACAAAGTAGACGCTGTCCTGCTGATACTCCTGGGTACAAAAGCAGAAGTAGCATGTCTTTTAAAAAACAACCAAATGAAACAAACATGTAAAAAAAGAAACAAAACCCCAGCCAAACAAAAAATATTTTTCTGCTTGCAGGGAGTAGTATTAGCTGTAAGAATAAGCTTGCTGAAGGCTTCTTTGAAACTTCAGCATACGCTGAAGCATTTTTGCTCTGTTTTTGTATCTGTGCTGAGGGCAAAGTTACTGAAAATAGTAACTAAGCTTGTGAAAACTCTGAAGTGACTGACTAAAGTTTACTTAGGTGCAGCTCTTGTCAAAAGTTTGTATTTGCAGGGAAGATCAGGATTTTGTGGAGTCTGCTGGAAACGTTATGGTGGTGAGACACCTGCATGATCCAGTGTTGTTCTTACGTGTCCAGCCAAATATATTGCAGGTACTATTTAGTATATGGAAGAGTGGTAATTAAATCAATTAGGAAGAAGCAAATCTCTTTTCATTGAAGGAAGATTTCAGGGCTTTTAAAAAAGCAAAAGTAATGTCTTTCATAAAAGAGTGCAGCAGAGTCAACAACAGAGTCGTTGGGTAGGGGATGTGACTGTTTCCGTCAGGATGTGTGTCCAAACCTCAGAACCATGAAAGTACACACAGCTTCTGTTCAAAGATTGTGGCTATCTGCAGACTTCACAACCCATTGGCCATTTTATAACCTTGGATAAATAAATTGTGTATAGAGTCAGGAAGTGATAAGTATTAGGGTTCCAAAAATACCCTAGTTTTTTTCCCTCTTTCATTTATTTTCATGGAGAGATTTAGGGAGTGGAGAAATACCATCATGATTCTAAATGCCCAGGGTATGGTACTGAGGGCTGTATTTTGTCTTGATCACAACAATCTACTCAAGTGGCTGCTGTTTTGGCCTGCAAGATTTCACAATAGAACGTTGTCTTTGTTATCTAAATAATGCTGCCTCTACTTTGAGAGTCATTCTTTGGTTGCATCACCTTTAGTTCGTACTGAATACAACTTAACTACTTAATAACATAGTTTTTCAACATTTACCTTTTCTACAGAGAGGGAAAAGACCACTAATAATAAATAAGACCCCTAAGACTTCAAGGTTGTATCCTGCTCTGTTTTGGGGGTTTTTTTGTGTTATTAAATTACATGGATTAAAAAATTGTAATTGATTTTAAGCTGCTACAGAAGACTAATCTAGAAATAAAAGCAATGGATCAATCTTGTTTGAAAGGCAGTCATGAGAAGAAATGGGTATGTAACACAACCTTTTTCATATTTTACGATAAATTTATTTCTCGTGTAGTTGCAGAATTTGGCTTTTGAATGAGGTGATTTTTCAGAGATTTGATTTCTGAATCAAGTTGCTGTGGTGTTGGTTTCATTGTTTAGTTAATTCTATGCTTGGTTGCTATGGAAATACTTATTTACGGAGCTAATGCCTAATGGTGTCAAACAGATGCTACTGGCAACTAGGAATCCTTTATATTTGATCAATGAAAGACTCAGTCAGAAGTAGAAACTCAAATTTGCCCTCATTTTTCTCCATTAAAATTTTGGAGCATGGGATGGAATTGATGTTCTCAAATAGGTCAGGTTTTCTTTTCCTTACAAGCATTAAAGTGCCCTTTGAATCTCCTAAAAAGTATCACCAGTGAAACAAAATCCTATTTCAGCTTTAGGGGAACATATAGCAGTGATAGAAATTTTAACATTGTGTGTGGCCTTAGACAGTGTGCACATTTCAGCATGGGGAATGCAGAATAGTGTTGGTTATATTCAACTTTTAAAATTGATTTTTAGATTTCTAAAGCTCTGAAATACTTTTTTTTTTGTACCCTGTGTATTTTAAATCTCTGCATAAGCATTAGTATTATTCTTTAACTTTTCACCAAACAAATAATTCTGGAGTAAATAAACTGATATGATTTTTTATTTTAGAAGTTAAATTATTAAGAAAATATCATTGCAGTTATTTAGTCAAATATATTTTGAGTTTAAGATTAAAATTAAAAATAAAAGGTTTAAAAATGCTTAGTGTACTTTTATAGTAATTTCAGTGGTTAATAATAATATAGTAACTTTCAGTTTGACAAAAGTAAAATCCATAATCTTTTATCATGCTTAAGCCTTTGGAAGTTGAAAATACTCCTCAAACAGGTCTTTAGACAAATGGAATTGTGATATTTGCATAAAAAAGATCTAAAAAGCCTTCACCCTCCATGGCATGGACTCTTCTCAAAGACACATCTATTCCAGGCCCTGGAACCGATAGGAAAGATAACCTTTCCTATGGAAAAGTAATTAAAACCAAAACCCCCTGAAGCCCTGCTGGTTTGCCTTGATTGTCTTCTCTCATTTCTCATCTGTTTTTAGTTTACTTAAACTATAAACTTCTCGGAGGAGCACTTACTGCCTATTATTTTGTGAAAAATAGCATTGCTTTGCTGCTGCCTTTGGAGCTAGAAGCTGGTTTAGGGAAGGCCTCTGTTACTGTTACCTTGTTATTTTTTTAACATGCTTCCGATGTTGCTAACAGTGTGTGCTTTGCCCAAGTGCTGTCCTTAAGCTTAGCTCATGGTTAGGTTGATATTTTTGCCTTCAAATACCACAGGAACTCCTCTGAAGTACATGGAAATATTGTTTTTATTGTTTGAGAAAACATAGGCCTGATGTCTACTGTCAATTTTTCTGCATGCATCCATTAAGTGACCGGTATTTAAAACCTCCTGAGATCTGACTGAATACCCATAGTACTGAATAGAGTGTTCATTGTTCAGAACAGCAACCTTGGGGGGAGATTTGTTGAGCTTTAACAACTTTCATAGCCTTGAAAAAAAACTTATTTTCAGTGATGCAAATTCCTTCTCTTGAGGCTCTTAGCCTGTTTTGAATGATGAGTTTCAGTTTTACCTATGCTGGCTGAAGATGGTCAAATTGGGAAAAGTCACTTGTACTTAAAGGGGTTCTGTAAGATGGCTTGTCTTCTTTTAGCTATGTTGAAATTTATTTCAGAGGCTAATAGATTCAATTACTATAGTTAAAATTAATACAGACCCTGTCTGTTACAGAACAAGGCATGGTGTATTCCTGGGTTTTTGTTTTGGTCAGGTTTTTTTTCTATTTGAAGCTATTTTCTGTTGAAGCTGTCCTTCAAACCCCTGACCAGCTTGTCAGGCAATTACATAAAACCAGCAAAGTGTGTTCATGGCTCTCTGGATAAACTGGGAAGACTCCAGGGTTGGAGTCAGGCTGATATGAGAACTTCTGCTCCAAACTGACTGGTAATTTCCTGTACGCATTTCTGGTGGGAATGGCTATAGATTTGCCCCCTCTCAGAAGTTTATCTACAATGCCAGAGCCCACTGCAGTTTGATTTTCAGAGGAGCTCCAAAACGTGCAGTTGCTGTGATATTGCCACTGACGAGGGGACGCTCAAAGCCGGAGTGTGTGAGTTACTAAGCAGAGGTCTGAGTTGCAGCTTGGAACTTTTATGACTCAAGTCCATCCTAGATAAGGTGTTTCTTGATGGAGGAGGTGAGGGAAGAACGTTATGTGCAATGGATTACAAAATCTTAGTATTACAGAGTACAGATCTTTCTGCAACGAGTCTCATGGTTGCAAAATCAGAAATCGCTGAGGCTCTGCCTAAGACCTATTTTAAGGCTCTTGGTCTCTTCACAGTAGGTCAAAATAAAGGGTGTCTTTTCACTGCTGTTGTAAGATTGGTGGGACTCTGGGAATGCTCTAACTTTTGTTGATGCACAGTAATGAAATTAAACTTCGACTGCTAAGTTCTCAACAAAAAATAATGCCAGACATGCTGCTTGTTTAGCATTCCAGATTTAAATTGCAAGGCATGGAGTTCAGCTGCTTGAACTAAGTCTGATAGGTAGTGAGAGAAAGAGTAAAATTTTCTTAGTGCTGAGGAGAAAATGTTTAAAACGGAGAAATAGAATTTATCAGCTGTTAACCTTTAAAATCGTCACTCTCCTTGTCTTTCAAACCCTGGCGATTGTGCAGAAGGTGTATCAAGGAATATCCTGCTGCTTTCCGCTGCTTTCTCTCGAAATTGTTTTTGTGGGGGAGGCTTTCTGGATTTTGAGTGCCATCTTGTGGTGCCTTCCCAGCACCTAAGGAGAGGTAACCCTCCTCTGACTACTAACCTGCGGGGATTTACTTAGGGTACAGATGTACCTAGTGGGATTTACCATGGAAAAATATTCCTTGTTTAGAGATCTGCGGTTTTTTCCCAGTCGTGCTTAGCAGCAGAGATTGCTACTTTGTACCTAAACTTCTCATCAGTTCGTGTTAATTACTTCGGTGTGTGGCAGGTGGAATGACCCCTGAAAATGTGACAGACTGTGGTAGCTGGCTGGCTGTGTTAATATACTGCCTTGTCTTCTCTCGGGAGATATGGCTTCTAATTAATGGTGATAGTTCATGAATTAAAGAAAAATCTGATAGCAAAGTACATGTAAACTGAAGTTCTGTTAATTTCAAAGCTGGTTTAGTTTCTTTGCTGTAAAATTGGTGTCAGTGGAGAGTCTTAAATATTCTGGTTTAAATGACAACAGAAAATTTTCAGTGATGAATCCAAGCTGTGAAATTTTTCACTCAAATAAAACTCTCCATAAAGTGATGCCCCACCATTTGAAATATCAAACTGTTTTTTGCATTGAAAGTAGTTTGGAAGATTTTTCTGCCTTGTGTTTACTGGGCGAGCATGGGTCACAAGAACCTGTTTATGTACCTTAGCAGGGCTAAAACCGAAAGGAGAGTTTTGAACCTTTTTAGTCACAAAGATTAACCCCCAAAATTATAGCTTATGTGAGCATGTGTATGTGTACACAAATAAAGGAGTTGCAGTAAATGGTTTGGTTCAGAAATTTTCTGGAGTAAGCAAGATGTTTATTGGTTTGGGGGTTTTTTGTTAGATAGTTTGTTTAGTTAGTTTGCTTGTTAGTTTCTTTTTGTTATTGTGAGCTCATTTGTAGCAAATAAATAAAATTAGTTAATATACCACATATTTGAAAGAAAAATAAAATGCTCTAGGAGGGAAACCTCTTTTGTGTCCCCTAATGGAGGCTGCAAGATTACGAGCGAGCTGACGCAACCCCGTGGCCCATTAGTATCAAAGGTTACTAATACAACTAACAAAACCCATGTGGACAGCTGATCTCTGCTGCTGATTGAGGCAAAAGTTAATGAAGCAGATTAATGCAGTCGCTGTGTGCGAGGACAGAATGAAACCAAAAGGTTTACTGACGTTCAATACAGTAAAGAGATGTCAATCTAGAAAGAGGAGCTTCATTCACAGTGAAGAAAATTTAATAAACAACTCAAACAAACAAATAAAGAAACCAACCTCATCTGACAAGATGTTGCTAAAACCAAATGCATCACGGCAAGATAGGTATGGCCAGAGAATGTTGGTCATTATCTTACTGTTTGTCAGTGACAGAAAAAAAAAAAAAAAAAAAAGGTAGCTAGATTATTCACTTAAAAAAATCCCCCAAACTCTCAAATGCTTAAATTTTTAATTCTTGATTTTGATCTGCTTGCTTCTCCCAGTATTACCCATTACAATTTTCTGAGAGAGCACAACTTAGTCCCAGTTCAAGCACATTCTTTGTGGTTGATGTCTTCAGTTTTCCTAGCAGGTGGATGTCATAACTATTAACTTTAAACACGGTTTAGTGGCGTCTCTGTGAAGATAACTGAAGAGAAAAAGAGCCTTTAAGTGCCTCCCTTGCCTGGGCACTGATGACACGCCCCCACCTGTGTTTCTTTTTCAACACTTTCTGCACCTTCCTCTGGACAAGTGCCAGACTGGAACATTGTGTTTTCTCCATGGAAGTGCTGCTAGTCCCGGAGGAACAAAGGCATACCGAGTTCTCACCTATAAAAATAAGCAGAAGAGCTTCCAGGATTGCCAAATATTAATTACCAAGTGGGGTATTGGCATGTTATTTGTGCTCTGTAGCTATGAGAAAGAGCTAAAAGCTATGTTTAATTTGTGAATACACATTTTGCAAATGGATTAATTTATCAGAGAATAATTAGAATCTGTCAAGAAGTCATGAAGACTGAAAGCTATTGAAACAGAACAGACATCTGAATTTCATTTCTTGTATGTTGTTTTCATTTTTTCTCAGTATAGAAGACAAATTAAGTGAGTGCTGTTGACGTACTTGAAGCTGATAGCATCTTCAGATTGTGTTGCTGACGTTCTTTTGTGGGTTTGGTGGGTTTAGTGAGGTTATTCAGAACATGGGGTTTTGTAGCCATGTTCAAGCAAAGCTTAACAAAACCTCCTGCAAGAAATTATTTTTTAAAGTACCAATTTTTGACCTCTCTTTGGAGAGATTTTTGCCCCCCCTTTAAAAGTACATGGTTTAATGTAATGCTTTCTTCACTATATTTACAGAAATTGCTTCTGTTTGCATGATTCTGGAAAGAAAAAATACTTTGGTGGTTTTAGGCTAGATTTTGTAGGTTAAGGTGAATAGGAGCATGACAGCACCATCACCACCAAATTTAATGTGCATGTGGAATGATCTATAAGCAATCTAAAAATGTTGAAATAATATTGAAATGTTGAAATATTCTGTCATCACAATATCTCAGTTGCAGGCAATTTCTTTAAACTCTTCTTTAGGGCTCTTGCTGGGTAACATTTACTGAGAATATGGTCCAAATTACATATGAAAGAATGAAGGGAGAAACATTTCTCGTTGCATCACATAATCAAAATTTAAGCCATTGCTGTTTTTCAACCTAAGCACATCACCTAAAATTCTTTTCTTCTTTTTTTTTATCTTTACAGATGATACTTTGGGATTGGGATTTGAAGCAATGCTACAAGCCCTACTACCAGGTCAGTATTTTAATGGGGTTTTTTGTGAAATGTGGTTGAGTACAGAGCTGAAAACTGTCAAATTGCTCAAAACTGCTCAAACTGTCAAATTTCAGTTCTTCTGTGGATGCTGTATTTGCCTAATTTTTCCCACTCTCTCTTATATTGTAGTGAGCTCTTCTTGTTCTTGTTCAGAGAGTTATGCAAAATTAAAACTAATCCCTTTTGTTTGGACAATTTTAAAATATTTTTTTATGATTTCTTTCAGTAGAATCAGGGTTAATAAAAATTATAAGACTGTGGAAATTGTACCTCTGGAAGGGGCTCTAACATGTTGACTGCCAAAATTTGTTGATATTGTTGGAAGAGAAAGAATACCAAGTTTAATGCTGAGACAAAGTAATGAAAACGGGGATAAAAAAAATTCCCAACAGATTTCAAATAGAGAAAAATAAACTGAAAGCTAATGTTGAATTGTGAATTCATTCTTGTTGTGTGACAAAAACCTGCAGACGCTGCTGTCTGAATGTCTATATATATTTTCTTTAAAAGAAACTATGTCACATTGATTTTTTTTAAAACTTATTTTTGTGGCATTTGCAATGCAGAAGATACTAATTTAAAACAAAGAGCGCTGTGAAGCGTTGTTTTGGCATGTTAATAGTTTGCAACATTTCCATCTATTCCAGAGTGCTGGCAGTGGGAGTGGAGTTGATGTCTCAGTGCTGGTCGAGGCTCGGAACCTGCTCACGGAGCTGCTGAGTGACCCGTGTCTCCCACCACATGTGATCTCCTCCCTTCGAAGCATTAACAGCCTCATTGGTGCTTTCTCAGGAGCATGCAGGCCAAAGGCCAGCCCATTCACACCCTTCCCTGGCTTCTTCCCCTGCCCTGAAATAGAGGATCCTGCTGAAAAAGACCGGAAGTTGCTCAAGGTCAAGTGGCTTTCATTTTCATTCGTGTGTGTGCTGCAATTAAAATAAAAATAGATAAAGGAAAATTCATCTAGAAAGAATGCTCCTGTATGCATAGCAGGTTCTCTACTGAGTACCCGTGGACAATGTTTAAGGTCAAAAGGGAGCAGTTGTGAAAACTCGCTGAATGAAATGGACATTGGTGCTAAAATGCAAATTTAAGTGATTGATGGATAGACAGGTACAAGCCCTGATCTGCACCCTGACCACATCATTCCTCAAAATAACAGCAAATATAAACTGAAGCTGTTATAGCCTCATGATATGGGACAAACAGGGCTGATCTTGATTCTTCCACATTCTTTATCTAACCATTACTGTCAGTGTGGCTTTTTCATTGACCTTTTTTCCCCAAGAAATTTACTCTTGTGGACAGCAAACCAGACATCATACAGAAGCAAATCAGCTTTGTAAAAGGAAAAACATCCCTTCTTTTTCTTCAACAAGTCACTTTCTGAAACCAGTGTAAGATCTACTATCACTTCATTACTTTTACTTGGGGTTAGTAAGTGAAAGCAAGAGTGCAGTTACTATATGAAATGCTAGGGAATGTGGTGGGGAAAAAAATTACAATGCAGAAACTCAGCTGCAGAGCACCAGAGCTAATAACTCGAGCCCAGTATTGACAGCTTGAGGCTGCTCTGGGACATGCCCTATAGTTTCCATTTCCAGGAAGTGGGCAGCCTGGCCCAAACTGATCATCTTGTTGGCTTAGTATTTTGCACCCTGATTCAGCCTGTGAAATGTCTGTTGGGAACCGTGTTTTTGGGGGAAAAACTCATTGTCTACAGGTTACTCTGTGGAAGGTCCTGCAGAACCACTGCAGTATGAAATTCCATATAATGTCACATGGACACCTGCAGGAATCAGTTGGGCAAGGATCACAGTCATTCAGCATGTTTTCCTTTGTGGATTTCTTTAAAAGCTGATAAGGATTGACATACCTTTTGATTTTTAAAATTTCTTAATAGCTGGTCAAAATAGTGTGAAATGAAAAATATTCATTTCTGGAGACCAGTTATAAAGAGTATGTGAGATGAAATTTTTTGCAGCTATTCTCTTTTTCTCCTTCCTAAAAGTAACTTTTTCCTCAAATTTTGAGGGGTTTCTGTATAGAAATTTGCTTAGTGCTTGCCACAATCATTCAGTAATTGTTTGGCTTTGGTATATGTTTAAGCCCAAATATTTCCCCCTATGTATGTTACTACAAGAGGAAGATTTCTTTTGCTTTTAGAAACCAGGTAAGTGAGCAAAAATTCCAGGTTATAACACAGCAAAGAAAATATTATGAAAGTATTTCTTGAAAATGAACGATCTTGAAAGGTTCTCATTCTCTCTTTCTCTGACTTGGAATATAAAATGTCTCCCCCATATTCTTTTGCTGTGGATTATGTACATCTTTATTCTCTTCCCTGACTGGCTTCCAAAGCGTGTTCAGTTATAATTTGCAGGTTGATTAGGGGGTCAAGTTGATCAGAGGGTTGAAGCATCTCTCCTACAAGGAATGGTTAAGAGAATTGTGATTGTTCAGCCTGGAGAAGAGAAGGCTTTGGCGTGACCTGATTGTGGCTGAAGGGAACCTGTAGGAAGGGTGGAGAGGGATTATTTACACAAGCATATCGGGACAGGACAGGGGGAAATGGCTTTAAACTGAAAGAGGGCAGGGTTAGATTGGATATCAGGCCAGGCTGGATGGGGCTGTGAGCAATCTGATCTAGGGAAAGGTGTCCCTGTCCATGACAGGGTGGGTTGGAACTAGAGGATCTTTAAGATCCCTTCCAATACAGACTGTTCTATGATTCAGTGGTGAGCTGCCTGTTCTCCTCGATAGGAAAGGAATTAAAAACAAGGCAAAGAATGTAACTGAAACTGGGCTTCAGTCCTTGGGCCAGTCATAACTGGTTATCTACTGCTAACCCTTCCCCTTGGGTTTCTTGGAAGTGTGAACTGCCCAGTATTCGGAAAAAAAAAATTAAATATGAGACAAAAAACATTGCAAGGCTGCTCTGCAACAGAAACACTTTCCACCTCCATCAGGACTGTCCCTAGAACAGTCCTCAGGTTTCCTAGTGTATGACAGTGGAATGCTTACCGGATGGGTGGATTTCTGCTGTTATTAACAGTCATGATTTTAACAGATTTCACAGTCTAGGCAAGTAAAAGCTGTCTAGGCAAACCCCTGAATATGCACATCTCTTATCTCCTGGCCTTGTTACCCTCAGGAGACCCCCACCTGGAGTAAGATACCATACCTGTGGTAAGGTACCACATCAGCTCTTTCACTATAAAATTAGCAATAAATAGCCCTTATAAACCATAAATGAAATTCTAACATGTGCTTTTACTTCCATGAATTTTAACCCTGGTCGAATTACTCAACAGGGATTAAGCAGCAGGAGCAGCCTGCCAACCCCACAGCTGAGACGATCCTCAGGAGTTTCTGGCTTGTCACCTATGGAATCAACATCTTCCAGATGGGAAAGGAGTAACATCAGCAAGAGATCCCACCAGGAATACAACACACCAAGGTGAGCACTGAACAGTGTTTTAAGGGCAACAGTAAAGCTGGAACTTGGCAGCAGAAGTATTTGATGTAAAGCCTTGTGAATTAAGTCTCCAAATTCTGCCAGCATAAACTGGAAAAGTTAATTATGTACTATGCTTTGTACCTCCTACATAGAAATCAGGTCATTCTGAGGTTAAATAGTGTGCTCTGTCATAGTAAGCAGGCCTTGATAGAGGCTTGAGTAGGAAATGAAAAAAAGTCCAACATACATGGTTGCAAAACAAACTAGTTTATTCTGTAAACTTGTACTGACTTCCTCCTTCTCTTTAGTTATGTCTCACTTACCAACTTCCATATACCCATACATAATTAAAAAGGTGAGACAATTTTCTTGTTACGCCACTATTATGTGTAGCCACTGTTATGTGTATTATAATGTTTATTTTTCCTCCAGTCATCAGGCAAGGTGTAAGATACATTAAGTTAGTAATCTCTTCTCTACTTGTTAGTAAGTATGGTGCAAATAGAGCTTTTATTTCCAGGATTAAGATAACATTCTGGATTAGGATTAAAATGAATGTTTTATTTCCTTTTTGTGTAATGTTGTACATTAGTGAAAATCCACACATTTAATTTTATTTTAATGTATTAATGAGAATGCTTTTGCTTCTGAAATCTGTAAAAATGTGTATGGTTTTGCTGTTCTTGTTTTGTTGGTTTTGTTTGTTTGGATTTTTGGTAGATTTTTTTGTTTGGGTTTTTGTTTTGTTTGGTTTTTTTTGTTTTTTTTCTTTAAATAGTTCTACGTAGGTCATAAGGAAAGTATAACAGATGAATTTTTAAAAAAAGAAAATGTAAGTTATGCTGATAACTGGTAATTATTAGTAGTGGATGGAAATTTATATACACATGTGCAAGAATTTACGTATCAGTATTCTATTTAGTATTAAAGTGAACCACTGAAATAATTTGGCCCATTCAGTGGTTTTTCCCCCTTGAATAAAATACGATCTTTAAGTTTTTACATTGTAAAACTTAATTGTGGTTTGTGCGTGAAGTATAATTGAAGATTCTGATACGAGCAGCAGTAGTCATTAAAAGATTATATTTTCACGCTGACTTGGTGCCCGGTGTCCAGATGGATCTCCCCAGCTGTCTCCACTGGAAATAACCAGGGACCAGAGAAATTGCTCAAACCTTAGCAACTCTGGGGTTTCAATTTGAGGCTCAGCCCTCCTGCTGCAGTCTCAGTTTCCTCACTTTCCTTACTATTCAAAAACAGCTATTGGGAACTTCTGTTCTGTTTTTATGCAGATTTTTGATTTGGTTTCTCATTCAAACATGAGCTCAAAATGTAAAGTTCTTTCTCATGTTGACGTGAAGCTTCTCGCCTTTTAGTTTATTGCCATTGCTCCTCCTCCTCCTCTTTCTGGGCATCACTGAAAAGTGTCTGGCACCATCCTCTCAGCCCACCACTGAGATATTTATAAACATAGATGAGATCCCCTCTCAGCTTTCTCTCAACTCACCAGACCCAGCTCCTACAGCCTCTCCTTATATGGGAGATGCTGCAGACCCCTCATCATGTTTATGACCTCCACTGGACCCTCTCCAGTAGCTGGAGATACACAGAAATAAATCCATGTTTATTCTTCAACTCATTTTTCATATTCATGTATTTAAACTAGCCATGGGAGATCAAGTATTATTTCTGGTTTGGATTTTTTTTTTTTTTGCAATCGGCTTAAGAAAGATTAAATCTGTTTTGGTAAATACTATTTTCCCGTTCTGAGGCGAAATAGTTTCACATAAACTCTTTTGATTTTGAAGTAAATGTAAACAGTTATTTTTAATTGCATATTTTTGTTCACCAAAAGAAACGCGATTTTAAATTCAGGAGTGAAATTTTATCTCTGGAGCAGCAGATGGCAGGATTGAGCAATCCAGTGGAAGGATTTTGCCTCTGAAGCAAAATTCGCTTTGTTGTCAAAACCAGCTTTAGTTTTAAGTTTATCATACATAAAATGATTAATTGAATATGCAAAATGTATGTGGCTGTGTAAGGTTTTCATTGTATTTCCAAAGTAATCAATCCTAAGATCTGTTAGGAAACAGCCTGCTTCAAATGTTCAAGGAAAACAGCATGTTAGAAAGTAAAACATATCACACATGGTCTGAGTATACTTACTGCATCATTTTAGGACTGTGTTAAGTTTTTTGTTGCTTCAATCAGTACACAGCAGTTTTTCTTTCATGTAATTGACATATATTTTCTATATGGTTTTGAATTTGACTGCTATGTAATATTCTCTCTTTCTTGAATGGTGGTGGACGTGTCACAGGGCAGTGTAGCTATTCTGAAAGTGTTCTGTATAATAAAAGTGACAGACAAACTAGGAAACAAAGAAAAAAAAATCCCTACTGTCTTCTTTTCAGCCAAGGATCTCACTCCAATGGGTCTTTTGGTGCAAACTTGCTGACAATACCAAAGCAAAGATCATCCTCTGTGACCTTGACTCATCACATGGGTCCCAGACGAGCAGGTAGGATCATGCAATTTGTACACTAACGGGATGGTACGTCTTGGGTTTTTTCATGTAAACAGCACTAAAATAACATCAGCATGTCCCTCTTTGTTTAAATCCAGTGTTTGTAAACAGCAACGGCTTTATTGTCATCTGAACCCCATGTAATGTTTGCTTTGGCAGGTGCTTCTCCCGGCCTGAGTCCCGTGGGTTCACCAAGCCATGGATCTGTGTCCAGCGGGGCTTTCAGCAACTGGTCACCTGTAGAGTTCCCTGACACTGCTGATTTCCTCACAAAACCGAGCATTAACATACACAAGCCTCCAGGACACACGCCTAGCTCTCCAGATTTTCAGCAGCCAGTTAAAACACCTGTAGGTTATATGTGTAGCAGGTACTGTAAACTCTGTTATCATTCCAGCCACTTCATATGTGTTGAAAAGAGTGCAATTAAATGAAAACAAAAACAAACAAACAAACAAAAAAAAATCAAGACCTGTGCCCCTACTAGGATTGAAAAAGGGCATAAATCTCATAATAATCTGCAACAGTGTTATCCAGGAGAGAGTAAAGAATGCTGAATGTATGTTGCTGCTTTGACATGGCCCATCCTTCTCAGCAGCTGTTATTGTAGAGGAACTATATTCTGTGGAATTTTAGAAAAGGAGGGTTTCTCTCTTGGGAATTGGATTCTGTGTTTCTGAATACTTTCTTAGTTATAAATTCTACTTTAAGAATTCTGTGGTCTAAGTCTGGGGGAGGTGGTGGTTGATTATTATCTAAGGACAGACTAAATGTATGTGGACCAAATTTAGGAAAAAATACTCAGGTCAGTTGTTGAAGGAACTTTTCACAAACCTTTTTTAAAAAAAGTAATCAGCAGATATTTTTCAGTAGAAGACAGCAGTAGCAAAAGAAGAAAGTTACTGAATGTTGTAAATATTTTTCATGTATTCTGTAAGCTGTGGACGTCAGATACCCAAGCCTGTTCCGGTACCAGAACCAGACTTTGGAGAATACAGAGACAGAAAATCAGGTGGGATTTAAAAATAGACAAATACTTGATATCAACTTGCTGCCTTTTTTTTTTCAAGCCAGTTAAATTAAAATTTTACTATTTCTACATAATTTTTTTCTGTATTTTAACCTAGGTATATATTTTACTTTGTTTTGTGTTTTAGCATAATCCAAAGAAAACAAAATATTGCCTGCTTCATAGTAAGGATTTTAAAACAGGCTTCTACTAATACCTTTTTGATTCTGTACTCCATGTATCAAACCAGTGCTCTACCAGCTAAGCTAAACTAATCACTGAATGAATAATGAATTTTTTCGAACAAAAGCTATGCTTTTAGCTTTTCTTAATCATCAAATAGGTTTTGTGTAATAAATTTTTTCCTTTACGACTTTTTGTGCATATTTCTTAAATAAAATGGTTTAGAAACAAGCTATTACTTTTATTTCCGTGACAAATCTGTGTGATCAGTTAAAAATTACTAGACAGTAGTAATTTACAATTCAGTTATTGACATAGTATTTCTGTATGTGTTTTCTTTAAGGTGAAATTGCAAGTGCTAGTGTCTCCAAAGAATCTTTCCACCACACAGAGAAGAGGAAAGATGAAAGGAAGGAAATGATCGATCAAACACAAAATAAACTGCTTGTAAGCATGTAATTGCAAAAAAACCCAAACACTTGCAATAACTTCTCTCAATTCAGTATTTCTTTATCATTTCTAACTTGCTGTGAAGAGGCCTTTACATTGCTAAAATAGTATTTTCTAAAGGGTTATGGTGCATGGTTGGAGTTCAAATTTTCATTTAACAGCAGTTTGCCTTGCATGAATGTCACTAGCAAATGACAGGGAAGGTTGTGATTGTATTGATTTTGTTGATCGGTATGGATTTGTGTAGATTTAATGTTGAGAGGATATGCTCAAACACCAATTGGCTAATATTTTCTTTTGGAAGTTTATGAAAGATGCAGCAGTTGCAGTGAGACTTACAAATGAATGTTCAATACAGTGCTATTAACATTTTGGGTTTATACATCAGCTTGTCCAATTAACCTGTTCTTAAAGCTCAGAAAATCTTTGGCTAGCCTATGCATATTTTTTGCTTTGTTTTGTTAACTCATCTTGTTTAAAAATAAATTAGAAGGAAAATTCAGCACCGTCTCAGAAAACCCTGGAATCTGCTGCCCAAAGCAGGAAAACTCAAGCCTTTAAGTGTGCTGTTTGTGATATTGATTTATAATTTTCTCATAGCCATAGCTGCAGCACCATTCAATAAATTCACTAATGATTTATCATTTTCAGGGCTTTTTTTGCCAACACAACTGATAAATTAGTTTTCATTGTTATTTTAGAGATGATAAAGTATCTTAATCTCATACAGGTGGAACAGAGTTCTACATTAGAAACAATGCTATTAGACCATGATTCACTAATGGAGAAGATGAGCAATTGGAATTTCCAAGTTTTTGACCTTGTGAAAGAAATGGGAGATCAGTCTGGAAGGATCCTTAGCCAGGTTTGTTGTCCTTTATTATATGGGGGAGGGAATGTAAAGCTGTCCTTTATTTAAACCATGAAGAAGTTTTGCAGTCAAATTTCTGTGAAGGTTATCTTGAAAAGCAGAAATATGACTTCTCGTGTACTCTTTGACATTGTAAACCATAAAACATGGTTTGTCTATAGAGAACGTGCTCCATCCTTTCTGAATTTTATTCTTAATGTAAATAGGTTAGACTCACACTGACTGGGTTTTGCCATAACCTGCCATTTCCTGTGCAAAATGATCTCCTGCTTTCAGAATTACTACTCTGTTTGTGAAACCAATGCTTTTTTTCTTTATTTCAGTAAAATATTTGTACCAGTGCTACACCTGTGGGGGAAGAGAAGTGATCTTTTGGCAGTCTTTTGCCTCTTGATCCTACAGACAGTGGGATTTTTTTTTTCCATGCTGCTTGCTGCATGTCATATCCCTTTTATCTCCTTCTGACTTATTACTAAGCTCTTCCATGCAGTTTCATGTTTGCTGAAGCCAAACCTGCTGGCAGGTGCAAGTGTAGGATGCTGTTTGCTCTTCTCCCTTTCATCAAGATCATCTGGAAGCTTCTCTCTCCTTCTTTAGAGTGGATTTAGCAATCATGGAGCTTCTGATTTGACCGCTAAGTTTCATTTACACTATCTTAGTTTTCCACCCTGGAGCGATGTCCCCTAATTTTGCAGCTCCTGTTCCTCTGAGCACCTCCCGCAGTTCAGAACTTCTTGTTCCTCTCCTGTGTCTAGGAAAAAAAAAAAGTCATAAAAATGAGTAGCAGTGACTTGTTTTAATTTTTTTAAAATGTTTGCAGCCTTGGGGGAGGATTAGGTTTTGAAGTACACTAAGTTCTACATGTAAACCTTAATATATGGTTTATATACATATATGGAAGTTCTGAGTACCTTTTTGAAATGCTTCTTCATTTACCAGCTCGTTTCGTTAAAAACACTGAAGATAAATCATAATTAAAAAAGGAAATAGGATCTCTTTGCCAAAGTCTCAAAAACAACCACATATTGGGGGGCTGGTGTTGTTGATTTGTCCTTGTTTTATTATTAATGATTCTGCTGTTAAATAATTCAATAATTTGAAGTTTTGAATAATAAGTCAGAATGTTAATTTCTTCTTTTTAGGTTTCTAATGGAATAAGGCATGACTTACTTAGCCCTATAAAAAATTTGGGGGTACATTATTAAAAACCACTCGTGCGTAGAATCATCAGTAATGAAAGAAAAGCTTTTCTTATTCTTTATTGAGAGGATCATAAAAATCCACATTTTTGTGCTAAAAGTGTATTAAATATATCTCTATGACAATAGCATTCTGATAATCTTTAGTGGAATTTCAGTGATTTCCATGTCTGACGGCAAGTAAAATTTTAAAACCCAAGAATATTTTTAACGTTGAAAAAGCAGAACATGCATGGGTGCATCTTTCTGACTGAAATTAATTTCAATCTTTCCTTAGGTAACTTATACCTTGTTTCAAGACACTGGCTTGTTCGAAATTTTCAAAATCCCCACTCAAGAATTCATGAATTACTTCTGTGCGTTAGAGAACGGCTACCGGGATATTCCCTGTAAGTGCTCCCTGGTCACACGTGGAATTTTTATGGCAGTGTCTCTCCTTTGGTGTGTGCATTTGTATTTGTAGGCAGCTTAGTGTGTTTTTAATGAATGCCCTTGACAGAGCTTAGAACGGGTCTGATGAATTGCAGGACAAAGTGGGTGGACTCTGAAACTGAATTTGTTAATTTGGAGCTTGAAGATAAAGAATTTGAATTAGTAGTTGAATCAAACATGATGAAGTCAATGGAGAATAGTTGCTGATTTAACAGAAATTTGGATGAGGTCTTTAATAAAGAGAATTTTGATGGTAGTTATTCACCTTGCTGTGCAGGGCAGCCAAATTTATTGGAAAACAAAACAAAAAGCACACTCCCCTACTCCACAGTTGTTTCCCCAGCCCAGGTGCTTGTAGGCATCAGATTGCAGGCCACACTTGTTTCTCACCATTATTGATTTAAAAGGCCATTTAATCCCTTCCTGAGGCTCAGGTAGGATGAAGAACATAGACACTATTTGATGTTTATCTAACTGCCTTCTTAAAAATGTCCAGTGATACATATATCTACTGCTAACGTTTTGAATACTATTTTTCCTTTTATAATTAATCAAAAACTCACTTATAATAAGTTTTCTACATGTTTTTGTTGTTGTTGTTGTTGCTTTTATTATCCCTTTTGATGACATTTCAGACAATATTTTTTTTAATTGTGTCTTGCTGATTTTCAGATCACAACCGTATCCATGCCACGGATGTTCTCCATGCAGTGTGGTACCTGACCACACGGCCCATTCCTGGCTTTCAGCAAATCCGTAACGAGCATATAATGGAGACTGAGATAGGTATGTATTCACACAGGTTATTTTTGTTTGCCTGAAGAATGTTACAATGAAACTATGGCAGGTAAACCAAATTGCTCTGGAAGAAAATGTCTAATTATTCTTATGACTCACTTCAGTTTTTTGGGGGGGTTTCTTTGTACTTTTATAGAAGTCAGTAGAAAAAAAAAATCACAAAGCACACACCGTTCAGAAATACCATGCAATTGACTTTTAGAAAAATTATTAGATGAGTAATGGTTAGTTTGTTAGCCAAGAAAACTGGTTCACTTAATAAATTTTCTGTGCTGAATGAAACCTCTGTATTCTGCCATAGTCGGGGTATTTTTAGCATTTGAAATACATTAGGCTAATATTTCTTAACTTTATTGGAAAGTTAAATAGACCAAGGAAAAAATACCAAAGTATTTAACTTAATTGAAGTTCTCCTTAATGGCTTTAGTATAAAAATTAATATTTTAGAATTCTCTGTTGGGTATCACATGCAGACTTTCAAACACTGAAGTGACCACCCCAACAATAACTGCATAAAAGCATCCCTGAAAAGGCAATAATACCTCCAAATTCAAATGTTGGGTGAAGTTACTTCCAATTAAGCTTGTTTTTGTGTTGTTTCTGACTTCATAAAACTAACTTTTAAATTTAGAATTTGTAAGTTTTACCAAATTGTAATTTTTCCAAGTACCCTGTAAGTAAAGGATAAAAAAAAAAAAGATTGTAAACCTAGACTTTGATGCTAAATGGTTTGTATTTCAGAAAGATGAAAAGGAGAAATCAAACACTCTCCAAGAACTCTTTTATATGTGTAGTAGAAAAAGACAAGACCCAGGTCATGTGGCTTTTAAAGGGCTGGAATTTTCTCTTTGTTCCAAGTTTATCCATATCTATTGATTGCACTCTATTGCCTTTTCTTTCTCCAAGTATTAAATGGGTTGGGACTGGAGACTTAACAGGAGAAAAGTGATAAAACTAATCTTATTCTCCTCTACAAAAAAAGAAAAATTAGAATAAGAAATTATCATCTTATTGCTTGGAAACTCTTCCAGTATAAATATTTTCAGGATTTTAATCCTTGCTTATTCTGTTAAGGCAAAGGAGTTCCTTTTATATTATGCATTGATGAAATAACTGCTTTTCTTTTTCCTTTTTTTTAAAGTAGTGACTTTGTCTATGGAAAAGAGGATAATAAAACTGTGAATCTTCTTATCATGCAAATATTTCTAAATTAATGGAGTTAATCCATTTGCAGTAGTTTCCACTGCCCCCCTCCAAGTTTTCCTGTAGGTTTGCAAGTTCAAGAAATGGGAAAATTATAGAAATACTTGGTCTATTTCAGGTTGGAGACAAACAGTAGAATGCTCTGTTAGTGCTACAAATTTGCAACTCAATGCATTTCAACTTTTCTTCAAAATTGTTAGTTTATCTATAAACATTATTATAACTTTTTCTTTTTTTAACTATATCTCTTTGGCAATTATTCAGCTTCATGACAGCAAGGATAACTTGCACCATGTTTGTAACAGTGTTTGGCTGTTTATGCACATTGACAAAGCATTACAAATATGAATGAAATACTGTTCTAAAAAATATTCTGGGTTTGTACTTTGAAATTTTTTTTTTTTTTTAGATGAAGCCAGTGGTATTGCCCCAGTTCAAGTCAGCTACACTTCTTCAAAAAGCTGTCCTATTACTGATGACAGTTATGGTTGTCTGGCATCAAACATTCCTGCTTTGGAATTGATGGCCTTGTATGTAGCAGCTGCCATGCATGACTATGATCATCCTGGACGTACAAATGCTTTTCTAGTGGCCACAAATGCACCCCAGGTAAGAACTTCTTCAAGCAGAACATTACTTGTTTCTGTCTGAAATCAGTATAAAGAGGTTTTTTTTCTATTCTATATCCCTAAAGTAAGTTGTTTAGGATTTAAGTATTTCGGGCTCAATTTAAGAAATGGAGAAATTAATGTGTAATGTACTTGTGCAATATTTTTATTTTTCTTTCCTGTTAAATTCTGGTGTGTTTTGTATGTGTTGGTTGTGTATGCTTGTAGAAACAACTTTGAATTTGCAAAATTGAAAATAACAACATAAACCAGTGCAGCATGAAGGACTACTTCATAGAGAGCTGGCCCTAGGTCTGTCTAAGCAGCTGTGGTGGCTATTTGGATCTCTCTTAGTAAGTTACAGATGAGAAACTTAAATAAAAATAACAACAACATCAACAACAATAGATCAGACACTGGTACAGCTTGGTGGGAGATAAAGACTTCGAAAGTGAGCTTTGCAATCAGCTTTCAACAACTCCTTATTACAAAGAGAGTTTGGGATGTAGGCACTTTTCTATTTCTGCTGGAAACAGCATACAAGGAGGAACAAAACCAGTCACAGACATCTATCACAAAGTTTCAAAAATACAAGCATTCTTCAAAAAACTGAAAAAAACTTTGGCAAAATGAAGTTTTTTCAGGTTCTGTTTAATCTATATTGGATTAATTATCTTCTAGGGTGTTTTATATAAACATAGAAGCTGTGAATAAAATCTGCTACTGTTTTTATATTTTAGTTAGCTTGCTTACAGTTAAAATTTCCGCATCAGCATTAAACAGCTCTTTGAAAACTAGTGATACTTTGCACTATTTTCCATTATGACAGTTCTTACGTGTTTTAGAGTCCTTTTTTGTGGAGGGGTTTTTTATTTGGGGTTTTTTTTTGTTGTTGTTGTTTATTTCTTGGTTTTTGTTGTTTTGGTTTTTCCAACACAATTAAGAGGAATTAAATGCATGTACTTAGGTTTCTTTTTTTTTCTTGTTTTCTTTTTTACGTCACGGTATGGCGTAAAACACACACTGCTTCACGCATACATTTCCAAACTCTTAAGTGGTTTCTATATGTGTGCCTACACATACATGTATGCTGTCACTAAAACGTTGTTAAGGACTTTTAAAGAAAAAAGGAAGTTGGCTAATTGTTAAGTTGGGGGAGGGGTTTTATCTCATCTGTCATTTTCATGTCACTTTAACCCCAAAACTAGAAGACAAAACTTTGTTTTTTTCTTTTTTATTTTTACTGTCTGTTGTTTATGAGTAGCCCTTAAACTTCAGAATATTTAATTATAACTTTAAAACTTCCCTGTGTGATTTATGATTCTTTACTTGTTTGTTTTTGGTTTTTATTTCCCTGTAGGCTGTTCTCTACAATGACAGATCAGTCTTAGAAAACCACCATGCTGCATCTGCCTGGAATCTTTTCTTATCACGACCAGAATACAACTTTTTATCCAACCTTGATCACGTAGAATTCAAGCGATTTCGTTTCCTAGTGATTGAAGCAATCCTTGCCACAGACCTCAAGAAGCATTTTGATTTCCTTGCAGAATTTAATGCCAAGGTTTGTTCCTCTTTGGTGTCTGCACTGATCTGGTCTTGATAATGACATTATCATTGCTTCTCAGTAATTGTTAGTTTTAATCACGTGCATTTAAAGTTTTAGATTATTTAAATTTCAGCTATTAAAATGCAAGTAGAGTATTTCCTTTGTACAAACCAGCTGTAGATGGTTTTTAGATTGCCTGATAAACCCCTGGCTGAGGAGTTTTAACTGGATGTCTGTGCCCACCCCAGGTCAATGGCATGAACAGCAACGGCATAGAATGGGGCAATGAAAACGATCGCCTGCTGGCCTGTCAAATATGCATCAAACTGGCTGATATTAATGGCCCAGCCAAAGTCAGGGACCTGCATCTGAAATGGACTGAAGGCATTGTCAATGAATTTTATGAACAGGTGGGTATGGAAAGAGCAATTTTCTCTTTTTAATGATGGAGACATAATTATTTGTTTTACCAGTGGTTTAACTAAATTAAGCTTTATTCCTTGTTTTAAAACTTCAGGTAAGGTATTTCCGTCTTCTCATTCTGAATACTGAAAATTACTTTCACAGGTAGCTTACTAACATGATCTTTTAGTTTCTAATAATTGTGTTAGAAAACAAGCTCCCAGCCAATGTTCTCCATTTTTCAGATATTAGGGAATTTTTGAGGGGGAGAGCTTCTTTCCTTAGGATGATATAAATCAAAATAATTTCTTTCACTTTTGAAGTTAAGTTCACAGATGTGTTTCTAGGTGAAAGAATATGTACAAAATCCACAAGACTGAAAATGTATGTTCAGCTCTCAAACTATCAGGTCCATGGGAGTGCTGAGATAAGTAATTATGGCTCAGATTTTTCTATGAGCAACTGTTCAGTGTTTTTCTTCTCCAGTTTATAAAATGGGGAAGAAACCCCAGAACAACAAAGCACTTTACTCTGGATGTTATAGCTCCTTTCATTCTTCTGTGGTCTTGCAGGGCATGCCATTACCAGCATGCCTTGCTATGGCTGATTGCCACTTTCTCTGTTCATCAGCTCAGCAACTGAAGCTGAATCTCTGCCTCCTCTGCAGCCATCCTGTGAAGGCAGAGAAATAGCAGCTCCAGGAGAGGTAGCTCTCCATCCAGACACAAGCAAAGCTGGAGGGAGGATTATGGACTATGCAAGTGTGAGCCATAGTGTGTCTTTATTTTAAACTGGCTTAATTACATTTTCATTCACTTAGTCCGTACAATTATTCTTCCCAGTAAAAAGATACAATCCATGTGATGGTTCATGGAATCACAGAATATCCTGAGTTGGAAGGCACCACAGGAGTCATCAAAGCCTAACTCCTGGCCCTACACAGGACACCCCAAGAGACACACCATGGGCCTGAGAACATTGTCCAAATGCTTCTTGAGCTCTGTCAGGCTGGTGCTGTGACCACTGCCCTGGGGAGCTGTTCCAGTGCCCAACCACCCTCTGGGAGAAGAACCTTTTCCCAATATCCAGCCTAAACCTCCCCGACAGAGTTTTGTGCCATTCCATTGAGTCCTGTCACTGCTCACTGGAGAAGAGAGATCCGTGCCTTTCAATGCACTTTCCCCTATGAGGAAGCTGGAGCTTACTCGGTTCATTAAAAGTAACTTTTAAAATAAGAATTTGCAGCTAATTTTGTGAGAAATTCTGGTAAGTTTTTTCATTTCTTTTCCAGGGTGATGAGGAAGCAAGTCTTGGATTACCTATTAGCCCCTTCATGGATCGTTCTTCTCCCCAGCTTGCAAAACTGCAGGAATCTTTCATCACTCATATCGTTGGCCCCCTTTGTAATTCCTACAATGCAGCTGGGTTGCTTCCGGGGCAGTGGGTTGATGAGGAGGAGGAGGATGCAGAAAGCACTGAAGATGATGATGGTGCACAGTTAGAGAGTGATGATGAAGAAATGGAAGATGATCTTATTTTAAGTAAGTTTCTGTGTTTCTGTTGGTGCTTAGTTGTCCTTCAGACATAGCAGTCACAGTTGAAATTGTGCAGTACAAATGTTGTCGATTTTTCTGTTGCGCTGCTTCATAAATTTTCCTCTTTTAATAAAGATTTTGTTGCTACCAGGAGACTTGCAATTTAAAACAGAAACTTGGTGATGTTTTTTGCCATGCCACTGTTTAAATATTCACAATAATCATCCACGTGCCTTGCTCAAATTTACATCTCGCTTGCAATGTGCCATTGGTTTTGTATGTGTAAAATACAGTTACTCGGAATGTCAAACAATCCAATGTGCTTATAATTTTACAGAAGCTCAGAGAAAAAAAGGTAGACGAATATTTTGCCAGCTAATACACCACCTCAGTGAAAATCACAAAATATGGAAGAAAGCGATCGAAGAGGAAGAAAAAGGCAAAGCAGAAGGAGCCAAACTGCTGACTGAAATCTCATCTTTACCTCAAGCAGACGACATTCAGGTTATTGAGGAAGCTGATGAAGATGATGAGCGACAGCTAGGAGAAGACAAGACGTGCTAAGGGAGCTCCAGTGGAGTCCAGTGTGGTGACAGCCTATGTTTTTTCCCACTGTGCTGACTTCAGCCGGACTTCAGCAGTTCACATAAAATCGAAAGGCCTTAATACTGTGAGAGGATTCTCTTTGCTCTGGTGGAATCCCACTCCTGTGCACTTTCGCCACACACAGAGTACAGAACTTTATTCAGAGATTGAGTATTGTATACCCTGATGCAAAGTTCTTTATGCCTTAGTTGGTATAAAATATCCTGATATAATGCTGCCTTGCTGAATATGGAACTCTTCTTTTCCTTGAGGTACCTGCAGTTTTTTAAAAAAAACAAAACGTTCAGTGACTTGGATTACCAAAGTGGCAAGAACTTTTCGCTAACGAGGAACCGCGGGATGAATCCTAATGTTGTCTTGAGTTGCTTATTTCATGTTGTTTTTGAACATGAATGAGAAAAAAAGTCTGTGCCTACATGAAAACTATGTTACTGCTGCAGTGCAAGCCTGTTGTGGGGCGTCTACCTAGTGCAGTAGTGTGCTTCATGTAGTCATCTCAGAGCAACTGTTCAAGGACTGTGACATAAATGCTGAATTCTGATATTTGTGGTTTAAAAAGAGGAAAGAAAATCCAGGTGCATCTATTTCTGATGCTTTTTATTATTGTGCATAATCTGATGTTTTATTTTTGCAGAAAATATTCAGGTTTGCAGTGGATGTTCATGATAATTCATTGAATTCAAGGCCATTCTCATCTGTTGCCTTGCTGTTTTGTGGTAGAACATTAAAAACCTGTTCAGCTACTTAAATTATGAAGGAATTTTATTCTTTTAGTCATAAGTAATGTTGTATTTCCTGCCCTCACTCAGGTTCACGTTTGAAAACAAGTCAACCACATCATAGATTCTTATCTTGCACCAATTTCCCATATTAAATTTTAAGGAAATAAGATCGTATCTCATTTATTCTTTGTATGTAAAGCTTTAGGAGAATTAAAGATTTTTTTTTAAGACATAAACTGCTGTTTCAAAATGGCTTTTTTAATTCGCCCCACAGTTTTTCTTTCATCACAGACACAGCTTTTATTGCACTCAAGTTTGATGTACATCCTGAAATACAGATATGAAAACCAGAAGGTGGAAACTTTGTGTAAAGCCTGATACAAGATAAAAATCATTGTACTGTACTACATTTTAGATTGTTGAGTTCTAAAATAACAAACTTGCACATTCCACCCCAATGTATTTTTAGAAACACTACCATTGTAGGTCTAATTTGTAAACAAGCAAACAAAACAGTCATAAATTAGGCTACAGGTAAGCAAGCCACAGATAAGCCTAGTTTTAAAAGTGCTTCTTTTAGTACTAAACCTTTAAATGCTGTGTAGTTGAACTGAATAAAACCTAAATGCACATGTGCTATATTCTAAATGTGTCTCAGCATATTTGATCAATTGACTTGGAAAAAAAAAGATAACCTTATGTAAACTGTATTACATTATTTTACATAGATTTTCATTCTGCTATTTCACTGGCCAGTTTAAATAATTGAAATGTTTGGGGCTTGGTTTTTTGGGGGTTTTTTTGCATTTTTCACTAATAAGCCTTTTTGTGGATACACTTAAAAGACCACTGAAATGTGCTTTTGCTGTATCTTCAGTGCCAGATTCCCCTTTGCTGCCATTATCACTATCACTGCAAGTTTTTTTGTAACATGAGCAGTGTTAAATCAGATATTTCTGTCGTTAATAAAATGTTGCACTACTGAAGCTGGCACTTACAGATCATACACCTGTATTTTAGATTTCTTTGGCCATATATTCTTACAGATAATGTGAAGACTAAAAAAATTCTGATTCTTTCAGTATGCTGTATTCTCAGCATTTTGTGTTTAGGTAGTGTGTTTGCATACGTAAAATTTCATTTTGATATTGTTTAATATCATTTTGCTTTGCCTGAAAAAATGCTACTAATTAGTTTGTCTAAAGTTACTGTTCTGTTATTTTCCATGACAAGTTTCCATTTTAAGTTGCCCTTAAAAATGTCATTATTTAAAAAATGACAAAATATAGCAAGGTAAAAATTAAGATTTTATCTTTTACTAGAGCATTGGCAAGACTTAGATGTGGTGACATCTGGTGACATCTTTGCCAGCAACTTTCTTATCTCAGGTTTCTCTTAAACTCTTTAGGAATACCGAAGCAATTTTAAAATCCAGTAACAAGCAGCAAACCTCAGTGTTTAATAAACTATAATGCTGATACATATTTCCAGTTAGATATTTCCAAGTTACAATAGCTTGCTTCAAAGATACATTTAATTATTAGAATGTATTCTAAATCCACTTTAAAATGCCTGTTTTTCATGGGTGCACAGTATGTGACTAATTGTTACTCTAAGAGCAAAGCCTGAAAGAAAGTTAACAAAAGCTGGTTCAGGGAATGTTTGCAGAAGTGGATGTGGCTGTAACTAAAGGTGCCTTAAATCTTTCAAAAATGGTAAAGGAGGGTCCTCCGAATGTTGATTGAGCCGTTGTCCAAAATAACATCTCTCCATATAAGGCATATCATTCTTAAATCTGTGATCACACTTCAGTAATTCACAGGTACCAGGGGATGCTAAGTACTGCTGAAAACCACACAGAAGGAACACACTTGAAACACTCTCTAAATCA
>VZDJ01007753.1:2038097-2363530 GCA_008694505.1 Cyanoderma ruficeps
TTTTTTTTTTTTTCTTTTTCCTTCCAAGAAATGGACCAGATTAGCCTACACTGAAGTGTATGCCACGCAGGATACAACTTTTCTGTATAATATTCTCAGGTTTGTCTCCCATCTTCTCATTGCCTTCTTTTACAACATGTGTTGGATTACTTGCACCCGTACACACAGAATTAGACCTGCCAAGTTTTCTATAAGGACAGAATTCTCTCTGTGCTTTCTGGGGCCCTCTGGATGTGAGGGAGGTGCTACACCAGTCAAAATGAATAACTTGGAACCTCTTCCTGTGAGTTCTTCCTCCATGACAAATGGTGAGTGTAAGATTCAAAATGAAAGGAATGGTATAGCATTGCTTAAAGTAAGTCTAGACCAATTAGAAAACTAAAGTTTGTGTAAGGCCTGATTTGCTCTGTGCATAGAAGCATTTCTTTGTATTTCCATCCAGTTTTAACCACAACCAGTGGCAGGTGAATCAGCAAAAGGATTTATCAGAATTCAAAGGCTCAAAGTTTTAGCTTTGGTGCTTGCTCCTGGTGTAGATGTAGTTGAATCTTGACTCCTGGATCCTTTGAAAGGATAGACAGAACATGAGGTAATCCAGAGTGTGTTATTGCCCATAGAGGGTGTGGGGTCCCCCTCACTGCAGATGTTCCAGAACCATCTGGACACAATCCTGTGCCATGTGCTCTGGGATGACCCTGCTGGAGCAGGGAGGTTGGACCACATGACCACTGTGGTCCCCCCAGCTTGCCCCATCCTGTGATTCTCTGTGGCACCAACATTCACATGGCAGCGCTTCCCCTTTTGTCCAAAAAAACATTTCAGATGTGCAGAATTGTGTGTGTCTCATACAATGGTGAGTGTGAGAACAGGAATCCCAGTCTGAGAGATGTTTTGGACTAGAAGGATGGAATTAGCCTGGATGATAACTAAAAAGAAAAGGTAAGGATGGCACAGACACACAAATATACTGAAGATACTCAGAAGAGAGGCACTGTTTATTGTCTCAGGCCAGTTTGTATTCAAAATACTATAGAAACAGTATGCCTTTATCAAGTCAGAATACTTGGGTTTTTAAAAATTAAATTAAATGAAAATTTTAATGGAAATGATGATGCAATTATCACAACTTAAGCTGTGATACAAGTTTTAGGAAATTGATCCTTCATTGGCCAATAAAGATTAGATGAGAGAAAACAAATATACAAAATTGATTAAATGAGGTACAAAAGGTATGATCAAGACAGTATTTATTTTTCTTTTTTTCCTCCAGCTTTCTTCAGAATTGTGTCTCTGGACAATGTGCTGCTTCATTCATGTATCTGTTAAGGCAAATGAGGTAATGATTTAGTTTCACTTTTCCAGTGAGGAATTTTCCTTTCGATATCTTCTGAAGTAAGTCTTTAACTTGCTATAAAATGATACTGTGGATTCTCAGCGATGAAGCTGACAAAAGAACACAATCCCTCTCTATCTGATCTTCATTTAATAGGGCTGTAAGCGATCAGTTTATTTGTCCTCTGCTTAATGAGAAGGAATAACACATTTTTAGAGGAAAGAGGAAAGAAAGCTGATGGACTAAGCTGCCACAGGATAAACACTCCATTGCACTTGGCTTTAGGTTTGTAAGTGATTGACACTTGGCTCTGTGTGACACTTCAGACACCCTTTAAAAAGGGCACAACACAACCAGAAATGTTTGACAGGAAGGTTTCTTTTGGAATTTGTACACCACAAGATCACCTTTTAGTTTCTGGACTTCAAGAGATTGCAGGTGGTAGCAACTGGTGTCTGTGGTAGGTTCTGCTGCACAGGCTGTGCTACCTGGCACAGATTCTGTGGAATCTGATACAGTAAAAATCTAGTGAGGTGAAACCTTCTGTCTGCTGGTTTACCTGTGAAGTTTCAGAGGGAAAAAAAACCCAAAAAAGGTGATATTTAACCAACCCAGTAAGTAGTGGTGAGACACCACGGTGTTTCAAATGTTCCCTACCATTCACCTTGTGATTTGTCCACGTTCTAAACATCCTGCCAAAAAAAACAGGTGATGAGTCACTTCTGACTCATCTCTCTGGATCAGCAGAACCCTTTGCACCTTGAGTGAGATCAAAATATCTTCATTTTAATTGCATATGAAACAAAAGGTAGTGCTTAGCTTAAAATGCAGGTATCATACCAAAAATACTGAGGATAGGGTTGACATTAATTATTGCAGATGAGGAGCAGAGTGCAGATTTTGTCCCCTGTGCCAGTCAGATGTGAAAACTTGCTCCTATATATAGTCACTCAAATGGGCTTAGCATGCCCCTTTCTTTTATCATGACATTCATCCTACTAGAATTTATTGATCTGTAGTATTGCCAGTTTATCTGACTCATATTAACTAAGCTTTCCTTCAGTCAAGGAAGTGGATTAGTAAGCCCCTCTGTCTTTGAGAATGGGTTTGTAATCATTTAATTAAATTCATCATAACTAAGTCATGACCAAAATACTGTTTCTAATTTCAGGTGCCACACCCCAGGAAAAACACCTGTCCTTAAGACAGATTCAGAATTACAGCACAGACCTGTGAGACTGATGACATGGCCGGAAGAGAAGGAGAAAGATGATAAAATTAATTAAAAAGATTTTTTCCTAGTCTAGAGAAAATGAGACTTGAGTGAGATATTCTAAGGTTACCTTGTGAGACTGTTTCAAAGAGTAATCAGAATAATGCTTTCAGTGTTTATAGTGTTTAGGACAAGGAGTAACACCTTTAGGTTGCAAGGCTCAAACATGACTGATTGTTTAAGGATTGAGAAGGCTGTGACTCACTGAAATAGATTGCCTTGGGCTATGAAGAAAGTCTCTGCAAATAAAAAAAGAAGTCTGGAATATAGCTTAGAGTAAAACTGTTAGTGGACCAAATGAGTGAACTGCATAACTTACTCAGGTCCTTTCTGAACCTGTTTTTTAAATGCTAGGGCTAGAGTAGAGGTCTGATATGGAAACTTCAAATACCAAGAAGAAAATGTGCATAGTTATAGAAATAATGACATTCAAACAACAAGAACTGGAGGCATCAACTTCT
This sequence comes from Cyanoderma ruficeps, assembly GCA_008694505.1. Lineage (NCBI taxonomy): Eukaryota > Metazoa > Chordata > Aves > Passeriformes > Timaliidae > Cyanoderma > Cyanoderma ruficeps. Next base: position 2,041,165 of record VZDJ01007753.1, read on the forward strand.
TTGTTTCAGTAAATATTAAAACCTTTTTGTTTTACATGTGTTTGACCCGTAATCCATCTCCCTCCAGAAAAAGTCTTTTTATTTGTTGAGAGAGCTAGAATCCTCTTGAAAAAATAGACAGGATTTGAACCTTAGCCAGAGATAAGAATCTGTCTAATTGTCAGATTGTGAAGAAATGGAGAGGCAGTAGCCAAAGTGTTTTTTATAAATATGATTATCTAAAGCTAGCTTGCTAAAGCTAATTGTATTTTAAATATTTTTCAAGCTATGTGGGCCTTTCTAGATCTTAAGGAAGTGCATACTTAAGATGTTGAGAGGTGTTGGATGCTTTAGAAGATGATGTAAGTCATATACTTAGCAATAGAATTAATATAAGTGAGTAGGGATTTTTAGACAATTTTTAGCTCTTAGCACTAAATTTTATTCCAATCAAAAATGAATTATTCTTACAGTCTCTATATAATCATGAAGTTCATTATGGCACAAAGAACTTGAACATTTTATAGATTATACCTACAATTTGTGGTGAAGTAAATGCAATATTAAGCTATGTTGCATTTCTCTCTATAGTGTGGCAGTTTTAACTGTACCTTCCTTGAGAGAGGAATGGTGTGTCTGTACAGAATGTAAAATGAAATGGAACAAGATCTGAAAATGCCCTGAAATGGCTTTATAAAGCCATTTTTATGCTTCCAAAAAAAAAGGAATTAAATCAACTTCCTAAACTATGTCAGCTAAAGAGGGGTCGTAAGTATCAATGTTTTTCCTGGAAAAATTAGGGTTATAAAATTCTGCTGTGGTGCATGTCCAGCACTATTATTGTTATTTTAAATTGAGCTTATTGTGTAAGTTGAGGAGAACCAAAAGGGCATTTTGATTCCTTAAACAGGGATGCCTGTGGAAAAAGGATACTTTTTTTTATTACCTGAGAATAACTGGAATTCTTTCAGACGTTTTATCCATACTGATTCTATTCCCTAACTTTCATTCCTTACTGGTAGGAAGCTGTACCTGTATTATCTATATTAGTGAGGGACTTTATCCCATTGTTTTGGTGAGGGCATAAATGTCCATGAGACATGGATGAGTGGATCCTGTAGTCTGGATGCTGATGGCCCTAATGGGGATAAGCATCTGAACAAATTAACTGTAATGTAAAAAACTTTTAAATGCATAATATTTTTTCATGATAAATCGTAGTTTACGTAAATTAAAAATATTTCCTTTAAGTTGGTTGGGGTTTTTTTGGGGTTTTTTTTTTTTTTGGCATGAGTGGGGAAAAGGAAGTCAGCACTTGAAAACAGCAGCAGAATAAACAGTAAGTTTATTCAGCAAAATAAACAGTAAGTTTATTCTGTTTTCTGGAATATTGCTATAGGCCGGTCTACATCACATGTAAAATTTTTGGCAAGCAGCCACCTGCTGCAGTAATAGCAAGATATTGGATTAGCTTGCACATTCCTGATATGCTCCCATTATTTTAATGGGCTTAATCTATTTGGAATGTTACTTATTCGGAAGAATGTAACAAATGTAACATCTCCTGAAGCCTGGCAGTCTTCCTAAGGAATGACTACGCTGAGTGCGGGTTCTGCCTAATTCTGATGACACGGAGAGAGTTGACAGCCTTCAAAAATGCCTGAAGGGATAATCTAGAATGGGGAGAATCTGCTGATGCCCAATTTACATTGTTATGAAAGGACAGAAGAAGGCAGAAGATTTCCAGAGCCGTAGTTTAATTTGATCTTGATTAGACAGAGGGTTTGAATTATCAGGCCCAGTGCCAAAAAAAAAATCTGGGAAAATTTGTTGGTATGAAAACACATACCAACCTTCTGTGTGTACCTTCACAGAGCAATTTATGCTGAGAGTTCTCCTTTCAAGCTCTCACTGAATAGTCCTCTGATCTTGGCCATGTTATCTTGTGTTTTCATCAGTCCATCTCTCTCAACCAAAGACAAATTCCGATCTGGCATCTTCCACATTATGATCTTTCCCCCCTCATTTATCCTGAATCTTTATGTTTTCACATCCAATGCATTGTTATGAAACTTATACAATCTAATTTTCACTCCTTTTTCAAAGGGGTCTTGCTATTTTTTACTCTTTCTCTGAGCTTGTCACTTGTCTCATAAGCTTGCTCTCTTCATGATGACATAATCTGCCTCATCTACTGTCTAATGCTTGCACAAACCCTTAAGCTCAATTCAGGCTAAACACCTTCTGGATACAGATAAAAATATATCACAGTAAGTTTAAACTATTGACTTTCAGAGAAGCAGTAATGTTTCTTGAACTTTCATGAAATCTCCCTCTGTATAGTTAGTTTCTGAATTAATTAATTAATGAGCCTTCCTGCATTTATTAGGTTCAGACTAAGGATGTATTCATCAGTATCACTGAAACTGCTGGAAGTTCAGGAAATTAGGTGGTAATGAGTGAGATTTTTCTTCAGCATTTTTTCAGTGTCATATATGACATGCTTGTAGTGTTCCCTTTTCAGTCTCTGGGGATGCTGACATGGCCAGAAACAACCCAAAACCTTAAATGTAAGGCTGGACATTTGGAAAGGAGACTTTAAGACACTATGGTGGTTTTGACTGCAGCACTTGCAGCAGTGACACTGGTTAATATATCAACCTTTAATCCCAAAACAATGTTAAATAGCAGCCAGCTGCTATCTGTCCTAGATATTTCAGCTGGAATTATCTGAACATCCCACCAGAAAATTCTGAACATCTAGCTGGCTACTGTAATCAATGTTGATACAGTGGAGAAATTCCAGAGGACTAGGAGAAACTTCTATTATGTCAATATTTCAAATTACAAAATTGGATCATTAGGATAATACTAAGTCAGAGGGAAAATAATGAAAAAGTTGGTAGAGAATGAAACATGTAAATATGACTAATACTGTTACAGATTTAGAGAAAAGACAGTTTGTCAAACGTATTTGATTGCTTAAATGAGACCATAAGTTGGCAGATAATGGTAAAAGTTTGGATTGATATTCTGAGGCTTTTATAAGGCATTTTGATTTAGAAACCAGAACGACGTATAATCAATATGGTTCTCATTAAAAGGATTAAAGACTAGCCAGGAGTTAGAACTGAAAATACCTCAGCAAAAGGGAATTATAACTGGTCAGCTGCGTTTTGAGCATGTTCAAAGAACTGCAGGAACTGGTTCTTGATGTTTTTTAATCCTCCCCCCACTTCAATTAGCATTACTTGAGCTATGTTGTAACCAAAGGATGGCCTAGAGTTCTTACAACCCAAAAAGCAAGATTAGGTACTGAACAAACTCTGATTGATTAGGTACTAAACAAACTCTGATTAGGTACTAAACAAGATCTAAGAGTACAGGCTTGGGAACAAAGGGAGGATTGCCATGAGTCCAAAACTAGTGCTGAACTCCTCAGGGCTGTTTCTTAAGTTCAGCAGATTCCACAGTTCTTCCTTAGGCATTTCACAAGCACACAACATCTACTTGGTATCCAGAAAAACCTTGATCATGACTCCTGATCCCACTGCTTGCCAATGGCTTAGGAGTGATTTATTCAGTTTTCGTTGTGTGCCCAATGCACAACAATCAGGTTTGCCTCCTTCCTCTCTTTTTTTGAGTTTTAAATCTTCTCTACAAAAGGCACTTTTTCAGGAAGTGGAGTAGCCTGCCCAGCCTCTTCAGAGAAACAGGAACTTGTGTTAGAGCTGCACTCTGTGAGACATGTGGGTAAAATAATCTGGACCTGCTGCATCTGAAGTCAACAGGCTGTTATGTGGACTGGTATTAGCTCTCTTTGCTTCTTCTCTTTTGCTCTTTCAAAAGAAAGGAGGTATTTCTCCTCAGTATAAGCTGAAAACATCAGCAGCAGACAAATGCCAATTCCTGCCTTTCAATTTTCCTGCGGCTCCAAGTTGCAGCACTATCTGTGTAAAAAGTCAGGTCAAACACTCAGCCCTGTCCTTAAATAGCTGCTTGCTTGTTTTGTTCCGAACCCTGTCCTGAGGCCCTCTCTCCCCACAGAGGGGACTAAATACTGTGTTTGGATTTCAACTGCTTCTGCAAGGTCTGCAGACACAAATCTTTATCTACCAATAACCACAAAGCAAGAGCTGGCAAGAAAAATTAATGAAGCTGGCAGAAGTCAAGTGTAGCCCTTACACATAAAATTTGTGCTTAAAAGTCATTTAAAACCTGTTTCTCCCCATCCTATTGTGTTTGCCCTCCCCAAAAAGTCTCTCCTCTGGTCAGAAGGGCGAGCAGTCTATTTTCTTTACTCATAGTATAGTTGCATGTGACTCTGGTAACACAAATAGTGGGGTTTTTTTCAGACTATTTAAGCAGAGATTAATCATTACATAGTATTTTGCATTGGGAGGCAGTGGAGGACAGGTGTCTGGAAATCCAATATACTGGAGAAGAAAAGCCCTGTGATTGTCAGGAGTATGGCAATAATTGAACACTTTGTGTATGATGCTAAGTGAGAAGCAAGCCATAAAGAGCTTACAAGTGAATTCACAGTTATCTGATTCACTAGAAAATTATGACCAACTGGGAAGACAGGGCAAGGAGAAAGAAGGATTAAAATGCTTTAACAGACAATCTGTTCGTCAAGGCTGGAAAATAGAGTTTATTCTTGGTTACAGATATTTAAATGGACACCTTTTAATGTCCTTTTAGCTATGAAAATTTAATGGATAATTATAAAGAACAGCTTAGCTGGAATAATGGAAATGATCCATGGATGAATTCAAGCATAAGCATTTTGAACCATATTCTCCATGCTTATGAAAATATCCTCTCAAGGTAAATTGACTTGCTAAGTAATTAAATATTTAAAAACCATATCAGAAGTTAGATTCAATCCAGTCTTCTGGAGTGAAAACATCAGTTTCACACAGGATGTGTTCCACGCCTTTGGTTCAGCTTTGTGTTTTTGTTTTTTTTTTTTTTTGAAAACCACGTGAAAAATAAACTATTAGTCCTTTAATTTTTTGTTACTCTGGCTTGAACAGGTTTAGGAATAGAAGACAAAGTGGATCCTGAGCTGTAGCTTGGAGCAGTGTGCTCCACCTGCCTTCCCTTCACCGCCTCTCGGCGCAGATGAGGTAGGGCTGTGGTTGTAAGGTCATCCCTAATCTTGGCTTCAGCTCTGGGATCACCCCATGAGGAAAATGCAGGTGAAAGCGTTGTAGCAAGGAGGTAAAAAACAAAAACATTTCCATTCGAGCCAGCTGTTCTCCAAGACAGTGTCTTCTTCCTGAATTGAAAAAAAAAAAAGGTTTTAAAAAGGTTTAAGATATCTTCAGTCGTGTTTTCGCTCTTATGATGAATAGGAGTGGTCATTTCTGTGTTCTGGGAGTGTTTTGTGGCAGTATTTTGTAGGAATGATAGGTGATAACTTACACTAAGAAACTGATTTTAGAGAATTTGTTGTTCACAAATGCCATTGAAACCAATTCTGTCAAACTGATTTAGATACACTTGTTTTTACTGTATCTTGTCTTGAACTGCCAATCTAGAGAGATGCTCTAAAAAATTACACTGGGAGTTTTAGCCTTTCCCCCTAATATTTTCTTAATTACATCTACTGTCAGTCATTATTAATTGGTAATTATTAGAATTTTGTATGGAGGACTTTTATTAGTTTACGTATAATACTGAGCTCATCTATATAGAAGACATTTTGCTAAAATTTTGTTATCTCCAGAGCGCATTATATTGAATATCTTTAAATTGAATTATACTGGATATCTTTGAATCAGAACTGAGGCTATCATTTTGTCCATTTCTTGCCATCCCTTACACTTTACACACCTCTGGATTTGTGAAAAGGAACAGCGGAAGGAATTTCTCTTACCTAGGGAAAAAGGAATAAACGCATCTTTCTTGACAAACTGCCCATTACTGTCCAAAAACCTCTCAGGAAAAAACACTTCTGGATTGCTCCAGTATTTTTCATCGAAGTGAACAGAGTAGAGGTTTGTGATGACTGTGGTGCCTCCAGGAATCGTGTAGCCGCGCACAACAGTGTCCTTGGAAGTTGCATGGAAAATCCCTAGAGGGACTATGTTACAGAACCTCAGAACCTCGTGCAGAACGGCCTCAGTGTAGGGCATCTTGCATTTCTCCTCCAAGGTGGGCATTTTGTTTGGGCCAATGACAAGATCGATTTCTTTCTGAACTTGCCCTGTTGGGAATAAAAGCTGAGGTTTATTTTGTAATAGCCTTTACGTTTTAATTCAAGCTAAAGTATTTGTGTATATATATATACATTTTAAAAGAATACTGAAGCGTGATATACCTTATATAAAAACCAGTAGCTTACAAGCTTTTCAATTTAGACTCCGTATTCCTATCCATGGTTAGTGTTACTATAGTTAGTTATATTATATTAGTGTTAGTGGAGTATCCCCATTATGAAACAATGGTGAAATTGATATCAGAGTGATATTTTTTGGTCAAAGTACCAAGTGTAACTTTCCAAGTTATCTGGGCCTCTCTTCCTTCAAATCCTGGAAGCCCCAACCAAAGCAAGCACTGCTGAGGTTTTGGCAGGAAAAGTGAAGGGGAGGCAGTGAAACCAGAAACATGAATGTTCACTTCTGGAATCCAAACTTCTCTTGAAAATGTCTGGGCTAACACTCAGGCATCTATTGCTGTCTTATTTCAGAATGACTGTAACACATCTTTTTATTTTTAAATGCCATTTCTGTCCTTCCAAAAGTGTAACTATTCCTGTCTATCATATGTAAATCTGTTGTGAACTGGGGCACTTAAGATAAAAAGAATTGTACCTAAATTGTTAGCCACAACCTGATTTACATTTTTGCTGACACTTGTACGTTTTTAATTTAGTTTATTACTTTCATATTTAATTACATTTTCTTATTATTTATTAACTACATAGATTAGTACATCTGCCAACAGCAGATCATGCATCACAATGCTAAACTTAAATATATTAGAAATACTTAAAAGTATTAAAGCTTCATAAAAATGTATTCACAAAATAATATGTGAAAATTTTATTATGACACTTGACTTTCAATATACTCTTTGTCTGCAGTTAAAACAAGCCTTCCACCTCTGTCCATAGTATATTGGGTAAATGATACAATAGAATAATATATACAAAGCTTTTTTTTGGTGACGATTACAGATCAATGCACCACTTTGAAAAAGCATTTTAACTTTGCAATAGGAAAGCAAATTGGTTCATCAAAATGTCAAATTTCTTACCTTGAATGTTTGGATAAAGAGCCATAAATAACACTGCCCATCTTAAAACATTTGTTGTGGTTTCTGTCCCAGCTATGATGAGTTCTCCAACTGAGAAAATTAAATTTTCTCTTGAATATGTAGATTCTGGGTCTTTTCCATTGCAATCCATCTCATCTAAATATGCATCTACGAAATGTCGAGGTGACTGAGGCTTCCTATTTTCAGAGACACGTTCAATAAGCTCATGAAGAAACTCATAGACTTCAGCTGCATTTTTAAACAGCTGCTGGTGTTTCCCAAATGGCAAGATACCAATCCAAGGAAAAGCATTATATAAAAATACGGAAGCACTAGCAGCTAATTCAATGTTTTCACTAAAAATCTCAATCATGTGCTGAAATTCAGTATCTTCGTATGTGAAACGTTCTCCAAAAATAATCAAATTAGTAATGTTTGAAACAGCATTTGTTATCAAGTGCTTAAGATCAAAGGGTCTGCCTTTGTATGTCTCAATGGCATCAAGAAAAAACAGAGATTCTTCTGATATTTTGTGTTCAAAGGACCTTTGACCATATCCAAAAATTCGAAAGCTATTTACAGCTAATTTGCGGTGTTCTGTCCATCCTCTGCCATATTTACTGTTCAGTAAGCCTGAAAAAATATTTTGACACAGTATTTTATGCAATGCTTTATTTTTCTTCCCCCATAAGATAATAAAATTATTCAACAAGACAAAAAAACAAGACAAAATATTTCAGACATGGAAACATAGTCCACGAGTGACAATCTTTTCCAAGTATTATCTTTAAAGAAGCATCAAGCATTTTATGAAAGGACATCAAGTAGAGAAAATGGCTAAAGCAGATGCTTCATGTGATTTGTTCATCTATGGGACCAAAATTACATTTTTTGTACAGAAGACATTAGCACTCACCTCCCATGTTTGTCAGCTTCTTGAACAAGGGAAGGGATGGCCTGTCTGCAAAAATTTCACTTTGATGGACGAGGCATTCCTTCACTGCATCATAGCCATTCAGCACAACAGCAGATATACCCCCCAGATCAAGGCTGAAGATCTTTGGGGGGAGGAAAAAAAGGAATAAAAATGTAAAATGCTGTTACAACCCAATCTTGAGCACAAAGAATGAAACAGTGAAGCAACACTGAAGATCAATGAGAAATGCAGAGTTGAATAACCTTCAGCAGGGCACGCAGGTGACCAGAGGCGGGACAGCTGTGGCATTACACAGGAGAGTCTCTGTGGTGAGCTAATTTGCTTTGTTAAAAGGTAAAATTAATTAGCCCACACTACATTCTGTGCTTTGCTGGGCACCTAAAGAAACCAGCTCTCCAAACTAAGGACTGGGGACACTTTCATATAGTCCTTAGGGAGGAGTGAGAGCCAAGGTGACAGGCAACTACAGAGAGCAGAGCCCAGCTAGGCCCAGCTCCCTTTTCCACAGCACAAGGTGCTTTGGAGAAAGTTCCAATAGAGCCTGCAGAAGGCAAATACAGGATTAAAAAAAAATAAAGTCTGAATCTACATTTTAAAAATTAAAACTGAGCCTAAACTCAAGACTGAAACCTTAGCTCCTTTTCCACACATTCCCTCAGTGTTAGAAATCTGTATTTTTACCATTACAAATCTAGATTTTTCTCCATGTCAAAGCTGGTGACCTCCACAATATGAAATTATGTTAGCCTAATTATACATTCTGTGACAAATGGGTTGTCACCCAAGGGGTGGTCAGGCACTGGAACAGGCTGCCCAGGGAAGTGGTGGAGTCGTCATCCCTGGAGGCATTTAAAAACTGTGTTAGGTGTGGCATTTGAGGACATGGTTTAGACTTGGCCATGCTGGGTTAGTAGTTGGAGTCAATGATCCTAAGGGTCTTTTCCCACCCAAATTGTTCCATGAGTCTATGACTATTTTATTTTAGCAAACTTGGTATTTTCACTGTTATAATGACTCTTCTTTTTTATGTGTCAAGAAGACACTCCTAGTATATTTCTGCAAACCATTTGTGAGTTTTGTATACTTTAGTCTAGCTTATTTATCTTTATTCCTATATCATACATGTGGGGGGTTTTGTTTTGGTTTTAAAGTTTTGGTTTTAAACCCTTTGATTGTGTTTTTCCAGGTCTCCTAAATCCTAATGTGCTGTTTCCAAGTTCCCCCAAACTCTGCAGGATCCTTTCGGAGAGCAGATGACTAAAACTCCATACAGCATTCCAGGCAAGTAAAAAGCTTAGTGTATGTGACAACACATTCCCCTTCCTGTTTCCATTCTATTTGTCCTAATATTTTGCTTGAAGAACATTTACTTTTTAAATTATTATTACCAAAACACACGTTAGATCTAGCTCGGAGTTAACTTTTATGAAGCCCATACGAGGAGACTGGCTGCTTAAAAGCTTGGTGTATGTGACAACACATTCCCTTCCTATTTCCATTCTATTTGTCCTAGTGTTTTGCTTGAAGAACATTTGCTTTTCTTCTTACTATTATCAAAACACATGTTAAATCTAGTTCGGAGTTAACTTTTACGAAGCCCGTAAGAGGAGATTGGCTTAAAACTGGATGATGGAAAGAAATGCCCGCTATAGAAGAAAGCACACGAAAAGAAAGAAAAAGGGGACAGATCCGGTGTTAGACAGTTACGCTAGTGGGCTGCAAGAATCTCAAATATCGCGCTGAAGGCATTTCGAAGCACGGTTCCGCCAGAGCCCTGCGCTCCCGCTCCCGTTCCCGGCAGCATCCGCCCGGGGCCCGGGCCGGCCCGGGCCGGGCAGGGCGGCACATCCCGCGGCTTCCCCGCGCCCGGGCTGCCCGGGCCGGCCCTCCCCGCTCCCGCGGGGCCCCGAGGCGGCGGTACCTGCCCGTGGATCTGGCTCTGCCGCCGCAGGTAGAGGTGCGGCTGCTCGGCGCCCAGCGCGGGGATGTTTCCGAGCAGCGGCAGCCCCGCGGGGCCGGGCGGGAAGCCGGGCGGTCGCCGCTGCTTCAGCAGCTGCCGCACCACCAGCGACAGGAGCAGCGCCAGCGCCACCGCCAGCGGCAGGAGCCAGGTGCCGCCGCCCGCTGTCGCTGTCGCCGCGCCCGGGCGCGCCCCCGGCTCCGCCGCCGCCGCCCGCATCGGCCCCGCCGCCGCTTCCTCCTCTCGGCCCCGGCCCGCCGGCCCGCATTGGCCCGGGGAGGCTCCGCCCGCCGCGTCAGGAGAGCGGCTGCTTCTCGGCTGCTTTCGGGTTTTTTCTGCTGCTTTGGGCGATTTATTTTTCTTTTATCTTTTTTTTTTTCTTTCTCTCTCTCTTTTTATTTTCTTTTTCCTTTTTTTTTCCTTTTTTTTCTTTTTTCCCTTCCTTTTTCCTGGACTAACACACAGAGTTGGTCCCTCGGCGTTGAAACCCGCCGCTGACTGCGCGCTCCACACACCGACCGTGGCGGCTGAGCCTGGGAAGGAGCCAGCGGCTCTCTGCTCCTTCTGAAGGCTCTGTGGAATCTCAAACGCGCGGTTTCGAGATGTCTTTCCCACAGACGCCTCGGGCGTGGGCCGATGAAGCCCGCGGTGATTCCCACTGGTAGATGTGTGCACCTGACATGTTTCTGGTCGTAGGTGGTTGGGAGCAGCTGCAGGGGTGATGCCCGTGGGTCCCTGGGCTGCGCAGCCTGGGCGGGGGACACTGACAGCAGCTGGAAAGGGCCCGATCTCCCTCTGCGCCCTCGCAGGCAGCAGGGCGGGGAATGTCCCGGTCCGTGTGACCAAGCAGCATGGAGATCATACACATAAACTGCAAAGGTTGTTGTTACTTAGTGGGACCGTGGCTCAGGAACCAGGGCTTGAGCTGCAGAAGAGGCCAAGATCAGGAAGGCAGAGGTCGGAGAGCAATGTTGCCATGCCATGTGACATTCTTGGCAAAACACTTCATAAGCAAACCCAGATTTGCTTCCAGTCACGCTGGTTTTGTTATTACGTCCCTACTATTTTACAAGCAATTTTAGGGCTAACAGAAGCATTCCTGGCCCAATACAATTGCTGTGCTATGTGTTTCTAACGTGAGATGTCTTTCTTGTTGAATTCATCTTAATAGATGTGCATAGATTTTTTTAGGAACATTGATAAGATCTAAACAGATGAGGAATTTATGCTGATGGAGCTCATTAATAACCTGTAACCTGTGTCAATACCAGCATCCTGTATCAAAATCTTACCAAGTTGCTCAGAATACAGAGAAGTGGCTTGAGCCCTGCTGGAGGTTTATTTTTTTCATTCTTCTTCCAAGTTATTTCTTCATCCTTTATTTCACTTTGATACTGCCTGGTGTCCTAATTATTTGGGTTATATCTGCAAAAAAATACCAGTATTTTCAGTGTCAGTGCCTAAAGAATTCTCACCAAAGGGCAGGAGATTCAGGGCTTCAGCTTGGCCCCAGTCAGAGGAAGAATGAAGAGAAATTGCCAAGGAGTAAAGTAAGATGTGCGTGTTCTTAAGTATCTGAGAAAACATAGGAAGAGGTACTATTGCTTTGATTTATTTTTGCAGCTTATCTTCAGTGTTCCGCTATTTAAGTGTTTAATACCCAAAGTTTTAGATGATCATGATTTCCACTGCATCTGGTAAGACAAGAAAGGTGATTAACAGTTTTGGCAGCAAGCATTTGGAAGGGGGGAAAAAAGCGGAAAAATAGTGTAGGAAAGAACCAAGAAGAAGAGAAAAATAGATACAGAAGAAAAGTCCAAATACTTGACTAAAAAGGAAGGAATAAACTTGTAGCAGGAGGAAGGCAAACAGTATTTGACAATTATCTTCAAGCAGAGAGAGAACAGTCAAAACTGACCTTAGTGTTTGAGCCCTGGGGATGGAGAAGAGATGGTGATGTTAACCACGGTAACAGAGGAAGGGAAACTGATAAGCGTGACTGCAGAAAAATAAAATCCATTTTGGTCAAGCCAAATGCTAAAAGATGGTGAATCGACCAAGATTAAAGGTCCGAGAACCTCTAAAAGATGTGTGATTAAATGGAGGTAAAAAGCACCAGCATGGACAAAGATGACTGAAATTTGTCAAAAGTAAGTGATAAATAAACCCTTGATGAAATCACTTAAGGATGCAGGTTTAGGGATGCAAGACTACAATTGCTGTCCAAGTGCAGGATTCCTTGCCAGTTTCTGATTGATCTTTTTATTTTTAATTTTTTTTTTCATTCATTCATTTCTTCAGAAGTGTGTGGGCAGCTTGTGCTGAATTGCTTCTTTGGGAACGTTTTACTCATCTTAATCATGGATGATCAAATGAGCAAACTTATAGGATGAATAAAGGGGTTTTTATTTCAATTATAAAAATGATGTCTGAGTAAAGAAACCCATTAAAGCATGTATCTTTATTAAATTCTAAAACATTCTAGTCATCAAGTTTTACAATTACTTTGCACTGAAAATTTTGGAAGCAGAAGCTGGAGTAACAGGAAATGATTGTGTTCCTGTCCTCTCAAGAAAATCAGAAAGCAATTATTTGGCTTTGTATTCTTTGACTACACATACTTATATATAGCTTTGACTTTTGAAGAAATATACTGCCTGGTGTGGCTGTTCTCTGAGCAGTGATGTTAAGATCTTGATGATAGCCCTGGGGAGAAATATTGTTTCCAAGTTCCATTAAAAACTTCACAAACTTGTATTTAGCTACAACTTTGAAACAGGCTCTGGTTTTCTTATTCTTCTTGTAGCTGGAAAACAAGGTAAACCTTTATCAGGTTCAAGTGTTTCCCATTCCTATAGTAATGTCTCTTGTTCAGTGAAATTATTACATGATTTATAAAATGCTGGAAAACAACTTTATAGGCAGGTATGTAAAAATGGTGCTCCTTGCCTTTAATGATGGATTGGGGAAAAGAGAGAGATCTTTACAGATGTATGTAAAAGAGGCATGCTTGTCATGAAAGAAATTAATTTCATAAGCTCACTGACAAGTTTAGAGTCATGTGCAGATGTTCTGTTATACTCACAAAGCTCTTTTTAACCTGTGTCATCAAAGTGAATGATCAACTTCCATGTTACAATTATGTCCTGAGCCAAGCCTGTAATGATGCTGGTGCTTTACTGATTTTCTAAAACAGAAAACACATCTGATGTTTTCCCTTGTGAATTAAGTGATTGATTGCTGAGAAAACCCCACCTTTTCCTTCAGTCACATCCTTTTCCTTAGTCACAGTCCTAGTCAGCCTAAACACTTCATGTCTGTCAAGCAGACTCAGAAGGCTGAGAGACTGGCTTAACTTCAGAAATAGTTTTGGCATGTTGTATTTTCCGGTTCTTTCAGAGTATACTTAGGTCAATTCTATGCATAAATTTAGAAATTCATCTTTTTAATTGACGGTCTCATATGACTATGGGTTCCGAGAAACTCTGCTGAAAGTAGATTAGCAAGTATTATGTTGTAATAGCCTTTGCCTTCACGCACTGTTTACCAGCACTGAAAGGAGAAAGATCTTTTTTGGCCCCAAATTTCACTGAAGGCAGGGGCTAAATCAGTGCTGTGGGACCTGACAATGTCAGGACAACTGCATGGCTCTGGGAGGGACTGAGGAAAACTCTGAGTTACCCTGTGGCTTCATCAGACCTCAGTACTGAGGCAAGACAAAGAATGAAATGATGACACAGGGACTTCCACTCTCTTCTGACATCCTGTGAAAAACAAGCCAGGATTAACCTGAGGGCTTGAGAAACAGTTTCTCACCCTATTTTCATTGACGTGCTCTGACAATATGTAAGATAGTATCATATATTAGTATCGCATCACTTGTGCAAGCAATGAAATCAGTTTTGTAACCACGCTATTGCTTAACAGGATTTGTTTTCTGTTCTGAGGTTGTTTTTTCAGCTCTCATTTTACCTGCAGAATGCAGAAAAAATGGAATGCAAGTAGGTCCTGATTTTGAAACATTTTTAGAGTGTGATTTTCCTCTGCAGTGCATCCCCTCAGTGCTACCCTGGGAATGCTGCAAGTCTGACCCTGACTCTGTTGAGTGTGAGGGGCTCTCCTTGTCAGCCTGCTGGAGGAGGACAAAACTGGAATTTTGCCAGTTGTCAGAGGTAGGGAATGTGTTTCCAGGTGGCAGGAGAGGGCTGGAGCCTTGGCAAACCTGCTTAGAGGCTGAGCTATGCTAAGGCAGGTCAGAAGATGACAAAGCCATAGGAAACTTCCCTGTGGTCTGCCCCTGCTGCCTGGCCAAGCAAACCTCAGTGCAGGACAGTGTGGCCCAGTCTGGTTTAAAGGATTATTCCAAACTGGATTTTGAATATATCCAGGAAAATTGTCACAAAACCTAGAGAAGCTGTTGGGGGTTTTGTGCAATAAGAAGATTTCAAGAAAATTAAACCAATGCAACACTGATCTTCTGTTTAAAACGTCTTTCATAAATCAGTCCTGGAGCTTTTCTAAGGCATTTTGGAGGAAAATTTGCTTCCAGAGTGATTCATAGATTCTTCACTAATTAGCTGAACAGCAGTTCCACTTTCTGAAAAGCAGGCGCTGAAGCAGCCTAAATCCAGATTTAATGTCCATTAAAAAGGAAATGCTTTAGTGTTGGGATTTATATCGGTGTTCTGGTTCTCAGGAAAGTACTGCATTTTTATAAAAAGGAGATGCTTTTCTTTTTGGGCCAAATTCAAACCAAACCACAAGATAGATTGGTACAATATTATTTATGTGGATAAGCTTGATGTGAGCTTGTACTAAATCTGAATGTGGTTTTTCAGAGACTATGGGAGCAGCATTGAGGAAATAATTTAACCAATTAGAGACGTAAATTTTGCAAAACCAAATGCCTACAAAAATTATAGTGTTGGTTTTGGAGTTTAAGCCATTCTCCAGCTATTCAAATTAGGGTGTCACAGAAATTGGAGGAGAAAGATATGAAGAGAACAAATGTAATGGATTATGTTCCTTTCCCAGAGCATCTCTCCTATATATGTCACTCCTGACAGATGTTAGAGTAACATGCCATGAAATCTTCCACTGAAAGAGGTGCCATAACTGCAATGCAACCTATTCTCGCCTGTAATTAATCTTAGTTGTAGAAATGTGTGGTGTCTCCTTTCTTGCCCTTCAAGGCTATATATATATTTATAATATAGTACTAGATTGCAGATTCTTATTGTTTCATGACAAGTATTGATATCTTTGTTATCACCTTTCTCCATAGTCTTTCCTTCTGTTACTTCTGTTTCTTTGATCTTTGAGTTTGTTTCCTGAAATCATTACATGGGATCTCTGATAACCTTTACTGGCATTTTTCTGGACTTTCTCCAACTTGGCAAATCTTTTTGACCTAGATCTTATCAGCAAGAGTAAAGTGTAAGGATCACCTCCCTGGCCTCAAACAAGATGCTCCTGCTAACATACAGCTTGCTTTTACAGCAGCACAACACCACAAACTCCGGCTTAGCTTATTTCATTTTCTGCAGAACAAGTTGATGTGAAATGTTAAAATGTTAGTTCTGCTCACCTTGCCCCACGTGGCTTGTAGAGTCTTCTTAAGGACTGAAGCCAGGTTCTCCTTATCAAGGAAAAGCATATAATTTTACAGCTGGCTTTATCATAACTCGTCCTTACCTGAAAAATCTTGATTAGGTGTTATGAAGAACAAACTTAAAGAGAGCAGAGACCTGAATCACACTCACCTCCCTCATGGAGAACTTGCTGTGTTTGTGGATCGTGGCCTCATCACTATCCCCCCTTTGATTTTTGTAGGGTCCACTTTTCTCTGATGCAAATCAATGGTGGGAATGAAGATTTTACCTGTGCAGCTCACAGTCTTATCTTTCTTGAAGAATTACATTTTAGTATTGAACAAAAATTGCACCATTAATATATAAATGTGATATTTTTTGTTTACCAGCATGTCAAGTGGTAACATTTCGGAACTTCACCACAGTGTCTGTGGCTTCTCAACATAATGGCAATATTTATTTAGAAAAAAATGGTCACACTTTTAAATGTATTGATTAAATTGTATCAAAGAGCATATTATTGTAAAAAGTTGCATCTAGTGTAGAAAAAGTCACTAAAAAATAGCCCAAATTTTTCTTATTCTCTACAAATTAAAACAATTTTTTTGGAAATGAAATTCCTTTTACTTGGAGCTGGGAGTTGCCTTAGATAATCTGATTTCTTAAAATAAATAAATAACAAAATTCAGTCATTCTGTGGCTTTTTATTTAATCCTATACCCAGCACTGAAATAGGCAGAACAAGTCCCTTGGAACAGATTGTTTCAGTAAATATCTCATTTTCTTTGTGCAGTGCTGCAAAGTACTCCTTTCTGCTAGATTTTTCATGAACACTTGATCTCTAGTTTTAGATTTATCAAGCAACAGAAGAATGTCATCCCGTGAAAATCATGTCTCTTTTTTGCAGCTTCAAAAATAGACAAACTGGTCAACTGCCCTTCTCGTCCATCTCATGTACAAGAGAAGAGATATTTGCAAAAAGAAAATATGTTTGGGGAGACCAGATGAGATATAGCTGAGGGGGAGGGGGGAAATAGGACAAGCGTTCCAGCTGGGAGTCCCTCCATTAGCGCTGGCAAGGAGCAGCCAAAGTGCCTGCCAACATCCAAGTGCTACATCATCTCTACGTGCACAGGAGAGGATCAATTGGCATCCGTACCTGTTGGTTTAAATTTACACTCCTTCCTGTGAAAGCTTAAAGTAGAAATGTTGGCACCTGAAATCCTGTAATCACCGGCTCCAGCCCCGGACCGAGCCACACTGGCAGGAGAAGGGCTTGAACTGACTGGAATCAACCACAAGGCAAAATTTAGCTTTTTCCTCCCAGCAGGAGGAAACTGGAATACGTTATTACAACAGAATCGTCTGAAATTTTATTGTTTTAACTTTAAACCCGGGAATATTCTGTGTGGACAAGGAGTAAATAATTCCCCAAAGGAAATGGGAACAATTAACTGTTAGCATAGGAAGAGAAAAGGAAGAGTGGAGTTAGAGAGAAATATCAGACTGGCAGCCCAGTCATTAAAGTTCCTGCCCTTTATTTCTGTTGGTGTAACTGTATAAATCATAATAAAACATTCTTTTAGGTGCTGCCTAATATTTGTAAATGCATCCTCAGAAAATCTACTTTAAAATCAGAACAGGAGTCGTGAAAACTGAAGAGATTTTAAATCAAATACTTAGACTCCTTCTCCCGGGGGACTCCCGTGGCGAGCATACGTGCGAGGGAGCTGCTGTTTAAAACGAACTTTCAAATTTGGGAGAGCGAGGAGAGAGGAGAAAGCCTTCCAGGGAGCATCCCCCCTGCCACCCCCTCGAGGGCTGCAGCTCGTGGAGGGCTACGAAGACGTGTTAGGAGAGGAAAAAAAAATCAACCCAAAAATCCCCCCCAAAAGTGGTTTGGGTTGTCACTTGTTAAAAAGCAGAACCCAAAAAACGAGGGGGTTCTGCGATCGTCGTTGCGCACAAGGAGGGCGGCGAAGCGCCCGCCGGTGGCCGCCCCGCGCTGGGCGGGGACGGGGCCGGGCACCCCCAAAAGGTGGACACGGCGGTGCCTCCCCGGACGGCAGCCCCTCGCCGGTGGTTTCTGTATTTCCGTGGGATTCTTTTCTAAACTTCCCCGCTGAAATCTCATCAACAAAACATCGCCCGCCCCGCGGCTCTCCCGAAATTTATCCACCTCCCGGTGAACACACGGCTCCTGCCGCCGGGAGTGGTGACCCTGTCATCGGCGGCTGTTAAAACACAAACGAGGAGCCACCGAGATGTTGGCAGGAGAGCTCCCATCCATTTGAACGGGGAAACGCGCCATCCAGCCGCGCTGGTCACCTGCTCCCTGCGCGGCCGCGCAGTGTGCGCGGGGCTCCGCTCGCCGCCGGGGACGGCGACAGCGACACAGGCGTCTCCCACCGCCGCCGCCTGCGGAGCCCGCGGCCGCCGGGAACGGGGAAGCGATGCAGGGGAGGGGACGGGCGGAGCCGTGTCACACCGGGGGTCCCGAGGACGGTCGGGGACCCTGCGCATCCCCGCCCGGCCACCGCCCGCCGGGGCATCGCCGGCTGGGCACCCCGTGTGCCGCGGGGCTGCCGGTGCCGCCGTGCCCGGCAAACACCCAGCGGCTTCGGGCGGGCAGGAAAGGCGCTCCCGGTCTCTCGGGGGACGGTGGAAGCGCTCTCTGCGCCCAGGCGCTGCAGAGCATCTCTCCCGGGCCGCTTCTCCTCCTCCCCTGCCCGCTCCGGGTTGTGGCCCCCCCCGTATCGAGTGTCCCCACGGCCGCCCCCGCCGGGCCGGTGCTTGCTGAGCCTGGGCAAACACCCGGCCGGGCAAACATCCTGAGCAGGCAGGTGCTGCCGTGACAGAGGGTCCTCGGCGGGTGATGCATGGGCGGCGCGCAGCTACCCGGTAATCCCTTCCCGGGCGCCTCTTCCGCGCGCTGCACCTGCCCCTGGAGCTGGGTGATGGATGGACATGGTGGTGATGCTGAGAGTTTCCTCTCGGAGCGCGGAGTTACTCCGCGGCCCCGGCCCGGGGGGGCGGTCCGGGCGTCCGGTGGGGCAGGGCACGGGAGCCGCTCGCCGCTGCCACGGGGCTGCTCGCAGGTGCCACTTGTCCCTTGCCCCGCTGAGGAGCGGCGGGTGCCGCCGCCAGCGCTCCCTGCGCTCCGCCGAGGAACTGAGGGGGCCCTGGTGCGCTCCCTTCGGGCAGCCATTAGCGCTGCCGTGCGCCTGCCCCGCCGCACATCCCGCCCGTGCCCGCCGGCGCGGAACCCCCGCCGTCCGCCCGCGGCTGCTGTCGGGGCGCCGGGGGAGCGCCGGGTACACGCGGGCTGCGCGCCGGAGGGGGCGGGAATTCCCGGGGAGGGAGCGGCCCCGCTCTGCAATGCGGTCCCACCGCTGCAGAGGTCGCCACGCGTGAGGGGGGCGCGGCGGGAGCGGCCCCCCCGCCCCGCCCTGCGCAACCCCCGGCCGCGCCTCGCCCGCGCCGCGCTCTTTTTTTGTGAATGGGACGCTCAAGGAGCGGGCCATGACGTCACCGCCGGGCCCCACCGGCGCCCAATGGCGGAGCGGGCGCCGTCGGGCGGCCGGCGCGGTGATTGGCCGGCGGGCGCGCGCGGACGCCCACGCAGGCGGCGGCGGCGGCAGGTATAAAGGGGGCGGCGGGCAGTGCGTGACACCGCGGATCGGCGGCGACATCGGCATCGCGCCCCCTCCGCTCCTGCGCTCCGCACCCCCGGTAAGCGCCGCACCGCGCCGGCCGCGGCTCCCTGCGCGGGGCGGGCGGGTCGCGGCAGCCCCGAATCTCTGCCGGGGAGCGCGGCTTTGGTGCCTCCATTCATGTGCTGGTGTACGCGGGGCAGCGGGAGCCAAGGCGGGGGGGACAGCCCTTCCCCGCTCGGTCACATCATCACCCCGCCGATGCGACGTGGCGTGTCCAGCCAGGACATAGTGCTGCGGCAAAGGTCACGGCTAGGGCGCCCCAGGGAAGCGGGGCATCCTTTGGGAGCGGGTCATAGCTCCCGTCGAGTCCTGGGAGCTGTCAAAAATGAGGATGATGTGGTGGTTGTGATGTGCTCCTTGGAGTCCTAGACAGTGATGCTGTGAGAGAGGTGTATCTCAGATCTTCAGTGATAGATATTTTTACAGCTTTATTTGCTTATGAATGATTTTTAACTTATCCTCTTCTCTGGTTTCAGAGTAGAAGTATTTATTGAAATTAAACTACTTAATTCTTAAGTGTAATCTGAACTGGGGTGTTAGTGTGCTGGCTGGCAAGAAGCAAGCAGCTTCAGGTAAAGTGCTAACAGGGGCACTTTGTTCTCAGAAATGTTAAATGCATATTGTTTTTCCTTGTGATTTGTATCTCTCCGTGTCAGACACATGGTCTGTGACATTATGTGCAGTAGTTAGAGGAATGTATTTTCTGCCAGTTTGAGTGAAACTGCTTAAAGTTGACTGCAAATAGCTGCAGGTCTTAAAAGACACATTTTTTCTGCCCCGTAACAGTGCCAAGCTATAATAAATTTTTGAGAAAACTAGACCACAGTAGCAATAATCAAAATAAACAAAAAGGTGAATTTAAAATATAAAGCTGTTCGTATTTGTGCTACTTGTGGCTAGGAAGCAATGACCTCTTTAGTGGAACTTGCAGGATTGAGAGGGTTGGAAAACAGCCATTGCTTGATGTACCTCTTTGTTGTAGAGAGGAAATCATGGTTATGCTGAAGATTTCATCTTTCCTTGCTGTTTATGCCTTGGTTGTGTGCCAGATGGACAGCTTCCAGGCAGCCCCAGTCAGGTAAGAAGCTGGTCCTCTTGCTGAGTGCTCTGTCTGAACGGTATGAAAATGCTTAATATTCCTGAGAGGTCTAGGAGGGAAACAGACCACGGTGAAGGAGAAAGGTGGCTGCTTTTTGTGCCGTGGTGTTTCGATTCCATCTTTAAACCCAGCCTAAGGCTGCGCGTGAGGGGAGCGTGTCGGGGTTTGCATATTCACACCCTGAAAGGCACCGCCAATGACACACAGCCTGTCAAACCCCTCTCTCTGCAGCACTCTGGGGTTTATTCACCCTGTTTCCCTTGCCTCTGCCTAGACCTGGCTTGGAGTCCATTACGGATCGAGTGACCCTCAGTGATTACGAAGCTCGGCGGTTATTAAATGCGCTGGTGAAAGAGTTCATACAGATGACAGCAGAAGAGCTGGAGCAAGCCTCCGAGGGGAACAGGTAAGGACTGCAGTCCTGGGCAGCGGAAAAGCAATGTGGGAGTGTCATATGTTTGATATTTAGCAAAAGCCCTTTGAGCAGACCCTCTGCAGGTCAAGGTCTTTTTGTTTTCTTGGGGTTATGGGTGACTGGTAAAGGATGATACTGCAGAGACATGCTAGTGTTGGTGTCAAGAGAATGGCTTCCACCTAGTTAACCTGCCTCTATCTGTCTCTTCTGAAAGTGGAGGGCGATTTGAGCTTGAATGAGTAGGTTGTGTTAAAATATGGCAGCAAAAGGTATGTCTTCCCAGTGGGAGTGTTAGGGGATTACTCAGTCACTCTTGGATTCTCTGTTGTGCAAGTGCATGCTGTTGTAAGGCATGGAAAGTCCCTAGCAGGAGGGATGTGTTCCTCCTGATGCACGAAGCCATCACCACTCTCCCTGGGACCAAAGGCATGCAGGAGCATTTGCATTATCCTAACAGGATTTGCATTGCAGTGCATGGGGATGGATGAGACACTAAACAGCATGTGGGATATGGGGGAAGTTCAGCTTCCTGACCTCTGACTATATGAGCATCCAAAGAGCTAATGAACTTGCTTGCCAACAAAATTGGATTCATTAACAAATGGTGTTTTCCTTCTGACTGCTTTTGTATGGATTTGCCTTGCATGGAATGTGATGCGGAGGGTTTGGATTTATTTTGAATGAATGTTTAAGTTTCCTAACGGTAGATCTTTTATGTAGGGAAGAAATGCATGAATGTGCATGTTGGAGGTTCCTCTTCCTTTGGGCATGTTTTTATTTTCTTCCCCCCTGCAGCCTGGATAAACCCATTTCCAAACGCTGTGCCAGTCTGAGTACTTGTGTGCTGGGCAAACTGTCTCAAGAGTTGCACAAATTGCAAACTTACCCTCGCACTGACGTCGGGGCTGGAACTCCTGGCAAGAAACGGAATGTGCTGAGTGACCTGGAACATGAACGCTATGCAAACTATGGGGAACCCCTAGGAAACAACTAGACATGCTTATTTCTCCCCCTCTCCCTTTTTTAACCTGATGCATGTGGATCTAACTTTGATTGCTAACTTTGCTGTGTTCTTTTGATTCTGTTTTCGACAGAGAATGTTTGAGATGGGACCTAATGTTAGGAAGACCAAGAACATAACATGCATACCAAACTAGGGGAAAAAAATAAATAAAAATGATCAGCACTGCCTTGACATTCCAAATGATTTTCTTAGACACTGATTAAAAAAAATTCTAGAAAAGGTTCCTCATTTCTTGCTGCTAAATGTACAAGTAGATCCTTTCTTTTGTGCTTGCCCATGCACTTGTTCAATAAACCTATTTTTCTATAAGATTAGATTTGCTTGGTTTAACAGTTTGTTTTAGAATGTGAGATTTCTAGATGAGGCTAGAAAAATTTTGCAGCTTGTCTTGATGTTCAAGAGAGGCAATGCTAGCAACTTGTAGAAAAGTTGAAAGACAACTTAGGAGTCAAAGTTCTACCTATAAATTGATATGTACTGCTGTAATCAGGCATGCATGAATCCTGCTGGTAGGGACCCTGAGAAGCAAAGAGGTCAGGAAGGCTCATACATATTCATTCTAACAAACTAGAAATGTAATCCTGTTTAAAACTGGGTACTGAACATGTCCAGGTAAGAATTTTGTGGTCTTTTTCTTTTCTTATTTTACAGTAGGTCTTTGCACTGTACTTAAAACTTACGTACCTTTAAAATATTTGTGTTTTATAATTCACCCCTATCAGGTTGTCTTGCATTAAGAGCCAAACCCAGTTTCCTTTACAGTTCTTTTGCAGCACTTCATCTATCTTGTAATTAGAAGCCTCTTTCAAAACATTGGCACTGATTGTAAGAACAACTAACTCTTCATTGTTAGCGTTAATAAACTGCCTTGTGATGCTTAGCTGAGAAAAATCCCTCCTACTGCAAGAAAAACTCATTGCTTTAGGTAGAAAACTCTTCAAGCAAGGATTGTGTGGATGCATATTCCTTGAAGTTCCCCATCTAGCACAGCTGTTAGCTGTAGGCTGAATTGTGAGCAGAGAACTAATACTGTCAAAGTCTGAACTGCTCCATGCTGAAGTTCTGTAGTAGACAAAAGTCTGACTGGAGGAAAGAGAGGTTCTCTCATTCCCACTAAGTACCTGGAAGCATTGTCTTTATGTGTGGTTCAGCTCTGAAGGCAGCTGGTCAGAGTCACTGACGAAGTTTCTGTAGTGATGCTGCAATTCCATGTGTTTTCTGGCTGTTAGGGAGCACAGGTGTTGGAGTGAGAAGTGAAAAATTTGTGTCTGCTACTGCCTTTCAGGAGCACCTCAAGCAAAATACAGATGTGAGCTTTTAGAGGAAGCAAGGCTTGTTTAAATTCTCCAGATCAAAACCTCCTCAGCTCATTTCCATGGCCATAATGCCTGGATGGAGGCAGGCAGTAGCCCAGATGTGGCTGAAAATCTGGCCTGGATTTAGTCTTCAGTCCAGCTGCTTTTATAAAGTGAGCCTGACATTGATAAAACCAGAAAGAGGCTTCTTTTAGCACTTGTAAGCCATGCAGAGAAGGTGCAAATACCTGCTGCAAAGCCAGCCTACTTTTAGTCCTACAGAAGAGCCTTTGCTAGTCACAGTGATGTTTCAGTGTGTGAAAACAGTCCTATTCCATGCTGTGGGAGCTAACTCTTCCTTTTCCTCCTGAAAAGCAGTGTCACAGCACAGAAGAGGGCCTGCAACACAGCCACCTGTGTGACCCACCGCCTGGCAGACTTCCTGAGCAGGTCAGGGGCAGTGGGCAAGAACAACTTTGTCCCCACCAACGTGGGCTCCAAGGCCTTCGGCCGGCGAAGAAGAAGCGTCCAGGTCTGAGAAGCTGAATGGTGACGTGAACACGGTAAATACACGGCTCCAAACACAACCTGGGGCATCACCAACGTTTTAGTTTTGCTGGGGGGACTAAGAGACCTGCAGTGGTAATCTCTGAGAAGACAGGGCGAGTAAGAGTGTAGAAAGAAAAAAGATGTTACAAATAGAACAAAGACACATGTAGAGTGTGCAGAAGAGCTTTTGGAGATATTCTTCTTGGGTAACTAAGCAGTTCACAGTGCATTAACTAAACAAAACAATTTGTTTGGAATTATTTTCTTGTTTTGCCACTAACATTTCATTATCAACTCTATAACATTATCATATCAGTAACTCTGGTTTTCTTTCTTACAGATTGCATTGAAACCGAAAACTCGACTTTAATTTCTAATGGAAGCAACTCTTCTTCATAAACCAAGACCACCAAAAAGATTAATTTTTCATCCTACTACTGAAAATGTTTTATTTAATACAAATGAAAACACTTCTGTTATGTATAGTAAAAGAGAATCTAGTTATTAAAGTTAAATTATTGTATATTCTTTTTATATGCAACTCTATTTCAAATAAAATGTGACAGCATCTATTATTTATTTATCTTCCAGCTTATGTGATCCATGCTATTTATCCTGGCCCTACTGCCAAATCTCGGGGATTATACTAAACTGCTGCCTGGCAAGGCATATGTGTATTATACAGTGTGCTGTGCCTTGATGTAAAACACTTAACTATCCTGATTGTACAGTATGTTTAAAAAGAAAAAAAGATCACTTCAATATTGTATTATTTGTGAATTTACGCAAAATTAAAAAAAGTATTTTAGATACACTTCTTGGATTGAGAAACTGATTTTTCATTTGGACACGCTTATGGAGACATGTGGCACTAAGCCAACATCATTGCAGATCAGCTAGTCCATTGATCTGCTCCAGCCTTATTAACTATAAATACTAGGGTTTGAGTCAAAAGTTCAGAACAGAAAGAATAGCTGCTTTTTATATATATATATTAAAAAAAACCCAAACACCCAAATGAACCAAAAGACACCACTTAGTGAGACTTCTGCTAGAAAAATAAAATGAAGCCACAGGTAGATTTAGTAAAAACTTGGAGACAAATTTCATCATTTGAAGTTTAAAACTAAATATTTTTACATGGGCTGTGGTTCAGATGAAATGGCCTGACATCCACTCTACATTTTTGTGTAAAGTCAAAAAAATGAATTAGAGAGAAAGAGAAGCTACGGAAATGTACATTTCTTTGAGGCAGTCCTGAGACATAGTCTATTTAGGGATCAGGGATAAATAATTAGAGTGAGTGGAGAAGAGGGTAGCTGGATCCGTTCCACGGACTTCTAAGTGGTGCTGCCAACTTCCTTCTCAAAGCTGCTGCTGTTTCAGTTTAGTAGCTGAGTCAGATATTTGTTTAGATTTGTTTCATGCTTTACAGCCTGACCCTAAAATCTGCTTCATCAGTTCAGATGAATCCCAGAATGGGTGAGGGAAGAGGCCACCGGGGCTCATCTGCTCCCACATCCCTGCTCCAGCAGGGTCATCCTCTGGCACACGGCACAGGATTGCATCCAGAGTGTCCTGGGTTATCTCCAGTGTGGGGGACTCCACCCTGCTATGCAAAGCAGGGGTCAGGGTTCTCATGCTGTCTCTGTATGTCTCTGCTGCAGGTGTAATGCAAAAGAGGAGCTTGGCCA
Organism: Cyanoderma ruficeps; assembly: GCA_008694505.1. Classification (NCBI taxonomy): domain Eukaryota; kingdom Metazoa; phylum Chordata; class Aves; order Passeriformes; family Timaliidae; genus Cyanoderma; species Cyanoderma ruficeps. The sequence goes on from VZDJ01007753.1 coordinate 2,066,690, forward strand.
GCCTGGTGGGGACAGTGAGGCTGCCCTGTGACCACGCTTCCAGTCCCTGCTCGTTCCTGGCTGTGGGATCACTCCTTGAGGAGCACCAGCTCTGGTAAGTCAGTGTACAGAGCAGGAGATGAACCACTGCACTGTCTTTGTGCAAGGATCTGCTTGGGTTAGGCCAAACTGCCGGTTTTGGAGCCTGTAAGTGTTTGTTGCCATGTTTCAGGTATTTTCCCCCATTTTTCTTTACACAAAGTGGGGGTCATGTGATGGGGTTGCCTGGCTACCTCAGCAGCACCTTTCCCTGTCACTGCAGATCCTTTGGGCACAGGTGGCAGCTTGTTTCTTTTGTTTCCTACCACGGCACTCAGCAGTTTAATCTTCTCCAAGATAGAATGCTAAGTACAATCATTGGGGTGAATACATGTAATTTAGTGATTAATATTCAATAAGAAGCCAGGCAATGTCCATAGGCCCCTTCTGGCTTTAAAGTCTAAATGATCAGGCAGTTTTTGTGCTATTTACAGCCATTCTCTTCTGAGAGACACCTGAGGCTCTGCATAATTGAATGTCAGCTGTAGTGTGCATCTAATCTAAAAACTATTAGTCCTTATTTTCAGTTTAACAAAGTAACACATCTTCCTGTCAGACAAAGGGGTTTCCTCAGTCCACCACTGTACACCACAGCACAAACCTAACAAGTTAAACATTCTAGTAGCCTTAGTGCTGGCTTTTACATTGTCCTGGGTATTTGGGTGAAACTTTTGATACATGGTTTTTGTGTTGATTGTTGTTTTCTTTTTCCTTAGGAAGAACTAGCTCCTTTTCCACCTCAAGATCTATTCCTGTTGTATCTTCTGTCTCATTTCTCCTTAGAGTCTCTGTCTGCACATCAATGCAACACACTTAGCAGTACATATCCCTGTAAAGGACAGAGGGCTGAGCACTACGGAAGCAAGGGGGAATAAAAAAAAACCAAAACTTTTCCATGATGAGAAGGGATAGAAGCCCTTCCCCACGAAACTGAGATGCTCGGAGCTTTAGAAGAAGCAGATTGTTATTGAAACTAGAGAAAAGCAGAGTTGTAAGCAGTAATTTTTTAAACAAAAGTTTTGTAGTTTTAAGGCAGCAAGCATGGTAGAAGGTATTGCAAAGCTGCTAGAAAGTTGTCAATTGCTTTGACTGACTGTGAAGAAATGGAAGAAATTGCTTCCATTTTTAAAAGGTACAGTTCTGGGTAATATTACCCAACCTTGGCAGCTTTCAGGTAAACACCAAACTTCTACTCCAGGAGAAAATCTATTTTGGAATTAGCATTTAAAAAGGAAAAGTGTGGTTTCTAATGTACTTTTTTTTTTCCATTTTAATGAATTGCCATTCTAAGAATACTTGAAGCTGGTGGAAAGTATGACATCGGTGCAGTATATGTGAGTGGCACCAAACCTAAGTTACTTAGCATTCAGTATTCATGCACGAGTGTCTGTGTTCTTGTTTATGAGGCAATATCAGCCTGACTATAGTTTGGTTCTAATATTTTTAGATATCTGTCTGTGTGTGTTTTCTTTAACCACTAAGATTTGTTTTGTTTTTTTTTAATCTGAGTGCAAATGAAGTCTTGGGAGAGTACTTGCAAGCAAAGGCAAAAATGGAAGAAATTTCTGAGAAAGAAAAAGGGATAGATGGTGATCTGCTCCTAGACCTGACTCAGTTTTTTGGTTCAGGATTGTCCACCAGGACATTGCCGCACACACTGATAGAGCATCATTTTGAAATAACCCAAGTGGACTTCCACTGTGGCAATTTTTTTTTCTCCTTCTGTTAGTGAAATTTAATTCATCTTCCTGAAAGCTTCCATTATCTGCAGTGTGAGAAAAGAGCAGAGCTAATGTTATTGCTTCTGACACTGAACACTGCCAAAAGCAACTTATATCAGGCAGTAGTAAATTTTGGTATTGGTTATCTAATCCAGCATTGTCATGTCTAATTAGCAGATTGAACATCTCTAAGAGGTGAAGAGTTTAAAACATGCTGGAGAGTTCGGATCTGTGCATTTTTCTAGACTGAACTGTCTCAGAACAGGTGAACACTTATTAGAGATAAACTGGGTGCTTCAAGCCTGGCTTCATCCAGGTTGAGCACTGGCAGCTGGGTTCCAAACTGGTCCCAATCACTGCCTCTGGCAGTCAGCTGAATGTTGCCCTGGCAGCTCGAAGGGCTCTGCTTGGTGCACACCTTTGCTGTCTCTTTTCTGTTCTAAAAGACACCACATCCTTTTGGATGCACCTTATGCCTTCTAAAATTCTTCTTTTCTGCAGAAAATGTCCAAGAGTACCCCTCTTATATTTTTTTTTCTTTTCACAGAGAGGAAATAATTCCCCTTTCCAAATTACACCTAACATTGTCATACTTTCCCTGTGAACTTTCCAGTCTCAGTGAGATTTCTGATTCAACGGAGTAATCAGAATCATTGCAACATTTATCTTTTCTTTCTATTCTTGGCTTCACCACAGCTCTTATTTTCACCAATTACTCTTTTGGCTGGGGCTGAGCTGTGATCCCAGCTAAATTATTAGTGTCACCTCCACGAAAGCAAATAATTGCCTCCCAGTCTGAATGTGCAGCTTGAGGGTTTTAAACATGGAACCACTTGAGTGATTATGAACAGTGGATGCCGAGGCAGCTTTGTCTGGGAGCTGCCTGCCAGACACCACAGGTGTGTCCCTGAGAGGCCTCCTATCCCACTAGGGCTCAGAATGGGGACAGGACAGCCAGGTCGGTGTTTTCAGTCAGTAGCTCCTGTCCTCCCCAGCAGTTGTGACCCAGAGCCATGCTGGGCATGGTGGAGGGTGCCTCCTCCTCCTCCTCCTCTGCCAGGGCTGATGGAGACAGCAGGCTCTTGGCAGGATCTCTGGAGACATGGAGAGAGAAGCTCTCGCTGGAGCAGGTTTGTTGGCAGGGCTTGTGATCCTGTGAGAGGCCCATGCTGGAGCAGCCTGTGCCTGAAGGACTACACTCTGTGGAAATGCTGGAGCAGCTCACAGAGTGCAGCTGTGGGAAAGACTCACCCTGGAAAAGTTTGTGGGGGACCTTCTCCTGTGGGAGGGGCCCCACTCTGGAGCAGGGGAGGACTGTGAGGAGTCTTCCCCATGTGGAGAAAGGAGCTGCAGAAGCAGTGTGTGATGAACTGACCACAACCCTCATTCCCCATCGCCCTGCCCTGCTGGGGTGGGGGAAAACTGTACAGAAATTGTGAGTAAAGTTACACCTAAGAAGAAGAGAGGTGGGGGGGAGGTGTTTGTAAGACTTGGTTTTACTTATTATTATTTAACTGTGATTTGCTTGTAATAAATTAAACTGGTTTCCACAAGTTTACTCTGCTTTGCCCATGACAGCGAGTGCTAAGGGATCTCTCCCTGTTCTTATCTCATCCCATGAACCTTTCAGGAGAGGAGAAGGAATACAGGTGACCTGTAGGACAAGGGAATACAGGTGACCTTGCCCCAATAAGTAACAGCTGTGTTAATTACCCAAAACAGCCTCTCCCCTGATGAGTCACAGCTCTGGCCAATAAAGATAAGTGTGATAAAAGGGGATGGGTTATCTAGTAAAGGTAATTATCATGGAGGATCATGAAGGGGGAGGAACCAGGAAGAAGAAGATGGGTCCTGGAGAGAGAATGTCGCTTCTGTGAGGTCAGTCTGGGTCTGCAGTCAGAGCCTGTTGTTGGAACCTGCAGTCACAGTCTAGCCAGGTAAAAGCCTCCAGTCAGAGGCTGCAAGGGAAACCTCCAGCAGGAACTTGCTGCAGCCAGGGTCAGTGAATGGTTGGAGTCAGGATGGCTGAGCTGTGAAGAAGAATAAACCAGGACAATTTCATGCTGTGCTAAACAAGAAGTCTGTGTCTCAGCTCATTTCTACCCTCTAACAAGAGGGCTGCTGCAATACATTATGTTTTCCCTCCCATGTCCAGCTGAGGATGGAGAGTGGCAGAGTGAATTTGGTGGGTGCCTGGAGTCTAGCCAGCATCAACCCACCACACTAAAGGGACATAACCATGTGGCTATTTGGAGCCTTTATCGTTTTTTTGGTAGCTTTGCAAACACTTTGAATGGCTGAATATACTGTGTCAGACATGTTAATTTGCACATAATTCTGCTGACATGCGTGAAAGACTATTACAGGTCTTCACTATCTTTTGTTGTGGAGGGAGCCAATCATTCTAGTCAGCATATGTTCCTAAAATAGTTGAATAAATAGTTTTTGATTCAATTTTTAGCTCAGGAAATGACCATGATTTTACATGGGATCATGTCATAGTTGTTATTTGTAGTAGGTAGGAATGACCTGTTACTGGAAATGGATTCCAAGAAATTGCATCGGGGAAGGATGTCCATCCTTTTAGTCCAGTGACTTCCATGTGGAGAGGCAAATTTTATCTATGGAACAGCCTTAGAAGCTTAGGGGAACTTTTTAGCATGTCAATCCTGCTTCACAGGCTGAAGAAAACAATGTAGCCAGGGTCATTCTTGAGTGTGTACATTTTCCAAGGAAGGTTTCACTCTTAGTTAATGGAGTCCTTCTTTATCATTCTGTACTTAAAGATACTATCTGAGAGTTAAATTAGTTATGAAAATTAATATTGATTTGTGTTCTTAATGCAATAGAAGCAGAGAATTACATAGAAAAAGGGAATAGTTCTGACCTTTAAGTACTGGAAATACAGAGTTTAATTGAAAACTGCCATTGTTTTTGTTTAAAAGGCTTACAGATAAGCAGATGAGAGACCAAGCCATTTGGAGCACTTTATGTACATTGAAAGTGAAGCCAAAGATTTTTTTCATAAACTTTGTGCTTTGGCTAGCTCTAGTTTAAGTTTAGTCTTGGTAAGGTTGCACACTTCAGTGGACAAAAGGTTTGTTTGCATTATATGAAGATGCTGTTTGCTTCTTCTTCATGGCTTTGGTTCTTGGAAGAAAAAAAATACCTTTATTGCACATTTTCCTAATAGGCAGTAGCAAAGCTATGTGTTACCTTGCTCCTCATCTGTCAAAGCACTGGACTTGTAACTGTGCATTTTAAAACCACATCTATTTAATATTTAACTTAATGAGGTGCCTTTGTGACTGAAGTTTTTGATAGGATTTGTGTCCCTGGTGACTTTCTCCTCAACAAAAGTTTCATCACTTATTTGTTATCACTTGTTAGATTTGCAGAAGCTGCACTTCATGGGCTGCCCCTGGTGCCACTGCAATGATGTGGCAGGTAGGATTGGAGGTTGAGCCTCTACTCTTGCAAAGACCTGTAATCTGACAGCTGGAAAACACAGGAGAGAGCGGGGATTGGGACAAACTACTACAAACATACAAAGCAATTGGAAAAACCCGAATTTTGCACCACTACAGAAGTGTTTTCAGGGGCTTTTGATGATATGTCAAGATAAAATTAACTTGGGTTGTCTCTCACAGCCAACCAGCCTTAAGCTGATCATGCCCCCTCAGCCTCTTAAACTCCAAGAAACCTGCTTTCTCCATCAGGTTGTTGTGGGTTCTCTAGCTATGGCACACCACGATTGTCTTTCCCTATGGCCAGTTCCCCTCCCCAGGGAGCTGTTGCTCTCACAAATTCAACCTGAAACCTGCTGGGTGTCACAATGTACCGCCTTCAGCCTGCCATTTGTGCATCAGGGGCTTTTTGCTGTATACTGTGTTATGGCCTGATTTAGTATTCCTTATGTCTCACAATTCACTTTTTCCCCAACACTGCTATTTCCAATTTGGTTGGCATTTCTCTGGTGAGCTGAATCTCCTTTACAGCACTCACAGAGGACTTTAAATTGATATTAATATGTGTACCTGTAAAGCTCATTTCTATTACCACAGAAGTATGAAGTAAAGGTAAACAAAAATCTAGACTAATTTTTCCATGTCTTCATTTCAGTCTCAGTTAAAATTATATCTGGGTGGAAAAGAGGGGAAGGCTGTTTTAGCAAGTTTTTAGTGTCTGCATAGAAATGAAAACTCTATAAACCTGCTCAAGGGAGTGATTGGTAAATACATCTTCTAGAAGCTAGAGGGCACAGCAGCCACAGAAAGCCTCTGGTATAACTCAGTTACCAGGAGGTGTGAGTGAGTCAGAGTAACTTTTGCTTCTTTTCACAAGAAATGGCACTTGCTACTCAAATTCAAACAGATTTTTTTCTCTTTCTGAAGAGAAATGACTAAAAATCAGAATTTTCTTTCTGGATTTTCATCAGTTTTGCAGATGGTCTAGAGAAAAATCAATTATTTGTATTGCTATTGATATAGATGAAGTTGCTAGTATATGCTTTCTGTTTTTAGTCCAGATTTGTTCAGTAATAACATAGTTTTCTGCAGGAATTCCTATCATTAACCATTTATAGAGAACTACTGAAAACTGTCTTAATAGAAGAGGTCAAAGGTAAATTCATGGGCAGAGGCATGTTGCTATCAAGCCTAATAACCACAGATTTCAGATTTTTACTTGTTTCACTGTTTTTTTCACAGTTTAGGTCTGGTAGAAGTATTTGATAACTTTTCCTCACCCTTAAAGAGTATTTCTATGATAGTCCTGGTGTATTTTATGTCGCAAGCCATGTGTCTTATCAGTGTAATACCTGTGTGAGAAGGACATTGGGAAACTTTGTGGTACAGACCAATCCTTATTTTGTTTGCATTTTGAGATGAAGTTCACAGGCCTTACCCTAAGAGTGTAAGTGGAGCAGAATATCCTGACCTGCTCTTTGGAAGACCTCCCCAAATTTTTCAGTGTGTTTTGTTTTCAGTTCCAAGTAAGCCAGTGAGAGATAAGAACTTTTCCCCTTTGCAAACGACACAAGATGTACGTATGGATAAATTTATGCTGAGTGTCTCAGGACAGTTGACTTTCTCTCTCAAGCAGAAAATCAGAGATACTGTGAGGTTGTAGGACTCCAGAATCACAGAAAGGATTCCCTCCAGCCTTTGGGAATTCTATGTTTTCCACAGGCTTTATGTTTAAAGTCAGATGGGTGCTGAACCACAGGATGATATTCCAGTAAACAAAACAGCACTGGTGGAATAATGAAACTCTGCTGAATTATTCATTGGGTCCTGAATGATGCAGAGAGAGTTTTCACAGTAAACAGCCCTGAGGATGAGAGCAGTGCCAGGCACAGCCCTGTGCCCTGTTTTCTCAGGTAAGCATCTGCAAAAATTCATGTCTTTGCATAAACAGGCTGGAACAACCATGTTTTGTAGCTGTTAGCTGAACTCTTCTTGGAATTTATGGCTCATCTTGGAACAGTCAATCTAATACCAAAAAACCCCACTTAAGTGCAGGCTCTAGTGCCATGGGCATAACACTAAAAGCATGCTCAAGCACTTTGGTACAAAGCAATGGACTCCTACACGTTTTTAAAGGGAACACATCTTCAAAGAGAAGCATGTCTTCAAGCTTGTTGGCCAAAATCTGATTATGCCTCTTAGTAAAAGTCTCATATAGCTAAAAGGATACAGAGTACATCATCCAGGTTCCAAAAAACTGTACCAGTGATACAATTTTAGCCCATGAAGCATTTTCCCAGCTGGTCTTTGGAAGCTGAGGAGCAGCACAGCCTCATCCCAAAGTTGGTATCTTGAGTCACATTACTTCCTCTGCCATCATGGTTTAAGAATGATCAGGCATGTGTTAATGTGAGTAGGAAATTCAAAGGAGGGCATCCAGCATGGGCAGAGAAGCTGGAGTGGAGAAAATGATGATAGTGAAGCCAACTATGTCTATAAAACTGAACCGGTCTTTCCAACAAAAAATATCTGAAGATTTAGTTTTGGATGGTGCAGAGAGGGAGTGTCTGCTGAAGCCTGCCAGTAGTGATGGTGAGTGAAGAAGTGTTTTGCTCAGAAGCTCTGGAGGAAAGATTACATTGGGGGTGGGGGGATGGAATAAACTTCTCTGTAGAATGAATTTAGAATCCAAACCTCCCGCCTTCCCAAAAGCAAATTCGTTTTCCAAAACCCTGCTGTAAACGTTGGTGGAAGCAATAAAATGTGCAATATTAGGTCATGCTAGTCTGGTTGCTGGTGTCCACTCGTGGCAGAGAAAGCACTGGCAAGGAGAATCATTCTCTCACCTCAGATTTGTGCTGGGCTCGAGTCTGGTAGTGATGACAGGTGCTATGAGAAAATCCAAGAGCAAAACAGTGGGTAATACCACAGGGTTTGAGAAACATGAGTTATAAAATGCTGTTCATTGGGTGCCATTGGGTACTGTCTACTCAGTGAGGTAGAACCCTGAAAAAAATAATAATAAAAAAAAGAATAGGAGCATATAGGCAGGGAAGCATATTGAACTGGGCGATAATGATCCAAGGAAAAGCTGGTGCACTCAAGTTTGCCCTAAGTGGCTTTGCATCTAATATAATGTATTTTTAACTTTATATTAATATAAAATCCTAGTCTACAGAAATACATGGATTAAGTTAATTTAGCTGATGCCCCCTTTTAGGTGTCTAGCTTGCTTTTGATGGTGGTTACTGCTAAGAGCTGTCATACTAGTTGAACTTTATCAAGAACAAGGTGCAGAGTTTCATCATCAAGTGTCATAGAATAATTTCATTTTTTTCCTACCTGTATGTTTTAAAAAATATAATTTACCGTTTATGACAATGTTTTTATTGTTCATTGAAGATGAAGTAAAGCTTATTAGGATATCTTGTAATCTTAGAGTAAAACGTAGCACATTAATCTGATACATTATTGTAAGAATCCAAAAATTATTCGTTTTGCTACTGGATATCAAAGCATATGGCTGTTGGAGAATGGGACTCTGCGTAAAGGCATTTTTTTTCCCGATAGTACTTTGTGGGAGGCTGAGACATGGCTTGTCCTAACAGTGCAGGTTTAATACAATATTATCAGCTTCATGCAGTATAAAGCAGTCTCTGCCTCTCCTATAGCAGATGTGCATCCCACCTTTGACAGCTCCATTCAGTGAGACTGTGTTGCTTGACAGAGGCATGGAAAACTCCTAGTGTTGTTTCCCTGAAATTGCACATATTCATGTGCTGCCACTGTCAGAGGCCTCCCCTTTCCTGCCTGCTGACTGGGGCTGTCTACTGGGTTTGGCACTTTATTCTCTGTGCTCGACTTGTAAGAGATTGTAATTTACAGGGAGAAGAGAAAGTAAATGGAAACCATTCACTCTACAGAGTTAAATACTCAGGACTTCTCCTGCACAACAGGCTTGCAATTTTTGACTTGATTTTTTATGATCTCTTTGCCTATAGAGCTGAAATAGGATGATGTTCAGTTACTGCTTCTCTGAACTTTTGACACTTACTCTGGCTGTTTTCTGTATATTATTCCCTATCCAGTCCAGATGTTTCTGCACACGAGCCACCCAGCCATTCAGCTTGTTTTTTTTGGAAGGCAAAGCCTTGATTTTGTCTTGTGATGGAGGACAGCATTAGAATGTGGAGAGTACCCATTTTTTGTGGAAGGACTCCAGTGGCTTCAGCATTCTTGCATGATTAGATGTGGTTACTGCCCAACTGCTGCTACAAAGCTGGCTGTGGCAGAGGTTTTGTGATTTCTATAGCGTTTCTTTGAGTGCCCTGTTTGTGTACCTGAGACTGTAATTTGAGCTTGTGGAAATCCCGCAGGAATAGTCCTCGGGATCACTGGCCCTCCTCCCAGCCTGTGCTTGACTGGTGCAGCCTGCACTCCCAAGGGACCTTGATGTTTTAAGCCCAAATTTAGATCTTTTCCTCCTCAAAGCATATGTTGACTTGTAGTATTTCTTAAAAAAGGTCATGTGAAAAACTAGTTGCTCACTCTTCAGGCCAGGTTTCTAAACTAGCTCTGTACCAAGCATGTCTCACTAGGATGGTGGAGCCTGGCTGAGTGCTGCAGCCATAAACAAGACAAAACTTTGAAGGAATATTTGTCAGAAAAGCTGACTTTGGGCTATCTTGGCAAGACACTGATTACACTTCTTGTTTTGGGCCACAGTGCTTGTATGGGTGGGAAGAGTGTGTGGAAACCTGGCCCTCTTCACAGAGCTCTTGGCCCAGGTTAGGCTATGTGGGAGATGAAAAGCTGTGTTTCCTCTGACTTTCCCTACGGCTTGTACCACACATTTCGCATTGTTGCATTGCTGGAATAAATCCTTGAGGGACACAGAAGAGGAGAAAGGAAGTTCATGTTTTCTGGTCAGAAGATTAAGAGCAAACTTCAGTGGTGATTGTGGGGTGGCTTTGGTGTGTGCCTTGCTGTAGGCACTGCCCAGTTACTGCTGGGGACAATACAAAGCAAAGGCTCAGCAGAGGCTGAGAGCACACAAAAGTGAGAATATGGGAAAAGTAAAATGAGAAAAGATAAACGGGAAAGGGCTGAAACCCAAACCTTAAATTCAAAGAGAGAATATTATTCTGTTTCTCCTTCTTTAAAGTTTTTGGGAGGCCAGTTTTGACTGAAAGGTGTATGGAGGAAGAAATGTGCCCTAATCTTCAGAATCTGGGATGCTGTTTAATCTGCATTGGATTGTTGTGGTTTAACCTGGCAGGCAGATTAACACCACACAACCACTTATGCCCTCTCCCCCCACCACCAGTGGGATGGTAACTGGGGAAAAAGAGTGAAATTTGTGGTTTGAGGTAAAGGCAGTTTAGTAGGACAGAATTGGAAGGGGAAATAACAGCAGTAATAATGATAATAAAAGAATTAAAATACACAAAACAAGTGATGCAGGATGCAGCTACATCCAGTAGCCAGGAAAAGAAAAGAACATTGGTGGTACCATTGGGAGTGTTAAGGAACACTGGTATCAATGCCAGTGCTCACTGAACAGTTTGAGCACTTGCAATGAGAATAATTAATACCAGTTTCCTGAGAAGGTGGTGGATTTTGCCAAGCATCCAAAAAACAACCAGATCATTTTCAGGTCCTGATTATTTCCTGATGAACTGCTTGACCCCAAGGGCCTATAGCAGGCATGACAGTCTGCCTTTGCAAAGCCCCTTAGAATACATCCATTCAAATACAGACATAATTACACCTCTCCTCACAATATTATATTTCAAATATCCTCCCAGTAATCAGAATCACTGCAGTGTGTGAGGAGTGAAGAGTCCCTTTATCCTTACAGCAGAAAGCATATGAACTGTTATGAGCTAAAGAAGGTTAATAATGGGAAAGGCTAATAGAAAAGGCTTTGAGGCATCATCATAGTCACAAAAAAGGCATGAGGAAATCTGAGAGCGAGTGACAATGCTGCCCCTTTACCAGAAAAAGCCCCGATGGAGTGTGAGTGAGAACAAGAACCCTCTGCCTCCCCCGCAGAAAATCACAGCTACAGAGGAGTTGTTGTATATTTCAGTTTGTTCCCATGGTTTTAATCTTCTGACTTACTCTAATTATTCCTATTCAAGGCTGATTTATGTTTGGCAACTTTACATGAGAAGGAGTTCCCTTTAACAGAGCAGCACATGCTTGCAGGCAGGATGGGGGAATATGATGTGTTCAGATGCACTGAGGCAGCTACTTGGCCAAGAAAAGCTCTCTGACACTGCCTGTGCAGACAGATTTTTCCTTATTTGCAGTAGGCTGTTGGTTTTCTGTCTCCCCTTGATGAAGAGCAGCAATATTGACCTCATAAGGGATTCCTTTCAGTTGGTTTCCCAGGGTTTTCTTGGTACTCATACATAGTTTTTTTTAACAACTGTATGTTTTTTGCATGAGCAGTACGTAACACAATAGTAAATCCATAAGGAGCTTCCACCAGCTGTGCTGTGTTAAGCTGCAGCATTCTGCTTTCCAGAATGGAGAACAAGTTTTTGTCAGCTGTCCTCGGGACCCTCACGCTGAGATGGTGACTTTGCAGGAGGGAGTGGGACACACCTGACAGCTGCGTAACCAGCAAAGGTGTCTGAGAAATTCCAGCATGTCACGGGTACTAAGTGTTTACAAGTTGTATCAAAGTTAGTTTCCTATTAGGGGAAAAGTGAGGAAGTAGCTGCTCTTGCTTTTTCTTTTCAGGAACTGCCTGTCATCTGGAAATGAGCTTGAGGGGCCTATTAGAAGGAAGCAGGGGAGCCATAATGGGTGTAGTATGGCACATGGCAAGGAACTGAGAACAGAAAGTTTAACAAACTGCATGGAAATCCATGGGAAAACAACCTCTGCCAGTTCAGCTGCCTGTACAGAGATGTGGACTTTGCAGTTTCTCCTCAGTGGGGACAGGTGGGGAGGTGACCATTTTTTCAGACACAAAAACAACAGGTAGTAGTGACTTAATCATGGGACAGAAAATGAGACCACAGAGCAAACAAGGGCCTGAGCTGGAAGGGGAGCCTGGAATTATGGCCAACCACCCCCAAAGGCATTGCTTTGAGATGCAGAAGGTGACTGATGTGCCTGCTGCCACCTACACACCAAGATACACCAGGGGGTTGTCAATTCTATTTAAAATGGAGGAGTCAGTGAGCTCTGCACTCATGAGCGTTACTTCAAGAAGCTTTACTGAAACAGTCTCCAAAGTCTGTGGACTGTAGCCATACACTGTGAACAAAATGTGCTGGTTTGACTGAAAACCTGTAATTTGTTAGATTAGCAGTTTGCAGAGATAGCAACCCTCACTTACTGCTAAATTCTGACTGAAAAAAAAGGAGGAATAGATAATTGATTTGTCTAATTATATGGAGGGTTTATTTAAGTGGAGATCAGTCTGCTTTAAAAAAAAGTTGTATTGAATAAATGTGTTATGTGCTCAGTGCATTTATTTTTGGAAGCATGGGATTCCCACATGTTGTATTGTTTATTTGGTTTTAAAAGGTATAAAAAGAAATGTGATTTTGATACCAGATTATCTTATCTTTGAAAAGCATAGGTGACCCCAGGTTATGTCTATGGTGTTATCAAAGTAGCATTTGACTTAATGAAGGAGATTTTACATGCCCCCTGGTCATTGGTATTTCTGAGGAGAGTAGCAAGGACTTTGATGGTTTCTCTGTGGAAAGATCTGTGCTGGATCTACGTGACAAACTGAGGGAGATGGAGCTGTATCACTGTGGAAGTCATGCAGGGGTGTTTTCCTTGTCCCGCTTGGTCTCCATGATTCCTGGGGAATGAAATGTGGCAAATGACAAAATCCTGCTGGATTTTTTTCTCCCTATTTTCATTAACCTCTGAATAGATATTATTTTAATTAAAATAATCTTGACAGCACCTATGAAAAAGCTGTGGGGGTTGTAACAGCAATTAAGTGCGTTGTCAAAGATGATAAGCAGCCTGGTATCACAGAAAGGAAATTAACACTCTGACCAATAATAGAACAGAAATCTTAATCCAGTGTTTTTTGCCTCTCAGGAGCTCTTTAAAATGGATGGATTTTGGAAACCAGGTGATATTAGAATAGGACAGTTAAGCAATCAGTGCCATAAAACATCTCCATTTTAAAAGTCAATGTCATACTGGTGTAATTGTGGCTGGTGGCCAGCCAGCAAGAAATGTGATGCTAATTAGACATTAACAATGCAAATCCTTGATGATTTTCCTATGTTTTGGGTATCAGGACGATTGGGAATTTTATTCAACACTGGATGCTGGTGGTGGAGCTTAACAGTGATCTGCATCAGTACCAGGTGTCTGTGTTGTCCACTGCAGAGAGAAGGCACGGGAATGCTGTCAGCCCTCCTCTGCTATGAGGAACATAAGGTTTGAGAGCCTTGCTTTCTAGGTTGTCACCACAAGTCTTTCATGACTTAGGAGCTGCTCTGAACACATAATTCACAGGTCTTTTGGTAAATTACAAACTCCCTAAATTATAGTATTTTGCTCATCTTAAAAGCACCATTCATCCTGTAGATGACTGGCATCACACTAGGGCAGGCGGAATTGAAATCAAACCCTCTGGGCTGGCCCAGGTAGGGAGGCACTGTCCTCTCCCCAGGAGGTGCAGGTGGAGCTGCTGTGGGTGCAAGGACTGGATTGCTGTGCCCAGCACAATCACAGGGGGCTGGAGAGAAAGGCTGCCTAGGACAGAGCAAGCTGTAAAAACAGCCACAGTTTTACTGTAGGAGAGGGTGGCAAGGGATTGAACTAAAGGTTGGAGTCAGATGGAATTTTGGAAGAAGAGGACTGGGAATAGTCCATCTGTAGGTGCCAGAGCAGATATGAGCAAGTTTGTCGAACAGGGAATGGACGAAGCTGTTCTCATTCATGAAGTCTGAGGTAAAAATGATGCTGAAGAAAGTTTGTGGTTTCCTGGCTACCCCTGTGGCTTTTCTATGTATCACCAGTAAAGGATTTCTAGGTATCCTGTAGGAAAGGATTAAATGGAGAAACTCAACTCATATGTCAACAAGAAAATGGCTGACACGTTTAATAGAGACAATCCTGCCTTCCCAGATGTAATCCAGGCAGAACTGGATTAGGGCATTTAGGGCTACTTTTGCCTTACTTCTGTACCCCTGTGCTCCAGCTTGTGCTCTTCCCCTTCACGTTTTCTTGTCCCACTCTCAGCAAACATGAGAATTCAAGGATGAAAAGATAGCATGTCATGCTCCTGGCTGGAGAAACCTGTAATGTGCCTGAGATGTTTCAAAGGGAAGCAAGTTCCTTGTCCTGCTGAAGCTTTAGTAGCCCCCTGTCATTTCTAGTAATATGTGGGTAGCTATCTGAACCAAATCTCTACAGTTAGTTGAAAGCTGCAGCTCAGAAGAGCTGTGATTTGAGGAAAAATATAATAAATAGAAAGTTCTTAAAGAAAGAGCTTATTTCTTGTTTGCTTTGCGATGTGAAAAGACTGGATCCTGCTACTCCAGAGACTAATTCAAAATGTAGTGTGAGAAAATTCCTACACAAAAGACATTTACACTTTAAGGGAACATAAAAATCCAAGCAAAAAAGCAACATATAAGTTAGAGGACCAGGGAACAGGGGGAAAACAAGCACTTCTTTTGTCCTCTGATAAAATATGTATTGTTTGTTCCTTGCAACCCTCCAATTTACAGTTCTCTCCTGTCTTCTAGCGTGTGTGGATGAAGGCTTTGACCTGAGGGATGATGACAGGCAGGACCAACTCTTTGGACTAAATCAGGAGGGAGTTTTTTTACAGCTTTAGGAGCATTCTGTAAGGTAGCCCAGCAGGTAGCAGTGGCTGGAGATGCCCTAAGAGGCTAGGCAGGACCTGGAGACAGGGACACTCCCAAAAATCAGTGCATAATGGAGAAGGGCAGCAATGGAGCACATCAGGGGAGGATGGATGAGAGCAGAATAGCAGCCACTGAGAAGGGCACAGTGGAGGAGGAAGTTGGAGCCGAGGAGAAGGCAGCAAGGACAAAAGTTCGTCCTCTTCAATGATGACAGAGTTTTGGGGAATTGAACGGAAAGCTTCCCTTTCTGAGGAAAGTCTCAGATCTGAAGAGCTCCATGGATCAGTAATGATGTACACTGAGTTTGAGTCAGCTTTCAGACTGAATGTACAGGGGAAATGGCCATGTTTCCTTACTGATAGAATAGGAACAAAAATTAAATGCAATAGAAGCCAAACATAATTTCCAAAGTATTTTCCTACTTTAAAAAGCCAGAAGTTTAGAAGGTTTATTTTATAAGAGAACAGGCAACATGTGAAGTACTTCTAAGGAAACACCTGTGTTGTGTAAAACCAGTAACATACCAGACACAACATGGGTGGTAAACCAAACTCTTAGTGCTCTGCATAATTTCATTAGATTTTTTTTACTAAAATGATTTAATTTAAAAATATAAGCCTGCATTTGTTGAAACTTTGTTGGTGTCCCACTACTGGCAACAAATCTCTTTTAAAAGAAATGGTTTCTACAACTTTGTTCCAGTAAATCACATCTGGATTTTTAACTTCATTGAAAGTTTTTAATGTGTTTTTAGATCAGATTGTATTGTAATGGAATCGTTAGTTATCTTCAGATTTATCCAGTTCCTCCTTTCTGGACTATCTGACGTTTATCAGGGTCTTTAATTGCATTCCTCTACTAGCTGACCACTACAAAAATTGAGAACCTCACCACAAATCCGTAAAAATGTTTCCACTTGCATTGGGAGACAAAAATAGAATAATTCCATGTCTTTTTGGACGAATGCCTAGCTGAAACTATGCAGGGTTTGACTGACAAGAGGATGTAGTCTTTGCTGAGAGCTCTTTCTTTAAGGTCCTTTTTAGTCTTCAGGAACATTTAAGTAGATGAATGAATAGAGGATTTATGCTAGTTTTCCTTCATTTTTGTTAACTCTGCCTGCTTTTTTGCAACTTTTGTCTCCTGCAACAAAATCTTTTCAGCTCTTCGGACTTGCTGAATTTATAATCACAAGCTGGTAAGTAGTAACTTCAGAGAGTTTTGGGTTGAAATGGCACTCTATTCTTTTGTGTACAGCTGTGGTAGAGGAATAAAACCCCTTTGTGCAGATAAGGAAAAGCAGAATTATTTAAATGCTCAGTATTTGCCAGGGTTATAACTGTAAAGTGTAGTCTTTCTGTGGTGAATAAACGCAGTTAACACACAGCTCAGCCTGGGAATGCAGTGGAGAGGCTTTACTTGAGTAAGTTGGGAATTCTTTTGCATCTGAGCGAGCTCTCCTCGCTGTGCTGCACGGCACGCTATCCGTTTCCTGGGGAATGTGGATGGGAGCTTACAGCACAGCAGGTAATTGGCTGCTCCAGTTGGAAAAGCAGAAAAAGGGTATTTGTTGGTATATACAGCAAGAAAATGAGGACTAATGGTAATGGCTGTTGGGTGATGATATTTGTGCATAGTCTTCGGAGGTGTCTGTGAGACTAAATCCATGCAGGCACTTTGCAGAGGAAGTGAGTGTGTTAAACATGAAGTTTAGGCAGCTGAGCAACTTTTTATGTCAGTGCGTTTTGAACTGGGACTTTGATACACTTTGAATATAAGAAACAAGGTGAATGTTTGTGTGATAACAAAGCTTTTTTTGAATGATTTTTTTTCTGCTCTTCATGGCTTGTGTTTCTGCATCTCAGCACACCTTTTCCTGTTGCTATTTTGTTTTGAACCATACCTTCATTTTATGTGAATGGTCTTATCTGATGTCTGTGGAAAGCAAACATAGCTCAGCCTTTGGGAACTTTTTTCTGTATTTCTAAACCTGGCATACGCTGAGGCAAATATTTCCTCTTGGAAAGGGAAAGCTATTACTGGGTTAGGTACGTTTTCACAGTTGCACATGTGGCAGTTTCTACAGACAGACTGGGAAAAAAAAAAAAGCTGTAATGGTATATCTATGGTTTTTGTTTAAAGTGGTTTATGTCCAGGTAGGGTGGGGATGTATGTTGGCAGTGTAAAGACAGATGTAACCAGATTCTTCCTAAAACAGGGACATTTTCATGGAAACATTTTTGGTCTCTGATTTTTCTCCCCTTCTTCTCTTTAACTTAATTAAGCATGTGGTTTAAAGTCAAGGCTGATAGATACTAGAATAACTTCAAATCTAATTTAATTTTCATAATAGTGTCTAAAACCTCCCATCTATCTGGGCTTTGATATTCCAGAAAGCTATGCCTATGGGTAAATATGTATGATGGATCTCACTGGAGCTGATTGACACAAGAATATAATATTTACTTCAAAAATTTTTGCAGCTTTATGTTGCAGGATTCCAGTCCTTGGACAGTTTGATTTTTAATTTGTTTCCTGAAAATCTCACCAAGAACAATGTACACTGTGTTGGATGTTGAAATTGAGCTGCGTGTGTAGAAAGAGACAAAAACGAAATATTTTATGGGTTTGGTAGGTCTACATGGCTGTATGTAGGGAGAATACTTCGAAGATTGAAAAATAGATTGTGCATCTTTAGCATTTTACTATCTGTAACAAACAAAGGTTTGTTTCCTCCCCTTTGATAAAGAGGAAATACAAGTGTTTCTTTGCTTCTTTTATACACCCTTGTACTCTTTGAGGTGGCTTTAAATTTTCATCAGTGTCATACGAGGTAAAATGTGTATTAAAGCATTAAGGAAAATGGGGTCAAGACACGCACTGTCTAATAAAAGAAATTAGTATTTTTTGGCAGTCATCCTTTGGCCTGTGTGATTTTTTTTCCAAAGGGCACTGACATTGCTCCTGGTTTCTTTAGGACTGCCATTCTGTGCGTGGACGTATTTTTTACCCGTTGACCTTTTTTATTTATTTTCTTGAATGCCAAATACTTAATGTGTCATTTCTGGCAGAAAGTTCTGGTGATCAAAGAGGAAACAAAATGGGCTTGAAGCAGGTTGCTGGAAAGGCACACACGGCATGGCACAGCCATGGAAAGCTCTTTTTATTTCTCCTGCAGGAGTTGTGTACCAGTCCTCACACTGACTTAATGAACACAGGAGGAAGCACATATTTTTGTGGGCCTGGAAAGCAAATGTGGTCTGAGAGTGCAAGGTTTACTACCAGGATAATCAGCTAGAGTGGCACGAGTGACAGCCTGCCAAATTTCTTTTGCCTTCTGTGTACCTGGCCCAATTAACTCCATTCTTCATTCTTCAGTCATCTCCCCAGGTAGCTACCTGGTCTTAATGAGCCATAAAACACATGGCTCTGGTCCATATGGAAATGTTTTGGGGTGTAAGGGGTGTCTTAGCCCTTTGCAGGAGTCTCTGAGAGTGTCAGAGGCAGCAGTGCTGTCCAAAAGGAAATTCAGAGGATGTACCTGTGCCCTCTTCCTGGTTACTGGAAGAGTCTCGTTGGGTGACGTAGGCCATGAGATGAAAGCTGGATTAGTTTGGGAGAGCTGCACGGAGGACCCTGTGGAGAAACCTCAGCTAAGCACAAAGGGAAGAACTTCAGCTGGGATTAGACACTGCTGTTCTTATCTCTTAAACAAGATTTCTTCTTTGCTCCTGCTTGCCTGCCTCCCTCCCAAGTGGGGATTAGCCATAACTTTTCTAATTGGGTTTGTAAATGGATTGTGCTCAGTTACAAGTCCAGCAGCTCCGTTCTTTCCCTGCCATGGCCCCTGTGCTTCCTGGACTCCAAGCCTCCATCTGCAGAGCTCCACGGGGTGGGAGGAAACAGCGGGCAGATGGTCTGGAGAAAGACATTCATTCCAAAGACAAAGCCCTAGGAAGGCCTGAACTTCTGCAGGTGAAGCTCCTCAGGGAGGGAAAACACACAGTACTCTGATCCCAGCAGAAGGCAAGAGATCCACAGCTTTTGGGTAGGCTCATGCTTGGAAACATTTTAGCAGACTTGTGACCTTTAAAAGATATTAGAGCTAGGTCTTCATTTCTAGCTCCAGTGTTCATTTGAGTGGGTCCTCTATATTAGCTGTGAATAGTATGCAAGTGATATTTCATAGAAATTGTGTCGAGCCAAGGAATGTATTTGATTACCTATAACTATTCCTTGGGGTCTTCCATGGAGATATGCTCAATTAGGATATTATCCAGAGCCTCAGAGTTAAAACTATTGATTGAAACTGGAGTAAATCACTGGGACTCTGCAAAAATTTAGGGCTAAGCCAAACTTCTCAGATCCTGCCTTCCTTTGCATATTTCTGAGTATCCTTGAAAACCAGTTGCTCCCATGAGGACTGAGAATTGGATAGTTGGATTTCTGACTCATATTTTTCTGGGAAAGTTGAGATGTATTGGGATACTACACTTGCTCTGTGTCACTCCAAGTCATCTAGGAAATTCAGAACACTTTGTGAAGTTAAACCTGCCCAGCTCTCCTGTCATACAGGAAAAACGTGGAATCAAATTTGCTCCCCAAACATGCTTATTTTTGCATCATCATTCTCAGCTCAAGGGAACAAAATCTTGTTTTGGTGGTCCTGAGCTCTGTCACATGAAGCTTCACAAGAAAATTTCTGATACTAGAATTCCAACTTATCAAAACTGTAATAATTCAGAGTTACTGAGATTCCCCCGTCCCCGCCCCCCAATGTAACAGGGACCAGGGAGAAATTACTTCTAGAGAAATGATGCTGTTTTTATACCCTCACATCCCCAGACTCCGCACTCTGGCAGAGTCCCAGTGTAGTCAGTACAGCCTTATTAATTTGTCTCTGGCCAAGAAAAGCCCTCATAATTTTAAGTCATATCTACATGAAATAATAATAAAATCTGTGAACTTGTATCATACAAGCATGCCTGAAAAGAGGGATGAGATTAAAACCAGAGGTGCTGGTACCTGTCAGATTAATCCAGTGACCTTTCCCTGCAACTCCAAACTCACTGACTTCTAGAATTGCTAGGGAAACCCAAAATGGTGGTGGGTCACATCACAGGAGACTTCTGATGCTTTTTGTGTTCTTGGTTAGAAAGGAGTTAAAACCAGTTCTGGAAGTGAATTGAAATATTCAGTGTAAGAATTTTCCAGAGGTGGCTATGCTGACTGAGGGTGGACTTTGCATTTTCTGCTGTTCTCCTGCTCTCTTTAACTGTGTAAGGTGCAACAAACCCACTGGCTGTGGGGGCTCCCAGGGAATGGCTCACAACAAAGTAGTTTGGTATTGGCCCAGTTCAAGCATTCTCACAAAAAGTGAAGCCTGGCTTTGAGCTGGAGCACGTTCCCAGGTGGCTGAGAGCTGTCCTGCATTGCCCATGCCAGGCTGCACAAGTCAGGACCCTGGGGAATAGCACCCACGTGATTGGGTTAACTGGGACACAGATATGCTGCTCTGCTCTGTGCAGGGGAGCAGGGTTAGTGAGAACGTTTCACTGCTGTAATTTCAGCAGAGCAAACACAAAAAGGAATAAAAATCAGACCATCTGGGCAGCAAGGCCTCTGTCTCCCTTTAGAGGTTTGCACACAAGAAGACAGTGCACCTTGTCTGAGGCAGGAATTCTGGCTCTGGCCAGGGTTTAAACCCTCATTTCTTTCCATAGCTATGTACAAGATACACCTTTCTCACCAGCTCTGTGTTTCCCCTTGTGAGGATGGAATCTTCCTTCTCCAGGTTTTCCTGTGGGGCAGCAGCTGCCAAGGTTCCAGTGCTGCAGGGAGGTCATTTCCAGGGCCAGACCCAGTGAGGCAAAAGCTGATCGTCCCTTGGCTAAAGTCTTTATTCCTCTGGCCTGCTGAAGGTCTGCTGAGGGAGCCAGAGAACTCATGCAGCTCTGCAGCCAGCTGTGCGTGCCTGGTCCAGGATTTAAAACTCAGGCAGTATGGCTGTGTCTGTTGTCTCATTCACTCTGAAATATGTCCTTCCATGCTGATGATGCTTTTCACATCTGTCAAAAGTGATGTGTGATCGATAAGTAGGGATATTTCAGGTGTTGCCTTTGTTGTGTCAGTTTGATGGTGGCAGGCAGGGTGCAAGCTGTGCTGACTGAGCCCTTGCTGCAGGTGGGAACTCCTCTGGGGTCCTGACTGCAGGACACTGAGCTGGTGACAAAGCATAAAAACTTACAGTCAAAAAGTGTCTTGGAAGCATTTCTGGAGAACAACACCTATTGCAGGTACTGTGTTTCCAGCCAGTGAAGGCTGCTTTAGTAATAGCTTTTCTGTTAGCTAATTTCTGTCCTTAGGAGGAAGTGGCTTCCTTCCTCTCTTCATTTAATTCCTTTGCTGTGTTGACCTTCACCTGTGTGACTGGCTCCCTGAAATCCTCTCGGGAGGATCAGTGTCAGTTCTAATAAGCCAGCTGTCACTTTACACCAAACAGAAAGTAAGTGTTCCATCTGTTAAATGGGCCAGGAGAACCCAGCAGCTTTTTCTACCATCCTCGGGTTGTTTTTTTTTTTTCTTAGGGGAAAGTGTTTTTACTTTGACGTGGCTGAAAGTGCATAAAGAGGATTTGAAGCTGCAGATTTAAGTGTCTTGAATGAGGACTGCCTGCCATGTAAGGCTTTTCTTTATTTATCAGCTGTGCTGAAAGGCGATCAGAGTTACAGCGCAGGGTCTGGACACAATGAGTTTTCTTGTGTTTCCAGTCAGAAGATAAGGGATACGCCGTGTGAGGAACACGCTGGGAATTTCTTTCCTTTAGGAAGCTGCAGAGGAAGACACAGGAAAAGTAAGATTGTTACACTGAGCTCTTCTTGGCTGCCGATGCAGGGTGCAACACTGCTTCTTGTTGGGAGCTTTCCCATTGACTTGCTTGCGAGCAGGACAGATTTTCTGTCACAGCTGTTTACTTATTGCTCCCCTTCTACTGCTCTTTGGTGCTGACAAGCACAACCTGTGCCTCTCCGCCAGCTTGCACAGGTGGGTAACATTTACACCACTAAGCATGGAAAGTATTTGAGAATGGGAGTGAAGGGGAGCACTGTATTTTTGTGCCTTTCACTCAGTAGCTGGTGTATGAATTCAGCATCTTGTGGAGCACAGGTTTTAAACGATGTCTGACAAATGTGAAATCAGTGTATGTCACTGACTGACCACCACTGGAGAGCACCTTGAGACAGGAGAAGCAAGTGGCAGCTCCAGCACGTGAGAGGAAGGCCATGGTCTTTTTCCATGAACCTGGAGGTTGTGTAAGTATGGCTGCGTCTGGGGATTTGATCCTGTGGTGGGGATTTTGAAGATGAAAAGAGGGGCTGTGTGTGGACCCAGATGAAGATGATGAAGCATTACCCCCTGGCTCTGCAATTAAGCTCTGTGAAGCCAGCCCCTCTTCTCAGGAAAGGTGAGGCCGTGCTCCTCAGGGTAGCTCAGAGCCTTTGGCTCAGTGTTGTTATCCCACAGGCTTTCTCCTCCCTGTGGGCAGCCTCCCAGGGGCTCTTCAAATTTCTCCTGTCACCTCTGTTCCTTTGCCAACAGGAGCTAAGGGACAGCAAGCTGCTTAGTGCATGTTACAGGAGGCTGCCCAAGCTTTACCCTGGAGATGATCCTTTCTCCTTCCTGACTGCAGAAGTGGGGAGGGCAACTTGCCTCTTGTTCCTCTGGGCATTTTTTTTGTCCTTGCCTCATGATCTGTGTAGGCTGGAGGCTTAGGGCCAAAATCTTTCTTTGTTAGCACCCTAATTTATACTCTAAACGAAGTGTTTCCAGTAACTGAAATAGATATCTGAGAAGGATTTCAGGATATTTATATCTAGTTAAGCATCCAATATACTATCCCTCAGCCTGAGTGAGCTTTGAAACTCTATGTGTGACAGATATACATCTGTTTTCTCTTTGTCTTCCCATGTGTGGGGAAAGGCCTTAAAAAGTTCAAATCCAGAACCCTGTGCTTGGCCCTGCTCTGCAATAAGCAAACTGCAAAGAGAGGGTTCGGACTTTGTTCAGATTTTGTGTTGGCTTTTTTCTTGGATGTATTCCTAAGGCTATGACTTGCAGGGGGTGGTGAATCTGATATTTAATAGTGGTTGATTTATTTTTTTTTTTGCCCCCCTTGGTCCACTTCAAACAGCTACAAAAGGGGGACTACCTAATTTTTAGACCTTCCCCCCCTCCCCAAAACTTCTGGCCACAGCAATGCTGCACCTTAAACAAAGTACCCAGTAACCATTAAGCCACACAGCTTTGAATAATTGACTTTCTCAACAACAGCTGAAGTTTTGGGCTATTCAAGTGAATGGAACTGGAGCCCACAGAACCATTGTCTGCGCAAGGCATTGCCCAGGTGGGAAGCAGTGCTGGCTAATGAGCTATAATGAGCCAAAACTTTATACTTATATATGTACATAAAAGATTCATTTTCAGGAGATCTAGGATTGAATTTGTTTTAAATGAAAGTGCATATATAAGTATATGTCTATACAAACTTATATATGCAACCAATAACAGATAATCAGCCTGACAAATGTGTAAGCAACAGATGCCTTTCAGCATGTGTTACTTGGATGTAAACCTAGAAAAACAATAGAAGTTCTTTTTTCATCTTACATGATGAGGATCTCATCATGTAAGGGAAGTAATTTGTAGACTTGGTGTAGTTCCTTGCTGTTATAGTTGGAAAATAGACAGCACACAATTCAAAAAATAGTTTAGCCCTTTTATTTTTGATAAAACGTGGTCCATGTCCCTCCCTGAGGATGTGAGCACAGCTGCTAATTAGGAAAGTGAAATGTTTCCTTGTGTAGGTACAGGGCTCTGACGACAGCTAATTCAGTATGCTCTGAGAGTACTGAAACTGGGCCACAGAACACTTGTTGATGTTTAATCAAACTGTGATTTATGGACTCAGACTTCCTTCTGAACTTTATATTACTTAGAGCCTGTCTATGTGACAGTTTCTATCCTAGAACAAGAAGCCCATTTTGAAGTGGTATAGCACATTTTTCATACAGCGAGCCTATCTATTGCAGAACTTTTGCCTGTCCCAGATGTAGGGATTTTACTATTTGTAGTCTGCATGCATGAATTAATTAAAAATACAGATGTTCTTTTTAGCAACTTGTGATCTAGATGTGGGTTTAAGGCCATATAATCTTGGATGTTATAAAAACACCTTGGAGGAGCAGATTTAAAACATCAGCATCCTCAAATTGTCTCATTTAAAATATTCTCATTGTTTTTGGCTGGTACACCACTTTACTCTCATCATTTACATTAGCCTTTCTACAAGCCAGTTGTGAGAAAGCTTTCCTGGCCAGAAAACTCTGTTCCATATGTTAAGGACTGGTTTAGTAACTTTAGGACAGCATTTCCCTTTTCTAACTGCATTACTCAAAAAAATGCTGTAGGTAGGAATCCATAGCAATTGCTGAGTGTGATGGTCCTGAGTGCCCTGATGCAGAGGCACCACCTGTGCAAAGGAGTAGAGCTCTTGGGAAATGAGTTACCATGAGAAAAGAAACAAAACCAAGCCTCCACTGGCCAGACAGTCAACGCTGGGTGATTTGGTGGGGAAATCTAAATCACTGCTTTTTAAATCCAGTGTCATTTGGAAATTAGTAATGTGTTTGAAGCTGGGATAAATCTTAAATATGCTTCCTGGTAAAGTGTCCTCTAGGCTTTCACTGCTATTTTTTTTCCCCTTTACAAATGGAGAGACAATTAACTGCTTGTGAAATGCAGGATTTGGAGAGAAAATGGATTATGTACTGTATGTGCAAATCTAGCTCAGCATTTACAAGCTGCAACTGAGCTTGTGACTCTTATCATAACTAGGCATGAATATTTGCATTGATTCCCACTTAGCAGTTGGTTTTCTATGTTTTGGAAGGTGGGGTGACTAGTTCTTCACTGGAAATAGGTGCACATATTAGCTGGGTTTATTTTTAGGGGAGAATGGAGTATGAAAAAAGAAGCTTGGCTCATAATTATTGTGTGAGTGGAAAACGTGTTCCTGAGTGTGTGTTAGGATTAATAGAACCAACACCTGTGAGAGCCTGTTTCAGTCAAAAAGCAGATGCTGCAGATTCCTTAGTAAATAATTTGGAACTAGTGTTCTTCTTCTGAGTGTATAAATCTGTCCTCTCCATCCCTTTCTTCAAGCCCCTCAGATCTGCTTTCCTTTTCTGTCTCTAAAATGATCCCCAAGCTCCCACTGTAAGTTGATCCAAAACAGAATACAACTTCCCACTGGACCTTTGGAACAGCTGTGTACAGCAGGGATTATCTCCTGTTGGATCTGTTAATCTCCAGCAAAAGCTGTGATTTTTTTCAGTTATTTTCACAATAGCCTCCAGGACCCAGCACATGCTGCAGGGAGGTCAGTGATGGAAGAGGCCTGGGTACTCCACACAGGTCCAAAATGATATAAGAGTAAATTGTAGTGCTGGTGAGTGTCTCGTTGTATAGGAGGGTGGCACTGTGACCAAAAGAGAGTCATTGTCTCGGCCTGAGTGTCATGGAGAGGGCTTGTGCAGATATGGAAGCAGAGAGAGGAAATGTTGTAAATTACCAGGACTGCTATGAAGTCCTCTGCTCACCTGTTAGTGTTGCTAATAAAGTACAACAGTTTGGCCACAGGAATGAATGTGCCACTGCTCTGTTTTTTTTTTAAATCAAAATTGGACAAATATGAAAAATAGGGAGGACAGAGGTGCTGCATCTCTTTCAGTTTGATAATTTAAATTTCTAATGCTTCTGGATCCTCCATACTCTCATCATGGTGGTGAGTGGAAGTCAAACCAACACCTTAATTTTAATGCTGCTTTGAGTCTGGTAATAATCATGGTGAGGTTTGATGAAGCACAGGTCCTTGTCCTTGTCCAAACTAAAGTCAAAGGTGGAGGGCTGCTCTCTGGGTGCTAAGGATTGTGTTCTGTTACTGCACTAATAGATAAGAGAGGAACTTAATTTCTTTACAAAATAGCTTCATTCAGTTGTCTATAGGGATCTATTTTAAGACCGGAAATAAAAAAGCAAAAGCCTTGTTCTACAGGTGAAAGGCACAGCAGGATTTCAGAATCCTATAAATCACTTTCCAAAAATGATCCTTGTCATAAACTTCATAGGGTGAACACTGTTCTTGTCTCTTTTGAATTATAACTTTTAGTGAGAATGTGGGTGCCCACTGTGCAGTGCTCAAGAGCAGTGCCAGAGCTCATGGACTAGTGCTCTGTCCCATCTCCCACTAAAACCCCACATCCACAAGAAAAATGACCTGGTGGCAAGATGTGATCCAGATAATGCCATTGGATTCAAGAATATTCTTTTTCTTTGTCATGGTTCCTCGGTGGTTTCCATGGATAAACATGCCATCGAAATGAGTTATGCATTTTCCCGGAGTGAGGTTATTTCACAAGCACCTGGTGGCAGATTTGGAGTTATTTCTGTGCAGAAGCTGGCAATCATGCCTCAAGGACAGACAGAAGAATACTTTGAGATTTATTCAGGTTCTCTATACCTTGAGTTCCTCTTCATGGTTTCTGCCTTTATGATCCTAATCGACAGCTCTTACACTTAATAGCCTGAGATAATTTTGGTTTTTCTCTTTAAATCTTGCATTTTTTTGGATCCAGATAGGAAGTATCATTATATATTTCTATTTTCAGCAGAATTTTACCTGTCGTTCTCAAAACCTCAGCACAACAAACTACATCATAAAATAATAGTAAATAAAACTTATTTTAAACCAAACATAAACTTTGTATAATACTGTGAATCTCTGTACCCTTTTGTCAAAGGCAGAGTACAGTTTAATGGGCTTTCAAAATAGAAAAATTAAATTAATCAGTTATATTTTTATGGAAAACAAGTGAGGCACCTCTCATTGCATGAATAAATTGTTCCTTTAGAAAATTGGTTTGCACCATTATGGCATCAAGTACCCTTTATGTAGCCTACTAATGAGAGGCCTCTGTAGCAGCTAACACACCAGGTATGGAAAGGGCTCAAAATTCCCAATTCCTTTCAAAAGTGAATACAGTGTGTCAGAAAGAAGAGGAAAAGAGTAAGGAGCTAGAACTCTTTAATAATAACTGTGAACTAGCCTGGGGAGAAAAGTTCCTATGAAAGGATAATAAGTAAAGAGTTTTTCACGCTGCCTCAAATTTTTTTTTTTTTTTTTGTTAAAAATAAGTTCAGGACATAAAGATTTTTTCCATTTAACTTTTTTTTAAAATTTTTTTTCTTCTCTCTCCCCTCTCACAGTCTAGGTGCCTCCAAAATAAATTGAAGGAATGGACACAGGGATAATTGGTTTGAAGAAAAGGAGATGGGGAGGCAAAAATTGAATAACATTGCTGAAGAGGGAGTTGCTTGAAGGAGGCAACTGGCCCATCACAGTGTTCTAAAAGTATTATTTGAGCTTTCAGGCTGTACTAGCTCAATTGCTTTATTAGTTGTTGCATATGCTAAATATAAGTAAATATAACTGTAGATTTTTGAGAAATAATCAAGTGCAACTTTGTGCCAAATCAATATGTTCATTACTTGTTACAGATTTGATTCCATAAACAAAGTGCCCATGGGTGGAGTGAGTTCATATCTGAAATACCAAACAAACTCTGTCATGGCTCCAGGCCTCTGCAAAGCAATGCCTGACTCTGCAGCGCCTGCCTCCCTTTGACCTGCCAGATGGCTGCTATTTTTGAAAAAAATATTTCAAGTTGGTGGATGTTCCTCTTTTTTTTTATTTTTACTTTTT
This sequence comes from Cyanoderma ruficeps, assembly GCA_008694505.1. NCBI lineage: Eukaryota > Metazoa > Chordata > Aves > Passeriformes > Timaliidae > Cyanoderma > Cyanoderma ruficeps. The sequence continues at coordinate 2,094,642 of VZDJ01007753.1, forward strand.
TCTTCCTTTCCTTCCCGAAGGCCTCAGGCCAGGGTCTTCATGGAGGGGAGACTTGTAGTTTGGCTGGCTCAACCTCTGATTTACTGAGGCTGAGCTGCTTTACAATTTCCAGTAAAAAACAAAAAAGTGCTTTTTATTTTTATTTTGATTGCTGTGGAGTTTAACTTACTCAAACTGGGGCCAGCCTTTGTTCTGTCTTGCAGTTAAGTACCTCTGGCATTTATGATAGCCTGCAATTACTGTACAAGCTATCATTTTTCCATTTCAAAAGTCACCATTTCTCCATGCTTGCAGCATTATCTCAGATGCCACAATTATGTGCATCCTCAGGAGGAGGAAATGGCTGTGGCACATCACATACTGTGGTGTGGTGAGTGTAGGGAAGGGTATTTTGGGGCTTTCTGTGATAAGTGTTCTTGTGGAGCCAGGTTTTTGTGTCTGATGAGAAGAGTTAGTTCACTTGTAATGCCTTTTCCTAGGAAGATTTGAGGCTATTAATTCTTAAGTGATTTAAGCATATGTCCAGGAAAGGGAAATATGGGGTAGATTGTAGCAAAAATAAACTAGTGAATGCCCAAAGTCTCATTTAGCTTTGGGCACACTTGAGAACATGATCCAGAAGACAAGAAGGACCTTTCTAAGTAGGCAGTGGTCTCAAGAAACTTTAAAACCAATGTGCAAGGAGACCACTTCCTACTGGAACTGCTAAAAGAGCAGATTGGCTGTGGCAGACCGGGAAAAACTGTGCTGTGCTTGATTTGTTTGTTCTGATTTGCTCTTTGGCTTCCTGGAATTTTTAGAGTTTGAGCTCAAATATGTGGTACCTACAAGCAAAGCAAGAATAAATCCCCACCTTGCCTTTTTGCCAGGGGTTTGCTATTTATTTTTTCAGGCAATATGCAATCTGCATATGACACAGAGCACGTGGGAAGGCAGGGGTGTCGTCACTGATCTCAGATGAGCTGGGTTCCCGATGGCTTCAGTACTCTGGAAACTGAGGGATATTTGCAGATGGATTTGGATTTATAAGATCTGCTGCAAAAATAGATGCAATTTTAACAAAACCTTTCACAAGAGGCGTATAAATTCTTCTGCCTTTTGCCGATGTATTAACTAAGGATGTTGAAAAGTTATGTCAATCTCTCCTTCGCCAGTAGCTGTGGGGGAGAACTATGCTACAGCCTTTAAGTATGACAGCTTTCTTTTCTTGTAGAGTTAATCTGTTTAGTTAATTTTTTAATGAATAACTTTTTAAATGTATGTAGATTGTTTATTATGCAGAAGTAGTACAAGATCACTGTTAGTTTATTTTTCTTTAATGTTAGTGTAACCACGTTTAAATGCTTTAATAGTTTGATGTACTAGGATGGTCAAATACTTGAGTTTTTCTCTTTTGCTCTTTCATGACTTTGAGACAGCTGGGAAATGCTTCATTCTGCATAGAGGGTGAAATCAGCTGTGTTTATTGCTGAACAATATAGTGTTGATTTGGTGAAGAAGAGAGTGAAAAAACGCAGGGAAATACAATCCTAAAGCTTGGCTGACATCATTGTTTGACAGCCTGTTAAATATAGGAAGTCTCGCCTCCTCCTCCAAGTCCTTTGGAGTTCAGGACAGGCCTGTCTTGTGTTCAGTCTGCTTGTCCTGCTCTGTTCCATGGCTTTGCTCTTATCTGGTGGAGGGGAGGCTGTGACCCCTTCCTGCTGCAGCATCACTGCCCAAGGCCTTCTCACCCAAAGACCACACACAAAGTTTTATGTGGCTTCTGCTGTAATAAATCCCATAAAGCAGCCACTCATACAGGGCTGGTAAAAACTGACTTTGTGTTTTGTCTCAGTGGTGGTCTGAATAGTGCTGGTACTCTGCGCACCTGTTGGATATTAATAGGAGAAAAATTTAAAAATTTATATTTTAAATGTTGTTCATTTGAGCATTGCCCTGGAAGCTGATGACATTTTGAAAAGAGAGATTTGCTCTGCATTTTAATTTGTGCAGTTAATGATGTTTACATGAGAAGTAGTTAAATGCACAGTGGCTTCTTAACATATTTATAGAAATACAGTGGCTGGCCAGTCAGAGAATTTAATCACAAAATGATGAAAAATCTAGTGGAAATCTACCTGTGGGTGAAAATAGATTCAGTTGTGTGGCTGTGGGCAACAGAACTAATGAATGGTCTGGAGCACAAGTCCTGTGAGGAATGGCTGAGGGAGCTGGAGAAGGAGAGGCTCAGGGGGGTCCTTATTGCTCTTTAAAACCACCTGAGAAGAGATGTGAGGTTGGCCTCTTCCCTCAGGCAACCATCCTGACTGGATGGGATGGGATGGCCGTAGGGAAGGTTCAGGTTGGACATCAGGAGAACTTCTCCACTGAAATGGTTCAGCGTTTGGAATGGATGGAGTTGCCATCCCTGGGAGAGTTGAAGAGATGACTGGATGTGGCACTTAGTGCTGTGGTTTAATTGACAATGTGGTCATTGATCAAAGGTTGGACTTCATGATATTGGAGGTCCTTTCCAGCCTTGATGATTCTATGAGTCTATGAAATGTCTGTAGTCCCTTTAATATCTTGGATGGATAAAAGCTCTCTTGGAGCCATCAGAAAGTTTTTTTTTTTCTTGATAAACTTAGCACAAGCATCTGGTGTCTCAGTTTTACAGTCATCTTGCTTGTCTGAGCAGGCAGTGTGGCGCCAGGAAGGCCAGTAACCTTCACTGTGTTACTAAAACAACCAGATTTTGCCTTTTTGTATAAGGGCACAGTGTGTGGGGAGTGAAGAAAGCCCTCCCCTGCCTTTTACTCTCAGTTTAGACTGCTAAGGAAGAGGGGAAATTACCTTTAAAGGGCCCGAGAAGTAACTATGCCCATTGTCATTGCCCTTTAAAACAAAAAGCAGCCGGAGGTCACTCTGATTTTGATGGGAGTTGGGTGCAGTCTCTCCCAGGGCTGCGAGCACTATTTTTTAATTTCACCCCCAAACATTGTGCAAATGGGTCAAGGCCAGGACACAAATACACTAAAATATAAGGAAACAGTGAGAAAACTCTTGGTGCTTATGGCTTGCCCAAAATATTCTTCTGAAGTAACAAAAGTGATGCAGAAAGGGTCTTCAGTGAGATGGAATGTTTGTCAGCTTGCACTGAATTTTGGCCAGCTGCTCGAGACCCATCACAATTCAGAACTGATTGGTTCACAAGCTGAAAATACAGGTGTAAAGCCTGTTGTGTCTCATTGTATGTAGCTCTAATTTATACTTTTCTGCAACAGCACCTTGAAAGTTCAGCCTTTTAGGTGCTGCTAGAAATGGTAGGCAGTAGATCAGGGTAGTTTTTTTAACACTGCAGTTTCAAAGGAATATTCCCTGGTCCAACAAAACTTCAGTGATGAATGGAGCACTTGTGCTGACAAGAAATTGCTAGGTTTGCTTGATAAATATATTTTTTTCATTTTATTTTAAAGGAGGGGTACAATCTTACATCTTACCATATTTTTTTCCTAGTAACCTGGCTTTCAAATCACAGTGTAAGTATTCAATTTTGATGTTCAAAATACCTATTTGTGCCAGTAATTTCTGTATAGGGGAGCAGGGGCTGACTGATTAAACTGCAGATGCCTGTGAGCCACCATGCTGTGTCACCCCCACAGTGTGCTGACACAGTGCTCATGTGTTTGGACACTGTCTTTTCCCATAGACATATAACCCATTGCATCACCTCTTTTTACCAGAACAGGACAGGATGTGCACAGATGCTTTAGGATATTGGTAAAGAATGAAACAAACTTGCATATGAACATAAAAGCCTTTATTTTTCATGCTTGTTCTCTTTTCTTTTTCTTTTTTCTAAATGATAAGCTAATTTTTATCTGAGCTCGAGTTGTGAGTTCATTGCTCCTTGTTCAACTTGTTATTCACAAGATCCTTTCCACTTGTGTTATTTTTTCTATGTGAATCCATTTTTTTCTTTTCCAAGACCATCCTTTGCCTACAACTACATATTTTTGGTACTGTTTCTTCATCGAGACACACGTCTAAAGGCTTGGTGGTTCTGCATTTTGTTTCTAGTACGAAATCTCTGAAGATCTGTACAGCCCATTGCTGTGTCTCTTACTTTGTCATTGGAAATAGATTGCAAGCTACAATCTGTGTGTATTTAATTTGTCTAAAAAAATGTGTTGGCCAAATTTTCACATTTTAGAGTTATTCAATTTACCCTAATGGTCTTTAACTGAGAGTTATGCTCACACAGTAGAGGATAAAATAGACTGATTTTTTTTCTCAGAGCTATTAAGTTTTTGAACTTGATGAGACCCCATCTAGTCAAAAAAATACAGGTTTTTGAGTGTGTCCAGCATCTCTATCAAATCTGGCAAATAAGAGCTAGATTGTTTGAGGTTATTGGAAGATAAAGGAATAGTGTAAAGTGAGGAATTTGAAGAGCAATGTGGTTGTTTCTACAAGGCAGAAACTTGCTTTATTTGACAAAGAACATGTTTAAACCTTAATGAAATGATTGGGCTTTAAGCACACACTCTGTATCTTCCTGGCTAGACATGCATTTTGCAGAATCGGGGTGTGACTCACTCACTGGGCTGCACAAGAACCAGGGACAGAATGGGCCTGGTGCTCTAAGCAGGAACACCACATCTGTCATGGAAAGTGTGTCACTTCCAAATGAACTACCAGGGACAACAGCTTCCATGTAGACTTTAGGGTAGGTGGGCAGTGCAGCCATCCTCTGTGAGGCATTAACACAATATTCTGAATCTAAGCTCTTGTATGAGGACTGTGTTCTACTCAGTGTTGCTGGAACTGGGAGTTTCCGTAACAGATTTCTCTTGAATATCTTCAAGAATTGTGTCCAAACCTTAGAAACCATTGGTACTCCAAGCATCTAAGTGGTGAAACAGCAGCTGTGCTGAGACAAGCCAGAGGTGGCACATGCACCAACCATGGGGTGTTTGGCAGAGTGAAAGGCAAGTGCCAAAGGGCAGCACAACTGATTTCAGTGGAGAGTCACAAGCAGTTGTCTGAGAAGTGCTGAAGTTGCTGGCCCTAATGTAGCAAAGCATTTCAGCAGCTGTCAGATTTTAAACATGTGAGATTTTTCATTTTGTTTCATATGAACACCCTTAAGTAGTTTGCTGGATTGGGATCCTGGCAGGACTGAAACCTTAAATATCTTTGCCCATTAAGCAGCATAAGTTATAGCAAGAATTTCTTTGGATTTGCAGCTTTTCCTTAAATTTTGTAACAGAGTTATACTGTTTCCCTATTGGTAGTTTCTGCTTCTTTAAGAGCTTGAAAGAATTCACTTGGTTTAATAATATTTAAGAGTCTACTTTTTTTTCCTATTAAATATGAAGACTTGTTTCAAGAGCTTGGAAAAAAAAAGATATCAATCAGTAAGCCCCACAAAACTAATACTGATTAAAAATACACCTCTTGTAGAATTTTGAGGCTGTCCATAGGAAAAAATTGCGGTCTCATCAAGCAAACCATCACAGAGGAGTAGTTGTTTTCTGGCCTGCCAAAAAAAAAAAAAAGTGATTTTGAGAGCTGTGTTTGCACTTAGTGTGGAGGCAAAGATGAAGCACATCTAGCAACAGCTCAGCTGAGCTCAGCTTATCTGAGCTGTAAGAACTCACACTTAACAGCAAACCATCATAAATGATGGATTAGTTCTTCTACAAAATGAGTGCTGTCGAGTTTGATTCTGCTTATGTTTCATGATTGCATTACACACCTTTGTCTGTCTGGTAATGCTACCTTTCTCTTTTGTGAAGTTTCTTCATGCTGTTTTTGTATATTATTGAAGAAGGAATTGGGAGACTGGATGGCAAATAACAAATGCAATGCATTTTTCAAGAGGAGTTAGTTGTTTGCCAAAACTAGCTGAATTAAATGACTTTTCAGCATAGAACAGCATATGTTTCTTTTGGCTGATGGGGAGAAAGCTGAAGCAAGGCTGGGAAAGCTCTCATGATTGAGGCAGCAGGACCTGGACAGTACTTGCCCAGTTTGCACTATTGTAGGTTGCAGGTTTCCAGTCGTTCTTCCAAAACAGATTTTTGCACGTTGATTGAAGGTCTCTTTTGGCTTGAAAAGAGGGAGAATATAGCAGGTTTTCAGTGCATAAGGGGTGTGTTCCAGCTGTAAGGTTCTCTGTCTGCCCAGTTAATGGATCTGCCTGAAGTAGATGGACTTCAGCAGTTTCCAATACTGAAAACTGGGCTAAGCAAGAAAACATAGAGAACATGATTTCATAAAGAATTTTACTTAATAGAAAGAAAAAAGTCTTTAAATGCAGATTTTCGGAAATAAAAACTATTACTGCTGTTCCTCTAGCTGGATAGATTTAAAATTGTAATTACAGAAGCATACCAAATAAGCTGTCCCCCAAAACATGATACTACTTGCCTCAGTTACAAACCTGACTATTATTTTGAGGTTGCAAAGGTTTTTCCAAAGGGATGAATTTGCCCTTTCATTTCTATCCCAAATATTCCACTTAAGTAATGAAACATGATCCCAGCTTTCCTTCCTTCTTCCTGTGGAAGAAGCAGGAATTAAGTCTACTTTCAGTATTATGCCAAATGCTGGTCAAGACTTTGGTTTATTATCTGAATCTATGGTGGGATCTAAATTTGCAGGTAGGCCACTATCCACAGGAACTGTGAAGTAAGTAGAACCCTGCACCATCCATGCCCTTCCTGGTGGGTCTGTTAATTCAATGATGGTAAATGTCTCTTGGAGCAATTCTTTGACCTTAGATCTGCTAGTTTGTCTTTGTTCAGGTTACTGGAGGGGGAGCATGGGGAAGATGTAGAAATGTCATGGCCAATATGTATGTGGGTTTTTAAAAAAAAATTCTTTTTTTGAGGGTTTTTTTTTGGTGTTTTTTTTTTTTTCTGTCTGTTGGTCAGTTGTTTTTNTTGCACTCAATGCAGTATGAGTGTAAAGTCTCTCTGCAGGGCTGAAGCATTCCCTGCCCTGCAGGCCTGCAGCAGGCATGAATGCACTCAACAGTCCTACGGAGAGCTTGAAAAAGTGGCTTGTGGGATAAATGTCTGCTTGTTTATTGGGATGGATTAAAAGACAGAAAAGTAAATGTCACATCTAAGTACCAAGATGTGCTGCTGTGCTGTATAAAACAGATTGAACTTTACATCTACATTGCATTAGTGAGCTGCCTTTCTTGCTGTTCACGATTTATAGTTTTGAAAAATACTTTCAAGGCCTAATATAAGCATTTCTTTAGTCACATAATTTGCAGGAACAGTTTATGGTTTAAAAGGAAGGGATTTTTTCTTATTCACCTTTTGGTTCATATAGTTACTTTTTAAATTTCACACACTTAACTGCGCTTGTAACTGTTACAGGGCGAAGTGAACGCCCAAATAAAAATCTCAGTCTTTGACTGGAAATGAACTTTGCCTTCATTCACAGTGATAAGGATATCTGTTCTTTGTTCTCCTTAAGTTAGATTCTTTTAATTATGGTAGTAATTAATTTTTCTTACTAATGAAACATCAGTTAATTTTATTCAGGCATTTTGTGCAATCAAAGTTTTTAGTACTAGGCTCACAGTAAATTGTTCCTAAAGGTTATGGATAAAGTTGCAAAATTTTTGTAAGAGCAGCTAAATGCTTTTCTGCTTCATGATATCTCTTCAAATAATTTTGATTTAAAAATTATTCTTCATATACCTTATTTAATAATGAAAACCAATGTTTGGGGTTTTTTCAACCAGCTTGGTATTGATAAATTCTTAGTATTATTTATTAAGAATTAATTACTAAACTTTATCCTTCTGGGTCATATACTTTTAGGCTGTGCTGATCCTACAGGAAAGCAGCTTTTCATTTCCCTTGGTGGTCCAATGCAGCAAAATAAAACCAGTGTACAAGGGAAAGGAAGTGTAGCTTGAGTACACTGAGTTTTCTCTGTGGGGCAGTGGTAGCCAGAGATGCTCCATTTTCCCTGCAGTTTGCTGCCTTCCATTTGCTGAATTCTAGTTCATTATCTACTTCGGGCCAGAGAGTGTAAAAAATTTCAGAGAAAGTAGAATAGCTGTAAACTTACATTAAAATAATGGGCTATAGCATAGTATTTTTAGATTCTAATTCCCTGTAGCAAGGGGATGAGCCATATTTTCAGCTGGTATAACATGACACTGCTCCATGATTGCTATCTCTTGTTGATATCCACGCTGTTCTCCAGTAAAAGAGAAGCTATTGATACACTGTAGGTTTTATATTCATAATGAATCTATATCAGAAGATCATTTTATTTCAGAAAATTTGTTTCCTAGTTATGTCAGATATGAGCTTTATGTTTATTCTGGAATCCACATTTCACCCAGAAAATGAGTGTTTGTCAAATTTGGAAAATATTTCTGATTTTTTTTTTTTTTTGGTGATGCTTCCTAATTTGAAAATCTGATCCTTTGAATTTGGTCTGATCTCTTAAGGCTTTTTGTTCTTCAGGATCTGTTTTGTGAGATCTTCTGGGATGTGGAGGAAAAAAATATTTGAAGACTTGTTCACTAGAATAAAAGGGCCTGTTGATAATTAGCTGTCTTTGAAAGACAAATGGAATACCACCAACAGATTAAACAGGTGGAAAATATCTACACAAGAACTTTGCTGTAATCAGAAAAAAATCAGTAGAAAATATTGTGTGGAAGTCTTTGAGGGCTAGCTAGGTTATACACTTTCCCAGGCATTGTAATTGGGAAAGCCAACCTGTTGAGAGCCAAGTGCATGAGTAATGAAAACTAGGTCAATTTGTTCTCAAAGACCATGATCTGAGTAATTTTCAAACATGAATTTTCTTCATATAAAGAAACTGCTCTGCCAGGCATACACTGCCATATAGGATTTGAGCTTGCCTTTTCAGCCCAATTGTAAGAGAGTTGGGAGTTTGATTGCACCAACAGTGGACTGACCTTTTCGTATTTCATTTTTTTTCCGACTCCTGTTTGCTACAGGCCAGGTAAGGTGTTTCAGGATGGGTGGTTGATTGTTTTCTTTAAAAAGTGGTATTTATTATGCGTCACAAAAAATCGTTTTGATGTTGTGTGATGGAGCAGGCAGGTTGAAAGGGTTGACGTCAGTCCCTGCCAGTGCACTGACGGACTGAAATGTGTGCTCTTGTTTTTTTTGAACTTGTGTCTTTATCAGCACCAGTTGAGCACGTTGATGTGTAAACTGTCAGAGGCAAAAGCCAGCTCCTGGGAGCCTGCAGCAGTAATCCCAGGTCAGGCTGAAGGCCGTGGTTCTATTTTCTTTTAAAGCTGTGGTATTTAATATTAGTCTTTATCTTGGAGCCTGTGTAGAAGAGTTTGTGTATTGGATTCTGGAGCTCCTGTTTCAAAGCACTGAAATGACCATTTTACCTCTTGCCTGTTGGAAGAGGCTTTAGTTTTGGTTTGTTTCTAAGCTCTTTTTTTTTTTTCCTTTTCTTTCTAGCAGAAGAAAAATGAAGCTAGAATACCTAATGTGAGCTGGAAACTTTGGTTTCCTTGGCTGCTTCTGTAAGCTAGCCACCAAGACATGCTACATCAGGGTGTAGATGTGCTAGAGATTGCATTTAGTAGCATTGAAGATAGTGATGTGGCTGCTTTAGTCCCTCCACACACGATGCTTGCAATTATACATGAAATCCCACCAGAAAGTATGAGTAGCTGCAGTAGCTCCACTGAGGAAAGGAAGGCAGAAAGTGACCTTGAAACCCTCTGTGTAGTGAGTTTTGCACATTTGATCTGTTGTGTCTTAAGAAGCACACTTTGATTTTTCGAAATCTGGTTTCTGTCCCTTGCAGTTTCTCCTTACTCCCTCCCACAGTCCACAGCTATTCTGCCAAATGAAAATGAGAAATTATACTAACTGTGTCTGTACTGAGGAAGTGGTTTGCTTATAAGTGGTGACCATATGAAACCTATAAATGCTGATACCAAAACTAGAGCTGATTATACGGATGTGGGCCCTGGAAAAAGGAAAATGGGGTCTGTTTGCTAGCTGAGGGGAAAAATCTTCTTGCTACCTAGGCTTTTTGCCAAGGCACAGCTGAAGTAAGGTTATTTTAGGTGTGTGTTGTGTGAGAGCTTTTTGTCTGTTTGGTTTTTATATAAATTCTTGTATGAGCACGGCTATGAACAAAGAGCAAGTCTTGGCTGATTTCACATTTTCCTGGACTTGCAGCTGAAAAGGTGAGTGCATGCTTTGATAACTGAGCGTGGGACAGGGCTCCCAGTGCTGCCTTCAGCCCTGAGTTGGTGCTGCTCAGCTCCCTGACATGGCCACAGTGGTGTGTGAGAGACAAAGCTCTGGAGATTGTGGAGTGCTGGTATACACAGAGCTCCATCCTCTCTGCCTTCTCCAGGTGTCCAAGCTTATCCAGCAGGGACCTTCTTGCCAGCCCTGAGTCACAGTAGCTATTTAACATAGAAACTGGTTCTCACCCTGGGAAAATGTAGGTCTGGGAACATGAAGTGGATAAAAAGTTGGAGGTGGATTTCCCTGGAAAGATCATGATGCATGGCACTGCGCAAGAGGTGGATTTCCCTGGAAAGATCATGATGCATGGCACTGCGCAAGAGGTGGATTTCCCTGGAAAGATCATGGTGCATGGCACTGCATAAGAGGTGGATTTCCCTGGAAAGATCATGATGCATGGAACTGCATAAGGGCACATGCATAAGGTCATGATGCATGGCACTGTTAAACACCCGTGTAGAGTCAATGAGGTGCAGATCTTTACATTCCTCTCTGAGACTGAGATTTGCTGTTGAAATTCTGTCATCTTTCTAACTTGTAACGTATAAATTTTAGTATACCCACATTATTGTTTCTTTACCTCGGATCTTTGCTTTGATGCAAGCAACAAAATTAGTTAATCAATAGATTTTGTTTAAAGGAAAAAGCAGCTATGAATATTCAGCAGGTGTAAAAATGCTCTTGAGATTGCCATCTAATAGAGGTGAAATAAAAAGTAGAAGCTGATTAGAATTCCAGAAAATGGGATATTCATCTATTTATAGGAATTCGAGTCTTTATATGCCAGGTTTTATAATTTAGTGTTCAGAACACCCTTGATTTTAAGCACTTCTGGAAAAATCATTAAATGAAGGAAAAGTAAGAGGAATATTAAAAGAGCCAAATTATGTCAATTTACAAAAGAAAAATGCAGCCAACATGAATTTGCAAAATATAACACTGTGCTGTGTGTGAAATGTGCTCTCATCATTGCTGAAACCTTGCCCCATGCCAGGGACTTACTGTCTCCAGCACAGACTGATGTCCTAAGCATGAGGTGCAATGGCACTTTTCATGGTGCGTCTTTTTCATCTTCATGGTCATTTTCAATGAAAGTGCCTCCTCAGCTTTTTCTTTTGTATCTTTTTTCTTGCATTCTTTTTGTATTTGAATGCTCTTGCCTATCCCATTTCTAACTCCTTTCCTTTGGTGAACATTTGTAGGATTTGTGACATGAAGGTGATCTTTGGCTGCTGCGAAAATGTAAAAGAAAGTTTCAGGACTTCCACTTCTATGGAGATACATTAAACAGCTCCTGACATTGTGGGAGATGTGGAAACCCTCAGGGAATTGTTGTACCCTGTGTTTGGTTATATTAGAAATACCCTGCATTTAACTTTTAAAATCTAAACATGTACAAATTATGAAATTAATGGCTATTATAGGGTGACATACTCAATATCACATTGAAAATGTTGCCTGTTTTTATTTATCTAAGTATGACTATAGCTAGAAAACCATGTCAAGGGTTTTGAGAAGAGGAAAAAAAGGCTCAAAACAACACTAAGTCAAGCTTGATGTTATGTGAGCAGAGCTGGGCTGTTCATGTCAGCACTTGCCATGGTGCTGTTTTCCAACTGATGCGTGTGCCTGACCCTTAATGCCTGTGGATTCAGATGTTGATGCAGGTGCAGTGTGCCTGCCTAAAGTGGAGTGAACCTGTACACTGCATTTTGGTACAATTTCACTTACAGGTGAAGGGTGTTCAGGTGCTTTGTAATTACTACTTGCAAATCAGGTCTGTTTGTAGCAGTTCATGTCCTTGTGCTGGAGAAAGCTGTGCACAGGATGGACAGAGCCCCTGCAGGGACAGCAGGGACTGGCAGTAAGTAGGGATGAGAGCACGAGCTGTGAGCATCAGCATTCCTGCCTGCACCATCCCAGAGGAGATGATGTCCAGTGACTCATCCTAGGCCAAATCATTCCGTCCAATCGCTGCTCTTGTATTTTCTTGGCGGCAGTATTGGACATGTTTTCAGGCCAGCTTGGCTGTGTTGTCACTGCTGGTGGGAGTGGCCCAAGGAGCTGAGCTCCCACTACAGCCCGGCCAAGGCGAAGGGAAGAGTTCTCCCTGGAGAGCTTAGGGAAAACTCAGCTGCAGCGTCGGCTCCCCCTGTTGGCTCCTCCACTTCAGTGTCTTCTAATTTTTGCTCCTCCAAGCAGCCTATTCTGGGCAACTGCTCAGGATCTGAGCAGAAATTTTGTACACTCAATATTCAGTTTTCAGCAGTGCTTGGTGTAGTTTTGACGTGTAGCAATTTCACTGGCAATGTACCTTGAAAGTCTCAGTTCCTCTGAACTTTCCTGTTTGGGTGCCTGGGGGAATTTTGGAACTAGAAAAATATAAATGTTCACTATTTGGTGTTGAGAAGTCTATTTTGGTGAATTAAATTTTTAAAAATGCGGATCCAAGTTCACGTTGTCCTTGTGTTTTGTCATCTGTGTTTTTTCATGTTTCCTTTTAATAATTTAGCCTTCTTGTGGCACACAAAGTGTTTTCACTCCTCTTATCTATGGAGGACTGGCTTGAAGTCTATTTTAACTTGGTGCCTTTCAGGCAGGTGATTTTTTTTTATTGGAAATTAACTGTGGAATGTTTCAGAGGTTCATCACAGGTTTGAAGGATTTAAGTTCAAGCTACTTCCTTTTGCACCAGAGGGAATGTCAGCAGATGTGTTTAGTCTGAGAGCAGGAGGGTGAGCATGGAAAACTTTGTATGAAGAGGTGTGGGTCAAGCAGAGGTAGCCACCAGGGATTGAAATTTCAGAGTGCTGCTTATTAAGGTCTAGAACTGTTATTACTATTACTTGTACTGCTGTAGCATCTGAAAAGTATTTAAAGGGGAGGGGATTTTCAGCAAATAATAATGGAGAAATAGAAATCTTTGTCTAGTAAAAATTGGCATAGCTTAGAGCCACTGAAAACCTTGACTAAAATTTTCTTGTTTGGTTCTGATAGAGCTAGAAGTGTTAAAATGTAATAACTCATAAGAAGATGAAGGTAGCTAGAAAAATAGAAGCAATAAGAATTGGTTTGCAGAAAATAGGATCTGGAGCCATTGAAATGCGATCTGTTGCATTGAAATGCAGCAATTCAGGAGTTGTTGAATTGAATAATCTGGCCAGCACTGTTGGCTATAAGGCACCAAATGCCTGTTAAATTTATACAGCCTAGTCGTGGTAAGCTGATCTTTGGACAAAATTCATCACTGCAAGCAGCCAGTCTGGATTCCTTGCTTATGGAAGTGAGTGAACACATGCGAAGAGTAGGAAAGGTTTCATTGTGCCAGCAGCTTTAGAAGAATTGAATAAAATCAGGAGGGGAAAAAAAGAGCAGTCCATTCAAATGCAGCATCTGAATAGAGGTACTGGCAGCAGTTGTATTTTCTGTGGTGTGTTCCTTGCACTCCTCCAGCAAACCTTCACTGGCTGGCATAGGCAAGTTCAGCTCCCATTAAGCTTAGCAGGAGCTGTGCTTGCTGAACTTGGCCCTCTGCCTTGTAGAAAATTAAATGTGTTGGCAGGTTGGGCAGAGGAAAATATTCTGCTATTTGGGGTGCTGGGCACTTGCAGAAGAGAGAAATTCTCCAAAATTAGGGCTAGCTGGGAGGGCTTAGACAAATTGTGTATTCCTTTTTCCCCCTCAGATAAATTCTGGAAGGCCTGAGAGCTGCACAAACATGGCCACTGGCAGGCACAGCACGCAGGGTGGCCTGTCCTGCTCCTTGGACTTCATGTTCCTGTCTATAATGAGAACTACTCATTCATTTTCCCTTTTATAAGGCAAAGGTTTGACAAGGGACAACAAAGACACAACTTTTTTCTCCAGGTGTCGTGGCCAGACAAGTATGTACACAGTGAAGATTGTAATGTGTATGTGCTCACCACCCCCTTCAGCTCCTGGAAAAGAGTAGATGAATGTGTGATAAGATTCTCAAATCAAGGACTGGCTCTGAGTTATTGAAGTGCAATCATGCCTTCTTTTTCTGAGCTCTGTTTTAGCCCCAACTTGTTCTTTATTTGATTATCCTACTGAATCCATCTCTTAATTTGTGAGAGGAGCTGAGTTCTCCTGGGATTTCATAAATTGAAAATACCCCACTATCCAAATGTCTTGGGACATCAAGTCCTTGTTTTGGAGAGTGAGGTAGTCACTTAGTAGTGTAAACCCCATTACAGATAAATGGGATTCAGAGTTGCTCGTGCCTGTTTTTTTATTTAAATTGAAATTTGGTCTCCTGCTAGCGTATGGTCACTTTGTGTGCTCCTTGAAATTGTGCCTAAAATAAAGCAGTCCTGTTAGAGGCTGGTATTCCTTGTGTGGTATGACGACTTACTTTTGAAGTGGACTGAATTATATTAACTAGAGTTGCAACACTTCAGTCTCTCTTAGAATGTTTACAATAAAAAAACCTGATGCTGACAAGTGTTGTGGAGAGTATTTATTCTCCTGCTGTGGATTAAACAATTGATTCTGGAAGATTAAAATGCCCTACCTGCCTTCTTGCACACTTCTGTTTTGCCATGTCAAACAATAGAAAATGAATACCGCGCTTCCCTCTATCTAATTGAATAATTTACTGTAAATAGCTGTCATTTACTTTAGAGCAGTAGGGGATCATTAGCCAAATGGATGTGAGTAAGTCATGCCTTTAATGCGTTAGAGGGGCCTAAAATGGAATCATCTAAATGGGACCATCAATACAGCAATGCTGAATTAAGTCAGAGGCACTTAAAGCTTTAAGTCCTCTTTCTTGTAAATTACATGTTCCCTCAGAAGAAAGATAATCAAGAACTTGCATCAAATATGGCATCTTTGTTTCGAAGCTTTATTTTTGATGAATAAAATAGTACAATTTAGATGACGTGATTGGTAGGTATAACTGTGTTTTGGATTTCCCTCCTTTTAATTACATCCCTTCCTTAATGATCGAAGCCTTCCTGCTCGCAAGCAGCTACTTGTGCTGACTAATATTGGCACTACTCTGTGAATAAGTAAGATGAGCAGGTAATAAAATATATTTTCTTGACTTTTATGGGTATATGGCCTGATAATTACTTGCAGAAGCTGGTGTTTTGTATATGTAATTTTAGAAAGGTCCCAGTCAATCTTAACTCCTAAATGTACAATAAGTTTTTGGCTTATTTCACCACTGAAGTCAGTGGCAGGGCTGTTGGGTACTTCAATAGATTTTTTCCTCTCATTGACTCCTCGTGACCTCATCTAGTTCTTCCATTCAGTTTTCTGTTATCCTGGAAAATGTTGGTCTTCAAAAGTTAAACAAGAAGTCAAACTTTCAAGGACATCCTAAGAGGAGGATGTAATACAAGTAGTGATTTTCTTGAGGCGCAACAATTAATTTAAAAATTATTATAAATAATTTTAACTTTGGTAGTTTGTGTTATCCATAAGAATTTCCCTTTTGAAGCTGAGGTCTCTTCAACCTCAATGGATCTGTGGCTGTGTGATGCCAGGTTCTGGGTCACAGTGACTTTGTGGGGGCAAGTGGCACGGGTGATACAAAAAAAGCATTGCCCGTCTGAGTTTTGACTTTACAGTTTTTTCTTTCTAAATTTTAGGGGCTCTAAGATGTTAAGCTTCCTGACTTATTTTTCCATGTTTACTCCTTACTGGATCTCTTAGTCATCTTTTGCATGTTTCATGTTTTTACTAAAATCTATTTTTGTGCCTTACGCATTTCACTCTCACAAGTATGAGGTCTGCAATTCCTGGAATTAGATTTGGGCTGATGCTTTAGAATAAAGTTGAGGTTCAAGGGCTGTAAAAAGGCACCCCCAGCCCACACCTTTGCAGACATAATATGTCATGGCACTAAAGAGAATAGAGGAATTTGGAACATTATAATTTCAGAATATGGAGAAAGGTTAAATAATTTTCTGCATAGTTGTGAGAGGATGGTGACGCACCGTGTTGTGAAAAGCAGGATGATTTCTGTGTTTTCATTCCCTGGATGTAACCACTGCCCTATGTTTCCTGTAACTGATTTCTTTTTCCACCCCATCTTACTGAAATGCTTTTCTTTAAAAGGTAAATTCATCTTGTGCTTTGAAACTTTTCAGAATTTGCTTATAAACTGCTTTCCCTTTTATTGGATGAGTCATGAGTCTAAAGCTCTGTCCTGTAGTTCTACCATGAGTAATGCCTAGCATTTTCTTGGGTTCTCCTTTAGAAGACTATTAAATTAAAAGAAGGATCTGTTTTTTGATATCTTAATGGACAATTAGGTTGCTGGGTCTCAGAACTGATTTACATTTACCACTGCAGTAATTTAAATTTTTTTCCTTCAATTTAAGGATGTCACTTTTTTCCTTGCATGTACATGTTGCTGGTCACAGCACTCTATCTTTAAATAAATAAAGATATTTCAGGTTTTGGGTCTGCTGTACAAGTGCTGATTGTGCTTTTGGGGACACTCTTCTCACTGAGGTCTGTGCTGACAGTAGCTAGGAAAGCTGGGCCACGCACATGAGCTTCAAATTACCTATGTGACATTCAAGTCATGGTAAAGAGTACAGATGACATGTGGCTTCAGGATCCTGTTCTTTCACCTGGGCACTGACTGAGAGAGGTCATAGGCTATTGCCCTGAAACCTCTGCTCTGTGTCTTGTCCAGATACTATGAATCTAAAGAAAAAAATTTGTGTGCAAAGTCTCCTGCTATTGGGGCAGACTGTGCCTGGCTGCTCAGATGGCAGATCCTTCCTATGGGATGCCAAGGCACTGGCACATCAGTGGGTGGGCACTGGCAATACCTACCAAGATCTTTGACATGCCTGACCCTCATATTTACTGGTATAATGTAAGTGTAATTGGCACAGGCAGTTCCTTGGATCCAGCTGAGGTAAACACTGGATTGTTGATCGCACCTCTAACCTCAGGCACACTGAAAATAATGAAAGCCACAGGTGCAGGTGGAATGTACACTCTGTCCCCCTGAGGGTTTAGGAACGTGTCTGTTTTCTTGCTGAGGCCAATTAATGCCTTAGGTTGCACTGGAAATACTGGAGATGATGGGTGCTTCAAGATTGGTGGAGTTTTCCGAGGCTGATAATGGAAAATGGAGACAAAGGAAACTCTTGATCATGGAATTATCTCTAGAGGTGGTACATGGGAAAATGCTGGTATTTTAATAGTGTAATGAGCTCTCTGGAGGGATTTTGAGTTTTCTCAGCTACTCTTGCAAATGGGAAATGGGCTGATCCACTGCCCACATAACAGAACAGAAACAGGTCAGAAGACTGAAATTTTCAGGGCAGTGGATCAGCAATGTGACTTCTAAGTTTTTGTACATTTGCAACTGAAACAGTTAATGCCAAATTTCTGGAAATGGAAGTTTATAGAGAACTTTTACACTTACCAGTTTCATGTGTCTGGAGGGTTAACAGTGCAGAAACTTGCATTGAAAATGAGTGAACAGACTGCTTTCCAAATGGGAGTCTAATGTGTCTCTGCTAGACTTGCAGGGAAACAAAGTTCTGTGGCATAGTCATAAGTAAGTGTAAATCTCAAGCTGACATTATGAATAAAAAACCCCTATAGTCACTGTTATATTTTTCTGTGGGGAGGAAAACTAAAATCTGGAATCTGAGCACTCCTAAACCTAATGATGACAAATTCATTGAATTTGGCTGCTAATAGCAAAACTGGCTCTGGGACTTTTCCTTCCAGCTAATTCTGGTATATGTGTCTCTACTTGTGCCATCACAAACTGTTACAACCTCATGATAATAATGGGAAATATTTATCAAAACACTAGCCCTGTTCTGCAAGGAGACTTGTACAGTTTAAAACATAATTTTTCTTTTCTTTCAATATCAATTTTTAGAAAATCATGAGAACAAACAATGCAGCCATCCTGGAACAGACTGTGTAGCAATGCATTGTGTACTCAGACCTTGTGTGCCAGTTCCTTGCGTAATGGGTTACTGAACATCAGCTGATGGATGTGAAGTTGTTGGACTTCTGTAATTTGCTGCATATCTGGGAGTTACCAGTGCAAAAGAAGATACAGGCTGTGACTTGTATACCTGCTGAATTTGAGAGTTTAATAGTTAAAAGTACTGTGACATGGAGTCACTTTTTAGTTGAAGCTGCAAAGGTCCCTACTGAGCTACACTGTTTTCAGGTGTGGCATGGCTGTTCACACACTCATCCAAACTTTACTTCCTAATAGACAATACTCCTCTCCTTATATTTCTTCTTATTACTTTGCCTGTGGTCTCCTCCCCGGCTCCTCCATACTAAAACTTCAGGGTGTGAACTAGGAAGGGGGAAAGATTAAAAAAACAAAACCGGCAACAATGTCAACAAAAACCCCTCAGATTTGAAAAGCTCCAAAGAAAACTGTCCTGTGCAGGGCCAAAATTTGGACTTGATGGTCCCTTCCAACTCATCATATTCTGTGGTTCTATGAACCTCATCACAGTCTACACCTTTGTCATGAGGTGAAGAGGAGGGGCAGGCACTGATCACTCTGGGGACCTCTGGCAGGACCTGAGGAAATGGTCTGAAGTTTTGTCAGGGGAGGTTCAGGTTGGATAGCAGGGAAAGGTTCTTCACCCAGAGGATGGTTGGACAGTGGAACAGGCTCCCCAGGGAAGTGCTTACAGAACAAAACCTGCCAGAGGTCAGGAAAAATTTGGACAATGCTCTTGGCACATGGTGTGACTCTTGGGGATTGTCCCATTGAGGGCCAAAAGTTGGGTTTTGATAATCCTTGGGTCCCTTCCAATCCAGGATATCCCGTGATCCTTACAAAAACTGCCATTCCATCAGATCTGAACTTTTCCTGCTTTGCCTTCTGGAGTTCTGCAGCCAGAAGCTCAGGAGTATTTGGGGCACACAGACTGAGTGCAGCTCATTGGCTTGGATAGGATTTGCACTTTCTGCTCCCACACCCAACTTGATCTCTGGCACAAAAGTAATGTGAGCAGACTGGAAAGTCCTCGGGAGCCTCTGGGTTTCCTTGGAGTTTCTGGATGCGCTCTGCTCACGTTACACCCATCCCCGAGACTCTGGATATGAGAATAATCCTGTAGAGCACTTTTGCCTCCAGCCCTGCTGAGGATTCCCTCTCTGTGATAGTTACAGCTTTTTGGCTCCTCCACTTTTTTTTTTTTGTGCAAAGGACAGAGGAAGAAGAAAATGTCTGGCAATTGGATCCTCTTTGGCAGTGGTTCAAAATTATAAATGAAGTCTTTTGTCCTTACAAATAGAAAAAGCTTGCTGCTGCTTTATGGCTCGTTCTTCGTGTAGAATTATAATGACTAGGTAGCACAGTTTGCTGACAGGCTGTCTGGAAGTGCTAATTGGAGTCAATTAAAGGAAATAAAACCAAGAAATAGAAACTATACTCAGATTTTGCTGTAAGCTCTATGCTCTTGTTTCTTAGTGTATAGGGATTTTCACAACATTGACTTTTTTTCAGCTTTTAGGAAGTTTGTCTACTGGATTTGCTGTGTCTATCTAAAAAAGGCAGGCTTGAAGGTAGAACTTGCAATGTGCATGAAGAGAGCTGGGATCCTTGAAAATATGTAGCTCAACCACATGTGTTTTAGATTTTCTTTGGTGTGTTGGTTCGTCTTGTGTGTTTATTGCCCAATTTGATCTGCTCTTGTATTCCGTTATCTTATTAGCAGGCAGTAACTTTGATCTCTCTCAGCTGCTTTCTTCCCTTTTAACTTTTCTGTAGTTCTCTGATATCCTTGTTTTGCTTTTCACCAATATGTTGTAGAAAGGTGAAAAAATTATGCTGAAGTTGATTGAAAGAAGTAGGAAGTTTACTAGTAGTTCAAAGAGAGAAGTGGTTTAAGGACTAGAGATGACACAATCACAGAAGGCCAAGAATAGCTAACTTTCAGATAAATGTGTGTTTATCTGTACTGGTCTAAGCAGGTCTTAAGATTTTCAGAGTTATGACCAAAAAAGAGCAATTTGATATTAACTCTGTAAAATGATAAACTTCATCACCACTGACAAATATTGTGAAAATACAGCCAGTGTTTACCATGCAATGCCTTGTGATGCCAGTCCAGTACAGCCTTGGCTAGTGTGGGCAATGACCTGAATTAATAATATTGTTTTGCTCCCCTCTGTTAAAATGTCAGATTTGTTTTTCTTTTTTGAGGAATATCAATGTAAATAAAGATGTCTTTTAGACTTCTTGTCTGACTAACAGGAATGGCTATTAAGATGAAATCCTTTCATTACGGGTAATGGTTTGTACACAGAGATGTGCAAATATTGCAGTGAGTTATTTGCGGAGGTGTCTATTCCTTTCCCTTTGAAGTGGTTAAATTCAGTGTTGTCTTCTCTATGCGCTTGTTTATGGTAGTAAACTCTAGAATATTTTGTTTCAATTTTTACTTGCATTATGTTTAACTTTGGGTTAGCCAATTACTTTATTTTTTGCCTCAAGACGGAAAGAAATTCCTTTTATTTCTTTTCATGTTAAGATCCTTTTGGAATTTTTGTATGTTTATAGGGAAAATAATGAATCCTAGCTCCAATTTCATTATGCTTGGAAGATTCACATTGTCTAATAACAGAAGACTGTGATACTCTGTAGGCATTTCTTCTGAGCAGCACAGTCTACACTTCTATGCTTGTACACTCTAAGGTGCAGAAATCTCCTATTTTCCCTTGTGCCCTACACAGTGGCTTGTTGAAAAAACAGCCCTTTAATTTTTGGTCTCTCTACATGGAGACAAGATGTAATCCTGGCTATGGTGTCAGGGGCAAATGAAACCAAAGCAGGGCAACTTCACTTCAGGTAATTTATTGCCAGCACAAACTTTTGACCTCTCATGCCACACTGAGGTCCCCAGCACAGGAGGGATACAGAGCTGCTGGAACGAATCCAGAGGAAGAACACGAAGACTATTACAGGAATGGAACACCTCTCCTGTTAGGAGAGGCTGAGAGAATTGGGATTCCTCAGCCTGGAGGAGAGAAGGCACTGGGGAGACCTTACAGCAGCCTTCCAGTACTGGAAGGGGACCTAAAAGAGAGAGGGACTTTCTACCAAGGCACGTAGGACTAGGAGAAGGGATGATGGCTTTAAACTGAGAACAAGTTTAGATTAAATATTGGGATCAAATTCTTTACTGTGAGGGTGGTGGGACACTGGGAGATGTTGCCCAGAGTTGTGGATGGCTCATCCCTGGAAGTGTTCCAGGCCAGGTTGGACGGAGCTCTGAGCATGCTGGCCTGTTGGAATTACCCCTCAGAATTACGTGGTAGCAGCTTGCATTGCTGCTGCTCTGAGAACCAATAGACATTTTTGTATGGTGATTATTCTGCACAGCATAAAAGGTAAAATATAGCTCTGGAGTGCACTGACCTAACACTTATTATTCAGTTCCTGAACCTCAAAAGTAAATTCTTTTCGAGTGAAATTGCTTCTAAAATGCTAATTGCTGGAAATATGATCACTAATCAGTTTGTTCCCATAATAGTGCCAGCTATAGAAATTGGTCTGCCCCTTTCAGAAGGGGAGATTTTGAAAACTTTGATAAGATCAAAAAAACCCCAAAAGATGCCAAGTGACTGTTCCAGTGGCCTGTTGCCTAAATTAATTTTGATGAAGAAGTCATCAAATCTGTTATGCACTTCTTTATTTCCTTATTTTACACATTTTCACTATGTAATCGATGATGGAGGAACCTCCATTTTTCTAGATATTTTGCTTTTGAAAAGGAAAATTTGTTGAAGACACATTGTAAGAAAACTCATGCCTTGGCAAAAAGACTTACTGTAGGATGTGTGGTGATTGATCTCATCCATTCCTAATCTTGGAGGCAGCTGAATTACCTGGATTAATATATTCTACATATATTTTACTTAGTGTGTTTTGTATGATCCACTATCTAAAATAAAGATATGGAAGGAGCAGTCCAATACATCTTGCTTTTAAAGCAGGATTTTGCCTTGTGGAGATCATAAACAATTTTTTTTTTTAATGTTCGAGGAGGTTTTTAAAACCAGGAAGTGAATTAAGGAATTCCTGTGTATGCAGAGGAATGGTACAGGCTTCAGATTTGTCTTCCACCCTCAAAGATCTACACAATAATATTCCTTGTCTGTAGTTTTCAAGATGGCCTATTTGACTGAGGTAGATCTTTATTTGTTTCTCCTTCTCCATCCCCCTGGATTTTTCCAAGCTACAGATGTGTAAAACAAGGCCAAAATAAGAAATATCTGGAAGAAAAAAGAAATAGCTTAGACTTGACATGGATAACTACATCAGATGTGTGTGTGTGTGTATAAATATATACACACACACTCCAAACCTCCATATATTTTACAATATATGCTTTAAAAATATTTAATGTAATAAAAACTATGATGACTATATAATAATATATATTTTTATAATTTTTAAAATATAAGTGAAATATTAAGAAAATATTTAAATAAATAAATGTANATGTATGTATGTATGTAGTCAAGGACAGGTTGGATGAAGCTGTGGGCATTCTGATCTAGTGGAAGGTATCCCTACTGAAACCCAGGGGGGGTTGGAACTAGATGTTTAAGTCCCTTCCAAAACAAACTGTTTTATGATATGTGAAAATGAATATTTTAAAATACAGAGACTCATTTAAAATGAGAGCCTCTCTCTGTAGAAAGCAGAGAGGAAAAAAGAGGAAGAAATAAAACCCCTCTGTGACTGAGAATGGATTTATGCTTCAGATTGTACTTGAAGTATAAGGAATAAACTATTCAGCAGTGCCTCCTTTCTGATTATTGGTTGTGCAAGAGCTATTGCCATGAATGAATGCCATAGGTAGTGCCTTTTCCCACCTCTCCTTCCTAGTTTTAATTTTGCGTTCTAGGAGTGTGGTCCACAGATCTGTGTGTATGATCCCTTGCTAATACAACCCATTTTAATGCACCATTTGAAGGGCTCTTCATTATTTTTGCTCCTGGTTTTATGGTTTCTTAGATTTGTGACACCCAGCTTAATTTTGAGTTGGCTCTTACTATTGTAATTAATTCATGTCCATATAAACCTCTTATAATGCAGCATGACATGGGATCTTGAGTCCTTAAATGGTTAGTGTGGAAAAACTTCTGATGGGCTGGGGTGTGTTGCTGAAGGACAGTGTATGTATTTACTTTCTGACCTCTCACATAAATGCTGTCAGGATTTTGCTCTTAATTTGATTTGTGGCATTCCATTAACAGTTTTTCTGCCTATAGGAGAATAATAACTAATGATTCCCAGACTCCCAGAATTGTAAAATAAGGGCAAGCACTGTTTGGCAGAAAAGAGATTGTACTTTAGTACAGACAGGAACTGTTCATATTAATCAAGGGGTATCTGGTCTGAAATGACTTTTAGCTAATAACTTCTTATTCTCAGGTTAATCATATTGCTTATAGGTAACATACACTTCTAATTCAAATGATTATTAATAATCAGAGGCTAGATGTGTGGATTTCTGTCTCTCCCTGAAAGAGAAATGATTCTCTTGATTGACCTTATTTTAAGATGTTGTTAGAGTTAAAATTATGATATTAGGATTAGAAAGGCCGTGGAGAAAGTTCATGGATTTGCCTTTTGATTTGAGCCTTTGCAAGGGTGAACACGTGCGCCATGAATGAGCTCAAAAATGTGAATTTAATTGTCTGAAGTTTCAGAGCTTAATTATTAAGGGCATCATTTTGTGATAGAGAACTTTAGGGCCATTAGTAATAGAAGAAAATGAGTCACACTGAGTTCACCTGGAAAACGTGCTGTTACCATGATACTTTTGGGCAAGGACATTGTTCCTAAAAGAATCCTTGTGCTAAAACCCTCCCAGTTTCTAGTTTGTTAAATATAAGCTAACACCTTGAATTGATAGAGAAGAAATTCAAACTGGGAGATTTTACAAGTTGCAATTTGTTTTCCTAGCAGAAATAGCAGGTTTTCAGGGTGCTAAAAGGCACCGTGGCTCTGTAGAAGCTGCTCTCCATTGCTGAACAGACTGGAGCAACAGGAGGCTCCCAGCAGGGAGTTCTTGTAAGGCAGGAGGGGTTTGTGGTGGAACAGAGGGATCACAGCTGCCAGCTGCATCACTCTGCTAATGAGGTGCTACTCAGGTTTCTCCTGCGCTGCCAAGCCTGGTGTAAGTTGGGGTGAGAGTTCTCCTCTAATTTACAGGTGGGCTGTTTGACAATTGCTGAAGATATTTTTAGTGCTCTGTCAGTTGCTGGCAAAGCCCGGTGCCTGTCTGTGACCAAGATCCCTTTTTCTGCCTATGTGGTTTTGGGGACTTTTGGCCATGAAGGTCATGTCCTTTCCTGAGACTCTGCTGATTTCTGAGAGCAAAGCTTTCATGCTCTTTCAGGTGCGATGCTCTGTTCTCTGAGAAAAGCTTTTGGCTGATTGGATTGGATGGGATCGAAATGTGGTTTGTGCTCTGTGTATCTACATCTATTCCTTGAGGAAATAGCATCTCAAAACCTAATTCAGTGTTGAAATCACAAAGAGAGGAATGCAGGACACAGGGCCTGCCGCCTTGAATACATGTAATTCCACATGCACATGCTGCTGAGGGGTCAAACAAATTGTAAGTCAGCATTTACACTGTGATACAAGGCAGATGTAAAGCCCTATATGTGATCTTAAATAAAAGGCTTCATAATAGCCCAAGAATACAATTTTATTATTTCAGTGTGTCAATCAGGCTTCTACCAAAATTAATAATATTGCAAACTATAAGAAGTAGTTTTTGTTTGTTTCGATTTGGGTTTTATTTTTTTTTTCCACAAATTTACTTGGGCAGCATCTCTGACTAGCTGTGGGCCTAATAATTGGTCATGGAAAAAATAACTTTCAGTGGAAAAAAAAATTAGACTCTCTTACAGAGTCTACTGATGTTATCTATTATTATAATTATAGTTAATAAAAGTGAGTGCATGTGTAACAGCTCCATAGTCAAAGTAGAGGACTTTGTTTTTAGGAGTGTTGACTGGAGCTCATCACTGTGTTGTGGATAAAGAGCAGAATCAACTCAAGAGAAGGACTCATCAGCTCTCTCCTAGTCTTTACTAGGAGATACAGTTGTCTTGGTTTTACCTGGAAATGAGAACACTGCAAACAGAGCAATATCTGCCATGGAGCTCTGTAATTGCCCAGCAGGTGGAGGAGGCATTCCAAGCAGGACCAGAAGCCTGTAGCACAAATCACTGGTGTTCCAACCTCACTTGTGATCCTGGGGCTACAGTGGATCCCCTGGCCAAGTGCCAGGGCAGAGAATTTCCTCATGTTGCCAACATTAATTTGGGATTGAAGATTTGAGCTAATATCTAATCATAGTCTTGAGCCAGACGGTTTGGTTAAGATATTGTTGTGGCATTTTGTTATTGCTCCTGGAGCATAAGTAACCTCTAAGTAGGAGTTGATAATGTTTTTAAAGGCTTTCAGACATAATATAAAAGTGTCTTTTGTGGGAAGACAGCATATAAAGACTTGCGTTTTTGTCAGGTTTCTAATTTATAGGGAACAAGGACATGCAGTAATCTAATTTATGTCTGTGTACATTATGTCACTGATCACAAGTAATGGAGTACAAGCAGGTGCTTTGATTTGTATGTGTAGAAATTGGTAGTAGGCTGAGCTCATGGTGAAGGAGATTTGACTTGCCAGAGGAAGCTGAAGCTTTAGATTTGATTTAGTGTTGCTACCATAAGAAGGTAAATCCAGGTCTACTGCTGAGCAGAAAGAGGTGCCATGAAATGTCCATGAAATCTGAAATTCTGCAGGTTAAAATACTGGTTTTTTTGGTCCCTTAAATGACAAGGTTTAGGAGGGAAAATTCATTGTGGAGATTTTTTTATGTGGATGTGTTCATCTTTAAGGGTATCTCCCCTAATTGAAGACAGTCATTATCATGATATTTGGCTGTTTCCAGTAAATGTGATTATACATTTGTTTGCATCTGGTAATCTTAAATGTCTTTAAAAAAGAGAAAATATTCTACTAGTGGAAATGAAGATAGCTCATTTATTCCATTTGTTAGTGGAATCTGTATATCATATACTAAATGCTTTAAATTCTCCCCAACCCCACCCAAAAATAAGCTTGTTTTTCAAATCTTAGTGTGTCACAGGAGCAGAAGAATACATACTAATGTTTTATACTTGGGCATATGAACCTTCAGTCAAAACCTGTGAAATAACTGCAATCTTTTTAAACCACAGACTGCAGTAGCAATTAAATTATTTTTAATGTGGTTTTTTTTTTGGTGTTGGTTTTGGCTTATTTAATAGATTCTTCTCCTATATTTCAATCTTCTTAGTTTATACACTTAAAGAAGGATTACATTAAGTTTGTTATTTCCAGGAAAACCTAGGGGGTAGGGAGGAACACAGGATGACACCATCAGCAGAGCAATCTGGTGCCAACAGTGGACAGAGCATGTGAACCCATTACGTTGGTTGTAATACTTTTATGTGCTCAGGACATTTTTGTGAGATCTTGGGGGAAAAAACAAGGACATGCATTAGTAATGAGATCAGTTTGCTAGGAAAGAGAGCGAGGACCACTCTGTGTCAATTAAGAGCAATTTGGGATTGCAAGTATCTTGAATGCTGGCTGACTCAGCTTGCACAATGCAGCCAATAACCAAATAGCAGAATTTCTCAAGCAGCTACATCAAAACCACTCTGCCTCAGTTGGTGACACAAACAACAGTAATTTCCTGTGTAAAGTATTTTCTCTAGGAGTGAGATCCATTGATCCTAATTTTTTCTTCACATCTAAGAAAGCATAATTTTCCCACTGTTCCTGTCTCCTTGTCCAAATAAATTAATTCCTTCCCCCTTCTTCCTGAGTCATGGATTAATCTTTTCCTTCAAGTACTTGGCCTAAGTTTTTTTCTAGCCATGAGTGTGAATGAAAATGACTTCACCTTTTTTTTGTAGAATAAATCCTCTGATTTTTGCTGTGACCTACAGTATGTAGTGCTCTAATGTTAGGTGAGGCTAATTAAAAGAAGAGGGAAAGAGACACAACTCTTCCTTTTGTGAAAATGAGGAGTCTTTATTCTTCTTTCTTTTTTCTTTTTTTTCTAGTGAAATAAAGTTGGATCCATCTTTTGGTCACTAGGTATAAAGGGAAATCATGGAGGAGAAAGATGCGTGCAGCTTTTAAAATGTATAAAAAATGGAATTGTCTAACATGGAAGGATCAAATACTTCAGTAATTTAGACATCAAGGACCTTTCTGTAAATGTAGTACTTAACAATCCTGAAATCATATTGCAGGATAGTTAGAGCTGGAAGGGACCTCACTTGCATTCTTTCTTACAATAACATGAAGAGTTACTATGATAACCAATAGATTGTTTCCTAGCATTCAAGTTAATATAAAATAAATGAGGCTAAATTAATATCTCAATACTAACTCAGAAGTGTTCAACCCAGATGGCTCTGACCTGTGCAGTAGTCCAGGATCTTCAGGAATATGCAAACCCTTACCTTGTTTATGCTATGAAATGTACTTAATGGCTTTGGTTATCTACTGGAGTTGTGGGGTACCTGTGGAAAAAGGAGACTTTTTATTTGTTTTAGTGAGCTCTCTCCACAGAAGAGCAGGAAAATGCCATGCCAGACTGGGCTGAAGGTGCCTGAGTTTCCCTAGGTTTACTAAATGACTGTTTTCTTTCTAGATCCCAGCCTATGGAGGAGTGCACTTGAGAACAGGATAAATATGGCTTTTAAGGGCGAGGACCACTTAGATTCCCTTTCCTTACCAGTTCAGCGGTAAGTGGTGCACTCTATCATCCAGATTTGAGTGATTAAATTATTCTGAGGCAGCAGCTGCACTTTCCTTTGGGGCTCTGAAGATTCTTAAAAGCTCCTTTTTAAACTCAGGTAGTATTCCTACGAAATTTGTAGCACGAATGTGGAAATTTGAGACGTATTTCTTGAGGCATTTGGGAATTTGTATTCCTGGAGTCTGGTAAATCATGACAGCATTTCTTTGGTGACTCTGCTAACCAAGAGATTTAAAAAAAATCTATCTTTGTGTTGCCATCTAATAGCTGTCTTTGTGCAGTGTAGTTTTGCTTCTAGCCTAATAGTGGTTCCATGAAAAGAAAAAAGAAATCAATAATCTACAGTCATTATGTGACACAACTGGGTTTTTGGTTTTGTTTAGGGGAGGAAGGAGGGTGGTGAGATCTGCTGAACACAGGTAGAGAATCAGAAATAAAAAGGATTTAAATTTCAGTATTTTCCCTAGTCAGATCTAGGAAAATTTCTTCAGGTCAGACTGGAATTCTTTGTTGTAATTAACTTACAATTGTAATTGACATACAATCTGAAAATACAGTGCTTTTCTTCGTTGGTAGTTTGATATTTCTCCACCTCAGTCTGCCAGCAGGTACTTAGATATTTCCATTAAACTCACAGTCACAGTAACACCATCTAAGCAGATTCTCTTCTGGAAGAAACATTGCATAGAGGTATGCCAAGAGCAATGGGTTAGTTAAGACTTGTAGTTGTAGAAAACTAACTGCAAACAGAGCCAAGGGAACAGGTCCTCAGGGTGGGCAAAGGCTGATCCGGGCTGGTGGTGGCAAGATTTGTCTACAATACATAAATGGGGAAATTAGCTCTGGGCTCTCCATGCTAGAAACTGGAAATGTGGAGCAGGAAAAATGCACTTGGAGGTAACAGCAGTACAGAACTGAAAAGCGCTGAATTTTGTAGGCTGGTGGCTTCTAGAAAAGTCAGGTGTGCAATGTTGAGAGAAGCAAAGGGCTGCCATGTTATATGAACAAAACCACCCTACAAGCACTCTGAAGGGTTTTGGAAAAGTCCCATATAGCAAACATTGTTTAGACAAACGGCTTGACTCAGCAGGGTAATTCTCTATAGAGAAATTTAAAAATAAATAAGTGCTCTCCCTCACCCACAATAAAATATAAAGCTCCTATTTTTTTGTTTTTATTTTGAGAAAGAATTTTTTTTTTCCTGCAGATGAGGATTATTTCAGATAAAGGCCCTGCAAGAAATGGGCAGACTGAAGCTGTCACTGGTCAGAAAGGTGAAGGCTCAGGGAAGGCTGGAACTGAAAATAAGGAGTTTTTATGCTAAGTATTCAACAGAAAAAACATGGAATAGACCAGATAAAGTTCAGGAGCTGTACCAAATGCTCTTTTTGATTATTAAAAAAACCAACAAAACCCACTCAACATAATAGCTTTTCCAAAGAAATGGAATTTTTATGAGATTAAGTAATTTTTCTGGGTTGGAAAAAGGAGTGATATGGCTCCTATAGGGCATTTAAAAGGATTAAGGGAATTTTCAAAATATCAAGATTTAAATATTATTAATTCTTTATTGCCCCTGTAGCCTAGGCAAGGATTTATGACTGCCTCAGGATTCCAGTTCATGTTCCTGCTCTTTGTGAGAGGGGCTTGAATTAACTTCTTGTGTCCTGTCACAGGGGAAAGGTAACTCAAATCCAACTGAGGTTAATCCTGTGTAGGATCACAATCATGCCTTGCTGCATGGTGAGGTGATAATCTTTCAGAAGTAAAAACAGGCAGGCCCCTAAGCAAAAATATCTGTTTCAACAGGAAAAGTGTACCATAAATATGCAAACAGACTCCAAGAGATTCCACAGTGGTCATTGGAGTCAACAGTTATGTTGGCTATATAAGGAATTTAAAACTGGGGCCTTAAACGAAATCTGTGCTTCATGAATTGTTGTTTACACTCTTTCCTTAGATTTTATGGGAAATCACAACTTGTATTGGATTCTCTAGAGTATTGAGTCACTGTGTTAATGGTTTTCTAACACAGTCAGAGCTGCTGTCTCTAATTGACATCTAGACTGTTGTGAATACAGTATTTAAAGCTATGCAGTATCCTGAGGAAAAACAAATTGTTGTTTCAGAAACTTTATTTTCTATTTCAGTGAGTTAGGAACTCCGCTAGGAGTTAGTTCAGTTCTGCTAGGAACTGAAGTGATGGTTTTGTCTCTGAGAGAAAACAATTGGAAATAGGTCACTTTCATAAAGGAGCAATTTGCTTAGTCTCCAAAAGCTGTATTCTCATGTAAAGCACCCTGCAGGACCATAAAAATTATCTGTTTTCATCAGTGAGGGCGAGTTCACTATAGCATGTGAAGTGTGTGTGTATTCCTTAGAGATGCATATAACCCCATTCTGAAATAGCTATTCTGATGTAGCTTTGGGCAAATGTCAGTATCCTGTCCTTATCTTTATAAGAGATCATGAGGTTTTACATTGCCTTTTCCATCTGGAATAAAACTTACCTTTCACTTATGCCCCTGCCCTTCGTCCTGTGTAATGAAAGTTCGTTGGCCTTCTTGTTTTCTGTGAGTTGAAATGTAGTTTATAACAGGCTTTTTTTCATTGTATACTTTGGGGTTTTATACTTTCCAGACTGGATGGTATGGTAAACTAAACTTAAGACAGTGCTGAATCTGAAGTCACTCAACTAAACACACAGTATTCATCACCAAAAGTGAAATAGGATGCTGTTTTAGCTTCTTGGATTATGTGTTCAGTTTAGGACTGCAATTGGACAAATGCAGTATAATTAGAATTTTTTTTAAAAGAATAAATGATCATCTTTTATCAAAATTAGGTTAAAAAACCCAATCACAATTTTCATCACCAACTTCCCTTCTCCATAAAAACCTCCCAACCCCTAAACAGTAACCAAGTAAAACCAAAATAAAATTAACAAAACAAACTGAAGAAAAACGTAATCCTGAATATGAGTCAGAAATGTGCACTAGCAGCTTATGGAACCAGTTGGGCTGCATCAAAAGAAGTGTGATGGGCTCGGAACAACCTGGTCTAGTGGAAGATATCCCTGCCCATGGCAGGTGGGATGGAACCAGATCATCTTTAAAGATGCTTCCAACCCAAACCATTCCATGAATTGATAAAAATAGCTTGCTGGTTTTCAGGTAGCAAAATAAAGCTACTTCCAGAACTCTAGAAGCATCCATGAAGGGCTGGGCTCCATGGCTTTTTTTCACAACTCTGTTGAGTACATTTGCTCAACACTGTTGAGCAAACGTACTCAACAGTACTCAGTACTGTTGAGTACATTTGCTGCTTGCCCAGTGGGGATAGAAGTACTACTTGAAATGATGTAGAAACCTTTATGGAAATAGAAGGAAAAAAAAATTATGTTTGATATTAATTGGAATTTAGATAATACTTGTTGAAAGCTGTGACTTGAAACAGAAGCAAGAGAAAATCATGACTTTATACTGCAGGAATTGAATTGATTCTGCTTGTTTCTCTGCCTAATCAGGATGACAAATTTGTAGAACTTTATGGAACATATGGACATATGAGATGAAAAACAGATGGGTCTATAGTCCCAGAAGTGAATATTGTTTAAAAGAAAAAAAAAAAAAGGAAAGAAGAAGGAAAAAAGCCCACCCCATTATAAAGTGAGAGGATTTCGACCTGATCAGGAACTGAATTGTTTCAGGGACCATTCACATAATATTTTGCATCTACTTTTAGAGCTCCCTGTGGCCTCTAGACAGCTGAAAAGAGTTATTTTGTGGGGTAAGACATGTGCAGAACCTTTCAATGGGTTTAATATTGTGTTCATATGGAGCTAGCAGGAAAAGAATTAATCCATCCATTGGCATATCTCTGCAGACTGTCTAAATTTTCTCAGTACTCAATATGCAATTTAGTGCTCTGAATCAAAGGCAGTGACATTTTGTTATCCTGTCATAGAAAGTGAATTCTAACTAAAATGGCTTTTTTTTTTCCTTTGAGCTTGCTAATAATGTCTTGCCCCCTGTATTCTGTAGGAGATTGGAATCTGTAAGTTTTGATGCCATTGTTTTACTGGCCCTGAATTTTGGCNATTTTGCGTCTACTTTTAGAGCTCCCTGTGGCCTTTAGACAGCTGAAAAGAGTTATTTTGTGGGGTAAGACATGTGCAGAACCTCTCAATGGGTTTAATATTGTGTTCATATGGAGCTAGCAGGAAAAGAATGGATC
Source organism: Cyanoderma ruficeps (assembly GCA_008694505.1). Lineage (NCBI taxonomy): Eukaryota > Metazoa > Chordata > Aves > Passeriformes > Timaliidae > Cyanoderma > Cyanoderma ruficeps. The sequence continues at coordinate 2,126,983 of VZDJ01007753.1, forward strand.
CATCCATTGGCATATCTCTGCAGACTGTCTAAAATTTCTCAGTACTCAATATGCAATTTAGTGCTCTGAATCAAAGGCAGTGACATTTTGTTATCCTGTCATAGAAAGTGAATTCTAACTAAAATGGCTTTTTTTTTTCCTTTGAGCTTGCTAATAATGTCTTGCCCCCTGTATTCTGTAGGAGATTGGAATCTGTAAGTTTTGATGCCATTGTTTTACTGGCCCTGAATTTTGGCCAGTGAGCTGTTTGGTTGCATGGTAGTTCATTGAAGTGTTTGCTGTTTCATTATCTACCTATATTCTTAGATGTGAATCCCCAAGTGAAGGATTTCTAGGGACATGATTTCTGTGAATAAACATGAATATAGGTTGCTCTCTTTTTTTTTATCCTGGTCAAATCTTTTTTTAAACCATCTCAGTTCTTCTTCCCTTTCTATTTCCGACCTGTGTGGCTTCTTGTAGTTTGTTGCCACATTCCTTAGTGTTTGCTGTCACCTGATTGTCCTCACTTTTTCTTTTCTTTTTTTAATGGCATTTCTTTTAGTCTTCAGTTATAAGACTGTGCTTCAATTATTAATTCATGAAATCATGTTTAATAAAAGTGCTTTAAAGTGGGATCAGGGACGTCTTCTGTAAGTGCTGAATTCTTTCTATTTCAGTTTCCTACAGCGTTTCCTGACAACTAAGGGTTTGTTCTGGATTTCTGGCTTTTCCCACCTGTGTCTGCAAACTGAACTTCCTGTCTAACAAGAACTCAATGAAAAACAAAGAAAACAACATTTGTATTTCTGGTTTTTGTCTTTCACAAGCTACTTGCTGTGCATAGATCTTGCCCCGTTAATTACAATCCTACATTCCTTATGATCGGTTTTATTTGTATTACGTCAGGAACTTTGTTGTTGTGCCTCTTTGAAAGTTGTCAGAAAAAGACTGCGGGAACTCTAGAAGAAAAAAGAAGCAAGTTATTTGTAATATAAGAGCCAGAGCAGAAAATTTTCAGAGTTCCAAGTTCAGTGTTCTTACTTGGCTCTATGAGTCGCTGCTTTGCATTTTTAAAAAACCATTTGAGAATGGATTGCTTGCTGGGGAATTGAAGATGTGTTTGGAAAAACTTCCTTTTGCAACAGGCTGTGGAATAGATTATGATAGAAGAAAGGAGGGGGCTTTGCCAATAATGCAATAAAATTACTTTCTAGTGACAAGAAATTAAATCAGTTATTGCATAGCTCAAGACACTAATGATACCTCATTTAGCGACCTTGTATTCCTTTCCTTTCACTCAGTTTACCCTACAACAATTCAGCAAATAATTTTATAGCTTCAGAAACAGAGCTCACCTTACTATGAAGTATTTTTTACTTCAGTGTTTTATATTGTACCTGTAACCAAACTGAAAGCTGAGTTTTTTGTACTGAGTTTTGATGGTGGCTGTAAAAAGGATTTGTGAATCTGTATGGTTCTTCTGGGAAGGATTTTCAGGCACACTAGCTAAGTCCAAAGGGTGATGTTAGTAAAGCAGCAACTATTGATTTGCCATCATTTGGAGGCATTCATGAGGAATATGAACTCAACAGATTTTTTTTTCTTTAAATTTGTGGGTAAAATATCTCTGCTCCTCTATTCAGGATGTTTAAATGTAGGTCAGCAGTTTAGCTAGTGAGCAGCAAAAATAATTGCATTTCACTTGTACTTTGGGCATTTTTGGGGTCTGTAAGTCTGCCAGAATGCAAGATATTTCCTAACCTCTGCCTTCCCATGGTTTTATCATTACATCTTTATATTTAGTTGTATAATGTGCTGTAGAAATATGTTATACAACTTCCCAGAGTTATGCTGTAAAATATTGTATGTTGAACTGTAGAAGTCACAAGAGAATTTTGGCTTTTAACCTGAAGGAGATTTGAGTTTGTCCACTATAATGATTGTGAAGTTATGGTGACTTTAAAATGTGAACAAATTGATGAATTTAAACAATTTGTCTGACTGGCCTCGCTAGACCTTTCCTTCATTAAACTTGCTATTTCATATTTGTGGCTTGCTGTTGCTTGGAAAATACTTTTAAAAGATCAAGAACCATCTTTCATCCTTGAAGAGAATTAAGAGTTTATTCTGAATCCCTTGTAATGGTCACTAATGTTTCACAGCATGTGGCACACAAGCACTGCAAAGAGCTCAAGGTAGTGTTGGTGTAGCGTTTATTATGGAAGAAACTCTTCCTATTATTTTGAGAATGCTTATTTTTGAAATGTGGGATTTTATTGAGGAGGCTCTTCTCTTTTTGTGTCTTAGAGAAAGAGCAATTGCTGTCTGAACAGTGAATGTCTTGTGTTCAGGCCTTGGTGTCCTTTTCAGAAATTAATTTTAATGAACCCTCAAATTAATGTCTTTGAAATCAGTGACAGGATTGTGCCCGAATGTTAGGTTGCCTTATCTGCTAGGCATGGATGATAGGTTCTGACTGCATCTTCACAAGCATTGCATCAAGTTTTTATTGTTGACATCACGTTAGTAATCCTGTCAACTTTACATTCTGTATCTTGCTCTTCTAGCCATTGGTGTATGGTTTTGACTCCATGGTTTGTGCCTCTCCGCTTTCACTGATGCTAGTGAAACAACCAATTGTCAGACAATTCAGATGTTGTTTGTGGTCTTTGTTTATTTGAATTCTCATCTTCATCACACTTATTTTTTCTTTAGCACATTTCAGAACAGATGCTGAGCAAGTTAAACATTTGCCACCACTCCTGTTGGAGTGCTGTTTTCAGAAGACAGGCTTGCTGGTTATTTCTGTGTTAAATTGAAGGTTTTACCATAAACATGGAAGCCTTCTTTCCTGTTTGTTAATCTAGCAACATGAGTGATGCATTAACCACCATTGCTTTTTAGTTCATTGGTGGTGTCCCATAAATTCGCTCTCTCTCCAAAAAAAAAAAAANAAAAAAAAAAGAAAGAGTGGGAAAGTCAAAACCTGAATCTTTAATTTTGGTGCAATGCTAAGTGAAGTACATAGGTATCTTGCTTATTTGTCAAACATCCTTTGAAAAAACCTCCTAAAATCCTACAATTACCTCTCTTTTGATTGATTTGCTGTGCAGTCATAGTACACTTTTATGTCCTAATGTTTCAGCCATGGGTAGCTGCTAGAAATCAGTCTTGACTTCTGCATTGTCTTTGTGAGCTTCCTGGTGTTAAATAATCCTGAGCCTGAACTCCAAGTGTACACCTTCTGAACCCAACCTATTTGCTGTGGGGATGGGACATGCAAAAAGAACCTCTCCCAGCAAAAAAAAAAACCCATATCAAGTTCCCATGGTGGTCTGGTCCTGTCCTGCTCCGATAATTTGGTCATGTAGGGAAGAACTTGCAAGTTAGAACCTTTAGGATGGCAAGGTTAGGTAGTATTATCTGTAAACAGTGCATTTTACAAGGAAAACACAGAGCCTGCAGTGTCTAATCTTTACCTTCTTTACTTTCCAAGTCTTTCTGAACTTTGAAAATTATAATAAAGACTGTGTTTTTGCTTTTCTTTTTACAACATGAAGTTATTAGTTACTTGTTTTTCTGAGACAGTTTGACTTTCTATGCAACTTTATATAGGTCAGCTAATCTGAAATTAGTATTCTTGATGGCCTAATATTGGAAACAATGGTATGATTTTTTTTTTNTTGTGAGCTTCCTGGTGTTAAATAATCCTGAGTCTGAACTCCAAGTGTACACCTTCTGAACCCAACCTATTTGCTGTGGGGAGGGGACATGCAAAAGGAACCTCTCTCAGCAAAAAAAAAAAAACCCTATCAAGTTCCCATGGTGGTCTGGTCCTGTCCTGCTCTGATAATTTGGTCATGGGAAGAACTTGGAAGTTAGAACCTTTAGGATGGCAAGGTTAGGTAGTATTATCTGTAAACAGTGCATTTTACAAGGAAAACACACAGCCTGCAGTGTCTAATCTTTACCTTCTTTACTTTCCAAGTCTTTCTGAACTTTGAAAATTATAATAAAGACTGTGTTTTTGCTTTTCTTTTTACAACATGAAGTTATTAGTTACTTGTTTTACTGAGACACTTTGACTTTCTATGCAACTTTATATATGTCAGCTAATCTGAATTTAGTATTCTTGATGGCCTAATATTGGAAACAATGGTATGATTTTTTTTTTTTGGCAGGGAATCATTTTTTTGGCTGAGACACCACCTGTGAACTAAAAGAGAAAATGCTATTGTTAATGCTAGAGGAGTTAAAAAGTGTAAATTATTATCATAATAGGTAGATTATACTCAAATCAAATGGCATGCCATGGAACCAAAAATTCCATAATTTTCTCTCCTTTCAGCAGTTAGGCCAGGCCATATTGCTTTTATCATTACATTGGTAATGTAGCTGGAATTATTCTAGTTAGTCCTGGAAGGAAATTAAGGATGAAATCTTGTTTTTTGCTTAATAAATCCAATATATCTTTCCTGTACGAAATTCAAGCTGCTTTGAAGCATTGTAGGGACCTTCCTCTTTACTGTGCTAACAGAGGGAAAAGAACCAAGTCATCCTCCTTAACAAAGATATAACTCTTCATGAAACTTGAAAGCAATGATCAGACTAATGAAGGGATCCTAAAGCTCAAGGAATCAAGTTCACTGAATTAGTTATTGACTTATTCTGAGAAAAGATGATGTTGTCATCTGTCTTCAAAAGGACAGTATGTTTTGTTGAAGCTTTGATTTAGCACTAGATATCATTCCTCCTGATTCTCTCCTGGCTGTAATGCTGATTAATCTTCTTGTCTCAGGCAAACCACTTTACCTTCCCCTGTCTTTGTCTTCCACCTCAGCTGGGGAAACACAAAGGAAGTCATTACCAGCCTATCTCCAGATATTTCTATTTCAGTGGTTCTTATACAGCTCTATGTTGTGTCTTGTCATGCCTGGTCAGCATCCTCCTGAACTGTGGCAGGTGGGAAATGTTGAATATTACCTAACAGCTCCTTACAGTAAATGTAAAGAATATGTTTACCCAGCTTATTCCTTCCGTATGTTACATTTTATCATCATTTTCACAGTGGTGAGTGAGTTCATTAAACTCTCTTTACAACCACGGCCATAACAAAGATAATGAATGAGTACCTGTACCTTGGTATTTTGGATGTCTCTTTCCACAATTAATTTTTTAAAAATTAATTCATTCATTAAAGATGTTTTAATGGTCTTACTACTTCTTGTCTTTTCAGCTGTTTAAGACAAATACTAGTACCATCCTGTGTTAAATACAGTGTTTTTCTCTTCAGTTCATGATTCCTGGGAATTTCTTTCTTATTTAATTGCCTTCTCTCTCTTAATCTGGTTCACTCTTGCCTGGGGGTGGTTGGGAGGATCTTGTAATCTGTTGTTCAGTAGCTTGTAATGAGCAATTTTAAGAAAGCTATAAGGACAATGCTTCAACTTTGTAAATATTTTTGTTTGTTATTTTCCCTTTTTGACAAATAATATAATGATCTTAAAAAATGTGCTGGTTGGTGTGACCCGATTTCTGGTCTCATTAAATTGGCTTGTGTCTGTTAGTGGTTGGGTTCATGAGCTCATATTAACCCTGAGGGATTTAGAGTGCAAACAGGAGTTTAATATTAAAGCTGAAGTGTGACTGTTAACAATTCCAGTTGTTTCGTTTTGCTTCTCACATTATTTCAGAGAATGTGGTAAAGTGAAAATATATATACACATGTAAACATACCTATTGTTTTATTTAGGGCAATATACATAAAGGACTCAATGTAATATTTTACTTGTTTCTAAGGAAACAGGTTTTAATTATCCTGCATGTGCAAACTATACTTCAGGTATTTGAATTTTGCATTTTACTAATTGTTGATACTTTATTGTTGAACTTGGTCCAGGACTGTCATGGAAGTGTAGAAAACATCCACATCAAGAATATAATATTCTCCTCAGCTAAAGTTATGGAAATATTTTTCCAATAACTTAAATGTCAGCAGCGCTGATGTCAGGATAAAGATTAAACAAGAGCATATCAGGGGAAATCTGAGAAAAATATCGAAGGAAAAAAAGAAGAATGGTATCCAAGTAGTTGAGGCTGTTCAACAGATGACACGATAGGGGAAAGCAAACTTTGGGAACTGTCATGGAGCAAAAAATATCTTGTTCAGTATCAGCTGTGCACGAATCAGCATTTTGATTTTGATGTATTAAATGTTACACAACTGAACTCTGGCATAACTGTGATAATGGTAAGGGATGAAAGCAAAGGGCAGGCAAATACTCTAGCTGGAAAGCAGTGAAATTAGCTAATAATGTGTATTTAGATTGTTAACTTTGTCTGCCAGGATCTCAGTGTAAGGGAGCCTTAATTTGTCTGCAGGCTGACTTGAACTCTGGGCCAGAGATTTCTATGCTTTGTGCCATTGATGCTTATTGACCCTATTTACTTTATTTTTGAAACTTTTAAAGTTTAAATTGCAAGTTTCAAAACTAATCCACTTAAAATACTGAAGTTAATATTTCAAGCTTAAAATCTGCCATGGTGGCCTGTCTTTAAGGCTTAAAGGAAGTGACCAATCTGCAGAAGTGAAGAGTCCTTTATTCACCAGTGTTTGAGTTGGTTTCTTAATCTTGAGAATATCACTGAAGTCTTCAGGCTTCCAGATTTCAAGTAGGAATCCTTAACAACTATTATTTTTTAACACTTTCTTATAGTCCAATGTACCTCATGGGAAATCAGGAGGGAGAATTATGGCAGAGCAATATGCCTTCATAATTTTATTTTTACGTTGTTTTGACAGAAACTTCTCTCAGTAGTGGCTCAGACACAAAGCTAATTTTTTCCATCTCATTTAGAAGCAAGCAAACTTTTCTCAAGCCTGTCTTCCTGTGGCACAGTCCCGATGTGGAGGCGTAAGGGCTGTGTTTGTGTTGTGAGAGTGAATCAGGAAGCCATTAGATGGGAGCACTCCTGGCTTAGTCTAATCCCCTATTGCTCTTGGCTAAAGTGTCAGGAGCAACCTGGAAAGCAATCAGCTGCTACTGCCAGGGATAAATAAGATGTTTTGTCCTGCTCCAAAGGGCTGGAATTGTACTGAACGTTCTCTGTTTAACTGCTGGAGGAAAGGTTGATTTCAGTAACTTTGAAAATGTATTCTTTTTGCTTGGTAAAATGTGCAAACAGTCCAACTGACTGAACTGCTGCACCTCTGCCCTGCTGTGAAGGAAGGAGGTATTTTAAAGTGCACATTGGTCCCAGCATTGTTCTACTGGAGTTCTGGTTCCTGCAAATGCAAAATGCTCTGTAAATGCTGAAATTGAAGATTTTTTACAACTTAACAGTTCAATATCAATTTAAATAACAGATTCCACAACAATATTGATGAATTTTCCAGCATCTAAAAAATGATACTTCTCTTTGCTCACCAATTAAATTTCAGTGTGTCTATGTATGTGTTTGTGGAAGAAATAGGGAAGGTTTTTGGAAAGATCTGATATTCTTTCAATTAAAATTTAGGTCAGCATTTGTCTATCCTTTTTAATTTGACACAGAATAAGGATGTATATGACATACATTTAACATACTCATTATACTGCAAAAGCACAGAAAATTTTATTTCAGCTTGATCTTCTATCAAACTTGTGCAGGGTTTTGTGTTTCGAGAAAGAACCCTAAAACTACATTTGGAAGATGCAAAATGGGCTCCAAAAATTTCAGAAACTTATGGCCTTTCTCTGTGTTCTGTTTACTTCTGTCTTTTGTAGGCATTTTTCCAGTGATCCATCCTCTTTGAGGATTATAACTTATTTTTATAACTATATTTTTTACATATAACTTTCTTTCTCTCCCCAGTGTGCCTCCTGAAATGTTTTAGCATTATTGCTCTTTGCACTTTGTATAAACAATGCTCTTGGCAATGACGCTTGAGCTGAGATTTTCTTAGAATTGCTTACAAAGACAGGTTGCAAAGAAAAGCAAAGCTGTGGGGGAGTTGTGTCCCTTTTGGAATCATAGAATGGCTTGAATTGTAAGGGACCTTGAAGATGACCTTGTTCCAACCCCCCAAACAGGGACACGTTCCACTAGGCCAGGTTGCTCAAAGCTCCATCAGGCCTGGCTTTGAACATTGCAGGGATGGGGCATGCACAGCTTCTCTGGGCAACTGTTCCAGTGCCTCATCACCCTCACAGTAAAGAATTTTTTTTCCCAATATATAATCTAAAACTCTCAGTTTGAAGCCATTCCCCTTATCTTGTCATGCTCTTGTAAATAGTGTCTCTCCATCTTTCTTGTGGGTTCCCTTTAGGTATTGGAAATCCACAATTAGGTCACACAGCTTTGACTGTTGTATCACTTTTTCTCCTGCTCATCAGAATTTCATTTGGATCCCCCTCAATGTGTGCTTGCACTTGGACCTGTGCTCATGTTGTAAAATGATGCTCACATGGAGGTCCTGTAAGAAGGCCAGGCGAAGCCACCTCTTGCACTTTTCACATGCCTCTGCTTGTTTCATACTCTGAAGCATTTGCCTTTGGCAAATATGATCACCTCAGCATTAAATGAATCAGGAAAGAGGAAATGGATGTGCCGGAAAGCGCATAATATTTCACAAATGTGATATAGGAACTCTACCTGCTTCCTGCAGGTATATTAACCTTGGTTTTATTTGAACCTATAAAGAGCCTCCAATCACTCTTTCCCCCAGAATAAAACAGTATATAATAAAACAGCTACTTCTCAATTTAGGTCCTTAAGTAATCTATAACTAGAAGTGAGCTTAGTTTTCTATCTCAAAGAGCGTCAGTGGTGAAAACAGCCCATTAACAGCTTTGTGTACATCCCTGCAGCTCATTAGGACAGAGTTTTCTACTTCAATCAGATAAATGTGGTACAGATGAGCTTATTTACTACAGTTGTATAAGAGAAGATATGTTAGGATTTCAGGCATTCTTTTATGTCAGAAATAGTAAAACTTTTTGCTAATAGGCAGCAAAATGCTGCTGTTATCTGCCTTAACACTATTCTCCACGCTTTTTTCTCTGGTTGTTTGGAAGCTGAAAGCTCAGAATGCTGTCACTGTTAGGCACCTGTGCAGGGGGTAACCAAGTGCTTCACTGACCCACTTGTAAAAAAGTCATGAAAGGATATCCTAATCAATGGTAGAGTGACACAGAAATTATTCAGCATGACCTAGAGCATTCCTTTGGGAACATCTTCTTCAGTTTTCAGGAAATATGAAGTTAGAAAGTTGAATGAATTTTGTCTGCCCGTGAAAGGAGATTATTTCTCAACAGCTTAGGTCTGCAAATTAAATAAAAGGGAAATAAGATTTCAAGGATTGGTTATCAAGGTATTGCATATGTTTTTCCCAGAGCTGAATCTGCAGAACAAATTAACTGGAGTTCTGAGTACAGTTGGCTGAGAAATGGTTCTTCTGTTTAAATAGTTGTGATGATAAATGTATTTGTTTTGCCTCTGCATAAAGATGTTTCTTACTTGTTCCACTTAATAATTTGAAACCAGCAGAGGAAAATCTTGCACTGAGAGCTTCCAGCTGTAAGAACCTCTCTCGAATGGGGACTTGAGCAAAGTTCACTATAAATGTTCTAATATTTTTCTGTATAAATATGTATATGTGTATTGATAGGCAAATTTTTCCAGCAGTACTTATTGCATGAGACAAATGTTGGAACAGCAAATATCTAGCAAATGAAATATGAAGTTACAAATGTGTTAAAAACATAACTTAATGATCTGAATGAGGAGATATATGGCCAGATGCTAACCCACAGGTATCCATGTATGCATATTTGTCCACTTTAAATTGGGACTGCAAATTAAGTCTGATACATAAAAACTGATCTGATTAAAAAAGAAAAAATAGAGAAAGAGAGAAGAAATGAAATTTCTCAGAAAACAGCCAGCCACTTAAAGATCTCATGTATTAAACAGTGTTTTGGTATGTGATTTGTAGTCCCATGCATCTGGTAGTTCCTTTTTTCCTATGAAGTATCATGACATTTGATTTCAGTTGTGTGTGTGTGGACACAAATAACATAGTGACTTCATTTGCATGTGCCCTGCCCTGGTGTCACTCCTGCTATCACCAACTATCATTCCAGGCAGCTGTGAAGTACAGGAGAATCTAGTTCCAGTAAGGTTATGCTTGGTGCAAAATCCAACCATATATTTAATAGATCAAGGATGCTGTGATGCAAAGGTGATGTTTCATGAATAGAGAAAGAGGATAGTCTCATCCCTCTCCAGTCTCATGAAACCAATGACATTTTTATCATTTTGTCTCAATATTGCTCTTCCAAACCTTACTTATGAGACTTTGACCTGAATAATGCAGTCTGGAATATCTCAAGCCCTCAAAACTTCCAAGTTTATGTCAGATGTCTGTGGGGTTGCAGTAGTGAAAAAAAGATGGGAAGGGAAAAAACATAAGCACACAACTCTGGTTGTCAGTACACATCTGACAAAATACAGACAGAAAATATTTAATGATGTTTTTACTGATCCAGTTGGAGTAAGTTTGCAGCATGTAGTATTGATTCCCCTTCACCCCTGCATCCCACACAGAGAACTGAATGTAACTTTAAAGTGTGAAATTGTGGTGAACTGCTCTTGTCTAGCTCATGCTTTCTTTATAGTTTTCAATGCATGTTTTTTTGATCAGCCTCAAATAAGTTCATTGGTATTTCTTTTCTGTTCTCCACTGGAAATGGGTAGTCTTTGCCTTCAGTACACAGCAGTAGTGAGAGGCAGGAAACCAGAGACATCATCTTGTTTGGTTTGAGGAACGGAGGTAACTATCAGTGCCTTTTGAAGAATGTGTCTATTCAAATTATTAATTTCTGCAGTATATTGAAGAGGAATGCTGAATTTTTCCCCAGGTAAGAACAGTATAATTGGATCTTGTCATTCTGAATTCAGAAGGAAGGTTCAGCTGCTTTCCTTTTTGTTGGGTAATGTCCAGTCTAAGAATGAATTTAGTGAAATAAAAATTTGGGGGGAGACAGACTGTCCTTGGGTGACTTTATGATGCTTGTATCCCCAGGTGTATGTTCTGTTTATGTTGGATATTATTTGGGACTGGTTCTGTGAGAGGAGGGGGGAAAGAAGAGGTGCACAGTTTGATTGCAGAAACTGCAGTCACTCCTCCACATTCTGCTCCTGGTCTGTGCTTTCTGCAGCATGGACAGACAGCAGGACAGAGATCTCCTGTGCTCTTAGTTTTTAAATAGCTGAGGCAGAGAAGTTCCCAGGACTGTTTTTTCCTTTTTTTTGGGACTGTTTAAACCTGCTTTGAACTGAAAACCCAGCAGAGCACTGGGAGCTCACACTTGCGGCCCACCGGGGCCTTGACATTTTCCAGTGAACCAAGACAGGGACACTAGAGAGAGAAACTACATTTCCCTTCACATTAGAGATGGCCCAAAATACACAGAGTTAAAGCTTGTAAGATGTTTTAAACATAGCATTTGGGTTTCAGAACATTGTTTGAGTCCTTCCAGAAACAGGTGTCAGGTAGGAAGTGGAGTCCAAATTACACGCGCTTTTGGTTGCAATCAATGTGTCAAGTTAGTGCTGAGATTGCTGCCTGAATTTTTGTATTAGTGGCAGCCACGGAAAAGTACATCTTGCTTGAGAATTGAAGCTTGAAAAGCTGTTGAGTAGGTGCTCTGAAAATTTTATGAAGTGATGAAATCCTTTAATAAAGCTAAATTGATTTATCCTTGCACTCTAGATAACAGTAGAACATAGTAATCACATAGAAAACTCTATCTACTTTTTTGCTTCTCTATACAGTGAAGTCAGTTATCTTATTTTATGTTTACTTGATGGCAGCAGATGAGGATTTTTAATCAGACAAAGAGAGCTTTTTTCTTTTCTGTGAAGACCTTATTCATAATACAGGCTGAAAAAGGGAAACTGAAAGAGAATATTCAGTGAATAAGTAACTTTATTTTGTGTGTGTTTCACACATGTATTTTCCATTTGTGAGGAAATTCTGTAATCTCACAGTAATTTGTATGAAATAAATCTCTTTAGCTGAAGTTGATGACAACAACAGACTTAATAGGATACAATATTTCCTTGCTTCCATTTCTGATACATTTTCAAATCCAATTTGCTTGATGTGCTGTTAGGTACCATAAGGGATTATAACAGGACAAAAACCTAGTTTCACTCATCCTTTAATTGTTTTTTTTAATGTAAAATACTGTACTCCCATAAAACATCCATTTATTCATATTTGGTGCCAGAGGCCAATTCATTGAACCTGGGATTTATGATTGCAAAACAACAGTGTTCTCTGCACTTTTACACTCTGTTAACTGTTTTCCAGGCTCTTTCATGGCCACAAAGCATTTATTATTGCTAAATAAATAATTAAGGAGGGATAATTTGTGATTTTCTTTCTTTTTTTTTTTTGGGTGGGGGGGAACATCATTATTCTGTTTTTAATGCACTGCAGAATGTGGAGCCTGCATGCCTTTATGAATCATGGATAGCTCATTTGTGCCAAAGATTCACTGACAATGATCAAACTCTGGTCTTGCTAAATGAAGAGGAATAAATAGATATTCTGCTTCATTCTACTCACAAAGAAAGGGGAAAAGGAAAGAATCTTTATTCTGTGTTTTCTTTTTGTCATAATTTGTAGTATTCTCTCGGTCTGTGTAAAAGCCACTTGGTTCTATCCTTAGGGGTTTGTAATTCTTTTCACTTGCTCCCTTATGAAGGTGCAGACTGACACCTGTGCACTGGGGCTCTTGTCAGCCAGATTTTCTCCCTTCCTTGCTCCTCTTTTACACCTGAAATTACGAGTTGCTGCGAACAGCAGTGAGGTGAAAAGTTCTCGCTAATGAATTATTTCCCAGGAATGAGCAAACTGTGGGATTCCTAACCCACTCATCTTTACTTTTGCCAGGAAACCAGGCTATGTTTGTTTCTTCACCTCATTCAGTCTTGTGAAGGACCTTCCTGAACCCTTGTCTATTTCAGGTCTTGGAATCCAATTGCTTTGGATTTTATGTTTTAATGAGAGTGTTCTAGTTCAGGTATTCTTCACACTTCAGCTGTTGCCCATCATTCAAAAGCAATTCTGTGATAGTAAAAATAGCCATCCATTTCCTTTTTGCTTTTCCTATTTGACCCTCAGAACTCTTCTCAGGATTCTTGGAAAAACTTTAGTTTTTTGCCTTTCTCCACTATTGTGTTACAGTAGCATCTGGAAGCTCCAATCAAGTTGAGAACACTGTGTGCAATCCTCAGTGCAAAACCAAGGAAGTGTCACTTAGGCTAAGCAGAGAAGAGAGTTTAGCAGGAGGTAATAAAACTTCTCAGAATATTAGTAGGAAAGCAAAGAGCAGAGCTCAACTTTTGAAATTTCTGCTTGAATGTATCCACTAGATTGCTCTTTTCCTCTGAGCAAAATTATTGTGGCTGGAAAGCCACACAAGTTTTAAGAAATTCAGCAAATAAAAGTCTGGCTGTGTACAGCCTCCCATCATGTCTGGATAGATAAGTAGAGAAAAATATTGCATTTTTCTTTCTGATATGAAATAAGGCACACAGCTTACAACCTTAACCAAGAGTTACTCAGAAAAGATTGTGGGATTATTACGTTACTGAACTTGTGTGCTCAGTCCAGACCCATGAAAAAAAAGGATTTGTCTGGGTGCCTAAGCCTGTTGGGTGGTGGTTCTTGCAGCATTCTCTCCATTTTGGTACAATACTCATGCTTATGCACATTCTGCATTGCATGTGATGAATTTGTTCTTGAAAAATGAATTTTGTGAAGAGCATTGCTTATAGAATGGAAAGAAATCAAACTTGGAAATAATCCTATCAAGTTCTCCTTTGTTTAAGCAGATGTACAGCCTACACCATGCCTGGGCAGTGTTTCCTTGCATCCCACAGTGCACCCTCCAAACCCTGGAAGTTCAAAGCATTCACTATACTTTCAAATGCCCATTAATACATTCAAGGGATGAAATCCTTTCTTAACTGCAAAGGGTAGGAAAATCTATTGGTACCAGTGAAGAGAGTATTTCTTACAATTCCTTCCTAAAATTATATGGTTTTGAGATTTAATGTTCAATTTAGGAATGGTTTTTCACCAGTGTTTAAGTCATCAGTTTATAACATAAGTAAGCTTTTTTATTATTTACTTTTGTCTTTCTTGCCAGCATTGGATGCCAGTATAAGACTTCATTCTAAACAAACAACTCTGTCTGCATTATTGCTGGAGGAAAGAGAGCTAAACTGCTTTTTCCCTGCTTTCCACTCAAAATATCTATAGCTTCTCTCTGAGCCATCTTCTTCTAAGTTCCCATCTATTTAGCATAGTAAAGTTGTGTTGTTTTCCAGACATGGTCTCTATTTCTATGGTGTTTGTAGTTTGGCCTGTAACAGTAATGCACAGTGCAAGGAAATGGCAGAGTCAAAAGATAAAATTAAGTTGTTTGGTTGCAAGAAAATAATTCTGATGAGTTTATTCCTTTGCTTTAATCTGTTTTATTTTGTTAATGGAACTCTAGGATTTATAACAATTGATACAAAATAGAGGAAATTCTTAATACATTAAACCACAAAGATTTTTGTTAGTGGAGCAAAATAATTTCAAAGGTAGTGAAAGCAGTCTCCTTGTAACTAAACAAAGATTTGCTACAATTCTGTCCATGTGGATGTGAACGCCCCTGTCAGCACAAAGAGTGTTGTCAGGGAAGGCCACTCCTTTCCACGCTTTCCCCAGGAATACTGCGTCGGTCTCTTCTTCTCCAGTGCTGATAAGTGACTTCCCAGAGATGCTATTCCCAGAGACTTAACATCATGATGGTAGCCAACCAAAAGACTTTGTGTATGCACCATCGGATCTGTTGGATCTTTCTCTGCAACGCCAATGTAGGTCTTGTCAGAGCCTCCTGCTTGGCTTCCAGGTCTGCAATTTCCTTCTTCAAGCGTGAGTATAGCAGCCGTAGGCTCGCCTCCTGCTCCTTCAGCCTCTGAAGGATTTCTTCTCCTCTTTCCTTCTCACAAACAATTCCCTTCTCACCAGAGGAGAAGTTCAGCTGTTTGACATCAACAGCTGCCAGCAGCAAAAGAAGCCCCAAGAAGATTCCCAAAGCCATGGCAGGTCCTTCCTTGAAAGAGGAAGAAAGGTGGAATGACCCAAGATTCAGATTCTCAAGAAGAAAAAGAAGCTTCACACTGAAATAAAAGCTTTTGCATCCTTTCTAGCTCCAAAAAAGAGCTGGAGGCCAGAGGTGCTCCTCAGTGTGTGCCTGTTGCGGCAAGTTCCAAACTCAGCTGCCCAAAGAGGCTCCATCAGCATGTGATGAGGAGAAAGGTGTGACATACAGGGAGGCAAAACAGAAATGGCCATGTTTGAGAAGAGAGAAGTCCAGAATTTTAGATGAAAGAGGAGACAAAGTCCCCCCGCAAGCAGGAGGAGGAGGGGCCTAACAAGCTGGTTGCAGGCCGGTGAGGGAGACGTTCCCCAGCTGCTCAGCCAGGCCTCAGGGTGGCTCAGGGCAGGTTGGATACAGCAGGACACTCTGCTGGGAGGCAAGGAGCAATGAAGGGCTGTGAAGGAACTGCTGCTACAGAGCCCACACGCTATCACTTGTTCACGTGAGTTTTAAATCTCAAAAGAGAGAGTTTGTCAGTTTGTCAGGCTCTCCCATTACTCCTGAAGGCCTGAAGATGTTGGAGAGACCTTGGCTGAAGCCAAGGGGCTGGCAGAGGGTCATTTACCTGCAGGTGCCTCTGAGCAGCGGGTGCAGTTGTGCTGCAGCACCTCCGTCTGACACCAACCTTCTCTTGTTGCCTTGGAGACACGCCTAGAGAGGCTGGGTTCCAGGGTCATGGAATTCTAGAGTCCCAGGGTCAAGGAGTCCTACAGTTACTGAATCCTGGGATCCTAGGAAACCACAGATTCTGTGCTGATTTTTTTTTTAAATTGAGATGATGCTAAGCCATCATGTTCCCAAGAACATTCTGCATTTA
Source organism: Cyanoderma ruficeps (assembly GCA_008694505.1). NCBI lineage: Eukaryota > Metazoa > Chordata > Aves > Passeriformes > Timaliidae > Cyanoderma > Cyanoderma ruficeps. The sequence continues at coordinate 2,142,988 of VZDJ01007753.1, forward strand.
TTGTATTTTCAGTCAATTGCTCGTCTCTTCTCCATTCCAATGTGGGTTTATGTTATTGAAAGTCTTTACCCTTGATTCTTTCCCTTGGAGAATTTACTATAAACATCATCAAAAGAATCCTGAGTGCCACACACCCCAGCCTCATTCAAAGTCCACTGAAGCCAGAGGGGGAATTTAATTTCAATTTTAAGGAGTGTTGGAACTATGTTTCCTCGTCCCATTTTGAGCTGGTGATTCACATTTATTGCTAATGTTACAATCCTCAGGTACCCCTGATTGTCACCTAGAAGCCGATGCCATATTATATTTCAGCTGTTCCACAGAAATATGCTTTATAGCAAGGTGGCTCAGAATTCCCATTTTCAGTTGAAAAATACCAGACTATCTTGTGAAAACATTTTTACCTCAAATGTTTTGTGATAAAACACAATACCATCATAAGCAAATCATGATGGAAAAAGTGGTAGTATAGCCCGAGTCTTTGTTTTTAGAAGTTGCTTGAAATGCAGATATGATGTGAGTCTGGCTTTTTTGTGTTGGTTGTAATTATTGAACCTGCTTTGTTTACATTTAAACCTTCAGTTAGCCTGAACGTTTCTTAGGTTCAGCACCTGCACAGAGGAAAATGAAATGCAGCCAGGAACACTAACCACCTAGTTTGGACTCTTTAAAGTGAATGGAAAGAGAAGGACATGTGTCTGAGATAGAAGCAAAACATAATATACAAAAGGAGGAAAATTATTCTATTTAGGCCGCTGAACTTACTAAAAAATTTTGTAGTGACTCCAACAGTAAAATAGCAAAATAAAATGTTTGTATCTAAGAAGTGAGAAAGGGTGAAATAAGATTTAATTGGAGAGGAAAAGCAAGACTTTCTAGTAAGGAGCAGTTAAAGATTTGGAATAAACCAGGAAATGAGATGCCAATACATGAACCTGCCACAGACGCATAGTAATGAATAATCTATCATTCTCTAGGGCAAACAAAATTACTTTATCACTTTCCCTCTGAATAAAGGATGTCAGTGATTATATACATGGTATTTACTATTAAATACATAAAGCTAGAGATTAGACAAAGGGGTAACGACAAAAGGTACCTTTGAAAGTAGAGAATTAGAAGTGGACTTCAAGTATTGAAGAAAAGAGGGGAGTAATTGAAATGCCAATATTATGCACTTGGGGGTTGGGAACTAGAAAGTCTGCAACAACCTGTAGCCTATTCTGTGGAAAAAAAAATAGGAGAAGGACCTACGTATGCTGTTTTATTGAGATGACTGTGACTGCCTTTGCCAGTAAGATGTGGTGATGAAAGCAGGAAGCTCAGTCCTGGGCTGTATGAAATGAGATTTCTGGTGAAGATAAGGTTGTACTAATATCACTCAAAATAATTGTTAGACTTTGTTTTCTATCAAGCACGACATCAAGCCTTTCAGTAAAAAAATAGTTTTACAGGAATAGCAAATCTACTCAAAGCAGGTGTCTGGAAAGGACATAGTTTCATAAAAGGAATCTGAAGAATTTTTGCTTGTCAAGTCTTGCAAATTAGAAGCTGGGAACATGTGTTTGCTTTCTAGAAATGCATTCAAAGATAAAATCTTATTTAAAAGGAAAGATGAAACCAAGTCGGAATTAACTGACTTTTAAGAAACTCAGATTTAAAAAAAAAAAGAAACTTCCAACCAAACTTCCAATGTGATTCTAGAATAGCCATTTAATAGTATGTATTTGAGCCTTCTAAATTATTTTAGAGTGATTTTTAAGCCATTTATGAGCAAATTGTCTGATCTGGTTCCTTCTAGTATCAGACGTGTAGGTTTGATGGCATAAGATTTCCTTTTCCACCTTCTGACTTTCACAGAAATACATAAACCTGTGCACAAATATTGATTTTTTTTTTGACTGGAAACTGCTTTCTTATTACATTGAGACCACCTAAAGTATTTTTGCCAACTCATTCCAGTATTTGTGACACTGTGCTGCTACTTTTAGTCTTTTAAATTTGTCTGTTGAATGGTTAATATTCTGATGGGACTCTTAGGAAAGCCAACATCAGGCTGCCCTTTTCTCACCTTTTTTTGACAGTTTTAGCTGGAGCTGGTGTGTAATAGATGCGAACAGGGGTCTCCAAATTTCTCTAGTCTCCTGAGTGATACTGATCTCATAGCTCCCTGTAAAATGCTTGCTGCTCTCTTCATTAAGTAATCCAAGCTTTACTTAATCAGTAAGGTTAGGACCTTAAATGAGTAAATAGTAGAAGGTGAAAGGCTAATGCTGCTGCTCATAATGCATGTCATAACTCCTCTGAATAAGGCACAGACAGCTGTAGTGTTTGTTATTAAACTACAAATTAAGGCAGATTTGGAGGAAGGAAAGAACAATGTTCAATGAAGCACTAGTGCTATTTTCATGGACTCATGTTAGTCTCCAAATTACTCATTGCTTGTGATTGTGTCTGAGCACTGTCACTGCCTGTGGCCCCAAATTATGTCCAGGGTTGTTTTTCTCCTTTTCACTTTCATTTCTAGTTCTCTCTCTCTGCCAGGTATCACTCTGCTGCAGCATATTGTTCTTATAAGGCCATGAGGAATATTTTCCCCTTCAATACCAAGTCCAGCTTGAGTGTTGGGAAGCAGTGAACCAGGATGAACTCTCTGGAGCAGGTTCTCTCCCGTTGCTGGCCTTGATCACTTTTTTCCTTCATGATTCAGGAAGCATGCCCTGTTATCTGTGGGAGGGAGAACTGTACTCAGGAATTTGCAATTTAAATGTGTGCTGATGGCAACATCCCGTCAAGATTATCAACATGCTTCAGATTTTAAACTCCTGGAAGAATCTGGAAGGAAGTTCTGAGTAGTTTTGTCATGCAATGTTTCCATGAGGCATATTCTTCTTTCTTTGGGCTAAATGAAGTCAAAGGTCATGGATTTTACCATTGCGCACAAATCTCTCAGCTCTGCTACCTCATCTCTCAGGAAAACTATAACTGTTGCACGTTTTTGCAAGCCCCAGGCTGTCATTTGCGAAGAGACTGAGTCTGTACACTGGAGAGCAGTTTGTTATAAATCATCAGGTAATATGCTGAACAAAAGAACCAATATCCTTCACAGAGCTGGGTCAGCGTATTATTTTTTGCCCCATCTGTCATGTCCAAATTTTAGAGTGGCTAAAATTGCCTGTTTCTAAGTCTGGTGGATTCCTTAAGTTGGATCAGAGCTCATTAATTCTGATTTGAGTCCATAACAGTTTGTTAAATCTGAATATGCCAATATCACAGGGTTCAACAAACTTAGTGGTTTTGAAAACTTTCCTTGGTTTACTATCTTATAACAACACTGCAAATGCAATAATATTCACTATTGTATGAATTAATGGTACTATACAAATATAAATTCAACAGACATATTTTGGTTAGTAATCATTGTGACAATATTAACGTGCTCTTTGTTCAACTTTGCCTGAAAAGAGTCCAATTAACAGCCTTATAATGTCATTAACTTTCTGATAGTGGGGCTTTTTTGCATTTTCCTCCTTTCTCTCAGGAAATTATACTCTTTTACTGTGGTCTTTGACTTCTGTGAACTCAATGTCTCATGTGTTTGTCAAGGTAACTATTTTAGCAATTTAATGTGCTAGACAGGAAGTAAAACTCCTCAAAAGGAGCTTGAATAGTGCCTCAGTATCCCTTCAGCTGATGAAGGTTGGATAGGACTGGACCTACTTAAATTATTCCCATGTACAGAAAATCACTATAAGTTTATCCTAAACTTTACATAAACTAATCAGCAAGCTTAGTCTGTGATTTTACAGGGTGACTTCCTTAACTTCTGCAGTGTGCCAGCAATTCTGGGCTGGTATAGTATTTCCAGATATTTTTAGAGGGCAACTTACAGTGAGGATTTCTCAGAAAAATGCAAAGATCTGAGGAGAACACTGGTGCAGCATTTAACACTAAATTATTTATATGGCCTTTTAGAGAGGCCTGATGAAACAACTGTAAGTTCACACGCCATAACTTATATATTACAAGTGATTACTGTGTTTTTACTTTCCTTATAGACTTTTCTACAATGGTGATCTTTGAGTAATTCTGCACTATCCACTAGTGACTTAATTTCGGGAAGTCGTTAGACTTTGGTAACTGTAACAATTGAGTAATCATTGAGGCAAATTAAAATAACCATTTCAATATAGCCTGGCAACTTTTTTTAAAATCTAGAAACTAACTTTTAGCCATGTGCTCTAAAGGTTTAAATAACTCATACTAAAGTCACCTTTTGTCACTGTGAAGTTGGACTGCTAGTGCTCCATTGGAAAAGAAGTAGGTAAAATTAAGAGGGGGAAAAAAAAGAATACCCTGCAAACCATCTGGCTCTACTTTTATCTTGCCACATCAAGTACAAAACCTAAATATTTGTAGGATTCTATTACCTTAGGAATGATCTACACAGTAAGTGCACTCACTTAAAAAACAGGAATCTGATTCTTATCTACCTTAAAGCTACTCTGTGTTTTTTTAAGCTGTCTTTCCAGTTAGCTCTACAAATTTTTGCCCAAATCAGTGCAAATACAATATCGTGTATCTACAGGGATCTTTTATGTGATTAATATCATGTAAAACAATTGAAAATAAATGAGCACTGTCTCTATGGCTCTTCACTCTCTCCTTCCACTGAGGGTTGAGTTCTGCTGGCCATCGTATTGATGTGGAAATTGGCCCTGGCTATGTTGCATACCCATGAATAATTCTGAAAAGAGGAATTAGAAAAAAATTAGAGATTATTTATGTTCAAAGAGGGAGCTAAATTCATTCAATAAGTTGTTTGTTGCCAATTAATTACCTTCCACTAATCAGAATAATAAATTTGCACACAGTTGTAAGATTTGGCATAGACTTTCACCATAGGCTTATCTGGAAGCAGAACTAAATGCTATCATTAGGATTGGTAATAAATCTGTCATATTAGGTGAAAATGGATAAAAAGGCTAAGAAGCCTTGAAAACATAATTTGACTGAGCAGAAGTCTTTACACTTTATAAATACGACCACTGCAATTATTCACATGAATTGATCAGCTCTGACTTCAACACAATGTTATAAAACATGAAACTTTTGCACTTAGTGAAACTCAGTGCTAAATTGGAGGTATAACTCTTTTTCATGATAACATTTGCAATTTAAAACAGAAGTGTATGTGCTTCAAGATGGAAATTTTAAACAAACAGTCTACTCATTAACTCTTGACTTTTGTATTCATGTAACACCAACATGAGAGAGATCAATCATTTTGATATCAATCTACCTAGTCTATCCCAAAAATCTGGATTCGTTAGTTAACAAACTGCTTAAGGAATGATAGAAAATAGCAAAAAAAAAAAAANAAAAAGGGGGGGGGTGGAGAGGGGGAAGAGATATGTTGGTAAGAGAACTTTGAATATCATATGTCTCTTCTTAGATATTTAGAATAGGACTGTTTTTTAAATGTTTTTATTCTGGATGAAATTTGCCCACAATGTGTTATGTAGTGCAGAAATGTCAATATTAAACGAAGTCCAAACATCTTTTGAAGTAACACACTTCTAACAGGCTCTAAGGTGGCCTCAGCCAGTGACACCAGAGGATTTTTTCAAAATTGCACAATTTTTGAAAGACTATATTTTTTGGCAAGCACACTAGAAATCAGAGTATTCAAATTGCTTGTTACTTAAGTTCAGTTGAGTGCTCTTGAAAACCGTGTCAAATACTTTACAACCTCAATTAAAACAGAATGAATTTTAAGAAATGTTGAAGACTTTCTCTTGAATTTTCTTTTTGCACTGAATCGTTTTTACAACTGTTTTTACATTAAATACTGCTTTTATAATGTAGAGTCTAGATAAATTGCTTTTTTGTCGTACTAAATTCAGTAATTTTAACTTTTGGATAACTACTATCCATCTATGTATCTATACATCTTCCTTTCAAGAAAGAAATCCTAAAGGCACAGGAGCAGGCTGTGCTCATGTGCCAGAAGATGAGCCAGCAGGGGAGAAGACTGGCCTGGTTGAACAGAAAGCCTTGGCTGGAATTCAGGAAAAAAAGGCAAATTTATCACCTTTGGAAGAAAGGGAGAGCCTCTTGTGAGAGCTACAAGGATGCCATGGGCTTATGCAGGGAGAAAATTAGAAGCGCTAAAAGGCAACCAGAATTAATCTGGCTACTGCTGTAAAAAACAATAACAAGTATTTCTTTAAATGAATTGGCAACAAAAGGGTAGGCTAGGGAGGACCTCTCTTTTTATTGGATGTGGGGGGGAAACATGGTGACAGAGGATAAGAAAAGGCTCTGGGTAGCCAATGCCTTCTTGCCTCAATCTTTAATAGTAAGGCCAGATGTTCTACAGCCTCTCAGCCCCCTGAGATGGAAGACAGGGGCAGGGAACAGAATGAAGCCCCCATATTCCAAGGGGGAATGAATGATCACAAAAGTCTACAGGATGGATGGGATTTACCAAAGAGTTTACTGGAGGTCCTGGTAGAAGCGTTCACTGGGCCGCTTTCCATCATTTACCAGCACACCTCTCTGCATGGAGAGGTCCCAGGTGACTGCTTTTTAGCCAGTCTTCCAGAAGGCGCATTCAGGGAGCAACAGGCCTGTCAGCCTGACCTCAGAGCCAGGGAAGGTCATGGAGCAGGCCATCCTGGGTGCCATCATGCATCCCCTCCTGGACAACCAGGGGATCAGACCAGGAGTTCAGGAAAGGCAGGTCCTGCTTGACCAACCTGACCTCCTATGGCAAGGTGACCCACTTAGTGGGTGAGGGAAAGGCTGTAGCTGTTGTCTGTCTGCCTGGACTGCAGTCAAGACCTTGAAAGTGTTTCCCATAGCATTCTGCTGGAGAAACTGGCTGCTCATGGCTTGGATGAATATTGTGTCTGGCAGGACCAGGGCAGGGATTGTCCCTCTGTGCTGGGCGCTGGTGAGGCCACACCTTGAGTGCTGTGTACAGCTCCAGGTCTCTCACTGTAAGAAAGACATTGAGGGGCTGGAGAGAGTCCAAGGAAGGGCAATGGAGCTGGGGAAGGGTCTGGAGCACAAATCTGATGAGGAGCAGCTGTGAGGAATCTGGGTGTGTTCAGCCTGGAAAGAAGGAGGCTGAGGAGGAACATCTCTCTTTTTATTGCTGAAAGAAGGATGGAGCAAGGTGGGCTGATCTCTTCTCCCAAATAAGCAGTGATGGGACAAGAAGAAATGGCCCCCAAGTAACCCAGGGAGGTTTAGATTGAAAATTAGGGAAAATTTCTTCACTGGAAGTGTTGTCAAGCACTGGAATGGACTCCCCATGGAAGTGCTTGGGGCACCATCCCTGGAGGTATTTAAAAGCTGTACAGAAGTTGTGCTTAAGGGCAGGATTAAGTGGTGGACCTGGCAGTGCTGGGTTAATGGTTGGACCTGATGGTGTTAGAAGTCTTTTCCAACCTAAATGATTCTATGATTCTATAAACATCAGGATCTGAGCCAGTTAACCAGATACTTTTGCTAAATTAGAGAGAATTGTGGGAAATCACACAAGTAAGGTCTCAAGTAAGATTTTGCTTGAGCGAATCTAGTTGAATGTATTTAATGATCTGAAAAATAGTAGTAAAAGCAGGACAATACAAGACTGAAAAATGCTAGAAAAAATTATGTGTTAATGAACATGAAGTAGTACATGTGATGTGGTAAAGGGAACTGAAGCACAATTTCTTTCTTCACATGTATAGTGAACTCTACATTGTGTATTATCACTCATGGAAAAGATTCTGAAATCAAAATAAGTGTATTTTCAGAAAGGTAAAAATGAAACAGCTCTCTGGAAAACACTTCAGTAAAAAAAAATAGTTTAAGAATTGCTGGAAAATAGGAACTGTGCAGAAAATGTGTTTCAAATATATAAATTTACCTGAATTTTGTATATTGTGTCCTGTTTTCCCCATCACATCTTGGAACATAGGGAAACTGGAAAAAGCATTTTTGAAAAGGTGGGAAGAGTAAGTGAATGATCAGATAGTTGGAATACTGTCTATATGGGGACAGACTAGATAAACTGAGTTTCTATACCCTGGAAATAAAATAACCCAGAGAAGATGAGGTAGACCAAACAAAAGAATGAATTGCATGAAGAGGGTGAATATAGAACCATCATTTCATTTACAGTGTCTCTTAGAATATAGCAACTAAAGTGTTTGTGTTCATATCTCCAGGCAGCAAGTTTAAAATAAACAATAAAAGACACTTTTTCATACAAAAAAATAAACAATGTGAGACACTGCCACTCGATGTTGCAAAGGCCAAAAGTTTAACTGAGTTCAAAAAGGGATTAATGGCTACTTTTGTTTCATGAATTGTAAAAAACATCCTACTCAGACACAACTGCTGGCTGAGGAAGTTCCTAAACCACTAATTGCCAGAAGATGGGAAGGAGGGGTTGCTCAGCTCTTCCCACACTTCTTATAATCTTTCCTTATGCATCTCCTAATGGGCATTTTGGGACCAGGATAATGGGCTAAACAGAGTTTGTTTGTTTTTTTTTTTGTCTGAACCATTATGGTTGTTTTTATTTTGTAGGCGTAGATTTTTTTTTTCAGTAATGGGGAGACAAAATGGAAATTTCCAACTTGTTTTTTGAGTTCAGTAAATGCCATCTGGAATATGATTCTTAATAGCTAATTAAGGATGATCACACTTTTTTGCTTTCCTCATTTTAATATGTAAAAAACGAGTCTACAATTTCATCTGTGGAATGCTTAAGAAGATTTTCTCTAAATAAAGTGAGATTTGGATAAAGGTGAATCATTTGTGTATCTCATTTGAGTGATAATGATGTGTGTCTAATTTAAAGGACAATGTGTCAGAAAAGCTGACATATTAAGCAGGGGGAGTTTTCTGTCATCTCTAGATGGAGATGAATGGTATTACTTTTTTGCTTTTGTTGTCAGTTAAAGAATACAAAGTTTCAGTGAAAAAATATCCTACATTATACAGTTGTACTTCTGGCAATTAGTAGGAACAGGATGCAAACAAGGAGAGTTTCTTTAAGATCTCTGCTTTTTTTTTTTTCCTTGTACAATCCTTATTACCTTTTTTCCTCTCCTTAGAGTGAAGGATGGCTTTTGGGATTAAAGGAAACATGAATAATTTTTTTTGTTGTTTTGTTTTGGTTTTATTCCTCACTAACTTTCTATTCTAGTTTTTTGTCCATGTGAATTTATAATGTAGTAGTTTATTTCAACTTACTAAACAGAGATTTAATTAATTATCACAGTGCACTTTGGAAATGAAAGATACATTACTCTGTGTCAAATGAGTTTATCCTGTTCTGCATGCGAACTATGCACATTGTTATAAATCATGGTCTCAAACTTCTAAAGATGTTGTTTTTGTTTATTAGGAAACCTTGCTTCAGATCCAAAAAGGCAATAAGGAGACTACACATAGCAAGAAGAAAGTGGGCCTCAATCGATCATGAAATGCAATTACACAATATTCAGAGCTGAGTGAAATAAAGACCTTAAATAGCAGTAGCCTGTAAAGTTTGAAATTAAAAGTAGTTTCATCATATATTGTGAAAAGGGAGATTGGATCAATGAAACTGATCTCTTGTATCTTGTTTGCTGTCAATTTACATGAAATGATACTTGAGGTGAGCCTCCTTTTCCTGTGTATGTAAATACACTTTATTTATTTATGGAATATTACTGGAGTGGTCTGGCAGGAGATTTCTTGAGTTCAACTCGTGCTCACTCTATAAATGGAAGCACAAGAATTGAAAAGGCTTCCACCTGGTCCTCCTTAGCTTAGCTAATGTAATTGCAGATTTTCTTCTAGCAGTAAAGCTTTATATAACAGCACAGAATGCTACTGCTGAGTTGCAATAAATCAGTATCTGAATTAAGAGAATAAGGACTATGATACAAACTTTTTGCCCGTTCTGGTTTAGCATCATAAAAATCTGCACATGTATCCAGAAGGTGGACAACAATCCACTTCACTGTCACAGTAGCTATAGGATACCAATAGAAGTTTGAGAAGAATTGTTAAATCTATTTTCTCTTGCTTTCACTTAATCTAGTTTCTCTTTTACATTCCATCTTCAATTCTTTGGAAACCTTTAGTATGGTTGGGGTGACTATTTAGGTATTTTTATTTTAAGGATCTGGGAACCTTATAAAAAATGTAGGCATTTTCATCTATGACTATGAAATTTGTGACCTCTCAAAAAGATGAGCTCAGAATCAGTTCAACTTCTGCCACAGGTACCACATTTTTTTACTGGCTGGAGGGTGCAAGGGAACAAAATGCAGGCTCACTGCCCTTCTGTCAGGGTATACTTGTCAAGGAACTTTTCAGCCCTACTGGTTTATATCATATTTGTTGTAGCGTAAAAAACACACTTTGGAATTCAGTGTGCAAACTGTACAGAGAACAATGAGATAAAAGGGGGAAGGTAAAGGTCTGGTCAGGAAGTAGAATCCAGCTGAAGTTTAAGAGATTGTGACATGGATGTTGCTGGCAGTATTGCTCTCTACCTTGGTCTGGCTGTGTGAGTTCAGAAGGGCTTTGGGGAGATGTTGCAAGATAAAATTTTATGTTAAGCACTTGATAGGCCAAGTGTCTAGAAAACCCTGACAGTCCCATAAACGACAAGCAAACACATTCATAGCTTTGCTCCTTCTCCACATTAAACTCTGAATGTACAAGAAGCATTTTCCCCAAAAAGCATACTCCAAACTTCTGTTTACTTATCTATAATATCCACTGATTTTTCAGATATAATTTCATAGCAGGCTCTGTGGCATAAAAGTCATTAGAAATCCAGAACCTGTTTTTTGGAATAAAGAGCTAAATGTGTCACTGTGTTACTGCAAGAAAATTGTTCAGTTATTTGCCTTTGGTCAATCAGTTGCAATCTAGTATTGGGTGCAGATGTATGGTTTTGCTGGTGGTTATTCCAAGGTTGTTTGGCTTTACCTCATTCTCCCCTCTCCTTCTCTGCCTTCCAGCATGCACCTGATCCAGGTGGACTCTGTTCAGCGATGGATGGAAGACCTGAAGCTGATGACAGACTGTGAATGTATGTGCATTCTGCAGTCCAAGCCCATCAGCATTGAGAAGGAGGAACAAAATGAACTCATCCTTTCCTCGCAGTACAGCACTTGTGATAACTTGCAGCTTCTGCTAAAGAGAGCTTGGATCATAAGCACGGAGCTGACCAGGATTGCTCAGAAGCTGGAGAAGAACAGGTGGCAGAGGGTCCACAGCATGACAGTGAGAGTCAACTGCCACGTGCGCTCCATGATGAACGAGTACAGCACCTTCTCCAGGAGCTCCTCAGAAGAAATGCACCAGGTGAGAAGATGCCTTAGCTGATCTCATGTTTCTTTCGCTTTTTGAATTTTCATTTTGTTGTAATAATTAAAACTTGCTTTAAACTATCTGTAAGAAACGCTTGCATACTGATACTAGTCCCCTAAGACTTTCTAATCCCTTTTCAGCAATGGAAATAGTCTTGATCCACTTTGGGTCCTATTTTATCATAGGCTATTCTGAATGTTAATAATGTTGACAAATTGCATTGAAAAAATATTTTGCTTTTGCGGACTAGAGCACTAAAGTATTTTGGCACCCATCTGTAGTTCCTTTACATTTAAACTGTAGAAAATGCTATTTTTTTGTTAACCTCAGTTTTATCTCTGTCTGTTTTATTCAGAAAAGTAGATGAAGGGTGTTCATATGAAATATTATGTTTTGAGAGGGTTTTTGATTAACAAACAAGGATTTATTTTTGTAAAGCAATTGTGAGTATGGCTATAACTTTAAACCACTTTTTCTTGCTCTCTCTGCAGCTTGAAAAACTTTTAGTAGACAAGTGTTCAGAATTTACAGCATTCACAGAAAGGTAAATTAAATTTTGTAGTTGAAATATTAATTTTGCTCTTTTATTTTGTTGTTGAACTTCTAATGAGAAGCACAAGTCCACAAGCCCCCTCAATTGTTTGAACTAGGCCACTGTAACTCTGCAAAACTCTCAAAATCTTTGGTGGATGAATCGAGTTGCTTTTACTTAAACTGCATCCTAATAGGATCTGCTGTTGCACAGAGTCTGACACAGATGCAAAGCTGCATGCAAGTGGATTTTTCAGGACTTTTAGACATCAAGGGAGAAAGTCTGGCTGCGACAGATATTGCTGACAAAGTTCTCTTCTAGTTCTGTGGAGTCAGGATTTCAGCTGGTGTAAAAGCTTGGGTTTTGAGACTTGTACTAAGTGCTCCTGTATGAACATATCCAGACATTGTAAATCAAACCAAAAAATAAATACACACTTAAATGTAAATGCACATTCCTTTAGGTTGTGGTTGTAGGTTTACTCATCTCCCTGCACTCTGGAATGCTGAAAATGGAAAATAAAAATCTCTGTAATTCTTCTTGTGCTATTTCCACTTACTGACATAAGTTACCCGTTTCCCCCAGCACAGTTCAATCACTCTTTTTTGGTTTACTTTAAATATTATGCAAGTCATTCTGTTTCAGGGATATCATGAGGGGAAAAACGCCACCTAATTATTAGGATATAACATTTTTTAAGCTCTATTGCTTTTTTGCCAAACCCACACAGCTCACATTTGTGTTTTATATTCTACTATGAGACACATTGATTAATTAATGAGATCCAATCCCAAAGCTTCTGCCCCAAGTCAGCCCTTTCCCTTGTCTTTTTGGCAAAAAATGGATATAGGTGGCTGACAGACAGGTAAAACTGAAAAGGTGACCTGTGTGCAGGTAGAGAGGCTGATCACCCAAACTATATTTTCCACCAGAGTGGCCTGCCTGGGTGGAAGCTGTTTTGACAATACAAATTAACGCATTTCTGTGAGGAAATATTCATTATTTTATTTGACTTGTATAAAGTTTTCCATTTTCATCTCACGTCTTCAATTACAGCCAAATGTCACTGGTTACAGGATAACTGTACTAACTCTGTAAAGGTTAGTTTCTGTATAGAGGGCCAAATTTTCATTTTTGATTTTGATGTTTAGCTCATCTGGGCACACATTTCTTTCTTCATCCTTATCCCGCTATCATTAAACTATGACAAGATAAAGAAATAAAAATTACTGAAAGCCCTTGATTGATCATGAAGGATGGTGGATATGCACAGCTGGAGTTGAAATGCAGGCATCCAAGAGTGAAACTGTCAGCATAAGAGGAAAAGAGCAGTGTTGAACTGTATATACATGCAGCATCTGCAGCAAAATTTGGCCTGCAGTCTGTGAGGTAAATTGTGATCCCAAAATTATTCAGTAGTGTCTGCTATTATCCTTTCATGGTGTATTTACTCTGTGCAGACAAAGCTTTGATTGAAGTATGGAATGATGCTAATGACACAAAGTCCTTGTGAACAGCTGAATTCCAATTATATCCTGTGATTAACACGGCCTATATCTCTGACAATCAGGTCAGTTGCATCTTTTTTCCTTCATTCCTTTTCCATCTCTTTCTTTTCAGGTGCTTACAGACTGAAGATGAAGAGATACTGAAGTCCATGAAATCTTGTGTTAATGAAACACTCACAACCGTTGCCCAATATTTTGGCCAGTTGATAGAGCTGGTTTTAACACAAGAAGCACAGGTTAGTTTATAGTAAAAAAAAACCAAACCAAAACAAAAAGGACTTTCAAAATTGTGGAATCTTGAGGGCAACCATCCATTAAGGATCCAAGGCTGGGCTGGATGTGATTTCTGAGAAATCTGATCTAATGGAAGGTGTCCCTGCTCATGGCAGGGAGATGGCAACTAGATGATTTTAGAGGCCCCTTCCATCCCAAGCCATTCTATAATTCTGTGATTAAGAGGAGGATTAGAATTACAGCTCTCAATTTTCAACAAAATTATGATTGTGACTCAAATATATTGCAATGAGATTTAGGTGTGTGTATTCTCAAAGTCTCCAATAACCTCTAATCCCAAACAAAATTATCTTTTGGCTCACCATGTTACTTATTTTTCCTGATGTCTCTTTCTTGCAAGGCATCTAAATGATGGCTTCTGATTGTCTCTTCCAGCCTTGTCCACTCAGTGATTCTGATTCTGTGAAATACACTGAGTAATTACTCTGAGGCTGCAAATGCATTATTTTTTTTCCATTAAATCATTATTGAAATAATAGCAACTTGCAAGTCTAGCCAACCTATCTGGATCTCCCTTCTTCCCTCTCCTTTTGCATGGTCTGGTCTTTCTCACATATAAAAACTTCAAAAGTAATTCTGCCAAAAAAAATTGTCCATGTTTTAGAGGTGATGTTATGCTGAAATTTTGTGTCGTTGCAGCAGAAAAAGAGGAAAGGACAGGCTTAGTGAACACAAATAGTTAAAAAGTATTTATTACAGTGCCAAAACAAAATTAATGCATGCTGTTGGTTAAACTCTAACATACCCTGATATGTTAAGATGGCAAAAATAGTGGTTTCAGAAACATCCTGTCTCCTTTTAAAGGGTTATTACTAGGAGGTTGAGAATATCGCAAATATATTTGCAGAATTACAGTCAAACTAACAAGCCACTTCCTAACGCTGTTTGGTTGGGATTTATGAGAACTACATGAAATGTATGGGTTGAAGTGTGTAAAAACTTTGTATATTTCAAATCCAGTGAGCAGGTTACCGTTGTTAAGATGTTTATTCTTTTCAGTCTGAAGAGCAATTCTTCACTGCTGATATTTCTGCCTTTGGGGATCTTGGCACCTACTGACACACCTGAAATCCTACTCCCTTTTTCTTTTAAGGGAGTGGAATTACCGACTCCGCATCATCTTGTGCGTATTTGTGTGGCTGAAGGACTTGGATTAGAGCTCATTAACAAAAACAATTTTATGAAGAGTTTTCTGAGCCGTTCAGTCAGGCAATGTGTACACTTCTGCCTTAAAAACACATTGTCTGGGGGTAGTTTCCTGCTCTGAAGCATATGAAGTATCTCTGTGAGAGATTTCAGCTTAAATTGTGTACAGAACTTTTTTTTTATTTCTAATCAGTGTATCAGGATTTAATTCAGGATAGGTTAATATCAAATTGTGAACTCTTAAGCTATGTCTTTTATGGAGCATTTTTCTAATGCATTATTATGGAGCATTTTTCTAATGGTAAAGGTGGAAGAACAGAGCCTCTTAAAGGCAAGGTAATTGAATTTTGTATAAATAACAGTATACAATGTGGGATACTTCCTTGCATTTCTTTTGAAGTTGGATTAAATACAAAAATGCTTACCTTCCTCCTCCTAGGAAATAGAATTCATTATTCTAGTGATTCTACTGTCTTTTTTCAGAAACATAAAATGAAATAGGCTTCATGTTCTTTTCACAGCTGTGCTTCTCTAGAGCTGCAATGACATAAATGCAAAAACAAGATAATTATTTAAAAAAATTAAAAAAAATTAATCTATTTCATAAATTGGATAAATAAACTATATTTCTTTATAAGAATGTTTATATGTCAGCGACGTTTTGAGTGAGAGTAGTAATGAACTCAGAGCCTTAGAAGGTAGTGTAAGAAAGGGTGTAGCAATATTCCTTATAAGTAAGGTGAATCACCATGTGATTCAGCTTCTATACTAACTAAATTAGGTGCCCTCTGAAAATTCTGGTTCAATCCCAGACGAAACATAATAGCAATTTACTAAATAGCTGGAGAGTTCCATACTGAATGTTCTCACACCATTGCCTTACCCTGGTAATGTTTAAAGATCACTATCCTTGGTTTCATCTACTCAAATGCGATGATAAATGTGCGTTGTCAGTCTGACTCCCCCAGGTTTTTTTGTCCTGTATCCCCCAGAACCTGCTGAGGCAGATAGAGCTCTCGGGCAGTCTGTACGTCACGGAGTCAGCCGTCAGCAGTTTGTTCAGCCTTGCCCAGGAAGGGGCTCACCTCTGCCGCATCATAGCCAAGGTAAGGGATGCACGGAGCAATCCAAAGCAAGCTAGCAACACAAGAAACCCATTTCACTGAAGAGCAACAAAATTCACTCAGAGAAACTAATTTCTCTTGTCATGCTTTTGCAAGTCTTACTCCACAGAGTTTACCCCCACAACTACTGCATTACAGGTTTTTTTCCTAAAGAGGATCACATCCCCCCAATCTTTAATTTAATGAAGCCCAATACCTGTGCAAGCAGCTTCAGTAGGATGGTCAGCTCCAGCAGGCTTCTCAGCATTGTTGTGGTTGTCTTTGTGCCACCTGAGATATTGTCAGTCCATAATTTTGGGAACTTTTTTAGTGTCTCTGCTTTTTAGTGTCTCTCCCAGTACTTTTTAAATATCAGCCATGTAAATGGAGTGAAACTTTACAACAGGCTATGGCTGTGGCAGACTGTGCAGACACAGCAAGACCTCTTCAGCTGTGTGTACATAGGGAGTTAGAGTTTAGAAATACTTTGCATTCATTATTATCCTTTTACAGAAGACCCATCATTGCAGTCGCTTTTGTCAGTGTGTGTTCTCCTTTGCTGAGTAGTTGGTGCTAACTTTTGGTATAAATGAGTCATTCTGTCAAGATCCATGACACTGGAAATCCCTGCAGACTTTGCACCTTTGAGGACACTTGGATCTTGAAAATGTGAGAAAGGTGGGACATGGTGTCTTGTTGAGGATAGGATAATCAGGGCATGCAGAAGGAGGAAAACCTCCCTCCCCCAGCTACTGCTCATGGAGTGCTGTGCCAGTTCCTTGTCCTACTCAGAGGCAGGGCTAGACAGCAGTATTTAATTACTTCTACATGCTTTTAGATGGATATTTACACCACAAAAGGTACTCCTCTGCTCTGAAGGCTGAGAACCAGCCAGACTCAGAAACCTGTAGTGGATTCTGTCAACAGCCTGAGAGGTTTGGTTTTTTTCTAAATTGGTATTTGAGCTCCACTCAGTGGCACCCAAAACCAATGTTAAAATGTTGATTATTGAGGAAGTGCAGAATTAACAAATTAAAGAAAATTGTTCTCGGGCTTTTTATCATTTTACAACTTCCATAACAATTTAATTTAGCAGAAGTGAAGTCTGACCTTTCATAAATCACTAAGCTAATATATTGCTAAAACCTGGGTGTGTCACAGGTTTACAACTGAGGAAATGCATCCCCTTATGCAAAGACCCCCTAAGTGGTGTTTGGCTGCCAAATCACAGCGGTGATTGCATCACCTGTCCTATTCCTCTGTCTGCCCTGTGCACTGGGAAATGCATTTGTCCAGACTGACCATTATCCTTCACCCTCTGCTGGGCCTCAGTTACCTGCATCAGCAACCAAGGGGGCAGAGGAACTGTTACAGACCAGAATTTCAAATGGGTAAAAAGCTCTGTTCAGACAAAGAAACTTAACAGCACTGAGCTTTGCTTGGTTTGGAGGGTAACTTGCATCTTTCCAAAAGCTCCCAACGTGAATAAAGCATGTTTTTATTTCTTGTTTGCAGACTTTATGACATTTCCTGGTTTTGACCAGATAACACATGAAATGCTGCTTGTGCTGGAATTCAAGTTTCATTTGTGACAGGTTTCACAATCTCTGGAGCAGAAAGGAAGAGACTGGCACTGGCTTTAGTTAGCTATGACAGTAAAAATTCAGGGTGATTTCAAAACAGAAAGTAAGCAACAAAAAAAATCTCAAACTGTTCTCAGTGTTTATGAGGGTGAAAAAGGATTGAAGCCATGAAAAGATTTCAAAAGCTTTTATAGAATCCATAGTTCCCTTGAGAGCTGTGATAGTATCCTTGATAAAAACTAGCCAGAGAGATTGAGTATTTGTTTACCATGAAAGAAAAATTCAACAAATGTGTCCATGTAACCTTGAACTCTCGCTCTCCATGACGAAGTGTGATTTTGTGGAACACTACTGTTAGGTTTTTTCCTGTCCCAAGCTATAAGTTACAACTCTAAAGCATGCCAATCTTGGATGTGCAAAAAAAAGAACCAAGACAGTGTTGTAAAGCTACAATATTACAGGAGTTGATCTCTCACTTTACATTTTGGTAAGGGTTCCAGTCTCCTTCTCCCCCATCCCCTGCTAATATTTTACAGAAATTAAAAAAGCTTATCAAATGCTCCCCTCTATGCTGAAGCATCACGCATAATTTTATTACACCTACAGGCATTCTTTGACACTTTTTTTTTCAGCATGTAACTCTGTAATCTGATGTGAAAAAATCATGTTGCTGACTCACCCTGGCAGCCAGTAGTAGTTCTCACTAGCTGTCAGAGACATAAAACCTAAGGTCTCTAACAAAAATGAGTAGTAGCATGGACAAGATAAGAAAATTAGCATTACTTGGAGCAAATGGGTTATAAATAATTTGGATTTGTGACAAGCAGAAGAATTGGTAAAAATCTTTTTATGAGTTACAATAAATAGGTCATAGAATGATAAAGAAAATAGTCTCCTTTAAAAAAATCATTTTACTGATGATAGAGTCCAATTTGAACTGTATTGAAGAGAGTGTCATGATAAAAGGCTTGTAAAAGAGAAAGGAATAAAAATGAAGATATTCATACCTCATAACAACCCCCTTGGAGAATATTTGACTATTGGAGTTCCTTATGGCTGTACAGCAGATCACTTGCCCTGAGAAGCTTCTAATGCGTCCTGCCTTACCTTCATTAAATGCCAGTTCCTTTTCTAGCAAGTATTTATGATGAAGGTCTCTTTGGAGATCATCTGTCAAGATAATTATAAATATTGTCAAAGCCTTGATGAGAATTTACTGCACTTTGTGTCATTTCAGGTTGAAACTGCAAAATATTCCACCTTAGAATTAGATGCCTTTTTATTTCCCTTCTTTATTCACTCAACCCACATAGTTTTGGTGATTGTGTTCCAGGTGATTTCATTACCTAAATCTAGCCCTTCCGAACAGCATCCCACAAAATTGAATTCCTGTTAATCCAATATAGGAGAGAAGGAGGTCATCAAGTAGTAAAGCAAGTGTCCCCCTCTTCCTCTAAATGTTTACCCACTTGACCAATTTATGTATGTCCCTGTCAGATGGAATGGTTTGGCATCATTGCAAAAGATACAGGGGATGAATCTTGAAAAAGGTGAATAAATTCAGAGCAGTGCTCTGATCCCAGTGAGGGGACTAGTTTTGACAAGCCATGGAATCAGGCTCAGTATTTTCCACCCGTCCAATATTTCACTTACAGATCTCTTGGTTCATTACTCATGGTCAATATTTTACAGCTTAGTAATGGCACATGGGGCACAAAATAAAGAGTACAGATCTCCTCCTGACAAATGCAGTGATAAATCACTTCCTGTCCATCAAAAGAAAAATCAGGGCACACATTTGGCATAGAAAAGGCTTAAAGCAAATGTGCCAACATCACTTGAGCATTACTAGATTTATCCACAAACTTCTGCTTATTATGGCTAAAGCAGAGGATCAGATCATCCCTGATTCAATTGAACTGTGGGAATATTTAAATTGATAACAAAATTTAAGCAAAAGCCCCCAACAAAACAGTTACCTTTGGCGTGGGAATGACAGTGCAACAGCTTTTCCCATATATTTTTGAGAGATAACTCAATTACTGCCTGTGTGAAATACAAGTATCCTTTTGTGGTAGTAAAAATATGACTGAAACTTTTTTTGTTAATGTACAGCCTCTTTTTTAATTTAAAGGCTCAGAAATATCTTTCTGCACTAGGAAATATATAGCAGTACTAGATATAAAATAACAGTCACATGCACACTTCTTACAATTTCAAAAATAAGCTTTACTCCTAACAAACTTCAGTGAGCCTATTGTTTTCACTGATGCCACAGAAATTCCATATACTTGTGCAAAGACCTGATCTAAAACTTCTCTCTGGAAAATACGTTGAGGAGTTAATTTTGTCCAATTCTGTATGACTTGGTATAAATTTTTTGTTAGACTGGACAGAGGGTTTTGCTTCCTCTATTATTCTCCACTGTATTCAAGCAGAACTAGTACAAAAATATAGAATTCTGAAAATGAGTAAAGTCTGAATTGTAGCCCAGAGGTTTTTAGTCAGTATAACCTGTTGAGCTTTCAAATAATGGCTGAAGAAAAAAGGATTATTTCTGTGAATCTAAAAATATTTTTTAAAATAGTCTACTGAAACAGGCTTTAAAAAAGTGTGTACTTTTCACTCGGTGCATGATTTCAACTATTTTTAATCTACTGCTGTAATCTGAACATTTTAGTCTGAGATCTTTCATCTGTCATCAATAATTTAAATGCTTTTGTCTTTATCATATGTCTGATTCTACATCATATGTGGTCTGCCTGATAGCAAAACATTTTGAAATGAAAAATAATTTAAAAAAACCCCACCACACGAAGTGCAACATTATTGGTACTTATTTAAAAATTTGCATTTGTTATATGAAATTTACTAAAACATATGTTTACAAGCTGTGTTGGAAATTAATTGAGGTTAGCTACTCTAATATGTACTCAAGTCTTTGCCAGTGTAGTATTTAAAGAAAAACTTTTAGGAATGCAAATTTTTTTATTAGAGGATGAAGAGTTGGATTGTATATGTTTAGAATTTGACACCTATTTCCACCCTATTTTCAGTTTCTCTTCAAACATATGACCTTCCCCTTCATAATTTTAGCATTAAGTAAGTTTTGCGTGGAGCTCAGAAATGTAGAGGAACGGGAAATATATTCTAACAAAAAACTATTTTATACTAATAATATGGCTGAAGGATCAGTTAAATGCCACTTTAATTGCCACTTATTGATGGTTCTTTGTCATTTTTGCAGGAATGTCAGGTTTAATTTAAATGGAGCTTGTAGCTGGTAGAAGTCAATCACTTAAGCACACCTCCTGCTGAGGTTGTATTACTTTTTCATCACTTAGTGTACAAGCATTAATCCACTTGAGTTCTCTGTGTGAGCTTAACATCCTCTTTGTTGGTGTTACGATAGCAATTTTGGATAAACTACTAAAGGAATCTGTTACAAACTACTAAAGGAATCTGCTCCCCATCCTAATCTTGATTAAGTACTGAGGAAGCCTCTAGTACTACTTTCCTGATTGCTGTTTTCCCCCTACAGGAAGGAGGTGTTGTTGCTCTCTTTAAGATCTGTCGCCAGGATTGTTTCAGGTGCCTTTATCCCCAGACCCTGAGAACGTTGGCGTCAATTTGCTGTGTAGAGGAAGGGATGCACCAGCTGGAAAAGGTAGGCACTTCAGGATTCCTTACTGACTGTGTTAAAAAATAGGGAAGCCCTGTCTTTAACCTCTTCCAGAAATTGATAATTGGGTTGTGTTTGATACTGTGTTCCATACTATGCTCGTCTTTTCTGAGCTGAACACATTTTCAGTCTTCAAAAAATTAGTCCCAGCAAAAGCATTATCCTATTATCCTTGCACAAATAGGCTTTATAAGTGGGGATAATTTTGTAAAGCAAGTAAGCCGTGTTAGTGACTACATCAAAAAAAAGAGAACAAATTAGAGGAATTATATTTTCTGCACTCTCTAAAGTGTTTAGAAACTCCACTCTTTCAAACTGTCCATAAAAGACAGAAGGTTTTATACCTCTTCAAATCCTTTCCTGATGCTCCTTGTGGTAGTGGTGCAGCTTGTGAGAGTTGTAGTTGCACAGAAAGAAGTGGGACAGATACAGTCATTAGTCAATCAAAAACTGTCTGCTAATCAGTAGTAGCTTTCATAAAAGCCACTTTTAAGTGCGATGGCCAACATCAAAACACTATCCAAATAAAATTATATCAACTTCTCAGGCTCCTTTCCTTTCTCACATTCACTACATACTGCTATGTTTTGGAAAGTAAACTTCTGGTCACTAAATCATGATCTCATCCTTTGTATTTCATAAAGCAGTCATCTTCCTCAGCTGAATAATGGCCTCTTCAAGTTAATGATAAATGGTTTCACTGCCTCTTTACATTGATGTGTCTTGTAATTTACTGCCCCGAATTCAAGCAAACTGTGACAGAGCACCTGCAGCAAAAAGCAAGTTTACTGTAAATGAAGATGACTTAAATTTTTTTTGACATAATGCTGGTTCAGACTGATACCAGAATCAGTCTAAAAGGATCTTTCATTATGTCCACTATAATGGTGAAGTTAATAGAGTTAGAAATGAAAAAGATTGATTCAAGTCACCCAGTCCAATTCCTGGCAGCGTCAAGATGTGTTTAACGTGGCCCATATCAAAGCTGATGGACCAGCAGTCTCAGATAAACCACTCTCAAGCTCACAGTTTCTTTGATGTTTTAATGTTGGGCACAAGTAAAATTGTTCAGGGTAAACTTGATCACAGTTAGGATTGGAGCAGGGTTTCAGGGGTTTTTAACTGAAATCCTTACCTTCAAGGGATTTCAATTCTTAAAGCATCATCTTTAAATATGAATAGGTTTTTTTCTTTCAAAATTTGAAGTACTCTTCCAAAGAACACATAAGAGAGTTTAAAGTGTTAGCAATCCTATAATTACAAAAGTTGTCATAGGACTTCTTATCTGGCAGAAAGGGTGCCTTCTTTTATCCATTGAAGTGTCTGGGTGCTGGTGAATCATTTAATTTCTCTAATATGGATATCATTATGCCACCTAGTGCATTAAAATAGCAGTGCAATTTGAACTGAGTTTTTAATGACAGAAGCTTCATTTTAAAAAAACCCCAAACTTGGCTACCAAGCAATTCAGATTAGGCAAATCAAGATTAAAAAACGCCCCCCCCCCAAAAAAAAACAAAAAAAAAGAAAAAAAAACCCAAAAAAAACCCCAAACCAAAACACCCTATGCAAGCCTATTCCCCTGTATTTTTCAATTAGATTGCACAGCCATTGAAGTGTTTAAAAGACCACTCAAAAGAAAGCAGCAAGAGCTAAAATTTCTTATAATACAGGTGAACTAAAAGGGGGTGGTACACTTTCTTCAGTAATTGCAGTGCTCAACTACTAAAGACATCAGGAATATTGTTTATTTATCTAATGCTCTTTGATCTTGCCAATTCAGTGCTCATTTCTAAAGATGTAGAAAATTGCCTATTTAAATAAAAAGCTTTTCTTTCAATTTTAAAAAAAAACCCAATTCTTATTCTTCCCAGCCACACATCTATGAATATGTCACACTGGAAAAAGCCATTATCACCTTTTTTATCAGCTTGATAAACAAGCTGATCTTTGCTATATTTGCAATGATAAGGTAGTTGTTGCAATGATTAGTTTTTCCTCTTTTAGGTGAATCTAGTTGGGTCTGTTTACAATGATGTAAAATCAGTTGGTTAAAATGTGAATTTGGAACAATTATTTCACTTGCAAGTACTCTACTGAGTTTTGATAACATACAGGTACTCTTACTTTGTTGTACATTGAAGTGCAGAGCTCCAGGAACTCAAGAGTGACAAATTAGGCAATTAAAATAGAAAAATGGTGAAGAAATAGTCTCATTGTGTGCCTGAGGGCTGCACAAATAAATGTTCTCTGTAAGCTGGGCTCAACAAGTGGTAATTTTGGTGCTTCAAGCTGCTTGTAGTTATCTGGTTGTTTGATACAATTTAATTTTGTAATCCACTGTGATATCAGCGGGTTTGTGATCATTATTTGGCCTGAGCTTCCTGATCAGTCCTACTTCAGAGTGCAGTGGAGAGACCCTGGAAAAGCAACCAGAACATATTGTTCCTACAGCTGTTCTTGTACCCAAGAGAACTTTGTCATCTGTGGCTTGTGGCACCCAACTCTTTTTAGGGGAAGGCTCACTGCACCAGAAGAGTTTTTCTTGATCTGGGCATTCCAGAGTTTATACAGACATAATCAGAAATACAGGTAGCTTTGAACAGAAAAAATAGATAAAATCCCTAAACCCCCAACTGAAAGGAGTTTGTGAGAACTGAGCATTACTGAAACTGAAGGACAATGTTAGTGCTGCACATGCAGACAGACCTGGTGGTGTGTCCTGCTCTGGAGTTTAGGACAGAAATACAGGGATGAGGTGGGAGATTGGTTCTTGAGGTTTGTTGAGGGTTCTGGAGAGAAGAATATCTGAACCTTCATGAATGTGTTTTTCAAACTTAATTCACCTCAATGTATTGAGGAGAGTTGAGGCACAGAGTTGGGATAGATTATTGTGGGTATTTAGTGACACTTGAGGTTCAGAAAATGTAAAAATTGTGATCTTGGTGACATATATCCTGCAAATTGCATTAGGAATCACTGTAGTTCAAGTAATGGTTTTGTTATGAAGACACACACAAAATCTAACAGATATGGTCTTCAATGTGGAGCAACCTTGCTTGGAAATGGGGTTTGTTTGAAGAGAATTTTTCTTTTTTTGCTAGAGCAGTTCTTCAGGCCTTACTCCTTCTTTTGCAGAGCTGTCTGAACAAAGTGTTTCCCATACATTTGGTGACATGCAGCCTCATTAAAGTCTAAAATCTGTGGCAGTTTCTCTGCTTCAGGGCTGTCTGTACAGAAGGTGTTGGTGATGGTACTAAAAGGCATGGCTTTCCATTTTTTGCCCTACTGAAGCTCAGTTGTGTGGTTTTTCACTGAGACTTCAGTGGCAATAAAATTCCTGCTGCAATAAAAGAACTGCAGAGCTGGTTCAGAAATAAATAGCAAACAGGGCAATGTACTGCATTTTTTTTACTGTGCATGTGAAATGTTATCACATTAAAAAATGCCACTTAGGTGGGACCTAGATCAAGGGTCAGCTACCACAAAAACAGAGTGATTATACAAACAGCCAGCTGCCTAAATTTTAACAGTGTGCTGAGTATGGTTACTTACGTTATTAAAACTGCTCCAGAAAGCAAGACACCTGGAATCAGCTCATCAAGAGGAGATAATCCAGAGACACTGGTGACAACAGCTGTTACTTTCATTAGTAAAACCTTTTAAACAAACGACACAGCTTTTATCACTGTGCTTTAAACAAAATTGCCCAGGAATAGATTACAAATTACTTTGAATCCTTCATTTAAAGCACAGTAAATCAAATTACCTCCAGAAGAAGAAGGGTAAAGAAAGTATGAAGTGAATGTTATTTGTGGCTGGGAAACTTTATGAATTTTATAAAGACTTCTAAAATATGAGTGACATAAAAATCTGTTACTCACTTTGAACCTAGTCTGAGTCTTTGAATAACCATATTTTTATACACAGTAGTAATATCTGCATGATGATTATGCAGTCTGTCCATGATACAGCTGAAAAAACAAACCTTTCTGGGGAATGAAGTAAAATGTATATTACAGAACCCCTTACTACAACTTATTCATAGTTTTTGGGTGAATGTGTTTTGATTACTTAATTCAGCTCTAACCACTTTGGACTTTCAGTTTCAAACATTAATCTCAGTTAAAACAATGGAATAACTTTATCTCAGGTGATGTCTCAGCTACTAAAACCACTGAAGTCCATGTGACTGTAGGGTGAGACAGAAATGAGAACTCTGTATTAGGAAGAAATTCCTCACTGTGAGAGTAGTAGGGCACCAGAACAGGTTGCCCAGAGAAGCTGTGGATGTCCCATTCCTGGAAGTGTTTAAGGCCAGATTTGATGAGGCTTCGAACAGGCTGGTCTAATGGAAGATGGACCTGCCTATGGCAGAGGGATTGGAAGCAGATGATCTTTTAGATCTCTTCCAACTAAAACTATTCTATGAATTATGGAAAGGGCTCTGATTGTGAGAGCTTGGATGGTATGAAGGTAAAGTCACTAATTCAAAGGCTGAATTAAAAGCTGGTGACCCATGGATTTCATTGTCACAGCATGAGAATGCTCCACAATCATAAATGTCTCAATTTTCATTGTACCTGGCATACAGTGGAAGTAACGTTGTACAACGCAAGAGATGGAAAATTTTCCCGGTCTGAATGAACTATATAGTTGCCTTCATATTTCATTATTCCAAATGCAAAATGTCAAGGGATGTTATTAATAATACTCTTCTAGAAAAGGTATGTGAGATTGCCAGTTTAGGTAGCAGAAACCCTTAGGTTGCTACATTTAAAAGCATGTCTGCAGGTTGTTTGCTTCTTTTAAGAGGTGCAAGTTTTCTGAGAAACATGAAAATGTTGGTTTTTATCATGGCAAATGGTGGCTTATTTACAGGACTTCCAACAATGAGAAAATTTCAGCAAGCACATATCTCTGCCTCAGCCTGTTAGCCCTTATTACTGCTCAGAGAAGAGCTTTGTGTTAGTGTTCCTTGGCTTCTTAGATGAAAAATTTCCATGGTCTATTTTAGTTTCAGAATAAGGATTAGATGGTCTCAAAGGTGATAAATTTGCATGGTTATTTTATCCTAAAATTAATTGAGTTCAAGAACTCCAAATGCTTAAGATTTAAAAAAAATATTTTCAAAATGGCCATAGTTTTCAAAGTTTTGTTTTAATAGTCAAAATTCACGTTATTCTGTTTCCTGAGTAAGACAGGATACAGCTGGGTAATAACAAAGTACAGGATTCTTAGAGGCTATTAGAAGATGTCAAGCTGTCAAGGAGCCCTTGTCTTGTCTCTTTCCCACAAAAACGGGCAACATGCAGTGTTACAAACCTTTCTGAATTTTTCGCAGGTTATATGGGCAAACACATCCTTAATGCTGTTTTGTAAAGAGGAATACCATTCTTTTATGTTCCCTAAAGCATTGCTTGTTTACAGGAGAAACTTGTGAACCTTCATGATTGGGAAGAGCCCAGAAACTTACTTTCTGCATGCTCAAAACCACAGAGCACTGGCTTGTGGGCTGAAAATATGTGAAATGATTTAGGTGGATAGGGTTCAAGTCATGCATTGCTTTTTCAGCCCTTTGGCTGGAGAATCAATTCTTCTGGTCTGCATAATTCACTTCTTTACATCCTGGAACACTCCTTTGCCTCATCTTCCATAGCTGTTTGTAGCCAGGCTTTGAAATCATACTTGTGAACTTACAAATAGTAAGCAGGGATGGATAAAGAGTTTTCTGAATTTTGAGAGAGAAGGATAACCTTTTAAAGACTAATGCTGGCAACTTTTGACTCGCAGAGCACAGCACCCAGAAAGTTGGTGGCTGAAGCTGGGAACGGTGTCTCACTGCTCAGTGGGTAATTGTGGAAGTCACATGAGAATGAAGAGCAATGAGAAAGAAATATAAGTCAAAGTTAAGGAATAGCAGGAGGGAGAACATATTGAAGCTGCTTTTCACATAATCTTTTAGATAACCAGGCATATCTGTTTCAGTAGCTGAGTTTGTGGTACAATTAGATAATGTAAAGTTCTACGCTTGCAGCTCTTTAATTTACTGGACACTTCTTCTGAGTAAGGCTGTTTAATTAATTGGCAGTGAAAAATGTGCTGTGTTTGGCAAATCACATTTCTGTCAAAGCCCCTGCAAGATTCATTAAATCATATCTTAGAGTGCAGGAGCTGCCCTTCCTCAAGTGCTCCATGTGTATTAGGTGGTCCAAGTTTTACCTCTGACTACACAGCTATGTACACAAAATCAGTAAATGTAGCCTCTTTCAGCACTTTCCCAGGCAATAGCAGCAAGACTTCCTAGGTCACTGCAGACTCTGACCATCTTGGATGCAACAGGCTGCAGTTCCAAGGCGAAATAAGGAAGTCATGGAAGTGATATTTGTGAATACTGAAAAGAGGTTTAAAACCCCCAAACCTCACAACAACAACAAAAGAAAAAAACTCAAAACCAGCTGGGAGCCAGTCGCTGAAGTAGCATTTGATTTGTTGAAAACCTTCTGCCAGTTACACAGCAGACTGAAATTTGTTCACTTTATGGCAGTACCCATTTCATCATGCAAAAAGGAAAACAGGGAGGTTTTCTTATGCCTCATTCAAGAGATATAGAATTGAATAAAGACAGACAAGTTGGTGCAGGATTATGGTACATTGCCAGATCTCCATAAGAAAAAAGTATACACAAACTGCTTTGGCTGAGGTCATGGCCACTATGTGAATTCTGTTAAAATGACTAATGAAATTAGAGTGGTTGTGTTGTTGTCCTGATGCTCTAAAGAGATATGTATCTGTTGCTCTGATAAAAGACATCACCTCTCCTTAAAAACCTTGCTTCACTTAAATCATATAGATTTTAAAAGAGGGAGAAAGGAACCAGCAAGTGTAGCACTAAAGATAAACTTTTTGATAACACCGGTGAAGGAGGACAATGTGAGACTTGGCTAAGGAGTTGGTGAATACCTGCTTTGGGCTTTGGAGGACACAGATTCTATCGTTTATCAGTAGACCATCATTTAGATAGCTGGCCTTGCCCAGATTCTGCAAACATATAAATGTGCACTCAGCCTTAAACATCTGAGTCATTTAATTGAAAAAACAAGAGAATCACTACCTGCTAAAAATGTCAGCAGACGTGCACATCCGTTGGTCTGTTCATGACTGAGATTTCCGATGGCAATAAATTTCATTAAGTAAATATTAATTTGTTGACTACTGAACACAGTGCTGTGGCATAAAGTAAAACTTTTAAAGTTAAATCGAATAGGTGAAAGATTTTTTTTAATAAACTTTGTCTGCCTTTTCAAGGGAGTGCAACAGGCAATCTCTGAGTTGACATAATAATCATAATAATGAATAGATTTGTATTTCAATTGAAAGCAAGCTGTCTTCTAACCCAACTATGAATACTTAAAGTCCTTTCTCAGTAGTGTGAGTCCTTCCACATCACCCACAGATTCAGGTTTTGTGAGGTTTGTTCTGTACTTAAAGTGGTATATTGCTTAAACATGGATCTGTGATAATGTGTCCACATGCAAAAATTTCATAGCAGTCAAAGCAGCCCTGTTTTATTGGGTTTTTTTTTTCATTTTTCAATAAGACCTGATCAAAGGAAGGTATTGCAGTGGCATTCAGGTATTATCACTGATGTGCTTGGAGTAAATCTTGCCACTGTTATACTTCTTTCATGGCTCCAGAGCAGTGTTCAGCAAGTGAGAGCTGATAGAATGAGGTGTACTTTGGCATTTGGTTTCCATACAGGATGTGGTTACTGAAGGAGGAGCCACCACTCTTCTAATCTAACCCTCAGCTCTGCCTTTTCATACACCTCGATTTTATTAATCGAGATGCAGGAGAGACTCTACGGATTTTTTTTTTCCTTCTTGTTCTAAAAAGATAAATTTCACTGAGATAGGTTTTAAAAGCTGAAAAGGAAAGTCCCCAGGCAATGCCAGGTTACAGAGGTGTACACTTCAAATGGCAAGATCAACTTGGAGCAGTGCCTATGGATTGCCATCCCCTCCAACTTCATTTTGAAAATTTGGACTGGTGCCAGGTTACTGCTCTGCTCTTGTTTGGCTCCCATATAATTTACACATGGTTTTTGCAGTCAGTTCTGTTAGTATTTTATGCTATCTATTGATTTTATATTTCGCTAAGTATTTTATTTCAAGCTTTCCAAATAGCTCTAGATTTATGTTTCAAAAGTCAGGACGTTAAGAGAATTTTATAAATGAAAAATAATTTGGAAATCACCAGATGATGATTTTTCTGTAACAATTTAAAGTACTACCTAAAGTGATGACAATGATCAGGGCAGTGAATGATCCACGAATGACGTCCGAAGGAACAAAAGCCAGCACATCAAATAACAGGTGGGTTTTCCCTACCTAATAATAATAATAATCGTCATCTATCAAACAAATTTAATTTTAAGATGAAAGAAACAGCTTACTCAGCTCCTAAACTGAAGGCAGAGATTAATGAGAATCAATTGAAGCATTTAAAAAGAGTGCAAGCAGAGAGCTATTTTGGACCTCAAATATTCCCCTTGTCCCTGACGGAGACAGAAAACTGGAAAGAGACGGCTTTACAGAAAGGTCTATCAGATAAGTAACTTGATAATCCTTTTCTCCTCACTCAGCAGGAAACTGTTGCATCTCATATCTCTATTTGTAGGCAGGTGTAAACACATGTACTGAACGTGTTTAGGTTGTAGTTTCGAAGTAGCTTAGCTGTAGCCATGATAAAGGAGAGATAGGAGTGAAAATGCTTGTAAAAGGAGACAAATACAAGTGCATAGTTCCCTTCTGTAAAATCTCTGCTAATACGTTGTGCTGATCTAACCAACCAATCCTGGCGCAGACTTTATGACTCAGTGTTGTGGATGACTTTTCTGGATCATAGGAAAGTCCAAAGGGTTTATTTCTCAGAACTTCTCTTTCTTGTTTGGCTGATCCTTGAGCTCACCTAAAACCTCACTGCTTTCTGAGACAGGTACCTTCCTGCAGAGATCTGGTAACATGTCAGGGGTTTAAATGCCTCTGGAGCCTGAGGATTCACTACCAGCATTATTTTTCCTTCTAATCCTTCTCTCATGTTTATTTTCCTACTTTAATTAACCATCGCTCTTAGAGTTTTCTAGTGCTCCATATGGTTTCTTGTGTATCTATTCCTGCTTACATAACATTAATTTTCAAAAATATTAATATAGATTTAATTTTAATGACTGAATCCTTAGATGCACGTTACAAAAAAAAAGCGAAAGGAGAAAATCTTTTCTTCATCCATCTAACTGTAGCTATGGGATTCTTTACTAATATAAAACTAGACTTACAGAAGTACTGAATGGCCAAACTCTCAAAAATAGAGAATTATTTCTCCTGGTTCCTGGTGATTTATAATTTTCTTTAGATCATGCCAGTTGGAAACAAATAGCTCTGTATGTTCATGAATGAGCTGACCTCAGTCATACATGAGGGTAACATGATGGGGCCTGCTAAACAAAATGACTAGCATACTTGGTCTGGAAATAAATATTGGTCGTTTACTGGGGTTACAGGATGTGAGAGCACTACACAAAACTGATTTTCATCACCAGAGCATCCGTATTCTGAATCAACTTCTGATCTTGACTGCTTCCTTATGCTTGTTTTTTGGTAGAAGTTCGAACTAGAAAGAGCACAGAAACCTCAGCTTATGTTCAGTTTACAACTTGGCTCTTTTCCAAAACCACTTTTGCCATTCTTGTACTCGCATGAGTGCTTCTACCCTTCCTCCAGTTCAGTGTGGTGCTCACAAGCCCTTGCATCACAGCACTTCCCAGAGTTCACACTTAGGCAGGGAGGCTCTCAGGGTCCTGCTGTGACTCCGTTCAGTGCAGCTATAAGCTGGGAATTTTTTCTAGCTGCTGATACTAAGGAACGTTAGTAGGTTCCAAGAAGGGCTCCCAAAATGTGAACAATCTGGATATTGTTATTGAGAGGGAAATCCACAAGCTTGTATTTTGCAAATTTTAATTTTACACAGTTGTTTGTGGTTTTTGTTGGGTTTCACACAATGTTTGCCAAAATTACAGTCAAAATATTTGGTCAAACCCTCTTTTCTCCTTCCTAATCTCCAGTACCTTGCAGTGATACTGCAAGAAAGTCAGAGAACTCTTTAGAAAACAGGGGAAAAAATACATACAGGAAACTTTTACAATACCAGCTTAGCCCTGGCTGCTATTAAACATTTTACCAGTAGGTTTGCTTGGTTTAAATGAGTGTTAAGCAGTTTAACTTTACCACTCAAACAGCATTAGAGAAACAAAAAACCCACTCAGGGTTTTCCTGGTGGTAATATTCTGACTCTGCTGCATGGGCCAAAAACTAGTCCTGAGCGGAGCTGATTGTTTTGCCAGAGGTAGTTGTAAAAAAGAAACAGAGGAACTCAAACCCAGTGTGATCCGCATGGCTAATTAGATGAAACCTGGTATCCTGTCCTTGTGATATACATTTGAAGTCAGGGCTGGCATTACACAGGTGAAGTGTCTTGCATGTGCTCCTAACAAATCAAAGGAAGTTAATTGTGTGAGATTTTTCTTACTTCAGGTTTGTAATTAAATCAGAGTTACCATGTGGCTTAACTGAAGCTCACCCATGATATGTAGGAGTCTCCATGTATTTCTTAAAATAAGGGAAGATTAAACAATAATTAATGGCGGATGATGTAGAGATGTGTTTGCGTGTCACAGTAAGGGGATTTTTTTGCTTAGGCTTGTTTGCAGGAAACCACTTAAGTCTGGCACACTGCCTGATTTTACTCTAAAACTTTCATGTTTCATAAAGCATCTTTGAGCACACTTAAAGAGCTGTTGGAAAAACAACCTCTTCTGGTAAAGATAATAATCCTGTTAGATAAACATCTAACAACATTGCTTGTATATTTACCTGACCTGTACCTTTCTTCTCTTGCCTATCATTAAGTTCCCAGACAGTAGCTCTTTCACTGGCTGTTCCTTCCCTTGTCAGTACTGTCTTGAGCGTGTAGGTTTTTTTGTTTGTTTGTTTGTTTTTTTTTGTTGTTTTTTTTTTGAGGGCTTTCAGTTTGTTCCTTTGCAGTCCCTAAGAATGGATGAGCAATCTTCTGTATGGATCAGGCCATACTCATATGCTTGTCTGACAAGGATCTTCAGCTGAGATGAAGAAGAAATCCTTACGGAACCAACAGGTTGAATTAAGAAGACAGAAGCCTTTCCAGTTTTTGTAGGGGCTTATCTTTGTCGCTTTGTTCTCACAAAGGAGGTGTGAGAAAGTTTTCACACTAACTTAAATTAGCCAAGGAGCAGTCCTGCCTGACCAGCCTAATGCTTCTGTGATGGAGTGACTACACTAGTGGACAAGGGAAGATCCACTGATATAATTTATCTGTATTAATGTCTTATCTTCTGTAAGGCTTTTGACATGATGTCCTCATATTGAGAATCCTGTCACACTGGACATGTGTGCACTTCCTTTATACTTCATATTTAACTGACAGATAACCTTATTTTGCTGTCACCACTGTTTATTTGAAACTAACAGTTAGTTCCAAGCTGAAGAAAATAATATTGAGGGAAGATACTGGTCCAAATATGAGCTCCTGAGGGATCTCACTCATCACTGCTCTCCATCTGGACACTGAGGAGTTGACTGCTATTTTCTGGTTTTGACAATCCAGCCAATGCATCATCCAACAAACAGTCCCTGTCTAATCCCAAGCCTGCTGGTGTAACCAGTGTTTCTTTCTAGCTTCTGTTGTGTCTCCATAATGGCACACCTGTGTGTCTCTGCCAGAGTCCTCATGCCTTCTTCTCTGTCTTTGTTTAAAAATGGGTTTAGCTTGTTTGTGAAAAATGGGTATTTCTGGCATGAACATTTCAGAAAATTGGATTTGGAAAGGAGGCTAAAGTTTTCTCTTACATGCATCCCATGGAGACTTGTTGACGCTCAACAGGGAATCTGTAACATCTGTCACTGAAGTTGATTTTTTCTATTCAGTGTGCCATGAAATCCTGTGATGTCATTACTACAGTGGTATCTGACAGTAGAAAAGAAACTGTCTCATTAGTTTTACTAGCCCCTACACTGCAGTTCTTAGTTACAACAGAGAGGTCAATATACCAGCTAAAGGTGCTCCCTCTGTCCCTCAGGACTTTGTATTCTTCCTCCCACCTATATGTACATCCATATTTTGTAAGGAGACAAGCATCTTCTATATGTATCTTGGATTTTCAGAGAAGCTCCTTGTAAGGAGAATTTGTGACATCCTCAGTCTGACTGAAGGCAGTGCAGATGCTCATGAAGCTGAGCCCTGGAGAGAACATGTCACATAAAGATGTACAGTAAGAGCCATGAAAGGTCTGCCTGTGATGACACAATTTCCTGGTCACTCTGTTGTCTATTAATCCTCAGCTTTATTGGCCAGACTCCCTGACTAAGTATGGTTTATAAAATAAGGGAAAGAGATTAAACCTAAAACAATGAAAATATCAAACCCTAAAAAATAAGTAAAATTGGAAAGCTAAGCTGAGGTTAAAGCCCTCTGACACCCTGACAGTTGCCCAGAAGAATTCTGAAGGCAGAACAAGTCGCCTTGGGAAAGTATTTCTGGTGGCTGTGCACAGGGAGTTTCCTGTTGGTGAGGTAGGAAAGACCATGCACATCCTAAATTCCTGCAAGTGGGACTGGGATCTCCTACCGAGAAATTTTTGCTTCAGCTGTTAATATAAAGGGATTTGATAGCACAAATCGATTTATTTTATAAACCTGAACTTCTTTCCATCTGTGACTTTTCTTTTACGTCTTCATGTGTATGCCCAACAGACACACATCAATTTAAAGAGCAGGTAGGTAGTTCTTTTGTCCTGCTGCTGTTTCTAACATGATTCAGTAAGTAGGCATAACAGAGGAAACTACGTGGGTGATGGTCATTCCTGTAGAGTTTGCCATGTCTCATGAACAGCAGCTGGAATGCTGAGAGAGCCCTACGTCTATACCCTCGAGCAGAGCTGCTCTAACAGAGTGAAATTCTGCCTCTGTCTCAATCTTCTTTTGCAAGTGTTTCTATTTCCTGCCCTGGGTAAATTTCTTGAGCTCATTAGTTTACATTGCCAAATGAATAGCTGTTTCTCCTTAGCCACAAAGAGCCACTTTTGAATCTTGAGCAACGCAGGGATGTCCAGGCTTCACGGCACCGGTCTTACCTGTTGCCTCCAGACCTGCAGCACAGATCAGTTTAGCTGCTGGTGCCAGTGATTTAGCTGGCTTTAAACAACTGTGGGTCACACTAAGACTCAGTTTACTTGCTGTTTGCTTTTGTTGATTTCCCTGCTTTATTTTATAGTCTTGTTCTCTCTTGCTGCTGTATCTTCAGGTCTTCAAGTCTAGAGTGCCAAACTAATTCTTAGATGTTCTGTTTTGCCCATCTCTGTGATAATATAACCAACGTTGGACAGTGTCGCTCAAGCTTCTGTTTGCAATAAAGCCTGGGTCAGAATATAGCAGATTTTCATGGAAGTATTTTGGATCTCTGCTAGAAAAGGCTGACATCCTTTCAGAGGTCAGTGACTATACACATTTCTGTACTTATCAGTGTCACTGTCTGTAAGTGTTGAGAGGAGTGAGAGGAAAGACCACGTTACAAAAGTAGATTTCATAAACACTGAGACGCTGCTTCCCCCATCTTCTGCAACTTGAAACAATTGTGGTCACGTCAGCTCTGCCAAATGAATAGGATAACAAATCATTCCAGGATGGAAGGCTGGCATGAAAATCTCCCTTGTCCACTACTGTGAGGCTGGCATGAAACTCTCTTGCCTGGAAGAATTTCACATGTTTTCTGTAAACTCTCAAAGTACTCCATTAGGTAATATTGATTTATATAATTTATATAGATTATCAAGTATATTATTTTAATGTATACATAAAAATATTTAATTTATTAATATAATATTAGTTGATATTACTTAGTTATTTAGTTAGTTATTTATTTGAGGCCTGGGAAGAGGAAATAAAACAAAATACAAAAACTGGGATAATGTGAAATAGACAAAAGGTGGTTGAATTTTCTGCCCACAATTTTAAAAAGTGATTAATAACATTAAATTTCAGTCTTTTTAGATTGCATCCTGAATCACTAGAATGATATCTATCAAGTTGTGGATATCCATGCACCATCAAATGGCAATTAAATCCACTCCATAAAACTAATACTTAATTGCTATTAATTCAAAAATTGCCTGAAAATGTATTTTCAGTGTTATTGCCATCCTTGGGATGTGTACATGGTTTAAAAGCACTGAGTGAGTCTTTTTAAGGTATCTGCAGGCCTGCAGTCTTGTGCTGGTTAACCTGTTGTCAAAACACTTCAGGTGGAGACACAGAGCAATAGAATAATTTTGGCTGGAAGGAAATGTTAAAGGTAATCTAATTCAGGCCCTCTGGAATGAGATTAAAAAAGACAGGGCAAAATAGAGGGCTGAGTTGATAATCAGTCATCATGGAGGAAGAGATCCACACATGGGGCAGGAAAGCTTTTTCAAGCACTTTTGCATTAGAGCTTTTGAGCAGTAGTGATCTAGGAAGAATTAAATCATCCTCATATTTCTGTGCTAATATGATTATCACGTGTAATTTTAGGGTCATAAAAACCAAGTGATAATTCTCGACATATGGTCTGAAAACTTCACGAGAGGGAAGCACAAGTTAAGTCAGTTTTGCCAGGCTGTTGACTCCTGCAGTACATGCACATTATGCTATGCAATAGTGGCACCCAGTGGAGGCTGGAATTACAGCAAAGTTTGTGCTGCTCCCGGGTATGGTCTGCCCAAATCTAGCCTGTGTTTAGGAAGGCAGCAGAGGATTTGGGAAGACAGGTTTGTGAGGACCAAAGCTATGCACCACTGAAGCATCCTCCTAAATCAAGACAAGCCATGTCAAACGGGCCTTTCATCTGAAAAGTTTAGGTATTCTTATCTATTCACAACAACCTGGATGGTGTGAGAACTGTTTTCCTACAGGACTGACCCTCTGCCTCAAGTGCATTAATTTAAAAAAAAAAAATTCTTAAGCAACATCTAATGCAAGAGCAACTTTGGAGCAGTGGGGAAAAATTCCTTCTATTCTATTCCTGCTGCCCTGAGAGTATTGCCTGGATAGTGACAGTAACAGCCTGAAAAGCTTGGAGAGAAGGTGAGGAGCAGGATGTGTGCATGGGGAGAAGGGGGATCAGAAGGAAAGCACGGCTCCTTGTTCAGTTTCAGTCTGGAAAGGCTGTAAGGTGCATGAGAGAGGAGTTGAGAACAGGAGGAATGTCAGGAGTGTCAGGTAGGGAAGGAATTATCAAGGGGAAATGTCTTCAAGCTTTAAGTTCAGGTAATGCTAACAGCAGCACCACTAGAAGTGAATGGACACTAAAAATAAGCTGTTATCAGAATAACCCCCCTCAGTGTGAAGTCATCAATATGTTACAAAATGAATGGATAGTCAGATTTCTATAAAGAATGCATTATTTACTATGGGGTGGTTAACGTGCTGCTCTGTCAGGAATGAGGCTATCTGCGCCTGCCATATTCTGGTTATTGCCTTCTCAGGCATCATGTATTGCAAATAGTTCTGATGAACAGGGACTTGGGAATAACTGAAATGTAGTGCTAAAGAGAATGGAGTGAATTAGAATAATGCTCCTGCACACAAGGTGCTGTTGAGCTCAGATTTCAGCTCCTGTTATATGTAGGGCTACTCATAAGATCACAAAATTGGGATGAATGAGAATGATGAGCTGAGTTCCTAGAAAATGCCCATCTTTAAATGCTTTAGCATTCTCTACCCTCTGCATTTATTTTAGCATTTCGTTTTAAGCACCAGATGCTTTGGCATTTTGTCCATGCTGGAATAATTCTAGGTCTGCAAACAGTGGCTGGATGCAGGAAAACACCTTCCAGGTCTTTCTGTTGATTTGGTTAATATTCAGTCTGAGAAACTCAGTTTCTGGAGAAACGAAAGTTCACTTGGAGGATAATAAGTACCATTATTGTCTTATATCCATGTGCTATGTGGCCTAGGTAAGTAAATTTTTATCTTCATTATTTGTCATAGCACAGGGTATGAGAGGGAAATGAAGTCACTCAGGAGTAAGAATCTCCCCCAGATGTGCAATGTGAACTTCATGGCTGATCCAAACGTGACGTTTTACTACTGTCTAGGCTAAAGAAGCTACTATAACAAAATAGAAGGCAAAAGAGCTGTTAAAATAGGTTTGCAATTTATTTTTGGGCAAGATACTTGATTTGCTCTGAGAAAAATAATTAGAAGGCATAAGTCACCTTTTATTTACTAAAGATTGCTCCTGTCTCATCCTGTATCCTTGAAGAACTGGGTTACAAGTCACAGGATCTCACCTAGGAAATATTCACGGATGAAGACACATGACTGACTTCCTGCTCCTGTTAGCTAAATTTATTTATGTATTTAGAGGCTGTGACAAATTGCTTTTTTCCTCACTCAGAAGAGGATTTTTGATGATTTGTGCCTGAGGGAACTGGCGGTGTTTGAATTTTCCAGCCCATGGATTTCTGTGTGGCTGTATCAGACAAGGTTGAGAAACACCCCCTGAACCTTTATTTTACCAGCTTTGCCAGTGGATTAATGATATTGATGTTACTCTGAATAAAAATTCTGTGTTTGCTCCTCTCCTTTGGTTCATCTTCCCTTCAAGCTCCTTTAAACGTGAAATAACAGGCTTGCATCTGATTTTTGGTACATTTCTCTGCTAGAAGAATTCCTGTCTTGTATTAGCCAGTAAAAATTAATCACTTGTCACAAAATGTATGAAGAAGGTAAGACACTTAGGACCTGGGGCATTGGAGAAGACATTAGGACAGAGAAGTCTAATTAATCAGATCAGGACTTCCAACCCCAAAAAAGGACAGGTAATTCAGACATACTCATGTAATTATGATTGATTTTTCTTACTGGAAAAAAAAAACCCCAAAAGACAAAGAATGACAATTGCTGAAAGTGGCAATGGCAAAGGAAGGGATTTTAAGTTGCAATGACACTGGTATTTTTTTCCTTCTTTTTCTCTCTTCTTTTTTAACGAAGCTATGAATGCAGACTTCTGATCCTTCTAGTACTAAAAAGAAGAGTAAGCCTATATCAATAAGTAGAATTTTATAGTTCAAATAAAGAGAAAATAACAGGGAGAGAGAGATAGGAAATGATATAACAATCAAGGACGTTTTAAGTTACATGGATTAAGATTTATAATTGAATTAAGAGAGATCAGTTAAAAGTCATTAAAAGCTGACTGATTAGACTGTTGGTGTTTCGTTTTGGTGTTTTTTTTTTCCTTTAAGAGGAATTATTTGTGGCCAGTTACTTTGAACAAAAACATTTACACTTTTCTTAAAAATCCTTAAGGCTTTGGAATAGGTACTTGCATTCACTTTGGCCATTCATCTTTGGAGTGACTTCTGTATTTTACTTCTGGTTAAAGTTGCTCTTCCCTAAAACAACCAAGGATCTGAGCCAGAAGTGTCAGTAGAAGACCAGCCAACATCTCAGTTGCTGCTGGGCAACTTTTCCATGGTGGTTGGCAATGGAGATGGTGGAGATATCCTGCAGGATTTGTGCCTTAGGAGTGGGAAGCATTAGCTTTCTGTCATAACAAGGACCATCTAGAAAGTGGTTGGGATCTACTCTGCTTTAGAAACATCTTTGCTCAGTGATGAGACTGATGAACCCCCAGAGTTCATGGTGAATCCCCAGAGTTCATGGTGAATCTTTGCTGTTGGAAATATGGAAGTTATTTTGATGAGAAACAATATGGAAGCGAATGTTATTGATATTTGCTATAGGTGTTAGTAAAAGTCATAGTTACAGAAAAAACCCCAACAATTCAAACTGTTGTATGTACACACACAGAGTTGCTTCAAAAACTGGCAGTTCCATAAATATTTTGAAAACAAAAGCCCCCACGTTCAATGCAACAACTGCTATTTAAGTTTTTATACAGAACTTCAGAGCAGATTTTGTGAACAGAACACCTAAGTGTCTAGGGAGTCTGAGAGTATTCATACCTGTAAAGACCTATAGTGACTTTTGGGACAGCATGGGATGTGGAACAGTTCTAATTTTAACTAGGTCTAGGTGCAAGGACTTTCACTGATGGCTCCTAATTTCACTGAAGAATGCTAAACCTTCAGTTTGTCATATCATCAATACGCCTCAATTGCAAGGCACTTTTCACACATTTTGGGTGAAACCAAGCCTGTGGTGTGCCCTTTATTTTGGAATGTGAGAGAGCCAGCAGTTCTTAGCACTCACTTCGAGACAATTTTGAATGATCTTTACAACATCTCTTCCTCTTATGTAGAGAGGAAAAGAAAACATAAGAGAGATTGGCCTGGGTTTTTTATTTGGAGGCTACTAATGTAATTATAAGCAATATGGGGGATATTTTTAAAAGTCATTTGCACGGATCATTTTTTCCCCCTCCAGGATCCTTTTTTGCTTTGAATTTGATAAAATTTGTTTATGCTGAATCTTGTTTTGTGTGGATTACTTTCCTCATCAGACGTCAGTCAAAGTAAATTTCAAAAAACATGCTAAATTTATCTTTGGTAAAAAATAGTGGGAGAGACTTAGCACAGACTTGCAGTGGCTTTTCCCTAGCAGTTGCTATTGTTGCTTTCAGTGGCAGTTCAGGCTTGTTACACCTTCCCAAGGGTGAGAAGGATATAACCAGGACTCTGGAGGATATGACCAGTGAAGCTGGACATATTTGTACTCTGAGATGTGATGGTGATATAAATAGAATGTCCCCTGTTCGTTCTTCCTTTTGTTCTTTGTCAGCTGTAGAGATGAAATATTGGAAAACTATTTCTATTGAAATATTTTATTTACAGTCTGAATTATCCTAGATTAGATTGTCTAGCAAGTGACACAGATTTTGCTTGTTAATGCTTTTCGGAATGGGGAGAGCACAGAAGGCAAGTCTCAGGAGAAAATCCAGTAAACCATAGTTTCAGTTTAGGCAAGGCATTGTCCTTCAAAACAACATTTTCTTTCTTCTGGATGCCTTGAATTTGAGTTCTTTTTAAAAGTCTGGTACATTTTGATTTAAAGTTACATTCTTTGGCCTCAAGGGTTCAGTAGCTCTGGTTTCAGAGTGATGTGGACACACCTTAGAATCCTAGCTGTCACACTTTTCTAGTATCACTTTTAGATGTCCAATTATGTTACCTTTGATTCCTTCTGAAACAGAGCAGATCCTAATCCTGGGGGCTCTCCTGGATCCAGGATAAACCCAATACCATTCTGTGAAGACCTGCAGTGGCTCTTCTTCTGTTCTTTATGGCCTGGCAGATGGCAGAATGCAGCTTGGTCATGTGAAATTTCTAGTCCAGATTTGAGCTGTACACATCTGGGGGATTCAGTTGGTTTGGAATACAGAATGAGAGTTTCTACTGCTTATGAGAAATGAGCCTTGAGTGCTATTGGGGAACACTAATATTTAATACTTTGTAGTTGTTACATTCTTTCTGTCTTGGCATCCTTTGCATTTTTCTAAGAATGAGAAAACTAGTTTATGGATTAGGGACTATATTAGAAAAACAGGCAGTGACTGGATGACACAATCAGAATAGTACTTGGGATTTTCCTAAACCAATGTATTTATTTTCCCAGATCTGTGCAGCTAAAATAAGGCAAATTGAGATTTTATCTTTGCTATAACATAACACTTCCACATTTCTCTATCCAAAATACCTGGAGAAGGTCCTGGGCTATTGAAACTGGAATCTGCTCACTAAGAATATCCAGTTTCATTCAGTTGTGATCCATTTTTCTGACGTGAGATCAGCTTATGAAAATAAGCTGACTTGGAAATATGATTTTGAATGCAGAATGTAATTGTCCCTGTATCAAAGTGCTGTATGATACTTATCCTTGGATTTTCATGTGTTGGGAGAACAGTCTCTACAGAAAGTGCAGCAAAATTTGTGGTTTTGTTTCCTCTAGTTCAAACACTAGCTTAACTTTAAATATGTGTGTTTACCATCCTCCATAAGAGTGGTTCCTGTTGTTGAAACCTGTTAAGGCAGTAAAGACTATTGAGTAGAAGAAAAATGTAAAAATATCCAATTTTCTCAGCGTCTTAGGATTGTCCTTATTTCTTCTGGTATCGAATCAATGTAGCAACTGCATTTGATCAAAGAGCAGCCCTGGAAGGTGCTAATGGAGAGAAAACATCTGAGATCACTTTACCTGGTGACTCTTAGTAGACCTCTGACTGCTCATAAAGATTGTATGTGAGCAGCTGATCTTAAACTTGTATTTCTCAGGCTCAAAGCAATTCTGAAATTATTTTATTGCCACTGCAGTCATAGACATAAATCAATGTTTGTAGGAGACCCAAGGAGATTTACCTAACTGTCAGGAGAGGAATCTTAGGATCAAATAACTTGGGTTTGCTGTAGCCAATAAAGTTCTATCAATTTTCACCAGATGAAAACTGCCCCTTTTTCACTTTTTTTGAATTTTTTGTTTAAATAAGGGTAGCAATTTCCTCTGTTATTATTACAACATGAATGGACTCTTATTGAGTTGCTCACTAAAAGTTTTATAGCTAAAGTACTGTGAGTGTTTTCATTATAAATGGGTATCATAAAACTCTATAACTTGCTTGTAAAAATTCTCTGCCAATAAAATTTTGGCACATCCAAGGTCGGTTCTGGAGCTAATTTATTTAAAATAATTTATTAAAATAATTGAATAGCTATTGTGAAGTAATGAATGCTGCAAACAATTCTATTAACACCAGGTGCCTCATAGTGCTGTTCTTAAAAGCCACGAAAATTTTGGGAAGAGAAATATGAGTAAAGCACTGAGCCAGTTTTGGTAACTATGAACTTAGACATAAAACCTGCTTTTTCTGAACAAGTTACTATGTATATTTAGTATATTATATTATAAAAATATTCTACTACTATAGTGTATTTGATTAGTGTACATATGATTCAAATACTGCAGAAGCTTTGCATTTTAGACAGTGGATATTTTTTAGGTTAAACTGACTGACACCAGTGAAATGAGAAATGTCTGCAAGAAAATTGTTTACATAAGGATCTATAGCTTAAAAATGTTTGCAAAAATCTCATATTTAAAATGAGAGTTAAAAAAAAAAAAGCACAACATCCTATGCATGTCCAGTGCTCACTTTCTCTGCTTTCTACTGTGGTTTCCATTGTCATAATTTGAGAATAGAGAAGGGTTGTATTGTGTGCAAATCATGGTGTAATACACCTGGTCAAGAATTTTAATTCAATGAGAGAAGTTGTAGTGAAATTACAGTAATAATAGCAACAGGGATTATTAAAATCATTAATTAAATCTATAGCATAATTAAGGTTTCAAAATTTTGACTTGAACAAATTCGGAATTCTTACAGGAAGATTATCAGATAATTTTCCTGAGAGAGGAAAGACACTCTGAAGAGTTAGATTAGGTGGATAATGAGTGGCTGTGACCTCCATGCTGCTCTTTTTGGATAGACACCCTTTCTCATTATCGTAATAGAATAAGAGGGTCCTCTAAAAATGCCATGTGCGTGAGATTTTTTTTTTTTTCTTGTGAAGAGGAACACTAAGAGACACTTGAAAGTAGAAACCGTGGTATCACACCAAAACCTAAATCAGATAAAGTAATCAAACATGTTGAAAGA
The DNA here is from genome assembly GCA_008694505.1 of Cyanoderma ruficeps. Taxonomy (NCBI): domain Eukaryota; kingdom Metazoa; phylum Chordata; class Aves; order Passeriformes; family Timaliidae; genus Cyanoderma; species Cyanoderma ruficeps. The sequence continues at coordinate 2,185,953 of VZDJ01007753.1, forward strand.
GTGTCCTTGTTTTTAAATGCCAGGCACCAGGTGTTGGGGCAGACAGCCTCACACCATGAAGTGTCTGTGACATTATTTATTTAAAAGTAGATGACTGGAGCATGTTTTTTTCAGGGAGCACATCTCATTTTGTGGAGTGCCCTGCTACACATAACCTGGAGCCCCTGTTTGTTTACAGGAGTAGTTGAGGTGGGTATTTTTCCTTTTCTCAGACTATGACCCCCCAGGGTAAATAAAAATGAGGGCTATGTGAAAATGACTAATGTATGCTCCTTCCTTAATTTAGACTTCAGGTCCCAGTATCTTGTTCAGCATTCTTGTACCTCACTTGACAGTTCCTCTCATCTTGTTGACAAGTCCTTTCTTTGGGTCTGTGTGGCTTCATTTTAATGGATTTCAGACCCCAAAATATAATGTATAAAGCCTTATCCATTATTTAAAAGAAACAAGCATGTACTTTCTGGAATTTGTAATGCAGATGCAGATACCAAGAAAACAGATAGGAATAGATTCTTCCTGCTTAAAGCCAGTGTATCCAGTCCTCAAAAATGTAGGGCACAAGAACCTGAGAAACATTTGGTGTCATGTGTCACATAATTTCAAGAATTTAATCTTTATCATATGTGTGCATAAATAGTTCTTCCTTATTGTTACAGGGTTCTGATTCTACAGGTAACATAGTCATTATTGGGATTGTTTGACAGAATAAGAGAAAGAAAATGTAACAAATGTTGAGAACAAGGTTCATTGCAAATGTCTTTTTTTTTTCCCACCAAGCCACTGTGCTCATTTGTGACCAGTGGTTTTCCCTCTGTTTTACCAATGCATCCCAATTCCGTGAACACCTTCCTGCACTACAGATAACTTCTGCATAACTGCAAATGAATTCCTTTGCAGTCTCTTCTCCTGCCCTTAGTAGTCACTCAGCATTTATCCTGTAGAAATGGAGGGCTATCACATTGGAGGAGTAGATTAGGAAAGCCGAGTTTATCCTTGGGTGTTTCACTTCTGTTTGTGGAGAGTAGTTTGAAGCAATGTAAGCTGTGTTTTATGGGGGTGGGAATATGTGAATATTGCTAGGCTAAGAGCAGTGCAGTGCTTGGTTTCTTTTACCAACCATAAAAATACTTTAAAGACTGTCTTACCCATCATACCAGTCCTCAATATTGGGGAAGTTCAAAGCCAGCTCTTCTCTTGTCCTTGAAGCAAAGGCAAGAGAGAAGTGTGGATATCAACCTAACTGATTTTGTCTATCCTTTCTGCAAAATGACTTATTTTCTACTATCTCTTTGATAACCGTTTGTACTTTTTATCTGTAACAAACTTAGAGCATCTCTGAGTGCTGAGGAACATGAATTCTGAGGGGCAGGACTGGTTCCTCTTGCTTTCGTGGGGAGAAAGGGTTTGCATAGAATTTATCTTTTGACTTCTAGACAGTCCAGAGTAAGGAACTTCTTATTTCATCTTGCTTTGCACTTTGTTTCTTCCTGCAATAGTGATGTAAGGCTGATACTCAGGCGTGGCCACATTTAATGCATCCTTCAAGGTCATATGGCCAAATGTCTTTTCTCTTATGCCACACAACAATATTCCAACATCAATTTTACACTTCTACTTGATGGATAAACATCAGAAAGAAAAAACACCTCTTCACCAGCTTGACCACATCTGAAGGAGGGAAGTTTTCAAGGGAAGCTGTAGTCAAAGCTGATGCAAACCAAAGCACAACTCACTGCCAGTTTAGATACAAGGCTCAAGTTGTTGAGGGAAGTTTCAAAGCTGCTGAGTTGGGAACTGTTCAACCTCTATTCAGCCCCACACTATTCTGTGGTGTACACAACAGGGCTTATAAATTAGGTGCCATGGCCACTGTTGTACAGCATTAGTCATAAAAATCATTGCAGTTTTGTTCACTGATCCCTGCTGCTGCCATGGAATTGTTGCAGTAGTTTGGATTATTTGGGATTATACTTGGGGAAGTTTTAATGACATTGCTTTGCTACTACAATTTCTCTATATCAATTCCATTACTCAGTAACAAATCATCAAAATAACAGTATATGGGTTCTGCTGGATGAATATGATAATCCTCTCTCCCTGCCTTCTTTCTCAGTTACCCTCTTCCTTGTCCTATAAATTCTGATGTGTTTGGGTTGTTATCCACCTTTATGTATTTGGTTTCCCCCTGTTAATGTTCCTGTCTTCAGCTACATAGTCAACCTGTCCTAGCTTCAGGTAGGAGGTGCTATTACACAGCATGTGTGAAAGGATAGAAGACACACACACATCTGATCTATCAGTTCTTGACTGTTGGTTGCAGCCTCTGCTTTTGAAATTCTCCTCTGGGAAAGCTGAAATTGTTTAAGGGGCAATCCCCTTTGTGATATTGTTTCCACATTTGTTTCCCTACCTCTGGATTTCAACATCTCCATTTTATTCTTCTGTAAAACTGCTCTGAAGTCTGCTGGTTCTTCTCACCAGAAGCACCCAGATTTGGGCTGATAGTGTTATCCATGGATTTGACAGTGGGAAATCAGCTGACAGAAGCCTGTAAGACTTTCCAGTCTCACTATATGACTCTGGAGATCAATTTAGAGAAGACAAAAAAAAAGTTTTGGCCAAAGCTTTACCAATATGTAGGGATCATTTGAATGTTAAGTGAGCAAACAGGAATAGTAGGGAAAGTCCTGCTATGAGAAAAGGCCTTCAGCAGAATTTTATACAAAGGAACCTAGACATAACTAATAGAAAGGTGATAGGTCTTGGTTCCCAGAGTGGCATGGAAAAACTACCTTAAACCCCCTTGTGGAAAGCAGGGAGTTAAGATTGCTGTTGTGTGTGATATTTCAAATCATGAAGTCATTAATGCAATTCATCCCAAGTTTGATATTGGTATCTTTAACAGATGCCTCGCTTTATTTAATATTTTTAGGAGGAAGGACAGGTACACTGAAGAAAGAAGACTGTTGACCCAGAACTCATTCATTCCCGTTGTAGAAAAAAGAAATTATTTCCTTTCAGAAGACTTGATCTATGCAGTAACATGGTCACACATTTATTTTGTCACTTGGATTAAGTTTCTACAACAGGGATATGCTCATAAGGATGTAATTTCCTGGCATTTTTCCAGTTATCAATACTGAAATATTAGTGATCAAGCATTTACTGAACACCATTCCTCAAATGCAGGGGCTCCACAGCTTCTTGTTGCATTCATGGAATTCATTTGTTTGCATTATCTGGCTAACTGGTTCTTTTGTATTGCCAAGGTGATGAACAGATTTGACATTTAGCTGATTACTTCACCAAAATTAAACAGAAAACAGGGCAGCCATCCAAAGTTCCTTTCAGTGTGAAACCTAATTATAAAAATGCTTTGAGCAGCAATTTCTTTTTGGATGTTAAAGTGCTTTTATTAGATTGTTCCCCTGTCATTTTAAAATTTATTGCTAGACACTTATAAATGGGGTTGCCTGCTGAAGTAGAATTATTTTATTTTCTGTATTGAAGATGGGAGGAAAAAGTATGGAGAAAATTTTAGGCTGAATTTTGTTAGTATTTTACATGTTTCCGAAAAGGAAGGAAAATAAGTAGTGCTGGCTTTCATAGACCCAAAATATGTAATTTATCTTTGTGTTGAATGAAATTGTATCTGCTTTTTAATTCCCAATTCGGCAACTCCCAATTTCCAAAAGCTATTAATTAGCAAATAATGAAATCAAATATGTGATTTAAAAATTGAGTACATCCCTGTATTGTTAGAAGCTTGTATTATTAATGTAGATTTACACAATTACACCTGATAGAAAAAATCTAAGCATGTACTTATACTTGTCTTTCATAAGCCATTACCTGTTCTCAAACAGCATAAAAGTACTCTTAAGTCATTTGTCAAGGTCATCCAATATAAGTTGGCCAAGTGAATTTTAACCTGTAAATTTAGAGCTGAAGACTGAAGTGGATCTTAGAAGAATGTTCTTGTGAAGTATTTTTTCAATGTCTTGGAATATGTTTAACTTTTTATACTGCCTGTTGTTATTAGCATCCTTTGGACCCCAGACAAGGTGTGATCTGGGGAGATTTCAAGGTGACAAAATTGTGGGGTTTTGCATATGATATTGTCTAGCACACTTTGGGTACTAAATCATCTTGTGAGGACATAGATTAATTCTTGACACTGAGATCTATTAATATACCTTGAAGCCCAGTGAATTATGTGAATCTGCTGTTTCAAGCTGTAGAATTCTGCCATAACTAGGAGGAAATATTTTGCTATAGGTAGATTAATGTTGAAAGCTTGTCAAGAAAAAGTTTAACATTGAAAATTTATTCTTTCTCTTTTTGCCAGTACTAGAGCTTCTACAATAAATACCGTTTGTGATCTGAGGAAAAATATAGCTTCTTTTATATTTATCTGTGTTACTAAGGTTTCAATGATATAGTCTATTCCCTATTAAAAACTGCATGCCAGTGAATAATCTTTCAGAGGGTAATTTTTACTCCTATCTATCTGAGAAATTTTCTCATAAAATACAGTAACTGTCAGTGCTTATCAAATAATTTAATCCCATTGCAGGATAAGTAATTAAGATAACTCAACATTCTGTATTAACAAATAACAAAAATGAGAATAAGAGATTTGCTAAATACCCTTCCTGAAGATAATGGATAAGACTTAACATGGATATTGTTAGGAAGCTTTGAGTTGACAGAGAATGTAGTCTGAACAACAGAGCTAAGAGCAGGTGTACAACACAAGTGTGGGTTTGATTTTTGTTTGAGTGTTGAAGTATATTTCAGTACTAAGCCTTCTTAACTCCTCTTTGTATCTCTAAAATGTCCAGAGCTGGGGGTGTTTAGCCTGGAGAGAAGGAGGCTCAGGGGAGGCCTCATCACTCTCTGCAATTCAGTGAACAAGGTGGGAGTTGGCCTCTTCTCCCAGACAGCCAGTGATACCACAAGAGGAAATAGCCTCAAGCTGCACCAGGGAAGGTTCAGGCTGGACACCAGGAAAATTTCTCCGTAAAAAGGATTGTCAAGCTTTAGAATGTACTAGACCAAGGGAGGTGACGCAGTCGCCATGAGTGGCACAGCACTGGGTGCTATGTCTGCTTGACAAGGGGGTGTCCAGTTCAGTCATAGGCTGATCTTGGAGGCCTTTTACAGCCTCAATGATCCTATGTTCTAACCATTTGCTTGTCAGCATGGTAAGTTATTCAGGGCTATGTTAAATGGGGAGGAGCACATTGCTGTTAATTTGAAATTTCACAGATTATGTCCCTGTGCACAGAGAACACTCCCTAGCTGATTTTTGTTGCTAACAATGATCCCAATGGATGTGCCTTGTTGCTGTCTTTCATTGTACCAGTTGGTCTCCTGTAATTTAGGCCAGTATGTGTGTATATTATCTATCTGCCTGATCTGTGTAAGAACCCTTCAAACTCTAAAAGCATAAACCTAAGTTATTTCTCATTTTTCTGTTTCCTTTTGAAGTAAGGAAGAGATGTGTGGACCTGCCTTTAATATAAGTGCTGTGCAAGCTCATCAGGAGCAGCTTGGCCAGGGTCATCTTAAAAGTATTCTTTTTGATCCTGTGTTGGCTTTGTGACAATTTCAGGGAAAAGTGGCCAAAAAAAATAATAGTCTGTTTAGACCTTAGTGCACACTCAGGTTTGGGTATTGTAGTACTCAAATGAGGCATAGTAGCAATTAACTTTTGCTTATGAGAGCTTATTTTTGGATTCATGTTTAACTTCAAATGTCTGTCAGAAAAGACTTTGTTGAACCGAAATTGATTTCACGGAAACATTGAGGCAGAAGGAACTGCATGACTCTTGGCAGGACAACAAACTTATATGCTGAACTCATTTGTATTTGCTAAACTGAAACTTCCTGTGACGTGAAGGCCACCAAGTTTAAGTTATTTGTGAAGATAAATTGGGTGGTTTAGTCACTGCCGTGAAAAGGCAAATGGAAAACAGTCTTTGGTTGCAAAAGTATTTCTGACAGTATTTGTTTGACAGTATTTCTGACTTCTAGATGTTGTTTCTCCACAGGTTGATGGGATACTGTGCCTGGCTGACATCCTCACTGACACCAGCCATTCTGAAGCCACTCATGCAGAAGCAGCAGCAGTAATTGCCCAGATCACATCTCCACATCTCACCTTCACTCAGCATCTCAGCAGCTTTCTGGAAAATATGGAAGAAATCGTGACAGCACTTGTCAGTAAGTTTTCTACAGGACTTCTGAGTCCACTTAAAATAACAGGTTAGGGTATAACACTTTCATTAGTAATATTCCCTAAATAGTGTTTACCATACTTCCCGTAACAGATATAATAACAATTTTAAATTCTGAACCAAAGAATTCTGCCATTACGTAATATTTTTTTACTCCAGGCCACATGTGAATAAGATTTATGCACACATTTTTAAAAATAATATCTGTGTGAAAATCTATCTTGAGAGTCTCGGGAAAGACTCAGCAAAGCATCCTCTTGTCTGATTCTTGTGTGTAAAAGAGGAATGTTGAGAGCTGCTAACCTTTATGCCTGTTGTATTTTCCAAACTTGATAGAACTCAAGTTCACCACTATGTCTGCTTTTCTATGATTATTCAGAGGAAAAGTAGAGTGTCTACTACGGGTAGACATTCTATGGGTACAAGAAAAAAGATCTGTCTTTCTTGCCTAGGCCCTCGGTCCATAGTAAAAGGATTGTTACAAAGTATTGTTACAAAGTATTGTTACAAAGGTAAAAATAAGATTTTCCTTAACCTGGGTCAGTGAGGATACTTTAGAAAAACAAGATGATATTTCTCATTGCTCTCTAAAGAGAGGAATATCTTATTTCTGGCACTGTGCTCCCTTCCTCTCAAATACCAGAAGCTTTCATTCAAGCATTGTCTTCTCTCTAGTCTGGAAATTCAGTTTCACAGAGCTCCACTACTGTTTGGGTCTTCTAGTTTGATTTCTCATGTATAATAGATCACTATATTTGGAAATTTTTCTAGTGAACCCAGTGGCTACAGTTAAACTGCAGCACTTCCATTTGAATGCATGATTTTGTGTTTGGTGGGGTTTTTTGGGTTTTTGTTTGTTTGTTTGTTTNNTTTGTTTTTTTTTTTAAGAAGAAGAAAAGACTAGAACCAGTGCTTGAGGATTCTGCAGTGGCTGGGTATTATCTGAGATGTATTTAGGCATTCTTCAATAGTACCAAACAGAACTAGTGATGCAGAAAGCAAGGGAAAATTTATTCCTGATATCCAGCAAAAAATGGAGAAGCTTGTGCTCTGACACTGCCATGAATCTAGCAGGTGGAATTGACCAAGTGCTGAACTTGGTTCTGTTTAGATAGCAGCATCTGGTGTGATTGGTTTCAGATGATTTTCTTGGTTATTATAGTGTACCACAGTCAAGGGCCAATCTGAACAGCCTATCCAGAAGGTATTAGCTGGTGGATCATTTCTTCAATTGTTTAAGTTCCACAGGAACTTTAGTGGTATTAATATTCTGCCCAAGAAATGTAAGCATTAAAAATGGAACATGTATAACTTTGCAAGAGCCATTTCAATAATCACACACCAGTTTCCTTGTAATATTTATAACTCAGTAATTGAATTATTGTAATATGTTTAATTTTTAAACCATGCAGAAATCCCATTACCAGGTGATTCACATCTTAGTTAAAGTACATATGTACAAGGGAATGAAAGGTTGCTGTCTCTTCAGCACTTCTTATTGAAGTTAAAAAATATGCAGGATGATTTTTGACTACAGAGAATTAGATTTAGAAATAAGCAGCATGTATATGTACCTTGTTTTAAAGAAGAGGATGGAATTATTCTCATATGGATCATTTACTGGTGGCTTTCTGCCTCCTGTATTTAATTTTATTTAGTTATATCAAGCTTTATTTTGAACAACATGCAGTGAAATACTCCCAGCAGAATGGTATACTAGGTAGAGCATATTGTTCATCAGAGTTGTGGTGAGGTGGGTGTTGGTCTCTTCTTCCAAATAACACCTGATAGAACAAGAATAAATGGCCTCAAGTTGTGCCAGGGGAGTTTTAGATTGGACATTAGGAAAAGTTGGGAAAATGGAAAGGGTTGTTAAGTGCTGGAAAACTCTGCCCAGGGAATTGGTTGAGTAGCCATCACTGGAGGTATTTAAAAGCTGTGTCAGTGTGGCACTTGGGTTCATGGTTTAGTGGTGGACTTGGCAGTGATGGGTTTGGTTGGAGCCAATGGCCTTAGAAGCCTTTTCCGCACTAAACCACTCTATGATGTTGCATAATTTACAAGATTAAGTTTATATTTTTTGTTTCGTTTTTAATCTCCATGTTTATGAACTTGATACTGGCTAGTAAGATCACTATTGCAAGTTGCAGATGCTTGAATATTGCCTTTAAATGCTACAATGAAGGAATGACTTTTATTCAGCTTATTTTCTGCATTCCCAGAACTGTGCCAAGAAGCCTCATCAGGTGAAGTTTTCCTGCTGGCTTCAGCAGCTCTTGCCAATATTACTTTCTTTGATACCATGGCTTGTGAAATATTGCTCCAGTTAAATGCAGTGAAGATTCTCCTGGCAGCGTGCTCAGACAAACACATAGTGGATACTCCGTATTCCCGGGATCAGGTGAGAATTTCTCTGCCAGCCACTGTCACATCTGTGTAAAAGCCAAAAGATTTCAACACTGTGTCCATTTTGACATAGTCAAACCTAAGTTTCTTTCATGTATCTCTTTCTTGGTTCTTTTCATTATATGCCTCTCTGTTTATCTGCTTCAGTTCCTTCTTTGGTATTAGTTTGTTGTGCCTTTTTTTTTTTTTTTTAATGAGCATTATAAAATATGGCAGCTTTAATATGATTTTCAAAAAGTAATATAAAACGTTGCCGTTCCGTATATCTAAGATAGTAGAATGTGTTTGTTTTCACCGTGAAGTAGGCCAAATAGTAACACAGAGACCCGGACAGGTTGTGGAATCCCTCTCTTTGGAGGGATTCAAAACTTGACTGCACAGAGCTTTGAGGCAAAGATCTATATGAAGCCTAAATATACAGCTGTCAGTTCAAAAATGAATTAGCTCCAAAAGCTGAATCAGGACCTGATCCCCAGCCCAATGACGTTGGTGGGCTTTGGACCAAGTCCTGTCTGCCTGGTAGATGGTTTGCAAATTTTTATTGGCAAATACTGCTAATGTGGTTTTACCTTTCTCTTTCCTTCTCACCACTATTTTTAATTTTTTTATTTTAGTAAAAGGACACAGAATACTGAAGGTCTGTGCTAATGCACAGATGAATTATGGTAGACTTGGAATCCTCACTGCCACAGAAGGCTTTTTTCACCCTTAACCAGGAGCCAGGCCTTGGAGATTAAGACCCATCGGACTATAGAAATTGATTATTGGTGTTCTAGAGGGGTGATTAGAGCTGTTTTATATTATACTAATAACACTTACTAGTTTTTTGGCTCAAGACTGTGCATAAAAAGATAGAATTAAGTCATAATTACTGTAGTGCTCTTTGGGAAAAGTCAGAGCTATCAGCTGTGGTGTTGACATGGCTATATACTATTATATATGTACAATCCTTCACATTCTTTTTTTTTTTATTCCTCCTGTATGCTCTCATAGTTTTGATTTCCTTATTTCTTTATGCCGTCATCTGAATTCTGTTGTCAGCTGTGAGTTTGCAGTTTTCTCTGTGGGTAGCAGCCCTTTCTTTTTTGAGGAAGGTAGATACTGAAAGAAATACATATGACTTTTTTTTAGGTGACAGGCTAGTTCTAGGCCTTTTGCAGCTTGCAAGCTGCAAGCTCATCTCACTAGCTCGATGAACAGCAAACTGAACGGCTTCCTTCCAAGAACTGAGGAGATTTCATCCCCCATAACCCCTTACCTTCCTTCTTAGAATGAGAAACTAGAGCAGAAAGGGTGATGTCCTCTGTGATGTGCTGCTTCTGAGCTGACTCCTTGCCTCCTGCAGCAGTGGGAAATATAAAATCCTGCCTTGGGGTCTTCTTTTACTGAGCACTGAATGTCCAGGTGGAATCTGAGTGCTGCTTGTCTTTAAGAGCTGCCAGTCACGCAGTTTTGGTATTATGAAAGCTTTAAGAGAAGTCTGCCTTCAAATTCCTGAGCAAGTGAGGGTTTGACTGAATTGATCCCCTTGTTTCACTCTTGTATTTGGGGATGGGGATGGTGTCTGCCAATTACAGCAGTCTCATGGAATATTTTGTCTTTTAATTTGCTCTGTGCCTAGTTGCCACGAGGAAAATACCCCAGCTGAAAAGAAAAACAGTACTACAATACTATATTTTATAAGGGCATTATAAATTGCCATTTTGATTCTTGACTGTAACTCCTTTTAGGTAAGCAATGTAGTCAGTGCCTTTTCCCAGTATATAAACTATTGTGTCCCAGACAGTACATATTTGCCTAGGGAGATGTACACTAAAGACGAGTAGGTTTGAAAGTTTTTTGGATTCAAGATTTTATTTTGGATCATGGAACCAATGTGAAATGTATTTTCATGGACTGATGTCCATTCTGAATGATCAAGTCATCTCGGCCAGTGAAACCGATGATTTGGAATTGAGTTATACTAAAAGTTGAAACAATTAAACAAAATAAGAAGATTCATAGCTGATACAAAATTTGGTCTGAATATTATAAAATTATATAAAAGACTCGTCAAACTTAAACACTCTGTTTTTCATGCAAATATTTAAGTAGCACAACTACTTATAGAAAGCTACCTAATATTTCCAAGTATATTATTACTTTAGCATTAATACTGATTTAAGAAAATTCTATTCTGCTAGACTGAAGTGTGTTTTACTATAAACCAAAACTAGGAGGAAGACAGTTTTCCTGAAATACCGGGAAGGAACACTGAACTGTGTTTTCCTTTGGGCCATTTTATCTCACCTCAAATTCACAGTATGTCCTTCTGTACAGGACATAGAATTATTATTAGTTCCTACCTTCTGTGATGGTACAAACAAATGACATTCTTCCCAGCTGTTTGATGTTGGATATATCGTGTGTTGCCTGCAAAAAATATTTTGCTGCTCAAGCACCTTTAAAATTGTTCTGCCTTTTGACTTCTGGAAAGCAGTTTTGTGCAAATGATAAACTTTTCCCATCTTCACTATCTGAAAACCAACATCCTTCTTCTTTCAGTTCCTAGGTAGTGTTAGACTAGGTCAGGAAAGAAATCTAGAACTGAGAGCTGGACTTACTGATAAACAAGATTATCATCATCCCTTTTACAGAAGTATGTGACTGTTTCTGTAGCCAACAACATTATGTTGAGATTCCTTAGTTTTGTGAAAAAATTGCATTGTATAAGAACAGTCACACAGAAATATTTTCCAGGTTCCTTAGTCCCCAGTTTTGGATCAAAAAGGATATGAATGTCCCATGTTCTTTTTTCTTTCTGCAGATAGTTGTTTTCTGAAGAGCAGATTTTTTGCTTTGAAGAAGCATCAAAATATCCTTTCAGAACTAAATTCAGCTGTGTAGTTTATATAGTCAGATGTCTTAATGGAGTTTAAACACTGTCAGAAGAGGGGTTTAGCCAAACCCCTTATCATTCAGGATTGTCTTGACTTTAACCATCATCTTAGACTCTGCATAGAAAAACATGAAATATGTATGTTTGGGCACAGTATGTTTATGTATAGTACAGTTTTTCTCTCTGCATTCCCACTTGTCTCTTCAGTGTTGCTGGTATTCTCACCTTACCTGTGAAGTTGTGGAGGTATAGCCTAACACCTTCTGATCTTCTCTTATTCAGGCAGACAAAGAATTAATGTGCAGTGAACACGTCCATTTTAAAGTGGTTATTCCTAGGGCTAAAATCAGTGAATTATGTTTCAGAACTCTTTGAGGTGGAGAAAGACTTTTAATTCGGAAGAAAAAATTGGAAATTGTTGCCGCTTTTTTTTCCTAATAAATTCTTTCCTATTTTCTTCGTATTTGGGAGATGCTGCTGGTTTTGACAGTGAGATCTTCTGTGTCATTTAAGGTTTGAAACCCTTAATACCATTCTTCCTCTAGGTTCCACATTCTTTTCTCTGCTCTTCACCTTTTTTTCCTTATCAGGCATTCACGTTTGTTTTTATGTCCTTCCTCACTTTTCTCCCCCCTTAAATGAAGATTGTAGTGTCAAAAAGAGATTGGAGCCAGATGTTACTTTAATATAAAGAAGTTTTGATTTTTAAGTGTTGCTGAACCCCAGGTGAACGACTTTGAGAATAATGCTTTTAATGAGAAGAGTTCTTTAAGCTTTCTTTTGAAAATCTCTGTCTGTATGAAAGAAACTTGCAGTACTACTTCTCAGTCTGAGTTTCTTGAATACTGGGGAGTTTATTAACAAAGCCTTTATGTGTGGACAAGGCCATAAAAGGGTATCTGCTCTATTTTCTTATACATGTCTCTGTTAATATCCAGCTCTGACATTAGTACCATGATCAGTAGATATATTGTTGGAATTGCCATCCCTCTGAGAGACCTGACTGTGCACTGTGGTTGGTAAATTGTACATTAAAATTGTGGGATCTTTTCCAGTATTGACTAGATCACACAGAGAAAATGTGATTTCAACTAATATGGCTAGAGAAAGAACTGAAAAATTAAAAATTAAGTTATTTTTAAAAGCTTAAGAAATCAAGAAAATGGCTGCTAGTAACAGATACAAAAGTGAAAATTAGGCCAAAGTCATCTGACTATCTAAATTTTAACCACACCATTATATTAATGATATTCCAGTTAGTTTCCTATGTAAGATTGTAATAATTTTCCTGATATCTTTTGTTTTTCTTTTTAATTACCTGCCTCTGTCTTTTCATGTCCATGTAACCAGCAGAAATAAGTGACAGTACTGACTAGCATTGTATGGTCAATGCTATTTATTGTTATATTTCAGGGGTCCAAAACTGACTGTCTATCTCAAACACTAAAATTTTTGAGTCAAAAATCTTGCCTAGTTAAAATTCTGCCTTTCATATTTTAGACTCTGTGCTGGATAAGACAATGTGCTGCCACTTGCAAAGCAAGGGGTTCGGTCGGAAGAATAAAATCTCAGCTCAGTAGAAAAACTAACTTGTGTTGGAAGGCTGATTTGTACTCTGCTCTGAGGAGATCAGATCTCTTAGGTGCCTTTTGTTGGTTGAGCCTGTTTCAAATCATAAGCAGCTTTTCAATGCCTTGAAGGAAGTCTGAGAGATGGTTATTCTTCCCCCCCAGGTTTTAACCTGAAATACAGAAAACTGGCCACTAGCTCAATCACCCCTTTAGTTATATGCCCTGGTTTATGGGATGTGTTCTGTCACAATGTGACCCATACAGGGTGCATATCCTATGTGCTTCTTTAAAACTAATGATCTGAGAACCTGGCCATTCTGCCTATTCCTTATCTAGATTAGTCAGCAATAGGAAGTAAAGTAAATGAAAATGTAGTAAAGACTTCCTTAATTCCAAAATGTAAGTTTCCTACAGCTTTAGTCTCTGTTGCTCTGCCTCAGCATGCCAAAAATACAGTTCCCTGGCACAGTGTCAGAATAAACCTAGCCTTTGCAAGCAGATCCTCTCTCCACCCGCTGTTATTATTTTTGAGGGATGTTAGCTGCTTCTGCTCATCTAGGTATTTATTTTCTGCTTTCAGGAAGAAAAACTAAATTCCCAATCACAAAAATGGCTATCAGAAGCGACTGGAGTTATTTTCTATTTTTAAGCAATACAATGTCCCAGAGAAAATTTCCAGAGTTTTTTTGCTGAAGTTCTTCTTCTGATAGATAATATCTTGAAAGGTTTTTTCTACCTCAGGTTGCTGTAATTCCTGTTCTTGATGCCTGCTAAATGCACTCTTTTACTGTCTCCCTGTGGATGGATCTTGAACTGTGACGTTCAGATGAGTTTAACTTACCTTCAGAAGCAGAGAGTCTATCTTGTTTCTGAGCAGTTTTCCGGTGCCACTTTGTTTCTGAAGATGGCTATCTGGAACTTTGCAGACACACTATGATTTATGCTTATGTCATTTATTTGAACTAATTACTAAATGCTCTTATAATATGTACAGAAATTAATATTACTTAGCGATGAATCACCCTTAAAGGAGTAATTAACTAGGAGAATTAGCAATTCTGTATTGATCTAGTTTGCCACTCTATTAAATTACTTGCTAATTCTTATTTTGGGCTTGTGTCTTTCTTTTTCTGTCAGGACTGTTGATAAAAGCCCTGAGCAGTGTGCCTTTTCTATCAATAAAGGTATATTAGCACACCTTCCACATCTCCCACACTTTCCTCTCCCACAAATGAGGTAAGGGACCCTCAGTTGTGGAAGATATTGGCCCTTTAGCAGGCTAAAATGTGTGCTTTCATCCTCCAAATCCTTTGGCACCTTTCTTCCCTAGTAGTTGGTTTCACAATAAAGGGAAATGCTTAAATCTCCCACTGAGGGAAAGTTTTCAGAGAAATCTTCTTTTTCTTAAGTGTCCTTTAAGTTTAAATCTCTTTGACAACTACAGATTTACACTCTCTTATTGTAATAATAAGAGTGTAATAAGTGTATCTTACTTTATAGCAAAACATTTGTATCTAGCTTTTACTTTTGCAACAAAGATTCAGCACCTTTGTACACTGGTTGATGAGCATTATTCACCAATAGTTGTTTAGAAAAGTTTTATTATAGTGTTAGTAATTGCATATTTTAGCAAAAAACAATTCCCAAGGTGAATGCTGTTTGAAGAAAACTATTTTAAAGGTTCATAATTAACCATGGTTTCTCAAATTTAAATTGCCTGTGACAACTGAAATTCCTACAATTCAGGGCAAGGCAGGCTACTTAAAAAGAACTTAAAAGGAACCACCACCCATAAATTCAATATGTGTGAAAATCTGAGGGAGTGGAAGGAAACCATGGGGAAATAGAAACAAATTTAAAATTATGAAATATATAGAGAATAACCAAAAAAGATCAACACTGCCAATTTTATAATAATGCATGATATTGTCACTAGGGATGTGTCTGTGTTTAGTATCTATTTACTTATTTTGCTTATAAAAATAGAGGTTTTTGATTAGATTTTAAATTAATTTCCAGGGCAACTGCAAGACTAAAAAGATGATGCTGTGTTGACATTTGAAAAATATGAAATAACTCATTATTTTTTCAATTTATTTATTAAATAGGCAAATTTTCCATAGACTTAAAGGCACCCTTCTACCTCAAATATCCCTTTATACTCAGTTCACCAAAAAACCATTTAAAGATGAACATTCAAAGCTTCTTGATTTGGGGCGTGTTCTATTTTTAAGTTCTGAAAGTTACCTACTTAGCCTCTTACTCTTGTGAAAAATCTTACTACTCCTAGTGAAATCTCTGCATGTTGATATTTTGCCAAGTTGGTGCCCCTTCAGAAGGTGCTAAAACATGAGCTGGTGTGAGAGTTCTTTTCCTGACGATTTACCTTTCCCTGTGTCTCAGGGCCCCGTGGTTTGGGTGTGTAGAGACAAGCACAGTGAAACAGGCAGGTGTTGGGCACAGGAGGAACCCTGCAGGCCTGTTCCTCTGGTTGTTTTTAGCAGTGTTACTCCTGACGCTGACCTGAATCATCCCATCTGATGGCAAATTAATGTCATAGGCCTTCCAGGACCTGAGGGAGACAGCAGGGAACATGGGGGAGGATTTTTTACAAGGGCATGTAGTGACAGGATAAGGGGAATGGCTTCAAATCGAACAAGAGTAGGTTTAGATTTGATATTAGGGAGAAATTATTTGCTGTGAGGGTGGTGAAGCAAAGGAACAGGTTGCCAAGAGAAGCTGTGGATGTCCCATCCCTGGAAATGTCTGATGCCAGGCTGGATGGAGCTCTGATCAAGTGGGAAGTGTCTGTACCTATGAAAGGGACTGGAATTAGATCTCTGAAGTCCCTTCCAACCCAAGCCATTCTGTGATTATACTGATCATTTCTTGGTGAAGTCTATTTTTCTGTGGTTTTCATCGGTACGGTGGATTTAGGGCTTCCAGATCACTGAGAAAACTGCAGCATCCAGGTTTATCAGACCCCTGCTCTAGAGAGGCACCTGCAATTCTTGACAGATTTGGATAGCAGGGAAGAGATTGTGGACCAGGCTGGGTCAGTCTATCTGAGATAACTGCTAAAATACAGATATTGGAAATGCATGGGTTAAGATCCACCTCCAAGACAGATCTGCTTAGCAGAGATAGAGGTGCTGAGGTAGGGAATTATACTGAATTTCCTGATAAAATATGCTTAATAGCACATCTACAAATCCCATTGGTGGGTGGCTTCAGCACATTCCTTCTGCATGGTGGGATGGCTCTGGCAGATGGCCAGGGCTCAAGTGTCCTGTTCTTCAGGATGTCTTCTTTCTTACACTTTGAGTTGACCACAAGGTCATTGTGTGGCTTAGGAATTGAGAGAAATTGCAAGAATCATAAATTGTGTCAGGTGCCTGTGCTTTGTAATCATGGAGTTCGCTCTTTGACAGGGTCAATTACTTGAGCAAATAATAATAAAAATTGCAGTTGAACAGTAGAGATTCCATGTTAAATATCTGAAAGTGTTTCAATTATTTCAAAGTCGTTTTAGTTCTGAAAGAGGTTTTGGTATCTGTTCTTTTCCAGTAATTTTCAGCTGTGAAATGTAGCTTAGACAGCCACTTTTATCTGTATCTGCTTGTATGCTCCATGTCTCACAATAATATCTGAACTGGTTTGCTGATTCAACAGGACTTCATAGCTATTTTTGAGACTGCCTAAGGCCTTATGAAATCTGGAGCCAGGAAATGGGAAAAGAAGCAAAGATAAAGACTGCAGTGCAAGCCTGTGTATCATTAGACCAAAAAAAAAAAAAAAAACCCAAAAATTACAGTGGGGAAGAACCTACTAGAAAACATCTATTTATGTTTTTTGATCAATTCTAAATCCAAAAGAGATGAGACTTCATTAATACAAGTGCTCACAGAGGTGTTACTTCCTAAAGCAAATTGAGTCTACATTTGTTTGTGTTTCCTCTAGAGAGCTCTTCCTTAATAGGAAACTTCCTTGAACTTTGGTTTGTATTACTGAGGAAATTTTCATGTAAGTTGCATGAAATTTAAAATAGGAAAGTGCTGGGGAAATACAGCATTTAAAGTCAACGCTTTATTCTGATGGCCCATCATGCTTTTACATTATCCTCTTTTGTTACATTGTTTGCATCACAGGAAAATGAATTTTCTTGGGAAAAGAAAGCTATCCCTATGGAATGAGCTAATCTATGGCTTAACTGCCTTTTGTATCCGACTAATATTTTAAAAAATTATATAGGTAGAACTTGATGGTCATTGATCATGAGGGTCTTTTTTACACCCCTCTGGAGAGTGTTGCATATAAACCCTCTAAGCTGGTCCATAAATATTGCAAAATATGGAGGGCCACACAATCAACTCTAAGGAAGTATAGTTATAACCTCAAATAATTTTTTGGTGTCAGAAGATGCACACAACCTATTTTTATGTATGAAAATACTTATTAGACAAAATAACTTGAAGCAGTGGAATAATTGGCATGTATTCAAATTGTGGTTAATTGAATTCTTCATCTGTGGCTTAGAGAGCCACATGGGGTACAGATTCTGCACAGAGGAAGCAATTTTCATTAACGGGATATAATTTAGAATGAGAAAACATATACACTCTGCCTGCAACACAGTTAATAATTAATATGGAATAAATACATAGACATACACTGAGTTGCCATATTTCTACCTGTCACTCTGTAGAGTTTCAGCAACATATTTGCATGCTAAGTAAGCATATTTATTCAGAGAGATGACACTGTAACACTACCTTCAAAAGTGGAAGACCTTTATGTCACAGCATCGGAAATGAGTCACCCTTATTTTTAAAATGGCAAAGTGAGATCAGAATGGTGATTTGATGTCATGCCTCCTTACATCTAAGAAGTTTGCTGGTTTCTGAACTGACACTGCTGTTAAAAAGCTGATAACCAGTTCCAAAACTGACCATTATTTTTGAGGCTGGTCAGTTTTCTTGAATTAGATTAGAGAAAATTTAAAACCTCTGAAGAAAGAATATTATTTCTGTTTCACATTCTGACCATCTCTAGCATTTATTATTTGGTCTCTCACATATGCTGCTAATATTGGGATGTGTCTGCATGCAAAAAGCAAACTATTTTGAAGGATTGGGAAGAATGTATTGCAGAATGTGTGAGAAAGTATGTGATATCAATGAAGGGAATGGCTGACTGAAAACCAACAGCACCACAGGGTCCAGTCTCTGTCAGTGGCTTGCTGCATCACTTTAAGCAAGTTGAGTTACAGCTAATCTCAAAAACAGTTAAGGCTTTGGAATAAGAAATTCTGTGAATCAAGATCTAAGAGTGTGCTTGTGCACGTATCAACACAGAATGTGTTGGTACAAAGCCTAACCATGGTCTTTGCCTCTGGGAAGGCATAAAAAGAATTTTAAGTCCAGTTGCTTTTGAGACAGTGCCTTGACATGCACACAATTCTTGACTTCAACAACACTGAAAAATATTCCTTAAATATTCCCTTGAATCAGAGCTCAAAACTCCAAATCTCTTGGAAGGATTTCTTAGCATTCCACCTGAACAAATTCAATGCAATAACAGCACTCCCAAATATTTTCCATATTTCTGCCGTATTTATTTTATGAAACACAATGATATTTAATATTACTGACTTGTAGGACTAGACTTCATATTTCCTTCTCCTTTTAACAACAGGTGGTAACAATATTGGCAAACATGTCTGTGTTGGACCAGTGTGCTTCAGAAATCATTCAAGGAAATGGTATGTATTTTAGCTGAATTATGCTTTTTATTTGTTTCTGGAGAGACTAGGTAGATGGGAATGTAGTACTTACAAAGTAAAGGAGAAAGGCTTCACTAAAAGCGGTTCATTTTGCATCCTGTCTCTGCTGGATATTGCACACTGCTGCAGGGTGCAAAATGAGTCCTGGGGATGGTTCTACACAACCCAAATAAAATGCCACTGTTCTAGGAAACTTTGCATGTGTGACCACATTGCTGGTGTTCTGTGTGTGTAACTTACTCCTAGATGCAAAGCAACGTAGTAAAAAATGTTCCAGCAGCCTGTATTGTGATAATACAGGTAATAATGTGGTAAGATGTAAATGCCTTATTAATACACCAGCAAATTCAAAATCAGCAATCCAAGGCCAAGCAATATAGTAAGATGGGTGCCTTTGTTTTTGGTGGGTGTTTTTTTTTTTTTTTTTTTTTTTTTTTTTTTTTTTTTTTTTTTTTTGCTAGGCCAAGGAGGCCTAACTGATGCTAGACACTGCAGTGGATTGTCAGGGACAATGACACCAAGCAACATTTGTGTGTTCACTCCATCATGGAATTTCACAAGAAGCATTTCCCCCCTGGCTTTTGAGAGAGGTTGGCCCTCATCCTGTGTGTAAATTTTTTTTTGCATCTACCTAATGTTATAATGAGCAAGTGGTGGTCAGAGGCCACATTCTGAGAATGGTCTTCGAATGCTGGAGAATTTAGGTACTTTCTACTCAACTCTGACTTTTTTTAATGTTGATTGATTATTATCTAGCTGCATGGTTCTGATGATAATTCTCTGAATTATTTATGCAAATGTTCTAACAGCTAAAATCCTCTGATGCTACCTGATGTAATCTGAATGCCTAATAGCATATGGAGTTTAATAGCACATAATTGTCTTTAGGCTTAAAATAATCTAGAAAAGAGGAATCATCATCTTTTTTTTGTGGTGCTACAAGAAGAATATCAACTCCTACAGGCAACAATAAATCCATGAAGCTGCTTCAGTATGGATGATATTGTCTCTTCTGGAGTGAAGAGTTAGTCATACAGTAAGCTTCAAGAAACAGAATTTCATCGTTTCCTTCGTTTAAAGGATTCCTCATTCTAAAATACCCTTAAACAGTTTGAGAAGGACACTTTAAAAGGTTTGCTTAAAAATATGTAAACAAACAAATAAATAATTAATTGAGAGTGAAACTTCATTTAGAGACCTGATATATGTCACTTCAGGTTTTTCAGGTAGTGATTACCTTTAGGTTAATTTAGAAGCAAATAAGGAATTGCATCTGGTTGACTGAAATAAATATGTGAAATTTAAAATACCAACTTTTAGAGCATGAAAGAGTGCATTTTCTATTTCCAGAAGTTCTGTGGCTCCCTAGTGAAGACAAACTGATGTGTAGATCAGATGTGCCTGGGTGGTGATGTTGAAAATGCAGCCTTCATTTATGTATTCTCCATGTCCTTTTTGGGCAGCGGCTGGTCTGCATTAACCCAGCTTTCCTTTTCCCTTTGCTTTGAGTTTTTTTGTTGGAGAGTGGATAATGACAGCTCTTGTATTCTTTAAGGCGTTCAACTTTTAATGGAAATGCTCTTTGAAAAATCCTCCTCGGGAAATCCAGCAGAAGTTGCAGCTTGTGAGCGAGTGCAGCAGAAATCTGCAGTTACCCTGGCACGGCTCAGCAGAGATCCTGAAGTGGCAGAGGCAGCCGTAAAACTCAGCTGTAAGGATGTGTCCTCTGCTTAATGGCACTGCAAGAGGGAGGAACTGCCAGTCTCAAAAGAGAAGCTCTTTTTAATTTTTAGCCTCACTTGGTAAACTTTCTGAAAGATATTCCCTACAGAGTCTGTCCAGAGGATGACTGAGGAGATGGAGCTAAATGAACCTCTGGCTCGTTTCCCAGAGGAACCTGAGGTGCAGCATCCACTCAACACGTAGCTGTGCCTTACTGTGCCAACTGGCACTGCTGCCTCCTCCATTCCTTTATGTAAACCCTTGGGCAGGATCTGTCAGGGCACAGAAAACTGGGACCCCAGCAGGTCCAGATGTGATGAATCCGATGGGAGGGAACGTGTTCTTTGGGTAGGAGTTCTTTAAGGGTGTGTGGGAGGATTGGTAGGGAAGAAATGGAGGTCACAATTTCCACTCTGAAACTGCAGCAGCAAGTAAACCCAATTTGTTTGTTTATGCTTTAATTATGACTGCTCTGAACTGCATAGCTCCATGGAAAGTCCCTTAAGTATTTGCATATCTTCTTTGCATTAGAGATCATATCTGCCAAAAAAAGATAAACATGATGCATCTAAAAAATATCACAAAATAAGAAGTTGTTTTTCTAAATTATTTCTCCTGACACTCTTTTGTGCACTCAGGTATTCCTCGCCTGATTAAACTTTGCAGATCACCAACAGAAAGAAATAACAGTGATTCTGTTTTAGTGGCATGTCTGGTATGTACATTTTAGTCTTCCTTTCATGCTTATACTGGAAAATTAAGGAAAAAACATCCCTTTAGATTTCAAATGCATAAGTATAGCAGAAATGTTTTAAATTCATGTCAGGGTCTCCTGCTTTTCCCCTTAAGCATAATGCTGTACACTGTAAATTACTCATCCTTGGATTGAAGATCTAAGCATATAAGAAAAAAAAGGCTTAATCTTCCCATTTATTGGGCACCAAAAAATTTCCTTGGAACACTTTGGAATCTAAAGATTCATTAATTCCTAAATTCCATTCTGTTCTATGTTTGTTGAAACTAGCTTTGAGTCATGGGGGTGGGAGCCCTTTATCTGCGTTACACATATATATGAAAATATTTATGTAAAGCATCCAAAAAGGGGAAAAGATATTTCTTGCTTCCACTCCAATCCATTTTTTTGTTCTAGTTGTGTCACCAAGACAATATAGTGCCCAGCCAAGGAGTGGGCAACAGAAGCTTAACACTTTCTCTGCTCAGGAGAAAGATCCCATCTGCTGGCCCTGCACTGCAGGGACTGTCAGCCAAATGCCAGAGCTGAATGATTTCACTGAGCATTCTGTGAAAGGGCTCTGGGGACATGGGTGACCCAGGGCTGGAGCACGAGCTCTGGTGAAGGAAGACTGAAGAATATTGTTTAACAGTGCTTTATGACATTAATGATATTTTAAATGTAAAAGTAAAACTCGGTTATTGCAGCTTGTTCATTTAAGCTGGTCTCATTCAGGATGAAGAAAGTAAAAATGTGAGCATAGAAAATGCTGTGATTATTCTTCCTACATGCCAAGAAGACTTGTTAATCTTGTGTGGTTAGAGCAGAGACCACAGAGCGATGGCAGCAACCCAGACTATGATTTTTCTGTCTCGTTGAAGTTGTTGCTGCACATTCCTTGAATCCATGCCTATTGCTTGAGACGTTACCTACCTCCCTGTCTGAGAAATTCTCCTTCTCCTGATATTTTAGTAACTGCCTGAAGATGTTTTCTGATAAAAATGTGGCAAAAACATTGTCCTTGAGACATAAGCTGCTTCAGGCTCTGATAGGTATTTTCAATGGTATCTGAGGGCTTGTACTGAGACCTGCTGCTCAGGTCTAAAAGTAATGTGCCCCAAAATAATTATCATTTAATAACTTTGCTTGAGGGAAGATTCATCTGACAGATGAAGACAGTAAGGAGAGATTACCCCAGCACAGTTCAGTTTTGAGTTCTGGCTGTTATTTAGACATGGTTATGATGGATTCCTGCAATGAAGACATCACCAAACCTGACTGCACTGCAATGATGCTGTTTTGTTTTTCTAGGCAGCCTTGAGGAGACTCGCAGTTATGAGTCCCGATGGACTGGAAGATTCAGATTTTCAGCAGCTGGTAAAGCCCAGACTCGTGGATTCTTTTCTGCTGTGCACAAATATGGAAGAGAGCTTTGTATAAATGGGAGCCAAAAACCTTTGGACAATAATGAAGATGATAGGTATGCAGTAAAATAACACAAGTACAAATTTATTTTGGTTTAGTCCTATTGTTATTTATGACTTATTTATTCTAAACCCATGAACATGTGGTTTGTCAGAGCAAAGGAACAGAATGAGAAAACTTGTTACTGTGGTTTACAAAGGTAATTTTTTATTTTATTTTCCTGCCAAGAAACACAAAACCTTATCATTGTCATCTAACAAAATGTTTTGTTTAATATAGTTGAATTAAGGTAATGAAGCCAAGAATTTGTTGCTCTGATGTTAAATGCTTCTAATGATGTTTTATCACTGATATTTTTCTATAGTTAGGACATTTTGTAGGTTTTTTTAAATAAATGTTTTATCCTCATCTGTATTAGGAGAAAAATAATCCCAAAAGCTGCAAGTATATACTTTGAAATGAAAGGGATCTTACAGTCTAAATCCAGTTCTTAACTGTTGTTATTTTTTAATAGACTTATGTAATGGAGAGGAAAATTTCCAAAAAATATTCAAATACTGGCTTCAAATGATGCTAGAATACATTCTTAGGCTGTATAAAGATGTGCTCCATCAGAGGATACACACTAGCAGAAAGTTCTTTATTTACATTGACTGAAATTTCCTAAAGAAATTCACAGAATTCTAGAAAAATCTTTGATGGTGTGTGTGTTTTATCTCATGTGAGATTTTCCACCTATCATTTTAAATCATTATACCGTGATAATTTTCTCTCGTTTCCAAGCCTTACAAGAACTGGAAGTGCTAATGTCCCGACATGTTTTTAACATTCAAGCTACTGTTTTTGTGAAAAGTTGTTCACACCTATGCTAAATAATCTGAAGAGTAATTGTAACTTGAATTCTCTTTTTAAATTTTTTTTTGTCTGTTTTTCTAACTAGTTCTGTATTTTTAAAATTTAAATGGGACTCTTAGGAACTCTGGAAGTCAAGAAATGGAAGGTAACATAAATAACAGACATGATTTCAAAATTGACTTTTTTTTTTCTATGAACATTCTTCTTAATTCATGCTTTTTCTTTTCATTGACATATATTAAAAGATACTCAACCAGCAACATCTTGGTAGTGTTTTTTTCCTTAACTTTTCACAAAGCACTCTGTAGATTATGAAAAAAGGTGTAATTTTTTATTCATGGCTTCCAAACGTTGCTTTGGATCATTTTATGATCAGCAACTTCAGGGTACTAAGGTATCTGCCAAAACCCCCCCATATTCCTTCCTTACTGTGCTTTGAGGATATATTAAGCAGCTTAATTCATTAATGTTTCTTTAGAGTTATGTGGTGTTTAGATGAAAGGCACCAGGAAATTGTGAAGCTGTGATTGCCTTCCACATTTTCTGTATATGAGAAATCTGTCCTGCTTCAAGCAGTGAGACAATGGTGGTTACTTTTTTCTCCCTTGATTGTATGGGTTAAAAAGTCTCTGCCTTAATGTCTTTCTTGTAAGCTCTTCATTTAATAAGCTCTATCCTGACTGAATTTCAAAAACATACACTGACCTCTGTCTTGAGCAGCTATTCAAGGAAAAAGATTGAATCAGATGTTCTAGTAAGCACAGCGATGAATTCTGCTTTTTTTGCTTACTTTGAGACAGCTTCTTAAGTTTCCAAGATTATTAAAATGCGTGGCACTGTAAAGCTTTAAAATATTGTATTAGTGGTGGACTTTAACACTTTCCTCACTAAGCAGAAATACATGTGTGACCCATGGATGTCTTGGTATAAACAATAAATTAATACATTTCATAAAAAATTAATTCAAAATAAAATCCTGTTGCTATCATTCTGATAGCATGACAATCCCTGATAAAACACATCAAATTCTGTAGTAAATTTTTTTACAGAACCTCATTCTGTCAGCTTCAGCTAACACCAGAGATGGAGTAGGGTTTATCCCTATAATAGGTAAATTTCAAATCTCATTTAAAGAAATTTTCCATACATGCACAGTGAACTGAAGCAGCTATTAAAAAAATGCCATCATGACTCATAATAATTTAATGTCATTTCTAACAGGTCAATCAAATATTCAGTGAGCAGGTCCGTAACAACTAATTTGCTCTCAAATACAGTAATGTGAACCCACACTGATTGAATTTACTACAGATACTCTGCAGCTGCAAATATGAGTCCATAATTCTAGGCCCGTATTTTCCATTTAAATGTGTTCATGTCACAGATGTGGCTGTTGATATTACAGAAGAAAAGTACATTTAGGTGGAACTCATATTTGCAGCAGATATATTTTCAATATATCTTGAAAGAGCCATTTCAGCAGACCTCTTGTCACCTAAGTGTCCTCAAAACCTTTTCAGCTAGGTCTGACTTTTTCACCTAGAGCTGTGCACTTTATTTTTGTATGTGCTAAAGCTTATGAGAAAATAAACATACCTCTAACTTTACCTCTTGATTCAATTGGAAATAATAAGTCATTAAAAATACTGATTTATTTTTCTCATTACTTCTGAATGAGAATTCTGGATTCTAAATGGATTCTTGATTCTAAATGTTTCCTTCAAAAGTGACTCTTCAGCTTTTAAACAAAACAAACAAAAAACAAGAACAGTTTAGGCCAGAATAAAAATTTTTGCTTTCAAATGTAGTATGAAATAAAATATTTTGTATCAAGAAATTGTCAGTAAAATAAGTATTGTGATTGCTTAATCCTTGGACTCCCTGTGTATACACATATACAGGTAGGAGAGAGAGTGGAGGGTATGTGTAATAATACATTCACAGCTCATTTATGAGGAGTCATTCACCTATCGAGACTGAATGTGGGTTAGATATTGGTTTATTCTTCCTGGAAAATGAATGTCAAACTTCTTAGAAATGTTGTCATTTCACTTAAATTCTTCTGAACATTTTCAGTCTTGTATGAGATTAGAAATGCTTAACAAACATGCAGTGAGCTGCAGGATTCTTTGTAATTTTGATTTACACTCCAGCAACTTTGGACAATGTCTTCAAATTTCAGCTTTAGTTTCAAACTGTTTACAGATATTCAGGGCCCAGATGTTTCATTCATTGAATAAAGTTTGGTTTTTCTCAGTTTATTGTGTACTTGGTACATGAATCACTTATGCGGAATGTTACTTGTCCGACCTTTTCAGTTTAAAATACTGTTTGCATTGACAAAGGATAAAATATTGTCTTTGTAAATTGCATACCTAAACTTTTTTGGGGGGTTGCCTGTTAATATCCAAAAGATTACTTCATTTGTAGGGTTTTCCCTTTATACGAGACTGATTATGGTTTCTCATATGGATTGTTCCAAATTTTTGTGTTGACCATCTCCTTTTAAATAACAGCAATGAACAGCCAAAATAACCTTGGCTTTTGTATTTTGAGGAATCTGCTGTGATCCTCAGTTTAAATTTATATTAAATTTAATGTATTTAAAGAAGCACTCTAGACACTGTAAATTATTCACCAATGTTCTCATTTTTAAAGGGAGGGGAGGGAAGAGGGCATTGAAAGAAAGGTTCAGAGTGAATTTGTTAATGAAAGTTGAAAGTGCAGAACTGGTGGGAAGATGGGTGAAAATTTCAGCCCTTGACAAGCTAAAGAACTGGGAACAAGAAAAACACAGGGTCACCTATTCATCTCTTTACATGCTTTGTGGAGAACCTTATCTCTACTTTCTGGCTTGCTCTTGGATCTGAGTTTCACTTTTTCGAGCTGTGACAAATTTCTTCCTCTTGGGAGTATGTTTGTATAATTGCTAGTTATCTAACAGAAGAGAGTGACATTCCAAGGTCTGGCCCTGCTAATTATTATATTGATAAGGTTTTTGCTGAGAAACTGAGTAACAGAAATACCTTGTTAAATAGATTCAATGAAGATCACCTAGAACAGAAAGAAAAGTTTATTGTTGTTACAAGGGGAAGGACCAACATATTCTGCAAAAACCCTGAGAGAAGGCACAGGTATATCAGCTTATACTTTCATGTTTTGGTACTTTTACCAGCAGACCTGCTGACTAAGAGTTTATGGATTGATCAGTTGTCAGCCAAATAATCAGTAAATCAAAGAAATAAAAATCTCCTTTTTTGAATAGTTCTGAAACGATAAACCTAGCTCTATATGTCTGTTATGTGTGCTCATCAGATGAGACAGAGATTATGATAAATCAAATTGGTATATCTAAAAGGTTCCAGAAATAGACATGTATGTTTTCACTTGCATCAAAAGAATAATTGTGGGCCCAAATGATCAAGGGGAATCTTATTTGACGCTGCTTCTTGTGACTTATAAAGTCAGTTTGCTTGCACTGAAGTAAAGAAGATCCAGAGGTAACTCAAGGTTTCCAGGATCTTGCTAGAATTAGAGGTGTAGAGATCTAAAGCATAAAATAAAGATAAATAAAACCTTACAATATGAAACTATGGATAAAACCCCTTTATTCAAGGTAGCAATTAACACAAAGATATGATTTCAAAAGTTCATCCTATCAGTAGAATAAATTATCATATGCTTTATCTAGGGGGGAATTATGAACTGTTTGAAGTTCAGTTCTGCAAGCATAATCCAGACCAGTACTTTAGGTCCTTTCTGCAGACCACAGAGAGAAGTGGCAGTATTTTCTCTTTAAGGATGACTGCCCAGGACAGAGAGTATCCATAGCACTGTGGGGCTGCCTTTTTTTATCCAGGGGCTATGGAAAAATAGTGCTGGTGATTTCTTTGAGGGAGCTGCCTAAACGCCTCAACACCTGACTCTCAGTTCAGATCTGGGGAGATGAGTTCCAGGCTCAGTCTGGAGACAAACGGGAGGCACTTTTTCAGCTGGGGTTTTACATGCTGTTTACATATCAAGCACAATTTCCCTCAAACCGGAAAATTTTGCAAGATCAGACTCTTCTTTTGAAATGACCAAGATGTCGTTTACTTGTCTGGTATGTGCTAACTGATGACTTCTGTTTGCTTTAAAATGTTTTAAAACAAGGAGTAGCTGGAACAACTCATTGATCTCATAATATTCCAGATTATAGGTTTCTTATTAGAGAAAAATATCTTGCATTTGAAAGAAAAGGAGAAGAAAAACAGGTCATGGGACTATAAGAACTTCAAAGTGAGCTATCCTGGACAATATGTGAAACACCACTGAGCTAATCAATAGCATTGTACATGCCAGGAAAGCTACCTCTCACCAGAAAACAGGAAAAAAACACAAGTCCCCTCAAACCCAGGACACCTTCTTTCCCAAAAGCAATCATCTGAGCTGGAAGAAGAGGAAAGGACACTTTGTGACAAGGCAGAACCTGGAACTAAGCACATCACAGGTAAGACACAGATATATGAGGAATATTTCCAGGTGGTTCAGGGTATCCTACAGGAACCCATGCTGCCTTGGAAGTTGCTTACTATCAAGACCATTGCTAAGCCCTTGCATAGAAATCGCTGTTGCTGTGCTTACTGTGGCCTAATATTTGACCTAGCAAACATTAGGAATCCTTTCTTGAGTCAAGAATATGCTTTCCATCGTTGTTGCAGATGGCGAACGTGTGGTAGTAGACAACTGTGTTCCTTTCTAATTTTCTCTAGGCCTTTCCCCCTGATGTCAGCTGATTACTGCTCCCCTGTAGAGGGAAAGACAACTGAAGTGTTTGCATAGCTCACTATAAGGAAAAGCTACTGAGAGTTCAAACCCAACATCTGTGGAACCGAACAGTGACATTTTTTACCAGGTATTCGCAGGTGCTGTCTCACTGCTCTGTTGCATCTGCATCAAGGTAATCTCTTGGTCTAACATCTTGGCTAAAATTTCGTCTGTTTCCTCACTTGCACTGTTATCACCATCTCACAACTATTTTCCCTCAAATGTTATCTTATGTTTCTTTTTTGAAAGCATCATACTTATAGTTACCAATATGCTGGTTAGTGCATTCAGATGGAATTTCTGGATTCTGCTGTAAAGACCAGATGAATGTTCATGAATTGTTCCTATTCTCATTTTTTGTTTCTCTTTGTCTTGGGTTGTGGAGCCTAAATTGTATATTCTATTTTCATCTGCTGAAAACTGTTGGGGGGGTGTTCCTCTTTATCTCTTGTTTACTCTGGAGGGAGGGGGCGGGCGCCTTTTGATAATGGCCCAACAGTTAATACCGGGTAGGGCATTGTTCTTATCTTTCTTCATGATGGGCCATTACGACTCGCCAGGCTGTTTTCCT
Source organism: Cyanoderma ruficeps (assembly GCA_008694505.1). Taxonomy (NCBI): domain Eukaryota; kingdom Metazoa; phylum Chordata; class Aves; order Passeriformes; family Timaliidae; genus Cyanoderma; species Cyanoderma ruficeps. Next base: position 2,214,944 of record VZDJ01007753.1, read on the forward strand.
CCCCAAGCTGTTTCCCCTTCCCAAAATATACCCACATTCCATCATCCTATTGTGAGATGCTCCACCCTGTTCCTACCTGGATAAAAACTGGGACTCCGGACCAGGACGGCCTCTTGCTTCACCCGATTACTGGAGGAAGAGTGGACCCTTCTCACCATCACTGGACCCTTCTCACCACCTCTGGACCCTTTTGGCTACAGGATCATCTCTACCTCAACAGAACCACATCTGCCACTCCAGGAGGACTTACTTTTGGACTGCTTCCGACACCCTGACCAACAGGGCACCAGGTTGTAGCTCTGACTTTGTCAGGGCTTTCCAAAATTGTTGTTTGTTTGTTTGCTGGTTTGGTGGGGTGGTTTTTTTTTTTCTACCACATTTGTATTATTGATATTCCTAGTAAAGAACTGTTATTCCTATTCCCAAATCTTTGCCTGAGAGCCTAATTGCAAAATTAGAATTTGGCGGGGGGTGAGGGGTTTACATTCTCTATTCTAAGGGGAACCCCAGTTGCCCTGGCAGATACCTGTCTTTCTAAACCAAGACACTCTTGTAGGTTAAAAACTACAGGAGTGAAGTGTTCCTTTCCATCCTTTTGTACCATACTGAGATCTCTAAGATTGTTCCTTTCATCAGAGAACATGTAAAGAGAATTTATTTTGAAAATTATTTTAAAAAAGACCGATTTCATTTGACAGTACCAGTATGGTCTTTTCGTTTGTGACCCTTAGATATTCCTTGTGTGTAAATGTCTTTGGAGCTTTTTTGCAGTTAATAATCTGATATGGCTGAAATAGAGATGCCTTTTGTGTCCAACACCTGTTCAGGTGCAGCTTTCATTCACTAAAACCAGCTGATTTCAAATATTTCTTTATCTCTTTTACTTCTACTGCTTGCAAGCTTATCTGAGAGCCCCTTTCACGTTTTGATGCTTCTCATACTCAGTCAAAGTTCTGCCTCCTTCATTTATCCTTTGATCACCTTTTTAATTTTTTCACTTTTCTTATTATGTGTATTAACGAAATATTGTAGCTGTTTCAATTCAGATTTAAGTGCTCTGAGTTGTTGTGGGCAATAATCAAAAAGGCTGCTGAAAATTATATCATTAAAGTATGATTTTGGTAGAGAGGTGTTATTGGCACCAGGACCGCAGGCTTTAAGTATTTTGAAATAGTTCTCAGGTACTTTTGAGGTAGAGTGTCTTTCACTAAAGAAGTATGGCTATATTTTCTAAAAAAATTTCTCTCTCAAATAGTTGCTTTTGTTTATTTTTTTTAAATTAGAAATGTTTCTATAAAACCATAAAAATCTTTTGCAAAAGATTTTACCACAGAGGTTCTTATATTTTGCTTCTTCGTGACATTTCAAAAAGGTTTTTTTGTTCCTTTTTACCTTGAGTCCAGAAATTACAGTGTTATCAGAAAAAAAAAAAATCTAGTTCCACCAAGGGGGTACTTTTCTAAGCAAATGACCAAATATCACGTGTTTGGTTTTACTTGCAGCGCTGTGGTGGTTCTGTGCTGAAGACTGAAGGTGTGTTCTGTGTGGGAGGCAAAGGGGCAGGAAATGTATGAAATACAAGCAAAAGTGAAGATCTTGCTGAAAGTGTTTCCTCCTGTTGAAGATTCAACCAAGTCCTTGTCATTTGGAGACCGCTCCATGGCCCCTATGAGGTTCAGGTGTCCACTGCCTTCACTCAGTATCCTGTGGGCTTGTTTATTTTTTAAAAAAACCTTGAGTGGTAACTTCTCTCTGTTCCCATCAGGACAGCTGAGAGCTGCAACCCTGTGGATAATTCTGATTTTGTCTGCATACCTCTTTCTTTCTGCTCTATTTGTAACACTTGTCTGCTGAAGAATCATCCTCCTTACTATCTGTTTACTCATTGCAGGCTTTTCTGAATTCTTAAAAAACTGCACTCAATCTCACCACATCATTAATGCTGTGAAGATAGCATTATTTTTGTAATACTAAAGCATTTTCTGGAAAACATAACCAATTTTGTCACGGACAGTTGCTCATATTATTCTCCCCATTTATGTACCCTTGTCAAGAAACTGCTTTTAACAGTTCAAGTAAAAATCTCTCTTCAAACTCAACTTATTTTCAAAGAAGAAAAAAAAATTCAAATGCTAAACATGAAAGTATGTTTCTTTAAAAAATAGGAAGCAATTAGAGGATCATCTAAAAGGAGTCAATTGTCACATAGCAGCCCAAGGTTTTGCCATAGACTGCATTTTTCCTTTTTCTTCAGAAGGAGTACAGTGTTGCTATTGTTCAGTTTCATGTTAGTTCTGGCTGCTATTCTACAAATCCCATGGACAATAGAGTAATTTAGAGGCCTCTTTGCAGCTGGGTGGGAAAGAAATTGCAACAATAATGTTTTAAATATTCTCTAAAAAGTGCTTGATAGTTTTTTAACTTGTTCTGGTGACCTGATCCCATGAATATAGACATTTTAAAAAGTCTAAGGGATGCATTTGAATCTTATCTTGCTTCCTAAAATACTTAAGAACCAATTTTCCTTACATCTGTAATGTCTTGAGTGAGTTTGGCTGTTTTAATCTGGGTGAAATCTGAATGAGAGCAAGTAATCTAGAGACCTTCAAATGAACTTTTCTGCAGTCTTTAAACCACTGCTGAACTCATCAGAAATATATGATCACTATACACTGTTATGCATCCAAACTCTCTTCCAAGTCTTAAGGGGGGAATCTGACCAGAAAGTCATCTTCCCTCGGGGCCACCTGGTAAAGTGACAATAAAAAGTCACACAAAACATTTTCTTGCCCTGGAAACTGCGAGAGTTGATTTTGTCATCTAATATTCTTTAGAAAATGTAAAATTTGTCTCTAAAGAAAAAGATTATTAAAATATCTTCAACAAAGTGAAGATTAGACGAAAGAATTTTTTCTGCAGCAGAATAAAGTTTTCTTGATTTGGTTTTTTGCACTACAATGTTCTGTGGATCTGAGTTGCTTTTAAAAGAGCAGAGTAATTTTTTTTGTTTTATTTCATGACGCAGAGAAATATAAAGGGATTTATTAATTATTTAAAATTTAAAAAAATTATTTATTAATTAATTTAAAATTATTAATTGTCAGATGTGAGGAGTCAAGATTGGTGTAAGCAAATGAATATCCATTGATGTTGCTTCTCAAAAATGCAGATTTTAGCTGGAATTGAGTTTCATCTGATATTAATTTAAAAATATCTTTTTTCATAGAGACTTAGTGTGCAAAGAAGGGAAAGTACTGGGTATGCCTGTCTGGGTGTAACTGACCAGAAGCATGAGTCTTCTTCCATGAAGTCAGAACTCCAGGCCTCATGGGTGTCCTGTTCCCGATGGGAATGGAGCAAAATGTAGCCATGAAAATCGGGTGAACTGAAGCATGAGGCCTCATTTTTCATGAGAGGAGAGGAGAGGATAACAGCAAGCAAAAGCTGAAAAGAATAATGGAACCCAAATGTTTAGGAAGGAGACACTACTGGGGCATGTTGAAATTTGGGAAACAAAAGCAAACGAAACGTTGCAGGGAATGGCTTTGAAGGCTGGAAAACTAACTGTAGTCACAATCAGGGTTAGAGTTACAGTCAAAGTATCATTTAAAACTTTGATATTTATGAAGTGTGAAGTGAAAAGAGAAAAAAATTAGTACAACACGAGGTACTGTTTTGTATTAGCAGCAAGATCACAATCGGCAGCTGATCGGCACGTGCCTTGGTTTGCAATAGTGGCATGAGTTCTGGAAGCTCATTAATTCATTGGCACAGATTAGAAAAATGGATATATTATTTTTCTGTCAAAACACATTGTAACCCAAAGCAAAAGGAGTCTCTGTGCTTTCGCAACTCATGATGAAGTGCAAACTGAGTTTTCAAAAGCTTCTTTTAGATGTACTTAAGGACTTGCTGGGGGAGAAGTGGTGACATCTACTGGAATTTTAAAACACTTCATCATATGTTTCCAAGGCTGTGAGTGAGACATATTTGGTTTAGGTCTAAAGTTGAATGAATAATGCAGAAACAATTTCTAGTTATATTTGTGCAAATTTGGAAGAAAATCTTCAGCCATCTTGGGGTTGCTTTTGGTGTCATTTCCTGCACACACTCAGAGTTATTAAACTTTAATCGTATAACTGTTGGCAGAAAATAAATGTTCAGCTCACACAGGAATACTATGAAAAGTGAATTTCTAATGTGCTTTCTGTAAGCCTGTGTACCACAAAGCTGATTCCAGGAGTTATGTTCATTAGACTGGAGGATGGAAACAATATTAAGTGATTTATGGGACTGACTGCAATTGAACAGTGAGTGTGTGCTTGGAGTAGCAACCCCTTACTTTAAAAGAAATTATAAAAAGAATTAAATGAGGAAGGAATATGTGAAGGAAATTGCAACCCGCTCCCCATATTTTGTGGTAAGAAGGAAGGAAACTCATCTATCATTAAATGCATTCATTAGAAATTATTCACTCAGATCCATTTAAAACATTCTAACTTTAATCTCCTAATTTCTTGGGGCTAGATTGTGATGTGTCCTGCATGCCCAATGAGGGTGTGAAGGCTCTTCCTGCATCCTGATATAGGTTACTTGGACCTTGGGACTGGGCCTGCAATGTTACGGACGTGCTCCCTTTCTCTCCTTAGGGAAAGCCTGTGGAAGGGAGGGAAAGGGGAATAAGATTGCAGAAAGGGAAGCTATCCCTCCTGACTCAGAAATCCTGGCTTGCTGGGTTTGGATGAGGGTCAGGGTTTCCCAAAATTTTACTGCTATTAACCAATGAGTAGCCAATTCCTACTGGGACAAGGAAGATGTAGGCAAAACTGGCCTGAAGGTGTGTTTTCCAGTGTTACCTCTGTGCACTGCAATTTGCCTGTCCCATGCCCTTCAGTCTATGCCTTATTTCAATCCTTAAAGTTCAAAAATCTTATGACTTTGTAAAGTTTATGACCTGATTGTGCGATGTGATTGTGTCATGCAATTAACTGTTGTTGAAAATGAGAAACAAGAGTTTTCCTACTCACCTTAAACTAAAAGCCAAATTACCAAAGTTTGAAGTACATTGGTGCTTCACAGACGGGTCCGCAGAGTTCCAGAAACTCTGTTTTACAGGACTCTGCATTTTCAACCTTTGCATACAATGGACTAAATAAATTGTGTGGTTTCTGGTGGGTAATGTTAAATGATTGCTCAGCAATATTTAGAGTAACAGGCACAAGAAATGCCATGGGTAAAATGGAAAATGTTTTTCCTATAAGTCCCACCACCGTTTTTCATTCTTACTAAGAACTGCTTCAAATATTACACAGAGCTGGTTCGCATTATTGTGCTGGTTGTTTTACTCATTATATCTCTTTTGTTAACAATTGTCAGACCTTTGAGAAGCTTTCTGCAAGACTTTCCACCAAGCTGTCCTTAGGGATTTTCTGCTGGAATGACAAAAGGGAACCATTTGCTGCTCATCAAAACACACATCTAGCTCTCATCTTACCCTTAATTTGGAAAGTTTCAGATGTGTGGAGATTTTATGTGGATTTTTCTACCTGTGAACATACGAGCTGCTGTAATATTGTATCCTTGCAGCTTTCAGTTGGGTCCTGGCAATCAAAGGAGATCCCAGTTGCCAGAGCTTTTTCAGGAGTGGGATTTGTTTTGCACACTGTTTGCAGTGTGCTCTGTTTGTGAGACTGTCTGGTTAAAGAGATCACGAGTGACAATCTCACTTACCTGCTGCTCATTATGAGCACTTTGGCTGTCAGCATTATGCTGAGAAATGCTGACATGACTGTTTTCTGACTTAAGTAATAAGTTTTTCGCCTCCAATTTTGCTAGTAAGTGTTGACTTTCCTGCACTGTCTCTGATTTGCTAAAGTGACACGTTTCTGTCAATATATCAGCCTCATTCAGCTGGCCTGCTGCTCCCAAGTTTTTCTAAATTTATCCTAAATAACACATTTTTAATTGAAAGATATTCCCTGAGTCTGTGTGCATATCCACATCCATTTCTAACCATTTTTGAGGCTTAAACCTACTCCAGTGGCAGACCCTACAATATCCAAGATCTGTGGACAGAGTTCTTGTATATTTTCAATTAGTACTTTTCATAATTACACTTTGGTGGATCAGGTCATTGCTGGGGAAACATGCCTGTGTGTTAGAAATGCCAGAAGCTGCCCGTACAAGGATGCTGGCAGAACTTCTGGCACAACTTCAGAGTATTTTAGTACTACATCCACTTATACAAGCTGAAGATCTGGCTGAAGACATTAAAGCAAAAAATACTCCTACATTAAGCCAGTAAGACAATAAACGATTGAGGGTGCAAGTTTTAAAATCTTCCCCAGGCAATAGCACATAATATCCAATTAATAGTTATGGTAAATCTGTCTGAAATGTATTCCATATCATTTGTGGCAAGAGTTGCTTTTAATAGGAGATTACAGAGAACATTTAAATTAGCGGTGAGAATTACCCTGAATAACAAGCTCATTATTTACTATATTTGCATTTTGTTGAGTTTATTAGTTGTACTGCCTGGTTAGATTTTGTGGATCCTTTTCTGTCCTTTCTGCACAAAAGCCCAACTATGGAATTCTGAAAGCAACAATTGTGATTTTATAATGAACCACAAGAGGGGGGAGAATGAACATAAATGAAAGAACTTGATTTTAATGAACAACTGTTACATTTAGGACAATGCCGTATCAATGCTGAATTTAGGAATCTCGGCCAGGTTTTGGCTGTGGAATGAAGAGTTTGAACTAATGGTGAGATATTTTCCCTGAGATTCTACTTTTCAGGTCTGCTGATTTATTGCTGAGCTTCTGTAAAAGCTGTGGACAAACCACACTTCCAAATGTTTCTTGCCATGCTGAGTGTGCTTATCCCTTTCTTTATTGCCTTGATCAAACACAAACAAATGCTAATTAAATGATAAAAATAGAGATCTCTGTGACCTGAATAATCAGTTTTATAACTTCCTACCCTGCCTTTTAATTTTTTCCTGCATTTCTACAAAGGAGCACTCTAACTCAAGTAATCAAGGAATTCCTCCCTGGTGCATAGATGAGTTTTTGGTGTCAATATGAAAAATAAATCAGCTTACTCGTATGATTATGGACTGATACAAGACTGATGAATTTCTGAGTGGTTTCAGCCTGGTCTTTAAAGAAAGCTGACAGTCGCCTGGTCATTGTGTGCAGAAACAGCTCCATTGATGACAAAGCTGGGAATTACTAGAGGTGGTACTCTGGGACTGCTGAGACCAGATGCCCCTGGATCAGCCCCTGGGAGAGGATACACAAGCAACTTTGGCAAGGAATCAGCTCCCTAATCCCAGGACTGTGGTGGCAGTTCCTATAGCCAGCTGAAGGGCAGGGAAGAAAAACAGATTACAAGTCACCCACTCCACTGTTCACTTTCTTTTATTTCTAAGTGGCTAAAACGGACAGACAATTTTTCCAGTGTTTGGTCCTTTGTATCTCATGTTCCTCCTGGCCTAGGCTGTCAGTCCTCTGGGAGAGGGATAGAAAAAGAAGGATTCTTACTTCCCCCCGGATTAAGAAAGAAGCAAAGCAACAATTATAACAGTAATATGAGGATGGTATTGCAGCAGGTGTTTGCAGCATGACAAAAAAAAAAAAAAAANAGTCAGCAAACCTCAGCTTTTCACTGCAATTAATTACAAGTAGCTTAGTAGACTGTAACTCTGAGAGAACACCATGCAATGTTATTAGGCAAAATGATAATGTCCTTAATTTCATGTTCAAAAGCTGAATGGTTCTGAAGGAGGCTTGCAAAAAGAAATTAAGATGGTTATACTAGAAGAAGACAGAATGTTGATTACCAGCAGTGAGGTATCCAGATTTGACTAATGGCACAGTTATTGTATGCATAAACCCTAATGGTGTTTAAGTGGTTGCTAGAATGAATGCAATTAATGTAATTTATTTGTCAACATCCAAACACTATAATACTCAGAATAGGATGGGAGGTCCTTTTCCTAGCACATAATCCTATGAATATTTTTCAGTGTCTCTTTTCAAAAGTACACAAAGCCAGTGACTGGGTGGGTTTTTGTGTTGTTTTCTTTTTTTTTTTTCTTTAATGATTTTCATTTTTTAAGGGGCATCATGTACATAACTCCACTGATTTAAACTGATTTTGTTTTGCTTGGTTTCAGGTATTTTGGAGGGATATTTTAGGATGTTTTAGTCTGCCTTTCCACTTGGAGACAATAAGTTGCATCTATTCTACATGTCCTGAGTTGTTTGGTTTTTTTCAGAGAGAGATCCTCCTACATTGTCTGAACTACTGTAAACAGTAAATTGATTGCTTTCTTAAATTGTTTCAGTGATTGATGGGGATCTGTGCTCAAAAAAAAAAAAGAAAGAAAGCCCATGTATTTCTAATGAGTTTCTTTCAGCTAAAAGCTAGAATTAATCAGCATTGAGATCTTGTCATGCTACATCAGGGAACCTTGTGTTAGTGGAGAACTTTCCCTAAGTGTACTGGGATGTTATCAAACTCTTTGAATGACACAGATAAAGATTCTCACACAATGTTTCTCATTGTGTGTCCATTGCTTTTGATTTCACAGCTTTAGGACTTTCAAACCATTTCAATATTTTCGTTCTGCGTTATTTGGGAACATTTTTTTTTGGTGATATTTTTTGTTTGTTTTAGATCTAAAGACCTCACTAATGTCAGGTCTGAGAACAAAGCCCCTGTTCTTGCTTGGTATTTTCTGACTTACCCAGGGAGACAGAAGCATCAGTCCTGGTGAGAGATGTTCCTCTCCATGGTCTGGTTCCTCCAAGTGTGTACAGCAGCTGTACTGCAATAGTCTCCCCTCTCTTTGCACTCATGTGAAAACCTCCCAAGCTCTGGCATTGTTCCTCGCTGACTCAGAGAGAAAACAGAGTCATTATTCTCCTACAGATGAAAATTGATTGATATATTAGGGTTAATAGCAAACCTTTGTCAGCAGGCAAAACTTATCAGCTTACATTTCAAGTAAGTTATTCAAAGATATTGACAGGCTCTCTAAGCTACTGCTGCCCTCTGCACTGAGGACTGACATGGCAGGGCTGGGATGAGACACAGTTGCCTTTCAGTCTAGATGCAGATCAATTACCTTATTGTGAAGCCACCAGTAAGAGACCTGGGCTGTATATCAAACTTCAACATAAGTAGCAGCTGTCAAAGCCATCAGATTAGTTATTGTTCATTAACCATTTCTTGTTCAAGATGGAAAGCCCTTCCAAGTCAAGGCACAGATGACTTGAAATTGTTGTTTAGAGCAGTGGTTGCGTAATTTGAAGTAGGTTTGTAGATTTCACAAATGGTTGTTCTTTACATGCTAAATATTTTTTTGTTGTAATATCTTGCTGCCACACCCAACAACACCATTAAAGCTTTAGAAAGATATATACCAATGCAGTTCCCTGATTAAGAGGGAGCTGTTTAAATTTATATAACTGCTTCTTCTTTATTCCCACTGACTTGTATGGCTCGTTTGAAGGGACTGTCATATTTAGGAGAGCTTAAAGTAGCATGGAAATATTTCTCTTAAGACTTATTACTAGAAATAAAAGGTTGTGGTTTTTTTTGTCTTCTTTATTTTTTTTTCTTTGTCTTTTTTTTGCTTCTTTATCATGTTTGGCTAGAGAAATGTACAGAGAGAAGCACAGATTGTAGGGAAACCCCTTGTAGTGGAACAAACAAACTGCTGCTTTCAACTCCTGTGAAAAACTGGAAGACTAAAATATAGCTCTGATTCAGAAAGACTAAATTACTAGTGGTTTTTTAACAATCTGCTATATTCAAAAAAATTATCCTCTTGCCTACGTGCCTCTGAGTTCATCATGGCATCTCACAATCTTTCAGCTGCTTCTTGTTGGTAGCTTGATCCTAGGAAAACCTGTAAGGAGCTCTACTTAGCATCGTGGTCAAACTCTACTGTGCATTATTTCCCATGCCGGCAATCTATACAATGATAAACCTGAGGTGCTCCAATAATCACAACTAGAAAACCACAAATGGGCTTTTCATTTCTCCCTTGCAAGGGCTATAAAAACCAAGGTAAACCATCCTGCCAAATCACTTTTATAGGGACCTCACTTTCCTGTTCACTAGTTTTACTCCAAATAATTAAAAGCAGCACTCCTGCCCTTCGCTGTGGTTTCCAAGGAATTCACAAGGTGAATTCTCCATCCAAAGTCCTGAGTGAGACTGAATTGGAGGTCCTTAGTGGGTTCATAGCCCATGGCTCCTACGCCTGGGGATTTGAGCTACAGTGTCCATAAAGTCCCCCTCTCCAAAAGATGGAGGCTTTACAATGCTGAAATGAGCAGCCCACCTAAAATTTAATACAGTGATGAAGATGAACTTAGCCCAAATACTTTTATTTTTGTTCGCTTCAAATAGGATTTATCATTTTGATGCCTCTGTAAGGAGAAGGTAAGCTGAATACTTAAATCCATGGGTGGGTTATTGTTTTTTCTTTTATTGTTTTTTCTTCTTGAGAACATATTTTTGTCTGTAAAAGGTCTTTAAGCATCCTGCATTCTCCTTGCTTTCCAATTAAGTTTTCTGGTGTTTCTAATGTGGTCCTCTGGAGTGCTGGAAAGTAATAGGAACAAGAATGCATTTAATACCTGGCCTGGTGTCTTGGCAGCAAAGCTTAGCACTCCAGTGTGGGGAGTAGCAGGTTCAAGACCAACCCCAGGAGTCTTAGTACTTGGACTGGCAGAGGGCTGGTGTAATGCACAGACAGTGAGCTCATTCTGCAGGTGGAGTTCAGCTGCACTGATCTTGTGGCAAACCCAGCCTACTAAGGTTTTGGAGAAACATTGGCTCTGATCTGAAAGGAAATTGTGCTGCCTTTCCCTGTCTTTCCACTAGTTTAGCTTGCAAGCTCTAATAACATTAAAACATACTTTAAGCAAGAGGGCTGAGGCAGCTACAGAGACACAAAGTAATTTCCTATAAATAGTAAATACAATAAGCAAAATCCTAATCTCTCATTAGGTAATTGTATTTTCATGGGGTCAGCCAGCCTCCCTGGCCAGGTTGAGGTCAATTCTAAAATATGTGCATTATATACATTAGGCATCTGTTAATGAAGCATAAATTTCATCAGCAAGCTGGGTGCCAAAATCAACTCATTTGGGTACATGGTTTGCATCTACACTGGTGTCTTATGGATTTGTTCCATAGCTGAAACAGCAAGTTTGTGTAGATGGCATGAATGGCATATAATAAGGGGGGGAAAAAAAGAACACCACAAACATCAGAGATGGGCAAAAACCTTCTGAGTTTTGGTTAAATGAAATCCAGAATGCAGTGGGTTCCAAGATAACAGTAAATAAAGGGTAAGGAAGAGATCATGTTGCCAGAGCCAGGAATACCTGGTCAGAGTTAGTAATTATTCCATTTGATAATATCTGTTCAGTGCTAATAATTATTTCCTTTGACAAAAGATGAAATAAAAAAGCTAAATACAAACCAAACCCTCCATTTTAGAGCACTATTTTCTAGAAGGGGCTCAGTGGGCCTTCATTCTAAAACTTCATCAGTATTTTGCTCAGATCCATCACAGGAGCCCTGGTAGTGCAGCAGCAAGATGACACATGTCAGCAACTAAACAAGAAGCCCTCATGCTTACCTCTCCTGCCAGCCTGGGGTGTCAAACACAGGATTTTGTTCCCAAGAATGGTGAGCCTAGAAATGAGAATGGGCTGAACAACCCTAGTACCAAACCTTATGATGGTGGTACCATTACACTCTTCCCTTGGAAGCATGTAAGCAAAATCACTTATCTGCTTTGAAAGTAAGGCATGGAATACTGGAATACTGCTTTGCTTTATTTAAACAACACAGGGTCTAAGGACGGCAGGATTTAGGCCATTTTTTATTGCCCATTAAAGTGGCAGAAGTGTTCCAGAGTAGTAGCCAATCTGAAAAGCAATATGAAATAAATTATTCAGATTTCAGGAGCATTCTCCTTTCATTCATTAAGTTCCCTTAGCTGAGCACTGTATCATTGCATGCTTTGGCAGTGGAAAATAAAATTTCAGAAAGAGAAAACTTTCTCAGTAGCAGATGTTGGAACAACACAACAGGCTCCAAGTTGGGTTAAGCCAATTGTAAGTTTGACAGCAGAACTGTATCAGTCTCTTTGAACAAGTAATCCAAGGAATTTATGTAGAACCACGTGAGCTGTTCTCTTAGTTTCAATTCAGTAACTTTCATGTAAAGCAAAGGTGAGATTTTAGTAGGCAATAGAATGAGCAAATTATTGGGAAAAAGATTACACAGTGCCAAGAATTGTCTTGCAAGACATTGAATCGCAGTGAGAATGGAAAATGTGTGAGGGGAAAAGGTGATCTCTTAATTCATTCCTCTTTTCCAGTGGAGCAGAGGATGGGTAAGTAAAGGAGCTTAGTCTTTCTTGTTCATGTGCATTCAAACTTCAGGCAGAAAGTAACTGAATAATAGATATATGGAGAAAGAAAGGAAATATATATAAATTGACAGTTCTTCATTAGTAGAAATTAAAAACATGAAGTCTTTTCTACGTGTAGAAAGTGTAAAATACCCTGAAACCCACAGAACCAACAGAACCGCATCCATCTACTTCAGTGGGCTTTGGGACAGTGCATTCCAACATGGCCCTGTTGGAATGAGGTTACATAAGGAACCTTCAGAGAGGCTGTTTCCCTTCTGCTGCAGGTAATAGTGTTACAGTCTAAGAGTTAAGAGGCTTTTTGTGAGTACAACTTGAGAAGAAGCAGATCCTGATTGCCTCTGCAAACCAAAGCGGTGAGACAATGTAGGTTTTCAATACTGTTAGCTTCCAGGTTCAACAACACTGATTCCCTTTTTGAAAATCTCTGTACTGTGCAAATTAGTGCCAGTAGTATCATGGGTTTCTTGGGGGGAAAAAAAATCAATGACATATTTCCCCCTTTATCCATCCAGCTCTGGGGAATGTAATGCTGTTGAATATGCTGGCTTTTGTAAGAGATGTAAAACAGAGTCTGTGATCATTTGTGGTCATTAAGGATAACGTTTTTTTTTCCGATTTCATGAATAGGGGTGTTAGTGAAGGTGTTCTGGCCTAATTCCAGCTCCAGTAATTGGATTTTTTTAAATTTTTTTTTAACCTACACACATTCCTTCAGCAGTTTCATTTAGCTCTGTGTGTTGGGCTCAGTTCAGCGTTGGCATATTGGCCCCCCTTTTTTTAGCTAGACTGATGCAAACAGACACTAAGACAACTATAAGCTTTCTTTTCCCTCCCATATAGCCCCTTATCCCAAGAATATAATTACTGCTTAACACAGTTTCCTCAGATGTGCTTTCAGTAGCATGTCTCTACCACCTCTGCAGCAATATTTCATAGGGGGACATTTCTAGAAGGCAATAGTCTGTAGGAACTCAAAAGGTGAATGGATTATCTATTAGGGACTGGACATTGGTGGCTGAGCCATTCTTCTGGCACACTGATTTTTAGCCCCGTAGTGGCACACGGGAACACTCTCATGTCAGCTTGTGGCTGGAGGTGTAACCCACAGTGTGCTGCACTGGTGGGTTTGTAGTGATGGGTGGTATCAGCAAGAAATAAAGATAATTCTGTCTCTCTGTGTAATCTGGTAAAACACTTCCAAAATTCATCAGAGAGAAGCTGAGCAAACTGAAGGCGAAAGTACAGCATTAGATGGGAGAAAGGAAGAAACACGAGGCACATGAAACGCATTAGAAGCTGAATCAAAATATTGTATCCTCTGCTCTGACAGATATGAAGAAATAATGGAAAACAAGGTTGCTGCCTTTCTGCTGGTGTGCCTAACTGAAGTCACAAAGGATGACACAAAGGTCAGACAGAGTCCAAGCCTCCCATTTTTCATCTAGACTGAATAGTTTCCGAAGTGCTGTATGCCACCAGCTATAGCCCTTCTACCCTACTTTATGGAGGGGCTCTTCAGCCAGGCATGAGACGTCTCTGAATGCTTAAACAGCCTGGGAGTGGCTGAAGTTTGATGAATTTCTAAAAATTGGTTTTGGTCTCTCCACAGAGATCAGCAGAGCTAGTATACAGCAATGCAACCAAGCTCAGAGATTTCCTCAGACATTTGTTGTCCCGTGTTACTCCAGGCACATCATAGTCTTAAATCCACAGGTAAACCCTTGCTTCTACACCAGAAAAAGTCCATTTGCTCATGGGAGAGTGATTAGGGATTGCAATGTGTTTAATTAGCCTGGAAGTTCCCGCAGTCCTCCTTGGAGTTTGTTATTAAACAGGAGAGAACCCAAATTAGAACTCAGTGCAAACCCCAGCGCTAAAGGCCTGAAATGAAAACTTTATGTCAGGGGCACCCTCACACCTTGGGTGACAGAGAGTGCCTGTGTCCCCAGACTGTGACCATCAGCAGGACTGGAGATCACAGAGAGAGGCATTACTAAGAACAGGTATCCAGAATAGGCAAAACCACAATCCACTGGAAAATAAAAAGTGTATAGCTCTTACAGAGACTACTCCCGCCAGGAAAGTAAGTGTGCTTGCTACTGGAAAACTTCATTGTAGGCTATCAAGGGTTAAAAAGCATGTGAAAATCAGCTTCTATTGGACTATTTTGTTTGGCCAATATCTGACATGGGTTGTACTGAGCCCGTTTTGCCACCTGGCCAATTTTTTTTCCTGCCAAGCTATTCACTCAGGCTTGTGGTGTGAAAAATAGATGTTTAATAGTCAATGAAGTACTATAGTGGGTAATAGTTTATAAATTTCCATGACTTATTATGCTCAGCCTAAGTGACTGTTTATTAAGTGTATTTAAAGCCCCCCATCTCATTAACTTACAGTACTGGTGATTCCCTCCTCCCACCACTGCTGCTTTCAATGGAAAATATTCACACGTCTTTCTCCTAGGGCATGTGAAACAACCCTGTGGAAAAGAGACTGCCTGGATAAGAACAGGACATCATCCTTGGCTAGGTACAATGTGTTTATAATTTTTGGAAATAAAGTGAATCCGAAATATGAGATATATAACTTGTGGACCAAAAAAAATCTATAAATATCCTTTGTGAAAAACACAGCTGCCAATATCCCGCCCTTTTCTGCTTCGGGTTCACAGTGAATGACACGGCCAGTTTTATCAATAAAGCATGTCTCATGTAAAAAAATATTAAACCAGCAACTTAATTATGAAAATCTGCCTTTATTTTCTTAATGGATTCCACGGTACTTTGGGGAATATATTACATACTAAGGTTATATAAATTCTCTGCTAACAAAAAACAGGCCCGGTCTTAACTTTAGGGATATACTATTAGCTGTGCAGTAGGAAGGTGAGTTTCTGCAGCAGGGAAAGACTGCTGATTATAAAGGGGCATGTTTTGTTCCCCTATATTAAACTTTAGAATGAAAGAGGTCATTGGTTGCTCTTGGTGAATTCTGTGCAATCTCTCAAAAGGATCCTGCTGACATCAATAAGTGTCCTTTTGTCATATATAATATTTTGGTAATGCTGTGTAAGTAAAACTCTGGATTAATCCCTGAGGTAATTCCAATGAAGCTACTAGGAACATAATACAGTTAAGTCTGGTCATCTAACACTTGGCTTCATGCTGTTTACATCAGTTTCCTGAAGGTCACTTGGAAGCTGAAGACAATCATGAGATAATGGCAATATGAAAACAGAAAAATTGGTGAGTATTATGGTGATGTGAAGAAATGGCTCTAATAAAGGTAAAGAAAGTTGTGCATAAAATCCCCTCCAGTAGAAAGCATCTGAGAACACAGTTTTTCTAAACTGGGATGTTAAGCTGACACAGATGTTACAGAGGAGCCCTTTCCGCAAAATCTCAGATGGCGCGTCTGGAAACAGCCACAAACATCAGCTCAACCCGCAACAGCAACGAGTGGAGCAAGAGCAGGGCCACCTGTGCTGCAGGGAGTGAGCGGCTCTCTCCTGGCCTGCTCCCAGGTACTTCCAAACAGCAGACACAAAATACGTGCCCCCAGTGTTGAAGGAGTTAATGTGACACTGCAAAATGAGCTTTGCTATTTGCTGTTTTGTTTGGCCAATAGCTGACACAAGCACATTTTGCCACCTGGCTAATTTTGTGCTGCCAAGTTATTCATTCAGGCCAGTGGTGTGAAAAAGGAGGCATTTAATAGTCAACAGAGCACTATCTAGGGTAATAGTTTATGATTTTCCATGACTACTTAGATGCTGCTCAAATTATTCTTGATTGAGCAAATTATTCTTTTTTAAAATCATCCCATTCATTTATTTACTAATGACTCTATCCCTTCTCTCCCGTACACCATTTTTTAAAGTGGGAACTATCAGCCATTTCCATGTTTGAGGGGATTTAGCCAAAGGAAAACTATGAGCGTATTACAGCTCAGATCACAACTTTGAAAGACCTTTTGCCAAGATATTAGAGTTTGAATAAAAGTCCTTTCTGAGCTTTCCAGGGAGCCCTGCACAGGGGTGAGGTGAGCTGGAGAGAAACCCTGACATCTTGGTTCAGCAGATGAAAATATTAATCCTCTCTTCCCCCCAGTTATTTTATTTTTTCAGCAGGTGGTTGCTTGGTTGCTTGGTTTTCAAGATGAACTGCAGCCTGATGAGCTCATTCCAGTGGGGTCACCAGCTAGCTGAAAACCCTTCAGCCACTGCTGACAGGAGTCCTTGGCCAGGCTATCCAAGATTAGTGTTGGAACAGCAAACCCCTTCCTCAGGAGAGCCTACCTGTTATAGGCAAGTTATTTATGCTGCAAGGTGCTGGTACAGGAGCTTAGATGCATGCCAGAGACAGCATTTTGCTTTTGTGTGTACTTCCTGAGGTGCTGGAAGCAAGCAGGAGAGGCAGCCCTTCGCCTGACACAGCAAACACACAATGGCACTGTGTGTAAATTGATTTTGCAGATTTTGGGCATACCTGTGTTGTACCAAAGGGAGGAGGGCAGACCAAAGCATCCTGCTCTACAGATGTGAGTTTATGAAGCCATAATGGCAGAAGTTGTCAGAGCAAAATAATGCACCTTTTTGTTAGTTTATCTGATGTCACATACTTCAGACAAACACTGGTGTTGATATTCATTGTGTGGTTTAATTGGTTTGATACAGAATAGCAACATGAGTGTAGTGAAATGCTTGTTATGTAGGTCTTCGTGTTGTTTCAAAGTCTTTATTATTATGACAGCAAAGTCTTGTTCATTAAAGTTTCACAATCCATTTTCATTAGGATGAAACTGATTCTGTAAATGAACAGTTGCTCTGAAAAATCAAACCCTTGCAGCTATCACAGGGGAGGTACAAAGTCTGTATTAATTATCAGGAATATGGTGTCGATCGAAGATGTTAATTGCCCTGATGGTTAGTTATTTGGGGAATTGCCATGCATTTCATGCAGGGATAATAAAAATGAATTTTTAAACAAAGAGATCTTAAAATAATATATAATCTGTAGAGAATACCAACATCAAAGGCTTATCTCAAAGCTTTGAATTTTATCTTTGTGGTTCAAAATGTTAAAGATGAACCGAGCAATATTTCAGCTGGTTCAAGTTTGTGAGAGGAAAACAAAACAAGAGTTAATTAACTGTTATTACAAACCTTTTCAACTTTAATTTGACTTTCAAATATTAGCATTTATCTATGAACTATGCTTCTGGGTTTGACAAATTAGCTTTCACAGAACAAGTTTAATTAGGCTTCATTGTGCTTTTATGTCACTTTGCACAGTTCCAGACAATGAATGGATTAACTTACTAAAAGTCATATGTTTAAAAGAATTTGTTGAATGCTAAAAAGGTTGACAAAGTTGCAAAGCTTTACCAGCCTAATGCAGAAAAGATGCATCCTGTTTAGCATGATAACACGCATTCTTTGCAGAGAACAGCTGGTGCTGACACACACAACCCTGCCTGGCTGCTCTCAGCACCCACAGGCTGTCACCACCCCCTTCCCATCCTACCTCACCCTGGGAAAGTCTGGAGTGTGTGTTTACTACCAAAGCCCGATACCTGTGAAAGACAGGAAGAAAGACAGGGAGAGCTACAGGTGCACATGACATGACTAAGCATGCGGGTTCTCTAGCTGGAGTAAAATAATCTCAGTGGGAACTTGAATTTCTGTTTTAATTTTTGATTCATTTCTTTTTTTACCAGTGGTATTAGGACCACTCCATATTTATGCCATATTTATGAGAGATCAAATAAAAAAGAAAAAAAAGGAGAAAAGTAACTGTGAGACTCTGAAGCAATAGGGCAAACTGATTTGTCTCAGGGTAGTCACAGGTGAGAGTGGAGAGCATTGTAGAAAAGTATAAATATATGTGAAGCTGAGAAACGTTGCTCTCCTTCACAAAGGGATGTGTCACCTTTAGAACTCACTAAATACAAATTTAGTATTACAGTAGGTACTGTCTATAGGAGAGCTTGTTTTGCAGCTTGGTATTAGACCTTTTCTGGTTTTTTCTGACTTCTCATTCTCCTTCCTAGCCACACATGTGCGTCTCTGCCCTGTGGTGTTAAACTGCTTTTGTCTAGACAAACTAGAACCGTCAGAAGACCCTGAAGAGATCTGAGAGGTGATCTAGTGAAAATTGTGCTGGAGAACAGAAAGCCAGGGCAATCTGTTTAGTGGAGAGAAAGAACAGAATTTTTCTCAGGATAGGGCACTGTACCAGACTAAGGAACATATTTGTGATGGCTGCATGTAGGGAGAAAAAAAGGCTTTTAGAAACAGGCAGTGCTGAAGCAGCAGCAGGTTTGTGCATGTTTGCCCATCCCAAATCACATAGCACTTTCCTGGTGGCCAGTATAATTTAGGCTAACATCAGACTGTGCTAACTCATGGTTGGCTGACTGCCTGCAGATTCTTCCAGGAGTGATACTGCACCAGGATTGTCCAGTCAGGACATTTGCACTAAACATTTCCTGTATTCCATGGCCAAGAAAGTCCCATGCTTATGTATTGATATAGTAGGTTAATGTAAGTTAAGGATTTTCTCCATGCAGGAGCATGGCCTGGGAGGCCCTACTGGTTTCCTGGCTTAATGCTGAGGGTGTGTCTTGTTAGATTTTGAGTGAGAATGCTGTTGGACACTGTGGGATACTTTAGCATGCACACTATGTTTGATAACGAATAAAAAAGGCCATATGTGAGAAAGTAAGTAAAAAGGAGTTTAGGAGGATAAGGAAGACAAAATAGAGAAGCAGTGTGATGGCAGAGCCAGAGGCAACAAGGAAGCCCATATTAAGCAGCAGTGAAAACCAAACAAAACTAGAGGCTTCACAGAGGGGAGAAGAAATGAGTCAAAAAATACATGGCAGTGCAGTGATACTGAGCTGAAATGAAACCAAAGAAACAAGCAGCAAGCATCAGGCTGCCACTTAAACCCCACTAGGCAGCAAGACGAAATATGCTGTAGTGACCATTTTGTGAAAGGTCCTTTAAATTTAGGAAAGAGAGGGAGTTTTAGCACTGGCAGCACACTATAAGTTATACCTTTTGCTCCTTCCCTTCTATCGGGCAAGTGCCAGTTACTCTGTTTTTCTGTATGCCCATTACTGGAATTTTCCTGTAACTTTGCACAATTCATATAAATACATAAAGCAGGATTCTGGATGAAACCAAGGAAGGAAGACAGTAGAAGGAATATACAATATGCTCTTATACTTAAAACTCCCATTCCCCTTATCAGGATTTACGAATGTTCAAGAAGGATAGGCCCACACTAAACACCTTTAACATTATCTTATGTATTCCTAAAGTTCTACTAAAAGTAAAGACAACATCTATAAGGTTATATGTATAAGATCTGGTTGGAAAGTGGAAAAACAGTTTATGGAATACTATAAAATATTTGACATAATTTCTGCTTTAAAAGGTTGAAAAATGGATGCTGTTTTCAAAACACAGTCACTGTTTTACAAATCAATTTTTTTCCCTGTTGCTCATATTTTTCCCTTTTGGTACTGAGTCCATTAAAATCCATACTGCCTATACATGCTTACTTCCAACTTTCCTCCTGCTTTCAGTCTCTCTTCTCTGCTTCAGCTACACTGGGAATTTCATAATAAATAATAATAAAAAAATCACCTTCTTTTGTAAGCCCAAGAAATAAAGAATACTTTAGTTCCAGAGTACAAATTTACATGAGACTAACACCTTATTCTGCTAAGCAGCTTTGACATGTAAGAATCTCATATGTAGTATCTTGGTCTGAAAATACCTTTCAGTGCTCTGTTTGTTACTTATCCTGATTGATACCAATGAGAGTTTTCTGAATAAAAGTAGTTTAAAATATTAAGTAAGGATTTCAGGATTTGGTGTGCTTACATTGAAGTCCCCAGTGCTGGAAAGGTTTATACATTTCCTTTAAATGTGTGCACTGCAAGTATGTCCTTTGAAGTCAGTGGGACAAATCCTCAGCTGATATCGATTGTACTCTTCCACTGATTTCAGTGAAGTGATAACATTTATTGTAGCTGAAGACATATCCCAGAGAGACTGAATGCTATTGTAAAGTTGCATGCTTAGAAGCTTTTTCCACATTTACCCCAAGACTATTTCCTCTCTGTTCCCAGTACAGTCAAGCAGCCTTTTATAGTATTTCATTTCACTGCAGTGCTGACACAAGTTCCATTTCAGTGATGGAAGAGAATCCTATACTTCTGTGGAGCATGAAATGTTATAAACAAAAGGCAAGTGATAAATCGGACCCACACACCATGCTTTACTTACATATTGTCTGTGTATACAGTGTGCCGCTTGTACTGGTATGACATTCTTTCAGGTGTGGTTTTCATATGTGAAAGGATTGTGCTTCATGTGTCACTTTTCACTCTCCTGAATTGTACATGGATTCTGCGGAAGTGTGGTCATTGAATTATCTTATTTTTGTTTCCTGTTGGAAGATGAAATCAAGCAGGACTTTTTGTCCATGTCGTCATGGCTTACAGGGACAATTTATACTCCTGATTTTTGGCTATGCAGCCTCTTCTCTTCATTCAGGTGTTAGGCTGATTTTAGAGCGTGTTGCTCTGAAACCGCCCTCTGACACTTCCCCATATTTTCTCCTTCAACTTCTTGCACACTCATACTGTACCCAGTGGAGCTTGGTTGTGTGTAAGGCCACGGCCTACACGTTTTTTGTGGCTTATTCTTTAAGTTTCTCTAGTTCTCTGGATTCTGTGCCTGTGGTGGCATCAAAATGATTCTTTAGGTTGACATTCGTGGGTTTGTTAATAGACCCTAGAAATACCTTGGAAGGGAAACACAAAGAAAGACATGAAGCTGTTTTACCAGATAAGGTCTTTCAGAAGATGGGATGAAGCATAAAGGTTGGTACTGGAGATAGCTGAGTTTCTTAAAAAATAGCCATCTGCATAATAAAGATACAAAAATCTGAATTTAAACTCTTCAGTACTTGAAAATCTTGACAGATGACAGGAGCAACAAGCTTCAGCTGTGTGTAAGACAATTGTGAAAAGACAAGATCATCAGACTTCACTAATCATTTTGACATGGCAGTCCTCGCATAGGCAGAACATGAACCTAAGGCTCAGAATAAGTCTTTTACTGCTGAATCAGGGAGTATAAGTATTTTCACACTTCTTTTCTGGAAAACACCAAAACGATCTTGGGTAATTAGAAACAGTAGCCTTACTTGTAGACTCAGCAGTATATGAACTCTATAGCTACCTTTTTGTCCAAAGCATGGTTCCCAGAACCCAGAAGACGTGGCCCAGGGCCAAAACCCCTAACCCACCCTTACTCAAGGGAGGAATTACGGTCTCTTGCTGAGGGAAGAATGTGTGCCTCTTGCTTCTGAGGTAGCAACAAATGTGACTGTACTTAATCCAGGGGGGAAAATCTTCCTTTTCATTTTTTTCTGGAAACTTCTCCTGTCAGCTTCAAATGCTAGGTCAAGTGGAATCCAGTTACCTTCATCCAGAAACCGATCCGTTGGATGAAAATGGGCATGATAAAAGGGGATAAATACAGATTCTCATATTTTATGGGGAGGAGGGTGAATTATTCCCCCAATTTGTGTGAAAATATAAAGAATGGGAAGATGTATCCTTTGGAGATATCAATCCCTAACAAATGTGCCACCGCAAGAACTTTGGGAGGTATTTATTCTAGAGACAATCTGTTAGCAAATTGTGCACTTTGCTCACGGTAACCCATTGTTACTGCAGATTTCACAGGTAGATTGTCTCCCATTTGCTGAGTTGTTTTGTGCAATCTCTAAATCATTGCAGGCCATCTATTTGAAAAGTGTTACTGGAGGAAGCATAATGTGCTTTCATGGTAATGTAAAATGCATTAGAAATGAATTGCATGATGCTTACCTCTCAAATTACAGAAAAGACAATGACACCCATATATGCGAATGCAAATTATATATAAAAATATCACAGATGAATCCCTGAGCTGTAAAACTTGTTCATTTCTATAAATATTAACACATCAGGATTTATTTTGACATACCACTAAGATAAGTGCTAGAACTGACAATAATAATGTATAATTTATGTCCTCCATATTACCTTAACATCACTGTGCTTACATTATTGCATAAATTAATTTAATGTTTCTGACATGCAGCAGATTATTCAAGCATTTGTTCTTTTGTCTTCTACTGGTTTCTGTTGCTGTTTTCCAAATTACAGAATATTATTATACTCTAATGTTTATTTTATGGTACATACAATTCATAAAGTCACTTTAAAGTTCTGAAAGCTTTTATTTAGCACTCAGATAGACATGTGTTGTTATATGATGTGGAAAGAGCATTAAAGTTATTGTATATTAAATAACTTTATGCTTGTGATGCAAATTGACAATAGCTGAGAAGTGCAAAGCTCAGGAGAAATTGAATCTGCAGCCTGTACTTTTAAGGTACTTGGGGAATGTGTGGTTGCTACTGCGGGTGTCTCATGTGGGAATCTCTCACAAATGTATGTAAAAAGTCCTAGATTTATCAAAAAATCTGTTGGTATTTGTTGGTCTGAACTACAGGTCTGTCCTTACCTGTCCAATGTGATAAGCTATATGTAATCGATTGTGCATTTTCACGTGGCCAAAAAACACAGTGATGTGCCTATTGCATTCCATTGCTGAGCTTGAGGCTAGAATTCAACTTTTCATTTTACCCCCCGAAAAGGCAGAATATCTTCTCTGGACATGTAGTATCTTTTCTTTAAGTTACCAATAAATATTTAAGAATTGATAAATCAGTGTCTTGATTTCTTTGCACTTAATGGAAATGAAAAGTTCCCTAAAAAAACCCCCCAAAACAACCAACAAAACAAACCAAATCACACAACAGTAGCATATGTTTAATTTCCTCAAACGGTTTTGACAATGCGTAATTGAAAGCATTTAAAACACTGAATAACTGTTACTCGGTAGCAGTTGTGCATCTTCACTAAATCTGGAGTGAAGAAAGTGTGATAAAGCCAAGCTGTTCACAGCCCAGCCCAGGCCAGTAGCCTGGAGAGCTCTGAGTGGAGGGTTCCCAAGTGGAACCTCTGTGACTCTCTCAGTGCCCTTTTCCTGGGGCTAAAGGAAACACAGCATCACATTTTGCTGTAAGAGCTCCAGGGTGTGGAGGGCAGGACACACATAGCACACTGTGTTTTTCCTGGTAGATTTTTTTGGATGGCTTCCCTTGGTTTTTATGTCTTCATAGCTACATAATCACTGCTTTTTAGCATTAAAAGAAAAAAAAATCAAAAAAAGTCAAATTGGGGAATTGGCTTTGCTCTAAATTAATTTTGCGTGTACTCTGAAGAAAAGGGAGAAGAAAATAGGTTTATATTTTAAAAGTCAGGTTTACCTGTGCAGTGTGGTAGTCTTATGTTCTTGCTGTAATATCTAAAAGTGTTATAAGCCTCACTGATAACCAGCTAGCTATTGGTGTGTTTAGCAAATTGGTTAATAACCTCCAAAGTGAATAATTTTTTTTCAGTGCCAATACCAAATAGCCAATAATTGGAAGCACTTCAGGCTTGTTTTTTGTGCTTGTTTACTGCTTTTGTTTAGATATTGAATAACTGTGGGGCTTCTCTGAAAAAACACTGCAGAAAGGCAGAGCTAAGGTCAAAATTATGTGCCAGCAATTTGAAAGAGGCACATGTAATATATGAATATTTTAATAAGCAAAAATCAAACAATACAATCACTGGAAAGATTCACCAAAGGGTTGAAATTCCATTGCGGCAACCAGTTCGTAGGCACCTGATTCTCAAGGGAGAATCCATAGCTCTAAATTATACCTCTGGGTAGTGATGAAGGAAAGTCGATTTTCTCAAAAAGACAATCTTCAAAATATCTGTCATCTGTGCAGGGGGCTGCTAAAGCCATGGAAGGGTGTTTGCTGACATCCTGCAGCTGTTCCAGTGGCAGGTCCCAGGAGATGGGTAGAGGTTTCCATCCACAGGGATCCCCATTGCACAGTGGTGCCTCCAGCTGCCTTTCAGGATAAGAGTAGCCTTACTGAGGGGCTGGCTCTCCTTGCCAGTTCACATCCAGATGATGTGTAAACACATCGCTCATCTCCTGGGAGATAATCCTTGTCATGGAGATAAAAATTGCATGGTCAGGGCAAGTGCTATTCCATCATCTCTGCACCCCTGTGCCAAAAAGGATGCAAGGTGCTTGGCATCAGAACTGAATTCTTTATCTCCTGGGGGGAGATTTCTGAGGTTTAATTTGATCTCTAAAGGAAAAATTTTGTAAATTACCTACGATGACATATCCGGGGTAGGAGGAAAAAAATACTTTTCCGAATTGCCATTTATTAACCAGTTGATGTATTTTCAAATCTCACTCAAGACTTTTACCCTTTACCAATGCAACTTGTTGCGTTTGTTTGTTTGAGGACACCAGCAACCAAGGCATTAGTTTGCTGTGCTGAGGAACTTTAACAAACCAACCTTTTGAGCATGTTTTCAGAGCAGCTCCAAAGCTGCTGAGTATGGGAGCCTCTGTGGAGATGCTGGCTGTGCCACTCTCAGTGGTGGCTGACACAGAACAAAGTGCCCTGCTGGAATTTAATTACTGCCCATGTATTTGTGTATGAAACCAAACCCAAAAGCAGGCCTCCTCAAAGGATGCTAGGAATTATAATTTCACACTGCTCTGATTATCAGAAGTTCAAGTTAAATGACAGATTTAAATGGGTCAGTTTAAATCACAAGAAAGAACATAACAGTCTTTTAAAAGGTAGTGTATTTTGTGGTTGTTTAAATCAGCTAAATATAGAAGAATTAAAAATAATATTTCTGGGAAAAACATTCAATATTTTAACAGTGTCATTGTTTTCCTGCTGCCAAGTCCTTGAGATGCTGAAATCTCTTTTTAAGACAGCTTCCCATTTTCACTAAAGTCTGCTCTTAGTAGTGGTAGAAAACAGAATATCTCCACTTTTTTTTTTTTACTTATTTTGGTGTAAAATAATCCCTTATTTACAATTGTTTTTTCTCCCTTGCCTGCAGCAATAGTACCATGGTGGGATTTTTTAAACTAAGATTGAGGACAGAGGAATTATTGAAAAATCAAAAGACTGTTTTGCAGACACTGATGCGGAGCAACTTCTTCAGATTTTCAGTGATGAAGAGGCACAGGGGAAATGATATTCTGTATCATCCAACTGCAAAAGTTGCACTCTGACTAGAGCAGAACACTGTCTTAAATGTGCAGGGGCAGCAGTCCTGCCTGATATCTGATGCAGGAGCCAAAATTGTTTCCCACAGAAAAAGGAAAGATCCCAGTTTGAAAGAGGGCTACAAGCTGGAAGCAATAATGCTTGAGAAAGACAGAAAAGCTGAATAAGGGCGTGTAGGTGGTAGCAGATCAGCACTTTCAGCAACATATCAGAAATGCCATGCTGCAGAAGTCCTTTAGGATGAGAGACAGGCAGCTGTGCAAAGACCATAACTAGGTGATGGAACTGCAGCTGATGGCAATTATTATCACAGGCATCAGCTGAAATCAGCACTGAGCTCAGAAACACAAAGGCTTCGTGGAGAGTTAAGGGAATGGGGAGAAGGTGATGTGCTTGAGGTTGCTGGAGAGGGAGGAGGTAATAGGTGTTACCCCTACAGCAAGAAGTCAGGACAGGAAAAAAAGAAGGGAAAAAAAAAAGGGAGTGAGCCTCGTGACCCTGGAAGCAGCATTGGAGGAGCCAGGTAACACTTTTTTTTTTTGGTTGGTTGTTGCCTTGTTAGCCATGGTTGCAGTATCAGCCCAAGGTGCTGACAAACCAGTGCTGTGCTGAGACTGAGAGTGTCCCCATGCTTGGAAGTCAGCAATGGCAGCTCTGCAAATGTCTCTAACACCAGAGATCCCGAGTCTGGACGCAGCTGTACTGGCAAAACTAACTCCCAAGGGAGAAATTAGCTGTGCTGGCAAAAGTTCAATTTTGCCGGTAAAACCACATCTATGTTAGGGCCTTTTGCCAGCACAGCTGTGCTGGTTGCAAATCCCATGTCCTCACACCCCTGACTCTCTGCTAGCAAAAGTTTCGCGTAAGATTTGCCTGAGAAAGAAAATAATAGGGAGATTCGCTTGTATTGATTCAAAGCTGCTTGTTTTAATACAGAAAGTAAGGCAAAATCTCCATAATGGTATAGTTTATTCAGTGTCTCTTTAGAGCTTTTCTCACTTGCATTTCTTAAATGTTGATTTTTTTTATTTTTTTTTTTTTGNTGTTGAGCACTTTAATACCAAATCATCAAAAAAGCAATCTGGTAACCTGAACCACATTACAGCTTCAATGCAGCTCTGCCTCATTCTGTGCTAAACCACAGTTCTTTGGTAAAAAATATGATAAAGAGCTACATTGTACAAAACACAGTACAGCCAGCTGCAAATATTCCAGGGCTATCCAGTAGTAAATAGCATAAAGTACAGAATGTGTGGAGGCTAATGCTCTCATTCATTCCTGGATATATATATATATTTAAAGTAAGAATCAGATGAAGAAAACCATGTAAAATCTGCCTACCATCAGCTGAAAGGATGAAGAAAACTGAGTTTTTTATCACTTATCTGCAAAATGAGAACACAGTGCAAATATAGATATATTTTCAGAGCTCTAAACTGGATTTAAGACTGAATTAAAGCTCTAGATTCTTTCTCCTCCATGCTGCAAAAAACTGGTGTCGGGCCCTGCTTTTTGCAAGTTAAGCCATATTGATTTTGTCACAGACTAGAAAGAAGGAGGGTCGTAGAATCATAGAATATGCTGGGCTGGAAAGGACGCATCAGGATGCTGGAGCCCAGCTCGTGGGCGTGCACAGGACTCCCCAAAAATCACACCCTATGCCTGAAGAGCATTGTCCACTTGTAGTGTCACTGAAATATGTTTTATAAAAATAAATCTTCAGGAAACGTGCATGCATAAAGGAACTAGAAGATGTGACCTGTGTAATAAATGAAGTCGATGCACAGGACCTGTCTGCCCTGATTGCTTCTTGGTGGGTCTGGTGCAAATTCTGTTTCCAAACGGGAAAAGCAGAAACCAATGAAGTAGCTTTGAAAGTGCACAGACAGGCACAAGTATGCCAAGAACAGCCTGTTTGTGAGCTCTGATATTGCTGGGCTATGCTGATACAAAGAAAAACATGAAAGCTAAAAGCAAATAATTTCAGGAGTACAAGAACCGTTGTGGGCTGGTTTGCAGTGGAACAGCATACAAGGCTTGATAGTGAAATCTGACATTTTCCCATGGTTTTGGAAGGATCTCCTGTTTTTACCCTAGGGTTATCATCCAGTTTTATTCAACAAGGAGAAAATTATTTTGGTTTCCAGGGTATAAACTTTTCTAGGGACCAGTAAGTGCACAAGCCCAGTCTGGAACTTTTCCTTCTATTGACAGCCTGTTTTCACTCAACATGTCTTTGATACTAGTTCTGCTTGCAAATGTGCTGATGTGGGAAGCTTTGGTGAAAAACAGATAAACAAATGTGATTGCATCAGCCTTGTTTTCTGGGGAAACCGGGATTAAAAATCTATTTGCGTATCTTTATATACAAAAAAGAGTGTTCTGAGTGACTCCTTCATAGGAAAAAAAAAAAGAGATTTTTTTTCAGTAAGTAGAATATCCTTTTCCAAAATGTTACCTGAGTCTAATATGACAGTTGTAGGAAAACTCTGTCTTGCCAGGAATATCCTGAAGTAGTGCCAGAGGCTTGCTGGCTTTGAGACATGTTGGGAGTTATTCATAACTCAGTGTGGGTACCTACTAGCACTGGAATGTGCAAAGTGATTTTTCGAAACCCACACAGAATCTTCAGAAGGTGGTCATATTTGATGTAGGCTTTTTCATGCTATAGAGACTGTGCATAAGAAATCACAGCATGCATAAATAGTGCCAAGACTTGAAATTCCAGCCTTTTCCCAAGGAGACAGTTCCCACAACGGGATTTTTTTTTCTTTTCTTTTTTTTTCTTTTCACTCTCTTCTTTTTCATTTGTGGTCATGCTGTGGCCAGAAGATGAGTAGGAAGTACAATATTGTATTTTTGACGTGGTGAAAATTACACTTGTGTTGCCGTAGATCTGAGTGAACATCTGTGATGTTTAATTATGGTGGTAACACCAAAGCATTCAAAAAAGATCTTTCTGCACAGTCACAACTTGTCAGGAAGAAAGTATAAACTCAGGTTTGTTTAAGTGGTTTCTGGTTCGTTTTCCTAGAG
Source organism: Cyanoderma ruficeps (assembly GCA_008694505.1). Classification (NCBI taxonomy): domain Eukaryota; kingdom Metazoa; phylum Chordata; class Aves; order Passeriformes; family Timaliidae; genus Cyanoderma; species Cyanoderma ruficeps. The sequence continues at coordinate 2,243,687 of VZDJ01007753.1, forward strand.
CTGATAACAAAGTCTAGGCTTAAAACCAACTCTCCTGAGAAACAGCACATCTTCTGAAATTCCATTACAGTTTTTAACAACCGTGGTTATTCCATGGAATTTTAATGATGGGGGGGGGGGNGGGGGGGGGGGGTTCTGTAAAAATAGAAAGCTTTGTGAGTAGATGTGAATATAGAAATTTACCTGTTTGAAATGACTTTTTGTTCTTCATTTGTGGTATTAATGTTTCTTAGGCCAACAGAGGGAAAAACCTTAAAGAAAAATACCAAGTAAGAGTGTGAATGAGATGCCAAAAATCTATGCAGCATATTCAGAAACACTACAAGAGACTTGACTTGACTCTGTGTGACAAATTATGCAGCAGACTACATAGGTGTCGCACTCTACATGACTTATATATATATAGACTGTCATGATACCTGGTTGGGATCAGGAAAGGATTTCGCATATTGGCTGAGGATGGGTAACGAGCCCATCTGCAATGGGGATCCCTATGGATGGAAACCTCTACCCATCTCCTGGGACCTTCCACTGGAACAGCTGCAGAATGTCAGCAAACACCCTTCCACAGCTTTAGCAGCCCCCTGCACAGATGACAGATATTTTGAAGATTGTCTTTTTGAGAAAATTGTCTTTCCTTAGTCATTTCCCAGAGGTATAACTAAGACTTATGGATTCTCCCTTGAGAATCAGGTGCCTACGAACTGGTTGCTGCAATGGAATTTCATATGTCCAACCCTTTAGCGAGTCTTTCCACTGATTGTATTGTTTGAATTTTGTTTTTTAAAATATTCATATATTATATTTTATACTTACTTTATGGTTTAGTTTTATTACAATATTCTTATATTTTCAGTACTGGTTACTGAAAAAGAGTGGCAGCTGTGAAGGATGAAAATCCCTGATGTGCCATGGGTGTGGTATGAGGAGCAGAGCAAAGATGAGATAATGTGTTGTCAAATATTCCTGCCATGGAGTCTTGAACTATTAGTTAGAGAAACACCTATTTTAAAAAAAATTAAAATCTGCACGCTTTTTTCTTTTTCTCTAAAAATATTCAAGTAGTGAAATGGAGTCTGAGAAGCTGCACTTTCAAGTTCCTTTTGATTCTAATTTCCTGAAGATGGTTGTAACCTGACACTTCTCCTAAGTTTCAGGGCAACAGATCTCTGAATACATTTCTTTCCATGGTGATAAAATCTCTTAACAAAAGCCTGAGTTTTTAGGGGACCTTTAAGTCACAGAATGCTTCCAGCCTCTGATAACATTAAATAAATTAAGAGTTTGTCTGCTCTTCTCACCACAGAGATATATCCCATGTGTTTGTTGTGCTTATTGTCAGTAGAGAGAGAGAGGTCAAACATCTATTCCTTCCTGTACTGTTTTGTCTCAATATGCAGGAGATATGTCAAGGAAGTTTGGGGTCTTGCATTCCAGAAGCAAGGAAGTTGCTCTGTGACCAGGGAAAGGGTTGCTTGCTTGGTTTTTTCTTCTGCTTGTGGAAGGTCCATGGAAGCAGCCTCTGTGTTAGGAAATAAATAAACAGTATTTTGGCAGTCTTTTCAGATTACACAAAAAATGGGAAGTTTACAGGAGATCATTGAGATAAGTAACTTCTTTTCTGCAATAACTTCTTTTCTGTGGTTCATTGCATGTCTGTAGATACGACTGAGCAGCCTGAGCTGGCCTTGATTAGAGGTTAAACAGATGGTTATTCCCTTACTTGCCTTGGGGCAGATGGATGTTTCCCTGCTGTCATTTTTTTGTTTGAATTACCAGGTTTAAACCAATGGGTGATGTAAGGAAAGATTCATCTGCCTTTTCCTCTTGTTTCTTACCTGAGGGAGTATGATTTACAGAAATTCCCTAACCCATGATCTTTTTGATGCTTTTCCCCTTTAAGGAGGGTGGGTTTCTTGCCAAGGTTTTTGCTGCTTTCTGTGCAATGGCACCAACTCTGCCTGGCTGCCCTACGAGCTGGGGTGTGCACAGTCCACGAGGCCACAATCTGCAGCCTCCCAGCCCCATGGCAGGGCATGAGTGCAAAAAGAGCTTTCTTGCTCTAATGGCTGTGAAAAGCAAGCACAAGTGGTGCAAACACGCTCTGCAGATCGATTCTGAATTGCTGAGTGAATGCTTTCAAAAAACGTTTTCTTTGTTGCCAGTTTCCTATGCCGTGGCTTCCAACCCTTCTGGCTTGAAAGGCAAAGGCATTATTTGAAAACCTTTATGGTTCTGGAAATCAATAAATGGGGAAGATTCTTTGCTTTGTTTTCGAGCAGCACAAAGGGACAAAAGCCACCCCATCTGGATGCAGACTCAGAGAGAGAGAGAGCATAAATGGGTTTTATTCTGTGTAAGCTCCAGTACACAGAGCATCTCCTGGTGAGAAGAAGGCCTATGAGAAGAGAGAATGGTAAAACAGCTGTAGTGTGCATTTGGTCAATGATCTCTGGGGGCATCAAGCAAGATAGCCTGGGACTGAAGTCTGTTCTCACTTCAATGGAGCAGACTCCAGGGTTCAATGGAGAGGTGTTGGTTTTTCTTTCTCTTTGTTGGGCTGTCCTCCATGGAAAAATTCAAACTTTTAATAAATACACTCCAAAACTCCTACTGAGCTGGGTGATTTGAGAACCCCTTATGTGCACTGTAAGACCTCTGGTCGAAGAGCACAATTGGAGTGTATTTCTGGCTCCACATCTGGGGAATCTGGGGTGAATCGAAGCAGCAGGGACATTTGCTCTCCATCCTGGCAAGGAAGGCCCTGGCCTGCAGGAGCAAAAGTCTTGTTGATAGCTGGATGATGCATGGGACAGCCCAGTGCTGGGTAAATTCAGAGACCTGATGTGGAGAAGGTCAGAGTGAAATTCAGAGGAATTCTTTGTGCTGTGTGTGTGATGAAAGGTGGTTATCAGGCTGGAAACCCTCCCCTACGTGGTAGAAATGAGATGCTCCTGCAAGGAGGACTCAGTTGTGTGGGAATCACTTTAAAGAGAGAGAAGTGCAGGAAAAATTAGTGTCTCCAATGAGACAGCACATGTCAAGGAAGAAGGGGGACAATACAGAATATACAGAGTCAGGAGAAGAGTATTACATGAGAAAAGAGGAAGGTGAAAAGAACAAAGAACTGAAAAAGGAAAAGCAATTGTAATGGGAGAAATGAAGTAATTCTCAAAACGTAAAATATACGTTGTTCTAATTGTATGGAGCTACTAGATTAATTCTTTTCTCCAAGTTACCAGGATAGTCTCTTTATTTTATTGCATCTCATCTACTAGTTAGCTGACATGAGTTATATCCTTTACAAAATGGGCATGTGTGGTAAGCAGAGCTGACCTGTAAAATAAGAACTTTCCTAAATGGGATATGAGGAAATTATTTGGCTCCACAGGCAAGCTTGCGGTCTTCTTTAATGAAAGTTTTGTTTTAGACTTTCCGAAAGAGATAGAGGGAGGCCTTGCAGCAATTGCATAATTTTAAATATTAAGGGTGTAAATTTCATAAAGCCTCAAACCATACACAAGGCTTAATTTTCCCGTTTTTGCAAGATGGCTTGTACATTGGCTAATGAAGTTCAACTTCGCCTCTGATGTTTTCAAGCTGAGTTTACTTTCTAGTACATCTTTCATGTCCTACCAGTTAGTTTCCTGGGCTGCAAGCAGGGAACACAATAGAGACATGTTTACATCCTGTTATAGATGCTTCTTTGAACCTTTGCCACTTTATGGGTGTCTTTTCTTTCCAATGATTTTTCAGTGTTTAGAGAGAAAAGAATGTACAGTCAGCCTCTGCTGATTTTGTTAAAGGTAGTTCTCAAAATGAAGGATGGTGTGGGACTGACACTTATGTCAGGAACTTGTTCACAAATCTGAACATTGGCCCAGGACTGCAACTGCAGTAAAAGCTGCTCTTGCTGGGGCAAATGGATGGTGTGTTATTTCAGTGTATTTTCTTTGACAATTGCCAGAAGCAGAGATAATTCAGAGAGAGTCTTTGCTTCTGTGACTCCACTATAGTAGGAAACCACCCTAAAAACAGACTGCCATAAACAGAATTGAGGCCAAAAAAATTTTTTTCCCACCTTAGTGAGGGTAAGTGTTCTTACCGACACAAAAATAAAGTCTCTATTTTGGCTTGTGTCATGTTGAGCTGTTTGATAATTCAGTAACTAGTAACAATTGCATGTGTTATATGTACACACATTCAACAGGATCCTTAAATAAATTACTTGCATAATTGTGCAAAATAGAAATGAATAATTTGTTGTCAAGTAGGTCCTTGCAAACAGTAATTTACCCAAGAAACTCTCAAGGACAGCAGGGAAACAGGAAGGAAAGGAGAGAGAGATGGAAAAATTTAGCAGCCGAGGAAGCAGAGTGGATAGAGGAAGTGAAGCTTCCAGAACACTGAACACTTGGGAACAAACGGCATAGGTTGGCCATGAGCACATTCAGGTTGAAAATCAGGAACTAAACTAACTGTCAGAGCAGTGGAAGATTGGAACTGCTTGCCATGAGCCCTATGGACCAAAGGTGCAATTTCCAAGATGGAGATTTAGCCCCTTCTGGAAGACTTTATGTGAAGTGTATATCTATGAGGCCAGGAGCTCAGATAGTCCAGGTAGCACTCCCATATTCTGTGTTTCTGCAGGAGGGTTGTAAATGTGGTTATCCTGTGTCTGGCTTGAAAGTGAACAGAAAATGACCATATTTTACTTATTTTCCCATGTTAATCTGCAAACTTGAGCATGAACAGTAGACAGGCGAGGGTTGGACTGAATGTTGCACAAAAAACCTCTCAAAATACTAATTTATTTCCAAAAATATGCAATTAATAATAAACGTCATAGCAATCATTATGAGGCTACAGCTCATCTTGCATTCAGAAAGTGGAAACCTCCTTTACTAAGTATTTCTGGGTTTTTGTCATTAGCAGCTGCTATTTCGTATGCAGCCACACAGTAACTCTAGACAGTAAGTGGTAGTAGTCAAGCAGATTTAATTAGGTTTTTTTAAGAACTTTTCATGTGAGACCCAGTCCTCACCTCTGGTGGGAACTGGCAGAAGTACATGGGCAGAATCTTTATTAAGGTTGTTATAGTTCAGCCTGAAAAGTTGGTGACATTCCGTTTTGAGTCTTTGTGTAGATCCACCCATGAAAGTTATACTGATTTTTTTTTTTTTTTAATAACGGACAAGTTTGAGCACAAGCCAATTGATTCCTAAATCCATCTGTTCAAACCAGTATGTTATGCACTGTAAATCAGGAACCTCATGAAAAATGAAAAGTGATGTTATCATATTAGGGAATTTTGCTCTCTTTGGCAATACATACATAATGCCAGTTCCCATAATCGACCAGACTTTCCCCTGTACTTTCAGAAGCCTGCAGGCTAAATGGAAGTGAATGCTGTGGGCATTATGGTCTTGATTATATGGTGTATCCATTTTCATATCCTGGATGTCTGACCATAGCCTCTGGGCATCTGTAACAGAGGAGCAGGTCCTACTAGCTCCTGCATTTGTTACCTGTATCTGCAGCTGCACTTTATATTGGTTTGGAGCACTTGTGCTGTTAAACCTGTCCTAAGAACTATTTTGCGTAAGTCACCCTGAATGGCTAATTCTGTTCTGGCTATTAGGTTTCACAGGTACAGCTCCTCATTAGATCCCAACTATTCTTCCCCAAGAATGCCGTGCTTTCCAAGTTCTATTTTCATTCCTTTTGTCCACTTCTGTTTCCCTAATAATCAGTGTCCCCCTGGGCACCTAAAATCTTGCACAAACTTAAATCACTCAGAATAATGTCGCAGTATTAGGTTTCAAGCATGAGAATTTGAGGTGTCATACAGAAAAATAATAAAATATGTTCTTATGGAGACAGAATTAGAGGGTAAGGGCCAAGGGAAAGGTATAGAGAGTTTGTATTTTACTTTGTCAGTCTTCTGCAAAATGATATAGTGCTTTTCATCCTAAACTCAATGTTTCTATTGTTGGGAGGAAAAAAGTAAAAAGAAAAACTAAAGTTTTCCTTTCTACTAAATGTACTAGTTTCAGTTTCTGGAATTTTGACTTTTTGCTCGGTGTTTCATTTTACCCACATGAATGTATGTCATTCAGATTTCAAGAGGAGATATTTTTTTCAAGAGGAGGTATTTTTATCTACTTTTTGGAGAAAAATTTTGTTGTTGCTAATAGGAGCTAACCAAAGAAACTGAGAAGTGTGTTTTGGTGGTTTTGAGGCTTTTTGTTGGTGACGTGGTCGTCTTTCCCATCTTGAAATCCCGTTTACTTACTTTCTTCTCCTGTACCTTGTAACTGAAATAATTCTTTTTCTTCTCTGTAAAATGTTTTCCTCCAAAGCCAAGTGAAGCCCAGTTACTGATGGTGTCCCTAGTGTACACAGAGCAAATTGCTTTCTTGGACCACAACTGGCTGAAATTTTCATTAAGAGTTTTGTCCCCAGAAGTCTGTTTCTTGAGCCCTTGAGTATAAAATAATACTTAAACACCAATTATGGGGAATGGGTATGAAATTTTAGGTTGTTTTTAACTTGTGGGATATTTTTAAAGTGACTTCTTCTCAATAGTACTATTTTGAAACAAATGCATTTTGATGTGGAGACCTGAGGCTATTTCCCCTGGCTGGCTTGCTTTATCTAGTTTGGTGTGCTGTTCTCCTGCATGGAAGTAGGCAGTGGTATTTCCATTTGCAAAGGCTGCAGATCCAGTCCTGTGCAGAGGAGTAACTTTCTGCTCCTGGACTTCATCAGTGGTGGTGCTGCTTTGTGTGTGCTGCCCCAGGCAATTTGATTCCTTTTGAAAAGACTTTCTGACAGTCCCTTCTTAGTGTCCTGCAGCACTCTTAACCAGCCTATTGCCCAGGATGAGGCTCAAGACATGCTTTCTCCATCCTGTAAGAAAGTTGTTCTATCTCTGTGACTCATGTACCTACCTGGTTCTCCTATAAAGCTGTGGGGTCTTGGGAAACTCATGAAAGATCACAAGTGAAAAACTGATTGGGTAAGGGTGAGAGATGAAAGGTTGTTGTGCTGAAAGTACCCCATAGCAATACCAGAAATTTTTGTGTGTGAGTTGTACTTGACATGATCTCTTGAAAGAAGAGGCAAGCTTTGTGGTGAAGCACTCTTTGTTTCCAAAGGCAGATAAACCCAAAGGAAATATTCTGCTATTCCCATTTACTGAAAGGAGCAAGTGAGATGTGAGATGTTCAGCTCAGAGGTGCCCAGGAAGCACGTGATAAAGTGGGAGATGGAGCTCGAAGCCTTTGTGTCCCAGTCAGCAATCCCAAGAAGGACTAGTTTTTAGGAGGCACATGTCCTGAATATTATTAATAGTGATTTACATAACAGCATGTAGCCCCATTTCAATATTACAGAATAGGACTCACTCTTCTTTTGTGAAAATGACCTGGATTTATATCAGCAGTAATAAAATACTGTTGCAGAGAAGGGCTGCGAGGAGTGGGGGGAGGGAGTATGAAACTAAAAATAAGAAATATGTACAGTACATAATTCTAACAATGTTATCTGAAAGACTGTAAAAATAGACTCAATTAGATATTGTCAGAGCTTTTTTCTCCATGCAGCTGCCTAGCCAAATATGACAATTTTTCAACAATATAAAAGTTCTAACACAATGCATGATACATTGTACTGAATTCATTAACACTTTGCTACCTTAAACATCATTGTAAAGAAGGAAAATAATGTAAGAGAAGCTTGTCATTTTTTGTTGTTGTTCCTTTTGTTTCTGTGACATGTTTGGAATTGCATGCCTGCGAGAGTTTTGTGATCTAAATTTAATGATCCTAAAAGGGATTTAGTAAGATATTGTTCTTTTCTCCTGCAGACATCCCTAGGCTGAGTGCTGCATGAAAAGTGTGACTCAATTATACAAAAAAAAAATTAATTTATCTTTAAAAATAAAAAGCCTTTTCATGCAGTATTTCCACAGGGATGTAGCCTTAGTGTAGAGCTTTCCTAGCTCTGCTTTGCAAGAATGTAATTCCTATAGAAAGAGAGTCTGCATGCAGTGCATAGAATAGCTTTGTGCACAAACGTGCCCCCCTTTCTGTGAATAAAGACATTATGATGACAGTTGATATATTTGGCTTTGATTTGACAATAGAATCCGGAGATCTCATCCAAAGTTGTACATTTACAAAATTACTGTTAGTCACAGTGCAGGTATCAAAACCATAAAACCCAGATCTTCAACATTAGACTGAAACTTTTGGTCCAGTTCTAACCCAGGATTTTAGCTACATTTGAGATAGATAGATAGATTAATAGATAGACAAACAGAGAGATGGAAAGAAATTTGTGAAATTATTGGGAGTGAATTTGGAGCCAGAATCAGGAATAGCATATTGAACGTATAAATTAAAATCATCATTGGTTTGAGCACACTGTTGGGCTTTAAGATTATTTTTTGTGGATATAACATGCTCTGTTATTTCCCTGTGGCTTGACCATCACCCTTGAACTATAGAAAAAGGAAACCCCCAGGAATGAAGAAGAATCTCATGCATTTTTGAGAGGAAATAAGGCTGATGACTGAGAAGACACCACTTACTGGGCAATATAATAAATTTATAAATCTCTTATTTCCTCTTTTGTTCCAAGTTCAGTGCAATGTGTAGTTTTGGAAAATTATATGGAGTAATGCATCCCAAATTGGACAAAACCAGGGTTCTTTTGCCCTGCTCTTTAAAACCCTTAGCCCTGGGCATCAGGAAAGATATTTGTGCTGTATTCAGAGCATGAGCAAAGAGGATTGTTGTGAATACTTAATCAGGACATGGGACATGATACCAGTAGTTTCTAGGAGGTTAGACTAGAAATGTCTTCACTCCCAACAAGGAATGAATTCCTAGATGTGTTTCTCCAATTTACCTGTTTTTGAACTGTTGAGTGTAATATTGGTGTGGAGTTTGCATTGCTATAGATATATGTGTGTGCAAGTACTGGATTCTCTCTCCTTTCCAAAGTGAACTTGAGAACGCTGCTGCTTCTCAAAGTATTTAAGAATCATGCTGATGTGGCACCTGGGGACTTAGTTTAGTGGTGGCCTTGGCAGTGCTGAGTTAATGGTTGGGCTCAATGATCTTAAAGGTCTTTTCCAACCTAAACTATTCAATGAAAACTGGGAAGGAGATATCGCAACATAAAAACTTTGAATTTATATGTCTCTGGAATGTTCTTCACAGCAATTGTGTAAAAGTTTCATCTTTAGTTGTGGCATCCTGCCCTGAATTTACCTGGGTTCAACATGGAAAGGTACTGTACCAGTCAAACACTGAGGAGGTTAAGCCAGCTGAAGAGAGAGTGGTACACACTGCCCACTATATGATTAGCATGAAAGAGCAGGACAGAATTTATTAGGGAAGCATTAGACAGTGCAGGCAGTAAAAATGACACTGGTAGTTGGGAAACACCCTGTGCCAAGGCTGTGCTGTCATACTTCACCTCCTTACTTCCTACATTAATAAAACACCAGTCTGCAAAAGGAAAAACAGCAGAATAGGAAAAGGGGCAAAAACCCAAATCAAATTCAAAACCAAACAACAACATAAAGCCACCACTAAACCAACTCCAGTCACCTTCCTCCACTCCCCCCCTCCCCAGATGTGGCCTGGACATCTAGCTGAAAAACTAGAAACAGGCTGGCCAAACTAGAAGTATTTCAGTCACCACCAATATCATGGGACCAAAATGACACACTGACTGTTTTAACTAAGCACATTAGTTAGAAAACCAGATATTATGGAGAACGTGCGTTTTTGCATTGTAGAAAATACATGCCACATTCAACATTTTTGCCTGTAGATGTAAGAAAATTAACTCTATCCCAGCCAAACACAGTACAGCGCGTGTCTCACTTTGGATGAAGTTATTTTATGCTCTGTCATGGTGGAAAAACACAGACAGTCAAAGAGCAAAATTATTTTATTTTTTAAGATGTAGAGGGACTCTTTAAACTCAGTCATTTTCTGCACAGGCTTACTGAGTTCATTCTTTGTACCATTCCCCACTGTGTAATGATTGCTGCAGTTCCAACTGAGCTGAAATTAAGCCTCTGTCTTCCCCTGAAGCTTTGTTTTCACAAAGTCTGTAATTACAATTAAATTTAAACCATGTACATTTGCATGTGTATCCTTATGAAGCCTCCTCTCTGGCATTGCTGTGTGGCCATGGCATACACCTAGAACATGCTGACATCTGCTGAGGATCTTGGCTGATACAGCAGACAGATTTTGGTTGCATTTTTGGTTATTTTTTGCTAGTACTGAAGTATTCCAGTGCTCTTCAGAGAGTAAAACAGCAACATGCTTGAAGGTGTGTGCCACTAAATTAATTAGGTAAAGTGTGTGCAGCGATTTCTGATTTGGGAATATGCAGTTTATTAATCCTTTATTTAGGGATACAAGGCTTGATATCCAATAGAACCAATAACACGTCGCCCATCAGCCTCCATAGTTGAAATATTTACCTTATGAGTTTTATGATAAGATTCAATGGGAGCAAGAGGGAATGGGTCTATGTTGCACTAAATTCTGCTGATGTTCCTTCACTAAGGTGCTCTTTGTTGCTTTCCACAGCCTTGCTGAGGACTTTTAAACAGTTGAAGGATTTCTGTTCCAGGGAGGTTTGAGTTCGAATAGTGAATGAGTCCCTCATCGTCGTTACAAAAGGGTCTGTTTGTTAGAGCTCTCCAAGTTCCTTCCAGATAAAAGATGTTAATAGATGTAAGATAATCTGTACATGCAAGAATGTCGTCATTAATAAATATTGAAGAAAAAAAAAAAGCTCTCTGTGAACGATGTAAAATAACGCCAATGAGTATTTAATCTGCTTTTTAAATTGAATTTTCAGCTTAAAGAGGGGAAACTTTTCTTCTTGTTTGAAAAATTAAAATAGAAAAAATGAATATTGAAATGTATTGGCTTGGGATTTTCAACGCAGTTTAAATAACTAATTAAGAAAAAGTTGCAGGGAGGAAAAACATTAAAATATGCAATAATTTATTTTTAATAAGTGTAAAACAGATTATTTTAATTACTGCATCTTTAAAAATATGGGGTAAATAAAATGCCCTAAATTGTCATTCATAGAGATTTGGAATTGAAGTGTAGAGATTAAAGCCTTTTATCAGTAGATGTAGACAAAAGACTTAATGAATAACCAACACAGAAATTAACTGAAATGACAGCTACATATTTTTTTGCTTGGTTGCTCATGTCCTCTGGTATTTTTTTCCCTTCTTAGGTTTTGCTTTTCAGAATAAGCTGTTAGCCAGGTAAGGTTTCATGGTATCTTCTGCACCACTATTTTCTTTATTCAGAGATTTCAAGCTGTTTTTAAATTTGCCTCAAGAATAGCAGCTACCTGGTTGACCTTCTTGCTGCACAAGGACTTGAAGGTAGATTCTGGTCTATATAATTTTTTAACACTGAATTTTCAGTCACACAGGTTTCCATTGAAGCCTTTGTAAGCGACTGTGCCAAAATTGCGTAACACCAATCAAGCTTTGGCAAAGGCTCCACGCCCTTGCTGGAGTTAATATTTTATATTACTACATAAATGTTGGGTCCAAGTGCTCCTTACTTATTGTGCAGCTTTTTTAGAGGGGTTTCAAGGAGCCATTGGGCTGTCTGTCAGTGCATGAACTCTGTTCTCTGAACCCGGCTGTCTCTTGGAGTGAAAACTTCTCCCTTTTGATGCAGCAAATTCCATGCAGAAACAGGGCACGACAGAGCCGTGTTTGCTGTGTGGTGTCAAGTGGAGGTAAGGCTCCCTCCTCTGTGCAAGCACGTGCTTTTTGTGGGCTTGCTCAAAACCATCTAAATGACATTCACTCTGTGCTACTCGCCTCGTGTTTACCCAAAAGCAGAGTCTGACCCTGAAGTGCCGTATTTGTCCTGGTTGTTACAAGGTTGTAGGTTCAATGTGCATAAATGAGTAATTGTCCTTTAGAGGCCTGGGCTTTAGTTCACCCTGTTAGGGCTGCTGAGCCAACAAGCACAGAAAGAGCTGTACTTTGGCATCATCCCAAAAAGTTAGAGGTCGTGAGCCAAAAACCCCAGGAAAGCCTTTCAGCTTTCCCGTCAGCCCGGTGTGCTGGAGTTCAGAGCTGCTGATCTCACCTGGAACAGGACAGCAGCAGGAAGGTGGGGGAAGGGATAGCTCTTTCCAGGGAAGGAGTGTGCAAAGTCTCCAAGTCTTCCAGCAGCCAGGGAAGCTGTCCTCCCAGCAATCAGGGAAACAAACAGCAATGTTTTGCCTTGAGTTTTTATGAGAAATGTTTGGTCTCCCGTTGGCTTGTTCTATTATGCGTCTGACTTCCCTGCTTCTTTAAGGGGGAAAAGATGTGCCAAGAAACCTCTGTCAGTAAGCCAGAATAGTTCTGTCATATCTTCCTCTCATTTTAGCACTCCAGCTATTCTTCTAAGTGGGGAAAAATAATTTGGGAGTCCCTGGCAGTTTTGCCCTTTTTGAAGGAAACATGAAAGACGAGAGGATTTGGCCCGATGGTAGCTGAAAGCACTCAGGCTCTGCCAGGATTTAAATTCCTTGTGAACTCTGACCTGGAATGAATACAACATACGTGCTACTGTTCCTCTATAATTTAGCATCCCTTTTTCCTGTGTGGGTTTTTCTCCCACTCCCACCCCAGTTTGTTGCTGTTAAACTTGGCTGAGGGGTTTATCCTTTCAAACAGGTATCCCTGTGAGGGAGAGGCTCTCACTGTTTTTACAACCCCCTCACGGCTCCTGCTAAAAGGTACCGGAGCATTGCCTTCCCTGGCGTTGGCAATGCTGCTGTTCAACCCTCCCCCAGCAGATTTAGATTTCTCCCAAAGTAAGAAGGCACTCCTTGGATTAAAGGGAGTGGTTGAGGAGTGGTTGAATGCTGCTGTGTGGAGCACTGATGTGTTACAAGGGTTCTGGGCTCCTCGGCAGGAGCTGCCGTGTGCTGCCAGGGGACTTCTCGGCCACTGTTACTTAGAAATTACGTGGTGCTACACCAGCTCTGGGACTTGTAGATTTGCATTCACTCTGCAGCTTCATTAAAAATTTTAACTGGGACATATTTAGACTACTCAAGCTGCTTCTATAGAGTTGATTATTTTGTCTTGTCCTTAGAAAACAGCTTATCCTTGTGAAAATAACATATAAATTGTACTATTATATTTAGTGCTGCAAGCTTTGCTGTTGCTGTTTAGTTTTCTGTTCCTTTTGAAGCTGTGGGATTTTGACAAATAATGTCTTCTGAGTTAAAATCCACCATAGGAAGAACACGTTCTGTGTCTTTTCCATTTTTCTCACTGAATTCTCTGAACCTCTGTCATTAGCATGGTTATTTACTCAGAGAATAAAGAAAAGAGAGAAAGGATGTTTCTGTGAGGAAGACACAAGATATTTCAGACCTGCCATTTCATCCAGAGGAGGTATTAAATCCTCTGCACCTCCATTCTATCTATAAAGGGCATGAAGTGAGATCTGCACATTCTGGAGTGTTGCTTGTGTCTAAATTTGTTGAAGAAAACTGATTCTCTCCTAAGAAAGCTTTTCTAGAAATACAAATGCTACTCTCATGAGCACAGGTGTTTTGTGGTTTTCTGAACTCTGTTGCAAAACACTCTCCTTCTGGGGAGTTGTGGTCAAGAATCTATGGTTTAATTGTAAGTGCTGAACTCCAGAAAAAATATATTGTGTAAATATTCCCTTTTCTAGCACTCAAATGTCCAGAAAAATCTCTCTAAAACACAGGAGCAAGTAAACTTTACATGCTATTCCATTCACTTCATTTTACATTTGAAAAATCGAGTTTATCTGAAATTGGATAAAGCTACCGCAGCATTTTTAGTCTATGATGGCATTTGAGACTTAATTTCTCCTGTGAAAGCACTGTTAGTTTCTGTGGAATTCTGCAGGTGCTCTGTGTTTGTGAGAACCAGGAGGTCCTAAATTTAGAGATGCTTGTCACAGTCAGTTTCATGCAAAGCCTATAGTAAAGCAATCTGTCAATTAAAGAATATGCCTCACCAGTCCATCCTTTTCAAGTTTCCTATGTATGTGTTTAAACAAAAAAAAANAAAAAAAAAAAAAAAAAAAAGAAAGTATAAGCCTAAGTGCTGTTTACTCTCTTTTATAATTTTCTGGGAGCAGCGGGAAATTATTTTCACACACGATAAAACTCAACCTTCATAATGAAGGCAATGAAGAGCAAACTACGCACTAGAGCATAAGACAGATTAAACTTGCAATACCAAGTAGCTTTTTAGAAGAACCCTCTCTGAGAAAAGGAACCTGAGTTGTTTCAGAGTATTTTTGAACAAGCTTTTTGGGCTTCTTATATCGCCTTTACATTTTGTTGTAATTCTGTGCACTGGAAATCTAATTTGGGGTGGCACAAAGGCTGCGACAGAATAAGATGTCTGGGGATGGAGTTGTGACTTTACCTCTTCTTTGGAAATGGCCAGGTTTCCTGACACTGCAGCAATGTTTGTTATCCTGTCTGAGGAAAGGAGGAGCCATGGGAATTGTTTACCCTCTTACATTTGTTTGAGGAGTGGGTGTACAGGGCTTTTTTCAGAGGGAGGGAGTTTGTAATTTTGTTGTGGTTTTTTTTTTTTAATTATCCATAATATATATCTTGGACCAAGTAAGGATTGAATAAATTTGCTGTGGCTAAGAAATCACTGAGAACTTTCTTTCCTTGCCTGTTTCGAAGCCATCTATTTCTCTTTCCCTACTTGCTAGAATTGATTAACTTTTACCCTTTACTCTGTAGTTACATACTGTAGGTCAGCCTTCCTGTCACAGAAAACCTGACAATAATTCCCACCTGGTTATGAGCTTTGATATCACAAGAACTGTGATTGTTTAATGGCATTTTTAGAATAATCACTAACAAATTTGCTTTGCTATGGATTTAGGCAGCACTAAACTCTTTGCAAGAATCACACTTGTTGAACCACTTTAAAACACGTTTAGGAGAAGTTAGCTAGTTTTGAATAAATACCTGTTGATAATTTTTGAGGAAACACTCGCTGATTCTCTTCTCCAATATGTTTAGGTATTGCTGATTTCTCTCCCTGCATCTGGAAGAGCTTCCATCTGCATTTCTGGTGGCTGCCATAGGGTGGTGCCAGGCCATCAGTGTATACAGTACGAGACAATGGTTTGGGCTTCGAGCAGATCAGAAACCAAATGAGCTTTAAAATCTGATCTCGAATAATTCACAGTGCAAATAAACGAAGCAGCCAGTGCAAATAGTTACTTTGATGCATTTTTTTTTAATACTTGGCATAAAGGAGGGGTCTGTCTGATATATGCTTCTTTATGTGTGCCTGTTTGTGGGGTTGTGTGTATGTATACATATATATATATATGCATACATGTATATATGCATGCATGTGTGTAAAGTTTGACCTGAAATGTGTTTTTGCCCTAAGGATACCGATGCCTTGTTTTTGATCACATTGTACTAATGTGGCTTAATTAATAGCCCTCTTATCATCTCTGCTAATATTCAGGCTTTTGGTGCTTGTTGTGTGTATTTATTACAGACCTACTAAGTGTTAAAGCTGACTGGAGACGAATGATAGATTTCCAAGTTTAAAGAAACAATATCTATCTAATGCATGTTTAAGGAGGGCTAATTTATTGCCTTAAACTCAGCTCACAATTGAATGCCCAATGAAAGCAATGAAATATTTATATTTTAGAGTCATGTTTGAAATATCTCCCATCTATCTGGTTCAAAAATCTATATTATATTAATTATATAGACGTACCAATTTATTCTTTGAGCTATCTAAATCAGTTTCTGAAGTATTTGGTTTATAATAACTGAGGAGAAGAAATTAAGCCTGAGGTAGAGTGAGAGAGATATACAAATATTTATTGAATATCCTACTTGAAAAGGCTACTGTCTGTGTCAGATAAAAAAATAAAAGTTGGGAATGAAAAAAAAGAATATTATTGGCAATATATTACATGGATCAGGTCTAAAATGCTTGATTTTGCATTTCTGTTTATGTTCACATTTAATAAAGTGGTTGAAGGTTTAAATTTATAAAAGCATCTTTTTAGAGGGGAAAACATTGACATTCACAACTCATTTGCTCTTGAACACCTTTTGTTAATGTATGAAATGAAATGCAGCATGTGGCCTGGCAACTGAACAAGCTAAAATTAAAAATGATTTAACTTACATGCATTTGCAGAGCTTTTGGAGTTACATGGAGACAAACACAGTAGTTCTTCTGACAAATTCTGGAAAATGTTGCATTCTTTCCCAGGTAGCAGTAACTTAAAAAATCATAAACAAATAAACAACCCCCCACCTCCCTCCCCCCCCCAAACTTCAAACCCAAAGCAAATAAAAAAATGCCTCCCAAACCCCACCCCGCAATTCTTCTTCTTTGTAATTTAAAAATTGAACTAACCTAAACAGAGCCTTCTGAGTTGAATGATTTCAAATTCATGTGAATAACTTTGGAGAATTGACGTAAATAATCAACAACAGCCAAACATGAATCCTTTGTGAATCAGAGTTTTTACCACACTAATTTTCCCCTCAGTGAATGGGAATAAGACCCACTTGTATCCGAGATGATGCTGTGAGTGACATTTTGGGGCTAAAAGCCTCTAAAATATTTGTAATAGTTTAGATAGTGATTATCCTGTCTAGACCTTTTACTCTTTACTAGACTTTAATTTAAATGTTTTGGGTTGGTTTTTTTTTTTCTTTTCCTGACTGTAAATCAGTGGCAAATGTGCAGATTTGGACTTTCTGAAGTTTTACTTTGAGAATGTTTTCTTAAAGCATTCCAAAACACTGAAATCCTGGAATGGCAAGAGAAAAAATAATTCAAGCCAAAGGTAAAATCAAAAATTATTTATGGAGCGTTTTGTCTCTAATCCTAAAACTGAAAGTACTAGTGGCAGCAGTGATGGGCTTAGCTGCTTCTTGTGCCTAATGCTTGTCGTGAAGTCAAATTTGATTGACATTTCATCATAAACGTCTATTCCACGTAACAAATATTTCTTTTTCTCTGTTTGTAAGAGCCTTTTTAAGATGCCTCCTTTAAACAATGTAACAGTCATTTACAGCTTTTATGGCATCTAAATCTGTGCCTTTCTGCTGGCTTGGTTCTACTGACATTTTAACATTGTTAATAATCACTGGCCATTTGCGTGCACCGGGTAAAGGCATAATGTGCTTTTACACGAAACACTGTTATGAGGGCTCATTATCTCGTGAGGCAGCGGTCGTAATGAAAATTAAACAATTGCAAAACTTGCTTTGCCAAGTGTTCCTCAAATAAATTTAGCTGGGCTGCCTCACAGCTCCTACCTGCTTCTGCGGGGTTATATATCAGAGATGCTGGAGGGCTGCAGGCGTGAATTCCTTGGTGCAGTGGTGAGAGCTGTGAGCTCCCCACTCCGCCGTGCTCTGCTGAGGCTGAGCAGAGGAAATGCTTCTCTCACAGGCAACGTCCTAGCAGGGCATGAAATAAGTGCAAACCTTCCAAAGGAGTCTCCGTGGTACCGATAGTTAAACGGGTGTAGCAAACGACCTTTTGCTCGCAGGTAGCCACAGGAGTGTTGGATCTGCAGTCTGCAAGCTACTCCTGCTGTTTTGGAAGCCACTACAGCCGTGTAGTTAAAAATTACCAAATTAGCTGCACTTCTCAGGCTAAGAAAGGGTTGGGAATGTAAATATGTGCTATTCAGGGTTTTGTTTATGGGCTGCAAAGTTTTACTAAATGCTACACATAATGGACATAGTTTTTTACAACTTCTTCCATGTTTCTACATGAAATTATTTGAATGGGAAGTACTTTAAAAATAAAGTAAATGTATGACGAGAAATCCAGCTAGGTTTCTCCATGGTATCTGCATTTTAGCAGAGTTGGTCTAGCTGAGAATCTGGACATCTGAAATGCACGTTTAAAATGACTGTTGCCTTAGCTAGCCAGGGCAGTTTGTGTCGTCTCTGACACACTTTCCTTCTGTTATGTATGCCACCAGATTTGTCCTTATAGGTCTTGTATTCAACAACTCCTCTTTTATTTTAATGCAGCACTTAGAGGTAGATTGTTCCAGTACTACAGTAGTAAGGGAAGCCAAATTTCCATTTTCTTTTTTTCTTTTTGCACGCGTTTAATTTTGAAATCTACCGTGGCATGAAACAATAATTCAGAGAGGCTCCGTTACAAATTACCTTTCTTCATTAAAAAATAAAATAAAATAACCAGGAGGTCTAGCACGTTATGTCACTAAGTCACGCAGTAAGAGGGACCATCAAAGAATGGTGGGAATTATCACAGCAGCTTGCTCCTTGTTAGAAGCATTTACCTCATGACCCTTTCATTTGCCTACTGCCACTTTAGTTTAAGAGTGACAACACTGTATAGCACTCTGCACTTTCCTCCTCCCCCCCCTTCGCCCTTTCCCTTAGCACCAGATGCCTTTGTAAAGCAGCCTGGTGAAGGAGTGAACAAAACCTTGTGGGATAAGTCTGACACTGGAAGTTAATGATTATCAGTCGAAACAAAACACTTGTTTACATGTTGTAGTCATTAGAGGTTTCAGTCAGTCATACCTCGGCTGGGATTCCTGCCAAATGTTTTGAGGGTTCTTTCACAAGCTGTGCAGTTTTGTAAATACAAAAGCACTCTTATTAAGCCTTTTTAGTATTAGGCTGTGCAATTAAGACTACGGGTAATTAGATTCCTTTATTGGGAGTAGAATGGTCCAAGATACACACACACACACAACTTTCTTAGCCACAGGATACCATCGTATCTCTATTTGGGTGTTCCATTACAGATCAATGACTAAGGGAAACTCTTTTATACTGCACACATTTTTTCTTTATTAAAAATTGTGCTCAAAAACTTGGGGAGGTATGGATTTTTCTTCACCTTATTGTCATCACCTCTGCTGGAGCCATAAAACTTTCTTTTTTGATTAGCTTGTCTCAATTTGCTGGAAACCCTTTGCTTGCATCTCTTTTAGTATTGCTGGCTTTTCATTTCAGCCTTATTACAGCTAGGATTAAGGAGGTGATTTAACTATGAAGGAATTTAGGAAAATTTCCAGTAAGCTAAGGATGATTTTAAGTTAACTGCAGGATAACAGGGTTGTAGAAATGAATGTTTCTTTTAACACCTGTGAATTAGTCCATACCTGAATAAATAAATGATCCCTTTGGTATTTGAAGTTGATATAAACCAGCTCAAATTTCAACATTTTCTTGTAAACACTCTAATCATGCAAAAACGCATCTAATACAAATAATCTTGTGAGCTGATGAACCTGTTTCACGTACCCTTCAGCTCAGGGCATATTCTCTGCGTTGAGCACGATGGTAAATTATTTAAGATTTGGGAGGCCATTTTTTGTAACTGTGAATTGTAAGACAACTGAATCATCCATACATATTTTATCTTCATTTTTTTCTTTGCCAGAGAAGATATCCGTTTTAGTTGCTCCAGTGCAGGACTGCTCGCTTTGACATTTCCCGGTTGTCTGTAGTGCTAGGCAATAATTAAATATCAGGTGCATAAGCTGCTCTTTAATTTGACATGTGTGCTCCAGGCAATAAACACATGCAGTGCAACGTGGGAGTGTAATTGCTAAGGAATAAAATCTTGTACCAAGTGAGATCATTGTATCAGGTACTGTGTGACAGCTCATTTGATCATTATGCCCAGGCTAAAGAGGTTGCCTAATTAGTTTCCATTAAAACTCACCCTTTAATCAGGAATTATTCTTGCATAAAGAATGTCACTTGGTCCAGATGAATGAACAATGGTTCCCCCTTGAGATTCAACTATCTGTTACACTTGGGATGCCATATGTCTTTTCAAACAATTCAGCTACCACTGTACTCTGTGAATCTGGATCTCGCAGCCCTACGTGGTATTTGCATTTCCTCGATATCAGCTCGTGTTCTGTAGAAAAATCACAATGGTGCTCTGTATATGCTTCATCAAGTCAGAGGAACTATGTTCAAGCAGCAGGAGCTGTGTTGTAAACACACAAATGACTAATGGGCCTCTCTTAACTAATGTGTCTTAGTTGTTGTATATATTTCATTAGTGACATACATAGCGTACATGCTATTACCTGGAGCTAGACTTTGGTTTCTCACCTAGAAACGTCAAGGTTCATCTAAATTTAATATTTTGGAGAGAAACAACTCCCTAGCTTTTCTTCTTGTGACAATAGCTTTGTCATCTGAAGCTGATCACAGAAGTAGCTGCGCTTTCTATTTTTACACTCTTCCCAAAAAATATCTTTCGAGTGCCTTCCCTTTTCTCCCACAAGACGTGTGAGGTTTGGCACGTTACTGGGTTCATACACAGAAGTGAAGCTTGCTGTTGGGTGTGTTTCAATCTGAGCCATTTCAGCGAGTTCCAGGTTGTCCAAAGGAGTTGACTCTTCTGCTGCAGGGAAGCTGCAGTGAGTGGCTCATTTGAGCTGTCCAGAAACTGCTCCTCAGTGGGGGCTTCCCCCCTGTGGCCGTACAGACTGTGGTAGGCCAGGTGGACAGAAAGAGGCTTGTATATCAAAGGTCAGCACTTGCAGTCAGTGGCCTCATTCAACTCCCTCGATCACCTGCTGTACAGATGTGGACTGATTTAGTAATGTTTGAAAAATGCCACGGGCTGGCCTGGCAGTTTGAAGTCCAGCAACAGCAAGAACTGCTTGGTGCTCTTTCCTTTACCCACAGTTGTCCTGGGACAGTGAGCTGAGCTTCCCTTCTATAGTGGAGGGGTGATCCTACAAGATGTTGATGTCTTCGCTATCTGCCAGTGTGGTGTCCAGCCTTCTTCTAATCAAATGGTTTATGAGGTACCCAGATATGCAGGTCTCAAAAATACTTCCTTAATTTTTTTTGGCATCTCAGATTGTTGCCGACCCCTTTTTGTGTTGGGAGGAAAGTAAAAATGTTTTGTGGGCTTTGTGCACCTGGAGGAATTACCTTTTACAGAAAGAAGAACAACCCAAGGTTTTGTGAAAGATTGCCACAAACACTAAGCAAGTATTGTGGAGGATACCTGCTCCAGGTTCATAGTTGGTAAATCTAAATGCTTTAATCTTCATACTTAAACCTGAGGCATACTTGCTTTTACATTGCAAACATATTCAAGGTAATGGAAGGATGTTGGTGCAAGATGGAATTCAAATCCTTAATGTTTCCTGCTGCTACTGCTCTGAGTGCTCCTATTCTCCATACCCAATATATGAGGTGTCACTGCCACAGTGAATGAAGCAGACAGGAAAGTGGCTAAAGCACATGGTTAACATCTAGAATCAGTAGAAGAGAAATGGTTTGATGATCTAACATGACTCCCTAAATAGCAGAGGCTTTTAATTTATTGGGTTTTATACCTTGAGCTATGTGTCTAGGAAAATTAGTATTCTGTGTAGTCTAAGAGCTGTCCACCTTTACCTAAGATGTTCTTTGTAGTTGGGGTCAATCTCTGATGCATCAGAGGAAGATAGAGAAGAAAGAATAAAAGCTTCTTTGAGCACAGAAACTGAATTCTGATCTTTTCTGGCTTCCTCTGGTTAATCCATACTATTTTGGCATTCTCGCATACATCTTACACTCCCTTCTAATATTTTCAGCAAACATATTCTTACATCTCTTTCATGTTCCCAATGCCATTCCTGATTTCTTTTCACGTCCCCAGATTGTATTTGCCCAGGCTTTTGGAGAAATCTGTTGCATCTGATTCAGTCACAGACATCGATTGGTGTCAGTTGCTGTCTCTTGACTATTAGTCAAAGAGGGTTTTTTTGCATCTTAGTTACTTCAAACCCAACAAATGCCTAGAGGGGCTCCATGATGATGATTTATGCAAATAATTTGGTGAAGCTCCTAGATGGTATCCAGATTGCTCTAGTGGTATGCAGTGATAAAGATCAGTTATTGCTAGAATGAAATTAATTGTCTGGCTGCGATATCTTTATTTTTAAGGAGGTTATTGATAGCTCCAAAGCAAGGAGATACATCTAGTAATCATGGATGAAGTGCTTTCTCCAGTTCTGCAGGCTTCTCTTGGAAACCTGTGTGCTGAAGTACACACACAGTCTTTGCAGATTATTAACCTCAGACCAATCCTTCGTCAATAAAAATTAAAATGTAAAATTAAATTAAATTTCAATTTGAATATTAGCAGCATAATAAGGAAATAAAAATGCTGAATTAATAATGGGAAAATTTACATTAGTAATTGTAGTGATATTATTTGGTACAAAGGGCAACCTGTCTCAAGAGGTAAGTTTTGTTGTGTCTTGAATCAGGTTCACCTCTCTAGCCAATCAGTTTTTGTGCTAATCATCATGATTTGTATTATTGATATTTTCTATCTAATCACTTGTATTTTGTCTAACCAACCAAGTTTTTTTCATTATAACAATGAATTCTACAGGTTATTTACAATATGTTGTTGAAAAAGTTTAAAAAAGAGCAACTTGAAATTGCAGTTTAAAAAGAATGTTACATTTTAAGAGGACTATTTTTGCAATCTTTATTCTCATACACTGATAGTGGACATGGGAACTTCTGAAATCCCTGACTGTGTTCAGTGCAGTAGCTCTAGCATGTTCCCTCCCCTTTCCCCCCATGTTTCCTCTGAAAAAAAACCCCCAAAAAACTAATACTTCAAGCTCTCCTTCTGTAGATGTATTTTTATGACTACAGTCTTGACTATTGCCTGGTTTTTAGCCCTGTCATCAGCCCAAGTATTTCTCTGTGCTCTTTTTAAAGCTGAATAGACAGAACACGGTAAATTATTTTGTAAGACGGCATTTCATTGATTTATAATATTGAGACTATTACTTAATTTTTGAACTTTCTGAAGATAACAGGGTGCTTCCTTTTTAAATGCAATGCCAGAAGTCAATATGAGTTCATTCTTGACTTCCAGTTTTATCAAAAGGTTTATGAACTTAGCAAACTTGGCTCAAATATGGCTGAAAAGCTGCACTGAGGTTCATCACATTATGATTAAAATATCACTGTAGCCCTACTCTAAGTATTATCTAAATATCTTCAGTAGCAAGTTTAAAACAGAAATGACCTAAGAAAATTGCTTCTGCTATAAGCAAATATAAGGGCTAAAACCAGTTTTGGGTGACCCTTCAGGGCTGCTTTTACTTTCTCAGTGCCTGATTGCCAGGATTTAAATTTTATACCTTTTCCACAAAACACATTTTCCCGTTACAAATATATACATTTATCTTTGCATTATAAAGTGGGGCCTATTTTTATTACTCTCATTATTAATCCAAGTAATCTTTAGTGCTTCTACAAGAAATTCACTAGAGTGGAATCAAAACATTGTCCAGTACAGAATGAACCTTTCCTATATGCAAAAAGCAAACTAAGTTGCATTCAATGTAAATAGAGTAAAGACCATAAGCATTACTCTGTGCAATATCCTGATACTTTACAGCCCTTTTGGACCTGAACACATCGACCATACTTCAGAAGCCTCCATAAACTTGTATAAATGTTTTCTTTTGCAATGATTTTTCGAAGTTTCCAGTAACAATCATTTATTGCTCTCTTGTGAGTTGTACTGCATGGACTGAATATTATCAAGGAAAACAAACTGGTTTTGTTTTATTTCTCTGAAGTGCTTTCTAAAAGAATTCTATACCAAATGTACACATTGGATCACATTCTGCCCCTAGCCATGGTGTCTGATAAAATGCCATTGACTTTATTACCATCCACTTTGACTCTGGCCTATTTCCATGTACTCCAGCCTGCCTGTGTAAGGAAGGAAAACTTGACCTGGGGTGTGTGCTTTGCTTCAGAAAAAGCTGCACTATTTACCCTCAGTGAGGCAAGTGCAGTAATTCATGCCTTGTACCCACTTAGAGTGAGTCCTGGGGTGCTGTTGCAAAAGTTCCCCCTGGCAAAGCTCCTCAGTCAGGAACTTCCCAGAACAGTCAGCACTTGCACGTGGAGAACAGTGCTCAGCTGCAGCCCAGGACTGCTCAAGGCTGTGGAACAGAAATCACTGTGCAGGTCAGGGACCAGGGGGAGTGCTGCTGTGAGAAAGAGAGGGGCTGGGCTGGACACTGAGGTGCTGGACTCGCTGATTCTGTCCTGATGGAAAGGATGAGGGCAGCAGAGGTCTTGCTGCAGTGGGAGGACCATGTGTCCTGATCCACCCCACTGTCCCTGCTGGGCCTCCTGTAGGACTGAAAAGAAAATGTAGAAAATAGGTTCAGGGGCAGCAGCCATCCTTGACATGCAAGCTGATTGCCAGCCTAGGACACGGCCAAAATTCTTTATACCTAGATCTGTCCAAAATTGTCCTCCACCTCTAAGAAATCTTGAAAAAAGATTTAAGAGAAAAAATAAACAAAAACTCTGTGTGTCTAGATAAGATCCTCTGTTATTTTGAGTTGTAGTCTGGAAGGCCTAGGTCTAATCTACATGCGAATAAAGAACTGAAGATATTTTGCAAAGAAAATGAAGTGGCCATTTCCCAATTGCTGTCCCTGTGTGGCTGCTCTACCATGAAACAAAACCCATTTTGCTTTGGAATAGCTACTGTGGGAAAGATGGTTTATTTCAATTGGAATATATTTTTGAAATTTTATCTGTGTATTTAGTTAATGCTTTCCAGTCTTCTTCTCCTACCATGAACTTAGATTTTTGTGTTTTTGTTACTTTTGAAATGAATGCTGCTTTCAAAATATCTCTTTCTGGAAGAAATAAAAAATATACTGAAATTCAAGATAACTGTTAGAACTGGGACCAATAAATGTTTGTTTTTTGAAATATGCAGAATTAAAAGCATTGACAGATCATCCTTAAATACTGAATTAGTACAACCAGAAGTATACTGAAAAATCTCATTTTAACATGATTATGATGTATTAATTTTTGTATTTGCTCTAAAAATATGAAAATTTCATATGTGCTGTGCCTTCATTTTTCAAATATACTTCTCTAACTTTTAAAAAGTCCAACTTTCAGGGGAACTTACATCCTAAGTTCAAGGAACAGTATGCATTTACAGCTGACTAAATTTTGAAAGCTTTTGCTGTTCGTCCTTTCACATAGAACATTGAACACGTACTATTCACAGCCCTCATGATAATAGGTTTGTTGGGACAAGGAAGGCATCTTTTTCTTGTTCCATCTGAGTTAATATGTCTGGTTTAGTCACTTGAGAAATAAAGTTGCATCTGCAACCTCTTGTTTAGAAGATGTCTAGATCCCATCTTCCGTGATCTGGCAAGAGTGGTTATGAAGGGGTCTCTTTTGACCTTCGAAGAAAAAGTATTTTTATTCATGCCTTAAACTCAGTTTAAAACCAAGTATCATATATTACTTTTATTTTTTTCCTGTGTTTGGTAAAGATACCAACTGCTAAAATAGTACAGAAGGACATGTTAAATTGGATTGAGAAGTGAAGCAGAAGCACACAGATTTCACAAAGGAGACGTGGACGATCTCTAATGATTTTCCTTAAGAAAAAAGGCACTAATATGGGTCCTAGAAAGCAGGCTGTAAGCTTTCAATGGCAAATGACTGGAAACATATTTTTCACTTGGCCCAAAACACTGCAATAACTAATATCTGTAGGGAATAAAGGAAGGATCAATATGTGCAAATACCTTGGTTATTAGGCATTTGGTAAAGTGGTACGCTTTTCTTAAACTGCAAGAAGATGCTGCCATTATTTTACCTGGAAAATAATACAAATAGGAATTTATTTATATATATATGTATCCCTAAAGTAAATGACAAATTCATGCATATTACAGTCTTAATGCTTACTTAAGTTGGCAAATTTCAAGAACTTGTTTGACATGCATGGAGTTTGCACATTGTAGCTACAGGCTGCTTGGCTGGAAAGTTGAACCAGGAATAGCATCTAGGCTGGCTCGTGCCACAGTGCAAGAAACAGTTGCGTGGGTCCCCAGTGGCCCTGCTGCCACCCTGTCACTGGCAGGTGGCCCCAGAAGGCTCCAGCTGCCTGATGTTGCCAGAGGAGTCAAGAACATGGTGTGCACTCTGGTTATGGCTGGCAGCTGCACCTGCTCCACGCAGCACATCTGGCCCAAGGATGTCCCCCCTGGGACAGCCAAGGCTCCTGGCCTCCTTGTTAGGAGTAGTTTAGTCCCTTCTTCTCAGGCTGGCAAATCTGTTTTATGTCTATGTGCAAGAATTCTAAACTGTTTTCACAATATAATGTTTAAATTTTTTTTAATGTTTTGTTGAGGTATGAACTGCCTGGATGTGCTCTGGGGTGGGCGAGAAACTGGCTGCACCAACAGGCTTAAAGGGTTGTCCATTCAGGGTCCAGCTAGTGGCATTCTTCAAGAGTCAGTGCTTGGGTGAAGGTGCTCCAATGTCTTTTGTTACTCAGCTGGATGAGGGTTGGAGTATCTGCTCTCAGTTCACAGGGGACACTCTGTCAAGCAAGGCAAGTCCAGCAATCCAGAGTTGCCTTGGCTTGCTGGAGCACTGGGCAACAGGAATCTCATGAAGTTCAATGTAGCTTTATACAGAGCCCTGCAGCTGCGATTGCAGACTGTCGAGGATGCACTTCTGTGGGAAAGAACCTGGGGCCTTGGCCAGTGACAAATCAAATCTGTGTCAATCGTGTGTGCTTGTGTCAGGAAAGGTCAGCAAACCTCTGCTATACCAGCAAGAGGGCAGACAGCAGGCTGAGGGTGGCAAGTGTTCCCTCCTGTGAAAGGGAGAGAGTATTTCAAGGGCTGTCTCCAGTTTGGGGCTTGCTGGGAGTCCGTAGCAGAGAGGCAAGTCCAGCAGAGTTCTGAAAAATCATTGTGGAGGTTGAAGTACATGAGGTAAGAGTGTCTTGAAAGTTGGTTCAATCAGAGGAAGAGAAGGTATATCATATTGCTGTCTCCAAGTGCTTGACATGTTCATGAAGAAGGTAGAAGGCTCCTCAGTGTGCCCAGCAAAATAAAAAGAGGCAATGGACACAGGTTGCAACATATAAAATCCTGTTTTGGTATTAGGGAATTTTCACACTGAAGGTGCTTGAATATTGCTGCAGGAGCCCAGAAGGGCAGTGAAATCTCTCTGGAGATAGTCAAAACACCACTGAGCAAGGCCCTGAAAAACATATTGTAACTTTTGAAATTGTCCCTAACCTCATCTCTGCCCCTGCATTAAGTGGTATGTTTGGACCACGGATCTTTCTGAACTCTCTTCCTAATTAAATTATTGTGGACTTCTGTTTTATATCCATTTTCATATTTCTAATAGTAGCCTCTGCAAATGGAAATTGTCACAATAAGTTGTAAGCTTCAGAATGTAGATCTGATCTGAAAATTAGAGCATTATTTAACACAGTAGTGTAAGACACACAGTGTAAAAGGCCTCCAAAGGATTAATTTTTGCTATACATTGTTTGTATTGCTATATTGCTATTGAATAGCAGTTTGAATTATTCTGTCAGATATCCTGTGGCAGGGAAGTCCCTTTCCAATGCCTTTTTTTCTGTGGTGTAATTAACTGTTTGCTAGATGCTATGGTCACTACAACATACTCATCCTAGGCTCCTGTCAGTGACTCCTAGGTCTTAGTTGAATACACAATTGGTGCAGGCATTCTGTGGCTTTCAGGAGCTGCTGTACTTCAGTGCAGGCCACTATCTTTGAGAATGGGGCAGGGCAGTGCGTCCTTTCCTTTTCTCTAACAGGATGGAAGTAACTATGTCCTCTCTCCTCCTTACATTATTTGGACTCAAGGTGAGGACGCTGAATTTTTCAAAGCCTTTTCCTAGGAGCACGTTCTTCTCATTTTTCCCCCCATATCTGTCTTCATCCCAAGCTCTGAGATTTCTTTGCCTCCTTCCCATGTCTATAGAAACTGAAGCAAACAGGAGCGATAAAGGGAAGGATGGCTATTGTTCCTGATGGTCTAGTTCATATCCCAAGCTCTGCTGTCAGAGCAGCTCTCCATTGCACTCTGCTATGTTGACATCTGACCTGGAGCCTGGCCTGTTGAAGTCAACAAATTAACCTTGTGCACCTCCTCCTTGCTCTGTTTGGGAGTAAGGGAATAAAGGGACAGAAAAGGAGCCCCAACTCAGTGGCTTTTCACTGAGAAGACAATATTAAAATAGGAAGAACTTATGCAGAGATCACATCATTCCCCAAGGCTGCAAGAGGCAAAAATCAGAATAGCTGGAAAGCAAGGTCATCAGTGGAGCTGATTGCAGAGCTGGAAACAGGCCCCAGGAGCTGTAACTTTCTTTGTGTTTTTCTTTGCTGAGAAATTTTGTGAGGAAGCTTATTAGAAACTTTCAAATCTCATCAATGACAATAGCTGGCAGCTACAGAGAAACTCAAATTCTCGCATTTCAGGATTCATGCAAATAGCTGTTTCAATGAAAGAAGAGGAATTAGCTTAGGTTTTTTACAAAGCACCTCCTGAAGTGAAGATCACTAATGAGTAATTTGAAATTGTTGTCAGATCACTGGCCAGATAGGAATTTGCAGTCAGGTGTTGATATTGCTGCCTGTTAACAGCAGTCTCATTAGTAACAGTAGTTCAAGGGTTTTTTGTGTGTCATCCCCTTATATAAAGAAGGTTCCTGGAATTATCAGGTGCACAGTCATTATTGTCAAACAGTTAATATATTTTTTAAACTGAAATGTTTTCTGAGCTTTTTCAAAAACTGGTTTAACAGACTTTTTTTTATGGTTCCATCTGTACTACTGTTAAAATTGATTAAGAAATCGTGATACTCCTTTATCTTGAGCAATGAAGCTACAGGTCAGATTCTAGCTCATAAGACATGAAAGAGGGAGCTAAAGTGCAAGTGCAAAGGATGATCAGACTGATGTTATAATAAAGACTCATGGAATTAAAGATTTCGGTTGTTCTTTTTTGAAAAAGAAAACGAACCTTGCTATCTACCCCTCAAAATATCTGTTTTCTGGTTGCTGATCTTCTCTAATGAAATAGTTGTTTATGAACAGCCTGAAATGCTTTTCATTCGACTTCCAGAGGGAGTCAAATGCACAATTTTCAGGCTTTTACAAGCAAGCCTAGAGAATGGTTGAACAGCAGTCAGAATATTCAGCTAAGACATGTAGCTCTAATCTTCAGGAAGTTGATTTTCCTGGAGTGAATAACAGTGGACCTCTCAGCCAGCACTGAGTGCTGACTTTCACGAGTGCTGTGCACGCGTGTCTGCACATCAAACCTGGCGCAGGAAACCCACGGTGGTTAACTTGCTGTTTAAAAAAATAAAGAGTCTATTCAATTTAGAAGACAATAATAGTAATTTAACATACTTGAGCTGAAGTAATTACCTTTCAATGTTTCCACAGCATGAAATTACAGTCTACAATAATTTTGAAATATTGATCCTTTCAGGCATCTGATGTTGGAAGTGTTTCTTGAATGCATTGGGCTCACTGGAAGAAAGTGAAGTTTTTGCACACTGATATGGACTAATTTGACTTCCTAAATACCTTATCTGCTGTGTTGTTTGAGACTGTCTAGCAGCTGCAGAGAAGTTGCCACTGGAATTCCTGATACATGCACCTCAGATGCCATCAATTTTTGGTTATATTTTAGAAATTTCTAATGTGTAAAGTGTGCATGTCCCCAAGAAAGACTTTCTTTCCTGGGTTTTCTTTGAGTTTTCTCTTGTTTCTATATCTTATTGAAAGAAATCAGTTTTGCATGGAGAGCACCATTAATAATGAAATGCAGTCTGTGAGCTTTTTAAAAGTCTATTTCTTCCTTATAAATAAATGGTAATTTGTTTTAAAGCATCATTGCACACAGTGTTCAGCTGGCTCTCATGCATTCGATTATTTTAAATAAATGTACCATAAATGGAACAAGTTTCTTTCTAATTTGCAAGCGATATGCAACATTTTTCAAAAAAAAAGAGAGAAAAAACTGTAAAATTTGTTCTTAACTACATCTCATTAATGTGAAGCTGTTCAATGACCTGTAAAGATTAAAGAATTAGTGAATTGGTAAAATTATCAGAATGAAAAATCTGTATAATTTTGATTTCAATTTAAAAATCTGCTAAACAGTGTGGGGGCTTTAGAAAAGTATATTACTTTTTAATATCGGTTCCACAAATGTCCGAGTACTAGTGTTACAAATGGACTGAAATAAAGGCAACAAATAGTATGTTTAAATGTACAGTTACACATTCTGTTAAATCCTTTTTTTTTTTCCTTTTCATTAAAACAACTGAAGACATTTAATTAAGTGACCACTCTGCTAAGTGGAGCAAAAATTAATATACATAAATGAATTTATGTGTGGGCAATGATGCATAATTAAAAATACGTTTCAAATAAGGAGTTGAGAAGAAAGAAAACAGTTTAACAAGAATGTTCAAGACTATTTCCTCCTGATTTTTTTAAAGTCAGACATGCATAGGATTTACTTATTTGCAACATTTCAGCTAAAACATGTGACAAATGTGTCTTTAAAATACTGGTGCCCTAGTATTAGGGGACAATGATTTGTTGAAAGGTAGTCTTGACCAGAAAAATCATCTCAGTGTCTTGTGACTATTGACGTGTTACTCAGCTTCCTCAAAAGGCTACCTTTAGGCAAATCTCATCTCTGACAGACTTTTATTCCAAAACTGCTGAAGTTGTCCTTGTGGCAAGATATGTCAAAGCTGGAGTGATAGAAGATATTTACACGTAAACTGAAAGATGATGTGGAACATATATGTGTAAGTTTGAGGAACGTTCCTTTTGACATGAGACAATTGTATTGATCATGTTATCTTAGTTATGGGCTACCTACTTGGGGTAGAATTTCAGCTTTATATTGCTTAGTACTTGGCAGGAGCTGGAAAAAAGAAAAGCAAGCTTCCTTTCTCAAGTGAAAAAAAAAATGGAGTAATTTGATTTACAGGTCCTTGAATATTTCAGCAATTTATGTAGTAATCCTTTGTGGGGCATAGGTTGTGGCTCCTTTTTTTGTGAAGCAGTTGTCATAAGACATGCTTTGAACAGCCATCATTCCATTCATCCGGGGTTTCAGGCAGATTCTCCATATTCTCACCATCTAGTGAGCAAATATCAGACTGGTGAATGTAGAGCTTTTTTGTGTTGCCAACCTCAGATTTTTCTTAAGGAATTACATACCGTATGTGGTAGTGGAAAATCAGGCTTGTTTAGCTTAAAAGTGGATTTAGATTTTGATTTTGATTTTGTGAGCTTTGTGAACCCTTGTGAGTGTTGCCTTAGGAAAGCCTCATGCTTTTTTGTGTTCCAGACTTTTGACCCTTCATTTGGTCAGTCACAGCTGACTCCAGCCCCTGTTTACTGTTCTTGAAGAGAAACAAAGTAGGAGGAAAACTGCAGCATCCAGGCACACACCTCTTGTGTCACAGCAATGCTGCAACATGAAGGAGAGAGGAGAATGGCACAGAAAGCCTTCCCTGTAAGGATTGCCTCCCCTACTCCAAGAAATCAGCAGCTGCTGTTCTGGTGATGTTCAGGTTCAGCTGAGCTCCCACCCCACTGAAAAAAAAAAAAAAAAGAAAAAAAAGCTCCTTTATCCCCTATAGTATTTTATTGGCAGGTTTAGTCCAGTAATGAGAGGGGACTTTGGGGACTACAAAAGGTAAAGTCCCTAAGGCCACATATAAAGAACAGAAAAGAAAAGCAACAGTCCTTTACTATTTTTCTCTAATAAACACATGTAACAGTAACTGCCACGACTTAATTACTGCAAAGCAGTTTTAAACAACTGGCTTAACACTGTATTAACACGACATAAAAACAACCGCGCCAGGAGTATCACTCGTCATTGCTGGATATGGCCCTACTGAAGCCAATGCCATGGAATTAATAGGTGCAGCGTTTGGGGTTTGGCCCCTTAGGTCCCCACTGGCCTAGGAATTCATTGCCTCATGCTCAGGTTTTCCGTTGCCTTACAGCTCCAGCAGTCTTATTTTCGTGAACTTTCATGGTGTTTCTATTTCTAAATAATTGTGTGCAGGTTTTTTTCAGGTTACCTATAGAGTGAGAGCTGAATTTCTTTAACTAGTGTGTTTGTCTACTTCAGACGCCAGTTAACCCTGAGAGTGGGTAACTACAGAACAACCTCTGCCTTCTATGTGTAGAGCTACTCCCAGAGGGCAGATTAGATCTCATTGCCTGGATTTTTAGATGCACTTAATCAGAGCCCTGTTAAAGCTGTACTTTTTCTGCTCAGTTCTGCACACTTCCAGGTCGTTTCAGTTTCTCTATGCCTGTGATATTTTTTCTGTCTGATTTCTTCTTCTACTAGCTCAGTTCTGGAAGCGTGCTGTGCCTTGCACGAATGTGTCTACCAAGATACTTGGCTCTTGTGAGAGCAGACAAAATGAGCAGCCACCTCTCAGTTTCATCCTCTGTGCTCTTAAGAACAATGAAAAGGGGATTCCACAAAAAAAAAAAAAGGGCAAATGCTTACGAGGTAAAGTATTCTTTTCCATGGTAGAAGCTGCTTTCAGGGCTGTGTGTGATATGGGGGTGAAGAAGAAGAAAGAAGGGCTGGTAATGAGTGGCAGAAGGTGAGAGGTGCTTTAAGGCCCTACAAACCTCGAGTAGAAAGCCATTTGTTCAGTGTGTGGCATTTCCATTGTGAAGAGATTGAAATAATAACAAATTCCCCCCCGCTGGCTGTCAAAAGCTCATGCAGCTTCCCCTGTTAAAAATTGCTGTATAATCTTTTATCCTGTAATGTTGTTAGCATTCTTCTGTTTTCATTTCCTTTCTCAGTGTTTTGATACAGTGCTGCACAAAGGGCTTTTCTAATTGCATACAAGTTTTGTAAATATTGTGAAGGCATCTACTACATGAACTGATGACTTTTTTTAAGTGCATTGATACCAAAGGCAAAAAAGTAATGGTGAATTAAATCTCTTCAGGATATAAGGAGGTAGGAAAAAAGGAATTGCCACAAGGAGCAGTTTTAGGACTAATTCAAGTCACTTTATACCTCAATGATCAAGATAAAAAAAAGCATTTGGCAAAGGATTTAAAATGCCAAAGATACAATAAAGTCGAAGCAAAGAAAGAAGGCAGTTTAATTAAGAATTATTTGGATTAAATAAATTCATTTCTATTTCTGTAGCTATATTTCTGGATATTGAGCTGCGTAAAGCTGGAGACACATATAAACAAAATGTAGTAATGAGAAGTTAGGCCTTTGTTTTGTGTTTTAAGGATAGAAAATACTGTAAATGCGAAGTATTTGGGAACATATTAAATATTTCTAGCAGCATAATGCTTTGAAACAGGAAACTTGCTCCCTGGTGCTTTTTTTGTGCTGCTTGATTTAGAGATGAAAATTGGCTCTATCCAGGTGTGAGCACTTCCTATTTACATGTTTTGTGATAGCAGCTTGAGCCTGCATGCTGCCATTCTCCCTAAGCCTGTGTAAAAGAGAGAGAGAGTCCAAGGATTATGAAACCTAAATTACTTGCTTTTGACTCTTTTTTTGTAATTCTAGAAAATATTTTTTTCTATTTCTAATGAATTTAGAAGATTCCAGTCTTGTGCTCTCCTTCCCTGACCACACTTGTGTTTCCCCATGCTCTTTGCAGAAGTAGAGAGA
Source organism: Cyanoderma ruficeps (assembly GCA_008694505.1). Lineage (NCBI taxonomy): Eukaryota > Metazoa > Chordata > Aves > Passeriformes > Timaliidae > Cyanoderma > Cyanoderma ruficeps. The sequence continues at coordinate 2,277,341 of VZDJ01007753.1, forward strand.
ACAAGTAAATCCCAACACGGTGTTTCTGTCAGTCTAGTTTGGATAATAGCTTTCTCACATGGAACCCTGAAATCCAGCTATTGTCCCTCTTTCCTCACAAACAAGATCATTAGGAAATGGTCTCCTTTGAGTACCTCTCACAGCCAGTACTCCCACATATAGAAAGTCAGGTTCTTTTCTGACATAACACTGAAGATTTTATCCACTGACTAAATGGTGTGTTTTTCTCCTAGTTCTTTTTAAAATGGCCCAGTTAGAAGGGCAGGTGAGAATTAGCAGAGTTATAAATACCAGTCATGGGAGTACCAGCTAATGACACTCTCTGATGAGACAGCACAGATCCTGTGCTCCTCTCCAATCGAAGGTTTGATGGAAATGGGGAAAAGAGAAAGCACTGGGCTCTCCAGGCTAATGAAGGGGTCACTGCAATCACCAGATCAGCTGGTGCCCAGCTGTGGGAGTGAGCTGACACTGTCAGCACGGCTTCTGTGTAACTCCCTTTTCCTGGTGCAGTGAAGTCTGGTCAGAGGGGAACCCTGACTGCATCTGAAGTGCTTATGGGAGCTGCACTCTGGTCACCATCTGGCTGTTGCAGCAAATTACTGTGGGAAGCAGGTTCTTAGGAGAGTGGGAAGGAGAAAGGCCAGAAAACATTTCCTGATCTGGGCATTCAGATGTGTATCTCAGTTCAGGCATCAGCTCTGCTTCGGCTTCAACCCACATCAAGTCACTTTAGTTACTCTGGAAATGATTACTCAGGTCCCTCTTTGAAAAAGGCACTCTGATCTTTTTTACAGAGTTATGTATGTAGATCTCAAGGGAAAATCCTATGAAAATGTTTACATTGGTTTTTAATGGGACAATCTTACCTTTTTAGTCAGAATCACTTTGGGTGACTTGCCTCCTTTGGGGATTAGGCCACTTTACCTGGTTTCAGGGTATTAACCAGTGGTAGGTATTTTTTATTTGGATTATGAGATGAACAGATAAAATTTGAATACCACTCTAAACTGGCTTAGCATGTGATCCTCTTGGATTTGACTTTCTCTCTTGCTTTCTGCATGTAAAGTATTATAAAAGACTTTAAAAAATAGGGTGGTGTTTTTTCTCCTTGGAATTTCACTGCAATTCCCCAGAAGCTTTTCTGGCCTGACATCTGGCAGCTGGAGGAAAAGTATTTGTATTTCCCCAGAAAGGTGAAAATCTATGAAGAGAATTAGCTGGAATCTCTATCGGAAATAATTTGGAAAATCATTTCCTCCTTGCCTAATGTAATTCCACCTAAGCTGCCTTTCAAGATGAAGGTTGCTGCAGGAAGGTAAACTTTTCAGCTGTCATAAAGATTTGCTGCTGTATTACTCTGTTGAAATGCTCACATCAGATTCCAGCAATGAATATTTAGACAACCAAACTCTGTAAGTCAGTTTGTATTGTAAATTCAGAATCAGTCTTCCAAAGCTGGCAAATGGAGACTCTCTTAATTATGAGAAATATTTGTGAGTTTTAGATTTAGAAGATAACTTTGCATTTTTTCCATACTCTTTATTAAAACAAAGCATCCAGAGGAGATCAATTTTTGATTGCTGATATTTTGAATGCTTTCTCTTCCCATCCCTCCCCTTCCCACACATATTTCGACAGTGCCTTTGGGAATGTGACTGCTCCCAAGGGTGAAAATTGAGCAAAAAGAGAGAAGATAGCTGTTCAGCAGTAGTATTCCAAATTGTATAAAACAAAATGGAAATTGTATGCAAAATTGGATCTTCCTCTTTCCTCTCTCCCTCACAGAGAGAAAATTTCCCTTTCTACTTTTCAGTCTTTCACTCCCATGAAAGACAAGGTTGCTCACCTATTACTGAAGTTGAAATGGTCTATTTAATCCAGAAGTAATCAACATGTTGGCTAATGTATCAATAGAACGTGTTTGATGTAAAAACATTAGGAGTTAGGAGGGAATGATTTGTTTTAGTTCTGTACCAGAGTAGGAGGAAATTGTTTTGAGGAGTTCACCACCAACAAGAAAAAATTCACTTTTTTTTTTTTTTAATTTCAGCTCCTAGTTTGCCTCAGCTCTAGCTGTTCACCTTGTAGTCACTTCCTCTGTAAGGGTGGAAATATGAGTGAGATCACAACCAATGCCAGACACAAAATTTTAATTTGCTAATATTTTCCTGCAACACCTCACCGTTTCTATTTCTTCATAACACCCCTACTGTGGGAAATAAGGTCACACAACACACTAGTACTTATTTCACAATACCTCCTGATGAGGAACATTTTACTATTCTCACATCTCTACCCCTTTTTCTCCGCCTCTCCCTGCCCTCCTCCCTCCTACTCAGCCCCCGCTAATAGCTGGTCTAAATTTCCCAGATTAATCTGATGTGCAAGAAACAGCGATACAAACTTGCAAATTTAATATACACAAAAGCAGGAAGGCTACAGAATGGAAGATGAACGTTCTACTCTACTTGCTCTGGGACAGACAGACTTATAAACAGATACACAGCTTTGCCCACAGCCACCGTATTCCACAAACCCTTTGAAATAATTCAGTTTCATGTCTGTGATAATTAAAGAGCAATGACCTTCTCATTAGCGCCAAGAGGGCTGATGATGATTGTTCCCCATTTTTCTTAATGGATGCAAGCTACACACATGATCTTAGAATATCAAAGCAATTCTCCAAGATATTTATTAGAGTCAAAATTATGAAAACACATAGCAAACCTTTAGTTTGAATTACAAGTGTTAATATATGCAGAACCAAATGAATAGCTCATCTTTCTTCCTCTCTTGTATCTTAAATTTTTCATTACAAATTTCTAGGGCTTCAAAGTAGTATCTCACAGTCGGTCCCCTTTTTTCTCTCTTGCATGACAAAGAGCTGTCAAAAATTGTTCCTGTGTTTGTTAGTATTTTTCTCTTTTTTCTCTCATCTAAATGTCAAACAACTTAGCTTAAATAAAGCACAGCATTCTTCATCTGGTGCTTCTCAAAAGAAAAACAACACCACAGAAGGCGTCTAAAAAGGCCCTAATTAATGTTTCTCATTGATTTTGTTTTAGTGTGATGTATTTTATGAAAAAAATATGAATCCAGAAGGCACTCTCATTAAAATCATTAGTGGCTCAATGTTAGCTGAAAACAGCTCATTCTTTGGTGCACTGTAGTGCTTAAAAGCACGTTCACACACAGAGTTTCTTATTTAACATCACAAGCTGGTGCTGGATGAAAACTGGCATTAGTTTTGTCAGGTACCATTGAACTGTGATGAGCACAATGTACAAAAGCTCTATCAAGGTGAATAATAAGAATGTACTGCCACCAGAGCATGCACATCTCTCTAAGCCCTCCTTCATGCCCAAGAATGAAGCTTTCTGTAATTGATTTTTCTGTTAATCATTTGAAAAAATGTAATAGCCAAAAGAAGAGGAAATAATAACCTGGGGCCTGTCACAGCAGTGAGGCCTAGAGTTGTTCTGTTTATTAGGCAGATTCCTGCAAGCTGATTGCCAAGATAAACAGAGATGTGTTGCTGTCTGCAGAACAGTGTTCACACTTCTGCTGTGGTGCAACCATACAGTGACAGCAGCCATGTGCCTTCTCCAGCAGTACTTTGTAGCTAAAACTAGAAGAGGAAATTCTATGTGTATCTTCCAGAGGACTAGAAAAAGGAAAAAAAAAATAGATGAAGAAATTAAATGGGTAAGCTGTTTTTACAGTTTTAAAAGAAAAGCTCCCACCCAGCATCTTTTTTTCTCTAGTTTGCTGCTATCATTATTATCCAAACAGGGCAAAATGAGCTTTCCACAGAAAATATGAGAATTCTTTCTAAGGCACTCTATGATGGGAAACCATATTCAGAGCAACAGTGCTTCGTTGTGAAACATGACTTTTGCAGACAGAATTATTTCCAACGGAAGAAAGCAAGTTTAATGATTTAAATCTGCTACGTTCAAATAAAACTGACCATCTTCATAAATCACATGTTGTTTATCTGAGAATATTCACTAAGTAGGATAAATTCTGTGAAGTTCCAGTAGAATAATGCAGTAGGATAGGCTCAGAAATGAGAACTGTTGCTACTGCCATACTCTGACACAAGGCATCAGAAATTGCCTTGGGTTTTTTTCAGATTTAGGATGTACAGAGCTATGAGTTAAGCGGAAACACATTTTGGCATCAGACATATGCATCTCATTTAAAAAATAATGAAACAATAAGTAATGTGGTTTTTTCTACTGTCTCCTTTGGATTTTTGTAAGAATCGTTATGAGCTGGAATAATACAGTCATAATATTTTTGTATTGTGGGACCATACTGAAATAGGACTAGTGAGAAGTAGTGTAAAAGGGGAAATAGAAATTTCTGGATTGAACAGGATATCTGTTTCAGCTGTTTAAGCTTTGTAACACATAGTGCAATGACCGAATTTTCATTAATTTGTGTCTTGGTTTTTAATGTGGCATTCATTATAAGACTTCACTGAGAACTGAATCGCTGATGGATGTGCAGTAATATATGAGATACTCTGCCAGGGAAGTCACATTTTTAGTAGAAGAGGTAACATTTATCCTGGGTCTGATCACTGTTAATGAGGCTGTCAACAAAATTTTCTTAGAAAAATAATTACTCTGCAAGTAAGGCCATTTAGATCTAGATATGAGTAGTAAACTTGTATTTTAATGGTTTAATATTTTTTCTTTATGGAGAGCACAATAGTGAGGTCATCTGTAATAAAGATGATAGTATCGAACGTTGGTAGTTTTCCTTCCTGTATCTATAGGACATTTATGGCTGAAATATGGTTGAGAGAGCCTTAAAACGTTGTTTTATGGTAACCTCTATGCAGTGCTATAAAGCACTTTTTGCTAATGATAAATAAACTATGGAAGATCTATGTGTTAGCATAGGATGTGTTCTTCCCCTTGTGAGTAGCCTGATTTTTAGCAATGTTTAGATTATCATGATGGCAAGAGCTCCAATTCAACCCTGTGGCAAGGAGATGTAATTCCAGTAGTGTTGGTGGATGTACAGGCAGGCACAGCGCTCCTGAACTCAACCCAAGAAACAGAGTACACACTGAAGTTGCCATGAGAGTTCTCTGGCTCTTAAATGGCTTCCTATCTCAGGAATTGCCTCATTAAAAAATATTTAAAACTCTCCAGTTTGTCTTCAAATAATTATTTCAGAGGCTTCCCTCTAAAGCTGTGAGGCCGTCACCAGCGCAGCACTGAGTTCCTTCAGAGGCCATGAATAAGAAGCATGATTGACTTTCATTATTTACTGAAGTATTGATTGAATTTATTAATGCTAATGAAGTTGTGGAATATAAAAGACATGGCACAGTATTGAAAAGATAGATCAGGTTTAGAGTTAAAGCCTCTGTATGTTGTGCTGATGGATGGTGATATCAGCCTGAGCAAGCTCAGAAATAGGCTGAACTGCAGTTCATAACTTACTTTTGATCACACAACTGTAAAGCTGAAGTAATTCCATCAAATTCAGAGTGAATTTAGGTCTTCTCTAAATGAGAATTTTTTAAGTTTGCAAAGTATTCCTTTTCTCTTTTTTTTTCCCCTTGTTAAGGATGATTGGTAATGAAGCCTAGGTCGCTGCAACCCTCATACCCGTTCAGTGGTAACAGTGAGCTCCCTGATGTCCCCTTTTGAATGGAGAAATATTCTTTTGACCTTAATGTCACAGGCTGGAGAGTACTGCTCTTATTTCACAGCTTGATTAGTCCCACTAAATGTTGTTTACCACTCTTTTATTTTTTGCTGAGCCTATGGTTAGGTCCTCATGCATTTAGACCATCTCACAATACAAACCTATAACTGACCTTAAAAGTTTGCAATTACAAATAGCTAACACAGCATAGAAAAGAATATATATATATAGAGAAAGAGGGGTTAAAAACATTGGTTAGAGATTATAAAGGCAATCCAAGGAGAGCCCGGGCCCCTGCCAATAGCCCTGTTACAACCACTATCCCATGTTTTTGCTAAGGTGTGAAGTATCACTTCTGTTCCTAATGTTTGCTACAGAAGTAGAATGTGACTTGGTTGCACAAGCTGCTTCTTGCTAAGGAAAAACCTTCAGGGACATGCATTGTGACTGATAATTGTCTCAGGTGCTTTGGATGAGCCAAGAATCCATTGCCTCTGGGAAGGTGAAACATTCTAACATGGAGAAGTTCCTGGCTCAGGTGAGTATAACCCAGTATATTTGTTTCCCTTCTGCATGTTATGTCTGCATGTGATGTGTGGTTCCTGTCAAAGTGCTGTGTACTCTGACAGAACCAGAATATGTTTTTTATCTCTTTTGACTTAAAAAGCTTTACTCTGATGTGCAATCATTAGGCATTCTTCAATAACTGATAGATAATGTTTTGGCCGCTGTAATTTGCCACAGCTGCATCAGTAAGCTGACTGATGGATGGAGAGGAATCAGAATGAAGAGGTTTGCCTCCAGATCTAAACCCAACCAATGCTGGGAAGGTTCTTGTAGATGAGCTGTAGGTGCAGGATCCCCTCTGTGGCTCATATCTTGCACTAGTTGCACTAGAATTTATTAGATCCCTTTGAAAACATTTAGGAAAATGTTTTTCCAACAGAGTCAACCAGTTCTTACTGCAACCAGCCAATAACTAAGACAATCAAATTACAATGTGCCCACCTAAGGTTGAAGGGAGCACACAGCAGTCTTTCTGGATTATCTCAAATCCCAATTAGAAGAAAAGATCTGACACATTAAGTAGGTATTTTGTGCCCTACTTAATAAATTACTTGAATTCCTCTTAGAGTAGTTCACATTTTTTAAATTGTAATTGTTTTATTTTGTCAGTCTTCTGGCACTAAAAAAACTTTTCATAAAACATCTGTCTCAGATGATAACCTGCATTTATCTGACTTAGCTAGGAATGCTATCCATTAAAAAATAGATTGCTTTGCAAATCAAGAATTTTTTCCATTTTTCTGAAGTTATTCCTTTCTTTAATCACAGCAGTACATTTGATTTTTTTTGTACTCTGAGAATTCCCTCAAATTCACATTCACATTTCTTTTTTTGTTGTATTTGCAGCCCTGAATATGTGTCCTGCATTGTGCAATCCTTTAGTAAATGTATCAGCAGTGAACAGTGAGTAAAGGGAATGTATTAAGCAACATACTTCAAACCCATGGTTTTAATTAACTAGGGACAGGATTTAGCAAGTCACAGCATTTATTTAAACAGTCTTGACACAGCTCAAGACAGCAACAGCAAATTTAACACTTAAGGCCATATTAACAAACACAGATGGTTTCAGGTTCTCTCTTTAGACTGATGCTGTTGCTCAGATGATGCAGAGCAGTTGGAAACTTTTTGAAATAACTTCTAGCTGCAACTTGCAGGATTCAGCTGTGAGTTATGTCCACTATATTCTATCTGTGCAAATGCCTTGATTCGTTTTATATATCACTGTGGCACAACACTGATTATTTGGTGTTCAGATTTTTTGCTGCAGGCTTGATTTGTCTTTATGTAGCAGTTTATGCTGCCTGTAAGGACTACACTATAATATTCTAATTTTTTTTTTTCACTCAGTGAAAATATCTAAGATGTGAACCTTCTTGCCTTTAAGAATGGGATTTTTTCCTTACTTAAAGCTGTGGGCCATGAAGTACATTTTTAGCAGCATGTGAACATACAGCTCCCATTAGTGTTAATTTGATCTGTATATCGTACTTTCCCCCTAAAATGGTCAAGTAGTTATGCCTAGCTATTTAACTTAAGGAGATTTGACTGTGTGTTACCTGAAGAATAACTCCTTGACTAAATGGGAAGTCTTTATTTTCTGTAGGTGTGCTCTATATCTCAGAGTATCCAGAAACGTTTAAAGCTGTGCATATTTAGGAAATATGGCTGTGGAGTCTCCATTTTACCTATAATGACGTGACTAAATAAAAGGGAAAAGATGATATCATAAGCATCTTTTATTAAGTAAAAGTTGGAAGTGAAATATTTCAGTAAGTGTGTGTAAAAGTATTCCAAAGCAGAGTTTTTAAAAATCACTCTAATTTGGTCTTTTATTGTGTGCCTATGAGGTGCTTTTCAAATCTGTGTGGTTGCTTTTTGGTAAGGAGACAGAATAATTTGAGGTTTCTTAGATACCTGAGCAGTCAGTTTTTCATTTCTTAAACTTGAAAGGATTTCAAATATTGTTTTATACTTTGAATTTTCTACCCTTAGTAATATATGTCTATGTATAAATGTGCACATACGTACACATATATGGATAAAATTCCCCAAATACTAATTTCCTTTAACTTTCCTTTGAAATTACTAATGTCTAAAAATGCATTTGGATCTGGAGTTGGTTTTATTCATGCCAAGAAGTTAATTCCCGTCTCTTTTCAGATTACCTTCTCTTTTTTCCATTGCTCTTTTCTTATTTCATCACTAAACCAAACACGTTGAAAATGCAAATATCTGTAAGCGCAGAACCAATTTGCTCAAGGATCCATTATGATCAGCAAAGGCAAACAGAGGAATTTGTGGGGAATAAGATGTACCTGGGGACACAGTGTGGTTGTGTCTAGGGAGCGGAGGGGACCAGGAAGAAATGAACTACCAGCTGGAGCATATGAAAGAGAAGATTGCCTAAAAAACCTGAGAGCTCCTACATGACAAATAGGAGGGAAAGATTCTCCTGTTGGCATTATGGTGTTCTGTCAAGTGAGCAGTGAATGAATTGCTTTGGCTGAGATCTTGGACCCCAACTGATGTTTACTCTGCAGATAGCAACACGGTTGGTCTTCTAAAAATAGCTCCTTCAGATTGCAAATATGCAGATTGCACCAGCCCAGAAGAACATATGAGATCAAGATGTTGAAGAAATGATGAAAAGCCTATGTAACACTTTCCTTTTTTTTTTTTTCCCCTCCATATTTTGCTCTCTGCTAAAGTTTCAATTACTGCTTGGTGACATTTTGGGAGATGATGCACAATTTCAGTCTCATTTCTCCCTTCCCTTTGCCTATTTCCCATCTGTATAAGCCACTGTTCATTTTCATTCAGAGTCCTGCATGAGGGAGCCCATTTATTCTGTCTCTTCCCCATGGTGTTTCTCGTTTCCCATCTCCTGCTTGTTGTGTTTGAAATGTCTACCAGTTTGCTTTCTGGTAGTGTTTGTGGGCTTTGGCTGTCTGTGCTCTGGGCCTTTACATGGAAATAAACAAACAAAAACAAGCTTTGCCTTGAAAACAAAGTGCTTGGAGATGGATTTATCGTCTTCTGAATGGATATGTAAAATGGAAAAGGGAGATCTGTCAGTTTTAGTTGCATGTTGAAAACCAGGCATGAGAAATTAGTGAGTTTTTCTTAGCCACAGTTAGGGACCTTATACTATTGCTAGGCATCATATATACTGTGGGAGTGCTAGCGCTCTCCCAAGCTTGGTGGGTTCTATAGTGCATGTTAGGTTGTTTTTCCTTGGTTTCTTGCTGCTTTTTTTTCTTTTTTCCTTGAAGAAAACAAATGTACCTATGAGCATTTTGTTTTAAGCTTCACTTGAGTTTTTTCCCTTTCAATATGAAACATTTGTCTTCCTAGTGTCCAATTTGCTGTGATGGTTAAACACATAACCATGGTGGGCAAACTAAACTAAGGGTACAGGCAATGCAGGACTGCTTGGTCTGAGATACTGCCAAGAAAAAGACACTGTAACAGGGAGCCAGCTAAGGCCAGGAGTGGGGAGTTTGTAGTTACCTGTTTTTGTCACCTACAATGATGCTTTGAGGTGCAGAGTACTTTGCCTCTGGTGAACAGAAAGTAGAAATTCAGAAATCGTGGTTGTAAGAGACCTACTAGAGGAAAAGAAAAGAAGCGTGAAGTTGCTGTGAAGACCAGCTTGCAATGGGTTATTTAAAGAAATAATTTTTGTCACTCTGATGTATCAAGTTACTTGGCTCTCAAATTAATAAGAGCAGGGTGTATTTTCCTTCACAGATCTTACATTTTTCTGGTTTTCCTTGTTATCTTCTTCCACTATACTGTCCTGGGGAGAGCTGTTCAAGTCAAGTCAGGCACTTGCCAGCCCTCACATTAGTATCTGAAATGCCTTTTTCTCTTCCTATGCTTATGCTGCTGTGTCCCTGTGATCACAGCTGCATTTTCTTATCACAGTTAACCTGCTCTTTGCTGAAAGAGAACCAAATTAAAAGAGCTTTCTGTATACAACTACAACAAGACCCAACTGGTAAGGCAGGTGCTCCTCAGGCAGATTTAAGTATCCTCTTTCCAAGGATCTGAGCAATTATTCTGCACAGGCATTAGCTGTTGGATGGCAGCTTTCTGCCTGATTTGGTGAGAGGCAATTGTGAAGGAAATAGGTAGGTGATACTTTAGCTCTGGCATCAAAAGGTGATCATTGCCAATACGGCAATAGAAATACCTACATGATGATTTCATGGTTTGCTTCCTTTCCAAATCCAGCCTACACGGACCTAGCTCTGTTTTGAAATCACGGTATGAAAATGGTTCTCTTAATGGTTCTTAAAGTTTCCCCCAAGCTGTGACAAAGTCAGCAGCAGAGGCATTATTCCCCACTTGGCATTCCTTTCATGTCAGCAGTAAACATTTGTAAAAGCTGGATGTACTCTGCCTTTTATTTTGCATTATGCTCTCTCTCTGCTCCTGACTGAAGCTGGCAAAACTTCTTGACAAGACTGTCACAATGTAACAGGACCAAAAAGATGAAAAATCAGAACGATGATATTCAGTTACAAAATAATCTCTCCTATGATTATTCCAGTCTAAAAAAAATCTGCCTGTTAGCAAAGTTTCCTGAGTCAGACTGTACTTTTGTTCAGTCTTCACTGTACCAGAATTCAATAATGGTAATTGTTGGTGATAAAATATGTGCTTTGTGGTGTAATAATTTGGGCTGTAGGAACTAAGGAATGAGGGCAGAGTTACTGTATCGCTGGGGCTCCACTTCTTTTGACTAGGAATTAAATCCTCTCAAAATTCTGGGGACTTGGGCCCAGCAAGACCATTATTCTCTTTCACATAAGACTGTCCAATAACCTTCTACTGCAGCTTCTCCCTGAAAGTTTTCAAGTTTCTAATTTGCTTGGGACTGAATTTGAACCAGTTCCTGTGCTGCAGGACAAAAACCTTGTGCACACAAACCTGCTGATTAAGGACTGCAGGTTTTGATCACACAGAGTTACTTGACACTCCAGAAAAGGGGAAAGGAAGTAGTGATTGGCTTGGGGAAACACAGCCTAGTACTGCTGCATAACTTGTTGGATGCACAAACTGTTGCTCATATTTATAGTCTGTAGTAAACCCAAAATGAAACAAAGTGTCTATGGTTATAGTGGGAAGAATTGGGAAGTCATCAAATCATAATTAGACTGGCAGGAAAGAGTTTACACTCATTGTTCGCTAAAACAAAATAGATAAGTAGTTATTGATTAAAGGGTTGCGTGCGTAATAGCAATTTATAAATCCAGGACTCAAAAGATAATGTTTGTTTTACTGCTTTTAATTATTTAACATGCAGTGACATTTCTGTTTTGCCAACAGCAGCACAATAGGTCCCTAATGAACTGAGTTACTAATAATTAAACCATCAGGCAAAAGTAAGGGGTGCAGCATGTTATTAGATTAACATTCTTAAATAGTCATTCTTTTGTTTTTTAAAGAAAACTCTGTGAGAGTCTTCTACCCTGCCCCAAACCAACTCAACATCAGCCTACTTGAAGAAGCAGTTTATTTGTGGCTGACACTTACAGACTCCTTGAGGTATTGATAAAAATCACCCTGAAGTTATTCATACGACTATGATGAAAGTTTGGTTTCAGTACTTCCAACTCTAGCCTATAAACAAATAGGAATAGGAATTCATGAGAATGTTGGTCAAGCTTTTTCCGTTTTCTAGCTGACTTCTCACTCTGTGATTATGGTCATTTTAAGTGAAAAAGGCTTGGAGTGCAACAAAAAATTGGTTTATATGGTTTTGTGGAGGGCAGTATTGGAAGGCAGTGGACATGCTGAAGAACTTTGTTCACCAGAGAACAGAGTACATTAACTTGTGTAAAGAATAGGATAGTGATGAAAGAAACCCCTAGTCTAATAACCTTCAAAGAAAGTCTGGGTTTTTGTTTTTGGGTTTTTTTTTTCCTAGTAGGACTGAATATTTATTCTTGCACTGTAGCTTCAAAAATGTATGGAAGATATAAACAGGTTGTTGAAAGGGAAAACAAGAATAATTGGAGTCAAGGAACAAGAGTAATCTGAAAAGAGATGGAAAATACTAAGCCATTTATTTCAGAGCAGAATGAATAAGAAGAGATATGATAAAGAGATCAGAAGAGATGATATAGAGAAGGTAGATCAAGAAAACTGCTCATTCTTTTTCTTAATACTAAAAAAAGAAAATACTCAACACAGTGGGAAGAATGCAAAAGAAAAAATACTTTCAACTCCGTTCCCTGGCAGAATTTCGTGATAAAAGGTGCCACTGAATTACAGAAGTTAGTAAGATCCTTTTTTTAAAAAATGGACTGTTGACCTTAAGAAATATTTAAACCTTGCTGATAGTATCGCTTCCAAAGTTCCCGTTTTCATTTAAAGTTCATCTAGCTATTGGCAAAAACTTGCTTTTTTAGTCAGATTACTTAATAACAAGGCTTCACTGGAAAGACCTCTGTCAGAGGCTGGTGAAGAACTTTTTCTCTCATCCCACACGAGATGTTTTTGATGTCTCCTGCCTTCTCCATCAAGTTGGGAAACTCAGACGAGCTTGAACTGAACAGTTAGATAAGTCCTGTTCATCCCCAAAAGCTGTGATGTGGAAGTGTCTGAGAAATGGGCTGTTCTTGTTGGTGTTGGTAGGTACTTGGTGTAAATGGACAAAATGTGGCATAAAACTGGTGATAAAGTTGGCAACTATGTTTTCTAGATGATCTCTTGCATTGTTAAGAAACTTTCACAGCTAAGCAAAAGTGGTCTTTGTATTTAAAATGAATCTAGATTCAGTAAATGAGTTTGAGAAGTTAATGTAGCAGGCAAAATGTGACTGGGAGGCAAGAATCTACATAGAGCTGAGAGGAAAAATCAAATATACCTTGGACCTGGACTGGTATTTTTTGCTTCACCGAATTTTGCCCCACTTGTGAGAAGTAAACATTAATAATTTGTCTTCATTTTTGTCAAATGGTATGGTAGACAAATGTTTCTGTCTACCTCTACAGCTGAAGTCTCTCTGGTCATTATTCTTAGAGTAAATACTATATGATCTACTGCAGACTGAAGTCCTCTACTGGTTAGTACTAGATATGACTTTGGGTCAGTATTTTTGTGTTCACATCCTTTTAGGGGAAAAGAATCTTAAATGTGCCATTCATGCTGAAACATCTGCCATGCTCATTTTGAAAAATTGAGTTCTTGAAGTTGGTACCTTCATTTGTAAGGCTCTTAGCTTGCCATCAAACATGTCAACTATGTGTTTTCCATTATTCCTATAAACCAGGAATTTTAACCTTCTCTGGTCTGTATATGAAACATCTCACCACTTTGAGGCTTAGAACTGTATATTGATCCTTGCTATGTTTTCTCTCTGGTTTCTGGCAGCAGAAAGGTCATGTTATAAAGAGGCTTCAGGTAGTTGTGCTTCCCCTTTGTTAACACAAATGGAATTATGAAATTAACGAAAGTTTCTTATAATGTTTTGCAGGTGAAAACTTTTGTTGTACTCCATATGCACGTCTGGGTAAACTTTGACTTCTCCCCAAATACATTGTCTTTGAATATTTGCTTTAAGTAGCCTGAAGTTATTCATAGGTGCTTAGTTTAATGCTGCTTTAATTTGGATCCACGATTTACCTTAATTCTAACATTACTGGGCAGTTTTAGTAGTGGGGGTGCTTTCCCAATGTGTGTTCCCTGGCAAACAGGCTGAGGAGGTGCCTGCAGAACAATCTCGTTACTGTAAATTGCACAGACTGCATTTGCATCAAAGACAAATCATCCAAAGGCACCCTACACTGCATTTCACACTACAAAAATCCACATTGTATTAGAAGAAACATGAAAATCAAAGTGGGTTTTCTTGCAACATTAGGAGTTGATAATAATGCTGGTTTGAAATTTTCATCACAAAGTGTTTTCAAACCTTATTACTGGGGGCTTAATTTTGTTCCCAATAAAGCAGGTGTTGTTAACTTGCAGTTTTCCTGGTCTAAGAGATTGAGAAAACTCACCCTAAAAATTATCTTTAAATGGCCCTTCAGGCTTGGTCCAAATCAGAGAGTACCAATTACCCTGTCCTTGAGCAGCCTGCAGCAGATGTTTCACAAAAACTGGGACATAATTTTACAACAGGGAGGCTCGGGATAAACTGTTTCCAGGTTTTCGTCTGTTTTTTTTCAAGCAGTCAGTCAAATTCCTTCCAAAATGTTCACTTTTACTCGTGAATGTTCTGGACATCCCTGAAAATGGTATTGGTGGCTCCACTGCTCTGGTGTTTGTGTTGCTGAGAGCAAACCTGCGCAGCCCAGGGCATGGGCAAAAAGATGTTGAGTGGGAAATGCATTGTGCAAAAATGCACTTTCTTCTGCAGATTTTTAACTTTGTTTGTGAAATGCAGAGTGATGAGGGCTGTTATTTCCTGTTGCTGTCAGACAAAAAATGCAGAGTGTTTCCATGGTTGGTACACGCACGTGGCTGCTGCTAGTTTCCCACCGGCACAGGGGGATGGGACAACTAAGGGAATTCCCAGATCACAGAATCTATAGATCATAGAATGGCCTGGGTTGGAAGGAACCATGAATTTCATCTCCTTCCAACCCCCCACCATGAGCAGAGACAGCTTTCACTAGACCAGGTTGCTTGGAGTCCCACCCAAGCTGGCCCTGAACTCTTCCAGGAATGGAAAATCTGTAACTTTTCTGACCAACCTGTGAGAGTGTCTTACCATCCTCAAAGTAAGGAATCTCTTCCTAATACCTCAGAATCTCCACAGACTAACTTAGACCGAATTGTTGAGGAGATATTTTTTCAAATGTTCATGTGATTCACTTCTCCCTATTTATATATTACATTGCTTCTGAAAATCTGGGGAATCTGGAAAAAAGCAGTGCATGGGAGAACTTCAACCCACTTCTGCAAATTCGTGAAACTCAGCTAGTACGTGGGTTATTCAAACTGAATCTCAACATAGAATCTTTTGAAATTTTCTCATCTGTCAAGAATATGTTATTTCATTTAAACTATGAAAAGACTAAATAGATTCCATAATTTAGTAAATATTTTGTCTTCTGACAGCTCCTCTTTTTCTTCTACTCTACATTTTTAAGATTTTTTTTTCCCCTCCTTGATGTGATATTTTGATGAGACTTACAGGTGGCAAATAAAGTAATTTGGGAAAAGAGTTAGAGTTTCTTACAGTAATAAGTTCCCAAATCCATTTTCTTTTTTTCTTCCTTTTTGTTTGTCATGTAGGTATTTCTATTCATTTTAGGAAACTATCTGAATATTTAGTAGTGACTGGTTGGACTGGGGCTTTTGGATTTGGGCCCCTTCTGACTATGAATGCAAAGCTGAAAAAAGTCATGTTGAATCTTTTAGTTATGCGATGAATCAGAAGGTTCAGAAAAAGTTCATTTTATTTTTACCTTGTAGAAATGTGATTAGCCAGAAACTATGCTTTCAGAACCTGCAAACAGTCCATTTATTTGCCACCATCAGGACGAGGCTCAGAGTTCCAATGAAAACATCTTTTTGTCTGCTAATGTAATGGGTGCTTATTTTCTGCATCTTCATGTTCCTTGGAAAAGCATCAGGGTTTCATTGTAAATCCATTATGTCTCCCTTGGTCAGAAATTATAAATGACAACTAGTCCCAAGGTAAAGAAAAGAAAGTATTATTTTGTAGAGTAAAAAGGGGTTAAATCACTTTTTATCATGACTGTCCTCCTGGTTATGACATATTCAATGTATTATTTAGTTTAAGTGCATGATTAAGATAGAACTGGGGTACTTCTGGGGAGCATTTTCACAGACGTTATACTTACAGTACCTCATTCTGTGGTACAGAAGAAAGAAAAATGACATGTCCCTTTGTGAACCTATCCTTTTAAAATTAGGTTATAGATTAGATAGTGGTGTGAGATCCTCTAAGAATTTCTGGGTCAGAGGTACTTTGTTTTCTTTCTTTTATACAGCAAAACCCTTGTATCTTTATTAAAAATTTATTTGCTGTCAATAATTAAATGCTTATTATTTGATCTTTAATGGGGTCATGATTCCCATATTCCCATATTAATGAAATAATGTAAAAGTAAAAAATGCCTTTCAGTTGGAAAAAGTACTTATTATTCTTTCTTTGTTCTGAGTAAAATAGTTTATCTTAAATTAAAAATTTAAAAAATGAATTTTCTTTAATCTTAGAATTAAATTAGTGCTAATTAGTTCTATTTTCTCTACAACATTGAAATGCTAAAGTCTTAGTCATTTCTTCAGAGTATTAATAGTACCCTTTGGCTGTAATCAAGATAATCTTCAATTAAAAGCAATACAGTTAACTGAGTTACATTAACAGTTATTGTTCTCAAATCACAGGTTTAAGAACACAAATCCTGTGTGTTTTCAGCACGGGAACATTGCAGGGGTGTGTGATGATGCAGGGACCTGCTATTCACATGTCAAAACTAAAAAGCACTAACCCAGAATGTTCACTGATGAAGCCCTTCAAACAAAGCCTTTCCTAAAGGTGGTGATGTAAACAAAATTCAAAGATGCTGCAGCAAGATAAAACACTTTCTGGGTTTGGTCAATGTCCACGTGGTCTCCCCCCTGCCCCAGCACTTTTTCCTGTAAACTCTGTAAACTATGGGGCATTTTAAATGAGCGAGTTCTGCTTGATATTCACTGCTGTTATTCTCCTTTGTGAAGAGTTAAAGAGCACTCTGCAATGATTCATCTTATTTTATTAATGTTTTTTTTCTTTTTTTAGCTCAGAAAATTTATTATATGCAGTAATAGTGGATTTTAGCTGAAAATAGAAGGATTTCTTTCAAATTTCTTATTGTAGCCAATGTGAAGAAATTTTGGTCCCATAGAAACTGGGGAAAAAAAAGTGTTTTCATCTATGCTCTTTCTAATTTCAAAAGCTAGGCACAGAATATGGGAAAATTCCATTAACATTGCTGTGTTTGCAAACAAAAAACCATAAACATCTTGAGCAAACAAAACTAATGAGGGGAACCGTGCTGCTAGCTACCAGCTTACCACTCCAGCAGTAAAAATAGACTGTGACTCTGTCTCAGTAAAAGTTAGATAGAGACCAAAAAAAAAGTTGAGTTTCCAAAATATTCTTATTGTATTTCTATGTGCATCTGCCAATAGCACTTCTGTAAATTCCAGCCAGAACAGAAAGCTCTGAGCACTTCGACTGGGCTCCAGGACCTGGGACTTTACATCAGTTTTTAATACTTGAGATGACCTAGCAAATGAAAATCTCTGTTTATGATGTTGTTGGTTGGGGTTTTTTTTAATGTTCACATGTTACTAATTTTCAGAGTATGATGGTGGTTTTTCTGGGCTGCTGCCGTTCAGGAGCTAAAGGGGTAAACGTCATAACTGGGCAGATACTGCCAGTAAACCAAATTTAAACAGGTTTCCAGGGTTTTAAAATCTGTTTTCTCAAAGCATAAATGCAAGAAAAGATTTTCTTTGAACTAGCATCTGTATTCCAGGGAGCAAATATCCCTTTCTGAGTTTCAAAATGCTGGCACAGACATTGTATATTGACACTGAGGCAATAAATCAAAAGGGATGGACAAAGATATGAAACTGTACCTTTCAGAAAGAACATTGTGTCTGTACATGCAAAAATAATTGCTTTCTTGGAATGTGACAAAAGAAAATTGAATATAAAATAGGGTGTTAACAGACAACATATCTAATTTTTAGAGTATTATTTTTCTGCCTCAGTCAGGAGGATTTCCTGAGGAGTCATGTATCTTTGGTATAAAATGTAGTTAGGTAGTTAGGTAGAGTTTAAAGCTGTCCTCCTCAGAAGAAAATTAAAATCTGCTAAACTTTTCCAGTATGTTACAACATTTGTCCCAGAAGGTGGCTGGGACAAAACAGTCCAAAGCACCAAGTCCCACTATCAGATTCTTATGTGATTTAGATGAGGCCAAATAATTATCTGGGAAATTTCTACAGGGTTTTATGTCTATAGAACTCCTTTATAGATAGGGGATACAGGAGTAAAGTAACCTAATTTTTACCCTATGGCCAGCTTGTTGCTTTCCTTTTCCTTCTGTTTGTATGGTTTGTAGAAATTTTAGCAGCCAGGTTTCACGAACCCCCTCTGTACTCAGAGGAAAACACATGGAGAGATTTTATGCAAGTTCTGAGGTTTATATACATTTTTAGATATTTCTGTGGGACAAAATATCTGTGTGTTTGTAGGGTGGAGGGACAGGGTTAATTTATGCATGTGATTTTTTTTTTTTTTTTGAAAGAGGGAACCTGAATTCCTCCCCTGATTTATGGAACCTCTTAATTTTAGGGGAAAAAAAAATACCTTGAGCTTGAAGACAGGAGTATGGTAGGTTATATTGTGATCCCAGCCACTGAGAATCCCTCACAGTGCAATCAAGACTGGTCTGTGTATCTCAGTGAAACTTAGACTCGTTTTCATGATATATGTGACATCCGGTGCTTCTTGGTCCCATCTCTTTTTATGAATCATTGTGGTGCATAGAAAAAAGAATTACCACTTATCTCTCTTTATTTACCAAGAAACAGCACTAGGCAAAGGAAATAGACCTTTAGTATCATTGGATCTATCTAAAAAAGGTTGCCAGGATTCCTCCAAATCTTGTTGGGAAACTGTTTAAAATGTGTTTCAGCTTGGGGTTTTTTTTCCCCTTTCTCCAGCATTTTGGTTTTTCATGTCTCTCTGCACAACCAACTGCTCAGATACATGTTTTATATGAGTACTTTTATTTGCCAATTTTCTTTATTAGCCAGAAGGAAATATTAAAATGAACATAAATATCAGCCTGAAAGCTGTGACACTGTAAGGGTAGTCAGACTGACTAGATGATCTGAGTCATTATATGTAAAAAAAAGAGAAAGCTAGCCAAAAAAAGCCTTTTTTCCCTAATCACGTTGTGACAAGAATGAGGAAAAAGCCTGTTGTGTCACAAATCTACAGCACCTGAAAATATAAAATTCAAAGTTCATTCTCTACAAAGAGATGAGGAAAAGAACTAAAGAGCTCCACCAACCCCTGAAGCTCTACTTTCAATTAATAGAGCTGTACATTAACTCCTCTGATGTTATTACATTATGAAATTCACAGTAAATTAAAGCGAAACCTGCTCTTCATTGAATTTTTAGTCTAATTTGAAATCAGAAATGAATTAGAAATGTTTATGTGTGTGCAGAGAAGGTCATTTAGTTTTGGTAGGTCACAAAGGAAGGTGCTGAAAACCTGGTCCTGTCCGTGGGTGTGGGCTGTCCCTGGCTGATGAGGAGCCTCACTTGGAATTCTGGCTCTGGCAAAAGCAGCTTAAAAAACTCCTTGCAGTGTAGTATCATCTTTTTTTCATGTTTCAGGATGTAGTTTAAGTGAGTGAAACAATCATTTCCCAGGTATAGTTGGTGATGTGCAAGAATTTGTCTCAAAACATTTCAGGAATTTGATTGACGAAACGAAATATGGTCCTGACGTCAATTTACTGAGATTACTTTTTAATGAGTACGACTTTAAAAGCATATGCAAAATTAAGATCAGTCACTAAAAATGCATTTGGATATGACATTTAAAGAATGATATGCATAATGTATTGGAAATTAACTTTTATAATCTTCAGAAAATGATTCTTGTTGCTGGCTCTCTCAATTTGTGAGAACTTTGGCAATGAAATCATTAATTACAAGCAAAGGAAAACTGAATTATGTATTTTTTATTAATATTGCCTGTGTGCCAGATAATAGCCTCTTAAAATATTAGTGTACATGGTTAGTGAGTTGTTTTACAGTCAAATCCTACTTATCTCCTACATGCAACTTCTCTCTGAATTTAAGGAAAGGGTGTGTCTTGCAAAAATAGATTTGTCCAGAATTTTCCCATGTGCTGTTTTTCATAAAGATCATCCTGGATTTGTACTCTGTTTTCTTTCTTTAGATTAATGCCATTTCTGGTGAAGGCAACAAGGAAGTTCACAGTGGCTGTAATGACAAAGTGAGAAGTCCTTTGACTATAATTATATATCTATAAATTCATTCAGGATATATTAATTTATACTATATTTACCTGCTGTGAGTTTTTTGATGATAAAGCACATTCTTTTGATAAAACACCGAATGTAAAGCTTAAATAAACAGCTGAAAAAACTGTTTCAGTTTTCTGCTTCTGAAAAATAGAGGAATCTTGACAGTAGCATTTCAGTGTCTTAACAGTTATCAGGAGTATCCTGAATTGCTCCCTGCAGCTGTCAGGTGAAGGACAAGAGGAAATTGGCTTAGTTTGTAGAAGGGGAATATTGCCATTCATGGAAAAAAACCCTAAAAACTCACTGTACTGATACCTAAGCAGGTAAATAACAGTTTTCCAAAAGGAAAAAACGCAACTGAAGATTTTAAAGAACTGTTAGCTTTTCCAGGTAAATGTTTATTTGAGTACAGGTGGCTCTATCTCAGATCATGGTTTTAGAAAAAATAATCTACTGAACTACTTTTCATCCCTGCAATTGTTTGACTTAATGATTGCAGGAATTTATCAAGAAAAAGGTTATCTGTTGTGTTCTGTTAAAGAGATTTGTGGTTCTAAGGGAGAAATCTTTCTTCTCTTTTGCTCTCTTCTCTCCTATTTATATTTTGAAAGTGATGGCAACAGTTTCACAGCTTTCTTTTGATGATGATTTGTCATTTAAAGAAATACCACAGTGTATGTTTGACTTTCTGATATTCCATGAGTCACGGCTTTCAAAAAGTCCTTGTCTTACACAGAGTTGTACTCTGCTAGCAGTAATTGCCTTTCTCTCATCTACTACCTCTAATTGCCCTTAAATGGGAAGAAATGCCAAAAATGCTTTATGTTTCACGAGACAAGACATATGGACTGCATAGAGTACAATCTTCTTAACAAGAGGAGTAGGTGGAGGTATGGTGACTTCAAGGACAGCCTGTGTTATTGCAACCAGTTTCTCTGCAGAATAAAAACAAGGTGAAGGTTTTCCTACCCAAATCTTAGCTGAAAAACTCATCCTAATATAAGTTTGACCCTCTTTCTACAAAGAAAGAATGGGAGAATGATGGAAATATTCTCTAGCCCATATCTTGTTCTTTTTCCCCACAGGAAGTATGAGGTTTATTTCCAAACACATACTGGTTTTCTCTAGATCTGGTAAATATCACAACTTACCATGAATTACTTTAACAACACCTTTCAAAGGACTGGTGATGCTGTAAAAAGTTATATAAGTTAGTTGTGCTACTCCTAAGTTGTCTACTTTTTGCAATAAGAAAAAGGATACCTACGTGGACAGAAGAGCTCTGCATAGCTCAATAAAAGTGACTTTATCTGAGCGCTTTTGAGAGCTCTGTGTCTGCTCTAACCATGTTGAATAAAACGGGAAAAAACTAATTTTGTATGTAGAAGTAGAATGCTTTCCAAAGGGAGATAAATGAGGGGGTGGGTGAGCCAGTAACCTTAGCATAAAACAACTCATGCATTATTAATCTAATTTCCTGTAAAGTTTGAACAAAAAGCATGTTGAGACATTTTCTGTGTTCCTTGTTAGGCTGTGTTCATAATGCCCTCTCCCATTTTATGTAATATATTCTTCAGCCTAAATAAGATATTCTTGAAGCCTCAGGATTTTCACGCCTTCAAAGATCTCTGTTTTATTTCTAAATATTATAGATTTTGATGCACAAGAGGCTTTAAGTTTGGTACCTTAAAGGCTGTTCACCCTTTTAGGTAACCCCCAAGTTGGCTTTCATATTTGCTTATTACCCAAAATTCTTCACAAGAAGCTTCAGCCTGTTTTACAATTAAAGGCTTTGATCATATTTACTGTAGCTACGTAAAATATTTCTGCATGAATGTTACATGAGTTCAATTTCCGTATTAGACGAGGAGCTTACCTGATATCGAGTGTCTACGTGAATCCTTTTCTAACATAATTATTAAACCTAAACATTGCCATTCTCCCCAGCAACCACAGGCAAGAGGGAGCTGCTCCTGTGAGCCATCCCAGTTTGCTCACTTTGAACAAATTTCAGAGTTGGAACGAAAGACTCTGGGGTCAGATGTTGTAGTATTTCCATTTGTAGATAATCAAAGAATTTTTATGGTCTTAGCTTTTTTACTTTAGGTGTACTGTGTGTGAAACTGTTTGTATTTTTTTTTTTTTTCAAATGAGCTTTAAGGTCTGTTTCTGTGAGTAGCAGAACACACTGACCAACGTACTCATGAACAACTTTGGTTATGTTGTGTTCAATCATAGCACGTATATTTGTTAAAAAATGCTATATGCCATGTTGCATGCCAGTTCAGTTTCCAATTCCTCTTTTTAATCATGTTTTCAAAATTTTTGTTAAACTTAGGTTTATTTGCTTGTTCAGAAGAAAATTCAGAAGAAATACCTTGAGAAATATTGAGGTATGGTGAATTTAACTCCATGGTTTTGCTTCGTTTGCATAGGAAAATTACTGGATGCACAATGTACCACATGAAGGGCAGTTCCGGCATAGATAACTTTTGAGAGCATTGTGCCCTTTTTTGTAAGCGATATACTTAACCAAAACTTTATTGATTCCTGCTTTGAAAATCAGTAAGCAGTGCTTCAATGACTGCTCCTAAGGGCCCCCTTTTTTTCTTCTCGGTATAGTTATTCTGCTATCTTTTGTTCGCTCAGTCTTCCTGAATTATAAGACATAAGTTAGTTTTTGAAACAGATACGTCATGACCTTTATGTAGCTAAACATTTTGGAGCTACTTTGTCTGCTTCATTTGGGAGTGCGCTGAATTTGATTAGAATATCAAACCGAAGTGATGTGCTGTGCAATCCCTGACTACCCACCTGCCAGTCCCTGGGCTTTTCCCCTAGGACACACACTGACCATGACACTGCAGGGAGTGTCCCTTTGGCCAGTTTGGCTGTCCCAGCTGTGCCTCCTCCCAGTTCCTTGGGACCCCCATCCTCCTCACTGGTGTAAGCTGAAAAGTTTTAGTGTAAGCAACAACTCAAACCTCAGTGTGTTATCAACATTATTGTTAGCCTAAATCCAAAACTCAGCACTGTACCAACTACTGGGAAGAAAAGTAACTATCCCAGACGAAACAAGGACACGGTGCTGGGATTTTAACATTTACCTTTGAATCTCAAAAATGCAGGAGATTTTCAACAC
Source organism: Cyanoderma ruficeps (assembly GCA_008694505.1). NCBI lineage: Eukaryota > Metazoa > Chordata > Aves > Passeriformes > Timaliidae > Cyanoderma > Cyanoderma ruficeps. The sequence goes on from VZDJ01007753.1 coordinate 2,300,771, forward strand.
TAAAAACAAATTCGTTATCAGAAGGCAGAATCTTTCTGTTGTCCTCATTTTCATGTGATTTTCTCATATCAGTCCTTTCACTGACTTCAGCAGCTCCTTTATAAGTTATGTTTAAGGAGTGGACAAGTCTGGCCTTAAATTTGATCTCATCTTCATTCCTAGGACTGATATTCTCATTTATTTTTTTGCCAATTAGCTTGTAGGGTTTTTTTGTTGTTTTTGGTTTTGTGGTTTTTTTGGGGGTTTTTTTTGGTTTTGGTTTTTTTTAATGCGTCTTCCACAGAGCATTCCTCTTCATCTCCTACACCGTATCTTGTAACCAGATTCAATATTTCTATTTGGAATTCTCCCAGAAGCAAATGACATTGGTCTTCTGTATCATCCAATTCTTGCTCATATTACTGGTCATATTTCTCCTATGAAAAGTCTTCTGATTAATTCTTCTCATTAGTCAACTCGATAAACAAATTACTGCAGGAAGCTTAAAAGCTTGGGTTGAAAGCCAGAAGAGAAGAAAAAGATATCTTGTTTGCAAGTCACTATTTTCCCTTGGAAATATCTGCTCTTCTATCAGGTTGTCATTTGAGGCTGCTAGAAGTTTTTATTACTCAGGGTTAATTGCCTCTGGCACAATAATCTCAGATTTCTCTGGAGAATTACTGATAGAACACATTTTCCTTCTGAAATAAAATTACTTTCCTGTCATGGGAAATGTGTCAACTTTTTAGCGCTTCTTTAAAAAGTAGGATAAATGGCATTAGGACCAGCGTTCCTCTGCCTCCTAGTTCTGGGTTTTTTTAGCTCTTCTAAGGATATTGTTTTAGGATTTTTTTTTTTCTGTTTCTAGGTAAAACGTCTCCAGTTTGACATGCTAGTGCAAACTGTGTCATACATTAGTCCAATAACTAGTTGCTTTCCTGGGTGGCTGCTCTTCAGCTTGCATGTGTGTTTGAACACTGCACTGCAAAAAGGCTTTGGATTGTTTTTAATTCACCTGTTTAGACAGTTAAGACATAGATCACCTTTCTGGATAGTCATGTGATCAGGAGTGCTTTTTAGCTGTATATCTGTATCCTATAGAGTCTTTCTTGTAGTGCATTAGGTCACTGAAAGCCTCTCTTGGAAGTGAAAATCCACAGCCCTGTTTAACTGCTCACAAATCTTTCCATATAGTGCATCTTAAATACATTACTGCAATGTGACAGGTAAGGATAGTATATCAGTGTCCGTAATTTTTGTTTTGGAAATACTCTCCCTGAAAGCTGATATTTTTGTCAGTCAGTGACTCTTCCATCGTTTGGGATGTAATTCTGAAATCTCTAATTCTGTGCTCCTTCAGGGGAAGGAAATGTGAGGCCGTCACGATCCCAGGGCTGGCAATAGTGAGGAGGACACGTCTTTTGATTGACTGTGGTGTGTGCCAAAGCTCTGTGTTCACAACTCCAGAGCATGTGGAGGGCAGGATAGAGTTGTCACTGACATCCCCATCGTATTTGCAATTAGTAAACATGCTTCTTGTGCGTTCCAAAGATTTAGGAATGGCAAAATATATTTTGCCTTTGAACAAAAGCCACTGAAGATTTTCTGAAAAATGCTTGATTGGAAGTGTGACAAATTGAAGACATTTGGAATTTTTCCAAAGAGATTTTCAGATGTTGGGCAGATGTTATTGTTTGCTGACCTAGGACTTTCCAGAATGACAGAAAATAATTTGATGCTCTAACAAAGCATTGATTACACACACTAAATAGCCTTGGTAGAGCATTTCCCTCATGGCTTGCACTTCCAGGGTTATGGTTAAATGAGCACCCCATGTCATCAAACATACAGTAGGTGCCTTTGCCACTCTGAGGGGATGATCCCAGCATTTAAATAATGATTTACTGATGCTTTTATTAGAACAATTATTGGTTATTTCAGACTTGAAATGGGCAGATTAAGCTCTGTGAACCTCACAGCTGAAACCTCACAACACTGGCAATTTTCAGTGATTAAAGTAATTTACTTTATCTATAAAATGTAAAGATATTTCATAATAGCCATACAGCAAGTACAGGGAGGTGTAGCTTTCCTGGAGATAATCAGACCTCTGGGGATAAGGGGTCCTGGCTGCACCTCATGCATTGCGAGACCCAGAGGGCTTTATTATCTGATGATTACCACACCCCCATTTCCATGTCTTTTTGCTTAATTAATCACAGTAACATTATTGCCCAACTTCAGACAACAAAAATAATGAGAGGGGCTTTAAAAGATTCAAAGACTTGAGGAAAAACAAGAGATCCCATAGGAAAGTACCCATAGTGAAACTGAGGTTTACAAATCACTGAAATCTATTAAAAATGATGCTTACATTTTGTAAAGTGCCTTCTTTAATATAAATATAATTACATTTTAAATATTGTAAATGTGTATATACAATATAAAACATATACTTGTTTTGATCAGAGGAGATGAGGTTGTATATTTAGGACAAAAAAAACCCCCTTTAAAATATTGCAGCCATATCATGGGAGGTTATAGCCATTTGCTATTTTCTTGGGAAAGCCTGCCATATCCACTGTGTTGTTCCTTATTTAGTCTAAGTACATTTTTATGTCTTCTCTGCCTTTCTAAATGACCAAATAATCATGCAGTTTACAGACATAAATACAGAGTAAAATCTTCAGATATTACGTGTCAGATCTGACTTCTGAAGAAGCTCATATGGTTAAATTTCTACTGTATTCTCATAATCTCTCCTTTTAGTATATCCTTCTCTGCCACGCTTGACAGTTGTTCTTCCTGTACCTCAGCATAATTGTCTGTAAAACTGGTGCCTGAGTTTTAAAAAGTTGAGTGAAACATAATTAGCTTATGTGTTATGCCATTCCTTACACTTAATAACATTAGGATTCCTATGAGCAGGAATCTTTTATTGTAGCTGCAGTCCTATCAGAGAAGGTTTTCTCTAAAGCTGTATAGCACTGATTTCCTCTTGACTCTGCATTTTAAAACCTCCTTGTTTTTCATAGGACTCATCAAATATTTCTGATAATTGGGGTGAAATTTGAACAACCTTTTAGTAGGCATAAAGTAGTCATTTTGAAGTCATAAAATCATCCTAGTCTTGGAAACAAGGTTTTCTTGAGCTTTCAGATTTCCAGGATTTCTTGTCTCTAAGTCAGAAGAATATAGCAGGTCTGCACAGCACAGCCACTGTAGCTGTATGTTTTTCGAAATGTAGGCTAATAAGGCAGGTTGTGTTTCAGTCATCAGTGTCTGAGGCACAGATAGTCTAAACCGGAAGACGAAACGAATTTTCAAACTGTGTTTTCACCTTTCCACTCAAACACCAGTTTGTTTAGGTGTGGGTGGCCAGCTCCTGGAGATTGGAACACGTGTGGACCTGCCTCATTTGGACAGGCAGCTGACTCAGATTTGGGGGTCAGGAGGAAGGCTAAATTATTTCTGATAACCATCCTTGTGCTCCACTGATTTTAAGTGGAGGGAGAGAGGTCTGTTTTGTAATTCACTGTGATAATATTGACTGCTTTCATCTCATGGTGGTGTTAAAACCAGTCTGTAATCCCATCAATAGAAAAATGCATAAGAAGATCAGAACATTTTTGTGTGTGTGCTGCAGCAATACCTCCTTTCTTCAAAAGCCTCTCATACACTGTACTTAAAACTTTTGACCAATGTGTTTGCATTTTACTCAACAAAAGCCAAACTTCATTTGAGCAGTGCTCAGTATGTGCACATGTAAGGTCTACAATTCCTCTGTTGGCAGACAGTTTCCTAACTTAAAAATATTTCTTTTTTTTGGCGTAAAGGATCTCAGTATTAGAAACCTCAGATAAATAACAGAGCAGGTATTTGATATCTAATTCCTTATTCTTCCCTATTCATTTTGGATAGACAGTAAGGAGAATTTCCATCTGGGTGAAGAGTTTGCTGTGTTCTTGGCTCTGAAACTTGATCTGCGACATGATAATACTCTCACAGGGCAATGTATTTGTGACTGTCTTAAGCTTTGTAATCAAAAAGGTGATTTTTCGCTTTTAAGTCACGTATATTATGCTGGAGAGCAACACGAACCAGCTAAGACAAAATAAATGTCTAGCCATGAAGAACTGTAAGTGGTCCATCAAATCCTGTAACATCTACATACACTGCATTCCATTTTATAACTTTATCTCAAATCTAGATTTTGATGAGCATCTAGATGAAAGATAAATGGAGAAAATGATCAACTCAAACACACCTGTTTGAATCAGTAACTTTTAGTCTTGCAGATAAAAGAAAAAATTCCAAATCACATATTAATAATGTTCCCAGACTCTCTAAGGTATGCTGTAGAAGAATTACATGCTTTGGAAGCCACTTACATTAGCTATCAAATGGATTCCAGTGAAAAATACTGATTCAGTCATTAAAAANAACAGCAAAAAAGGGAAACCCCCCCCAAAATAATAGCAGGAATAACAGACAAACAAAAACAAAAATAAAGGAAAGGGAGAAATTACATTTTTGAGAAATACACATCTAGCATTTTCAGTGTTAAAATCTTATACCTACCCCATCTCAATATCTTTCAATTGGCTTTAACTTCTGACTTAATACTTTGTAGTTACATTAATGTTTACGTTGAAATTTACTACCACTCAACTCTAGGGCAAAACCTCTTTTCCTTTTTTCCTTTTCCATTATTTCTGCACCAAAAGTGTTGATTTTGTAATGCGATTTAAAAAAATTAATATATTTGTGCAGATTTCTGTAGCACAATTTTCAACAAGAAAATTGTTGGCTTTGCACTGTCAGCCAGTGGTATGTTAATGACATAATGTATTTTTGAATTTTCATAAGGAATTTTTTCTCAAGTAATTGCCAAGCTGATATTGAAAATATTAGGCATTTTCTAAAACTCCACTTTTATGGTCTCGGATGTTTACTTTCTTATTCCCAACATGTCATGTGTAGGATACTCATTCCAAACCACAGTAGCTAAAGGTCCTGTATTCCCAACACCTAGACATTGCTTTTGGAATGATTTCAAGGAAAATGATTCCTCCTGACATTTGGCTACGTGTGGAGGTAGACACAGATTGTTTTTCTTAGCATGGGCTCTCCAGCAAACACAACAGGCTGAGCCACTAGTCACTCTTCTGGGAAGGATACTGTGCTCCCTGCATCCTGCTCTCTGAAGTTCAGTTTCATGGTTTAGTCAAGGTGTGATAACAGACCAAATTCATACAGGGAGCAGGAAATGTTTTCAGAAGGGGAAAATTGGTAGAATTTGTGGGGTGGAGGGAGGTGTGCAGAGGGGGAATTGGAAGAAAGCATTTCTCCACGTAAATTTACGGGCGTGGAACCTTTGCGAATGAAGCTCTTTCAGAACTGTTAGTTGGATGTAAGCTATACACAGAACCAAACTACCCTGACCCTGGGCTTTTTCCCCTCTGAATATATCACTGAAAGACTCACATGTCCACTTTCAATCTGATAATTTAAAGCCTAGTGTCAGAAAGCAGAGCAACGGATGGAAATTCATGCAATCGCTGTTGCTGCACCCTTTTACAAAAGACAGAACCATGAAAGATATGCTAATTGTCCATAATTATACTTTTAGATGGTTACTTAAATACCTGTCTTTTTCACACTACAGGCACAAAGTTAGTATACCTCAGATATGTTAATAAAAAACAAATGTCTGTGGTTTCTGGCAAAATAAAAGCTCCAGTAGTTCTCTGTGTGTGCTCTACACAACTGTTAGGCAATGTCACGATGCTTGCCGAGACAAGCTTGGATAAAGCTGCTACAGTATAAAGATTAAGGCTATTTTACATTCTTTGATTTTTATTTAAATGCTCCCTGCATTTAAATTACTGTATGGCTAATTTTAGCTGATGTATTAATACATGTCTCAGCTATTTATACATACAATATGAAACCCAAGTGAGATGGCAAACAGGGTGCATGATTCCGTATGTCTGAAACATGGACTGATTCTTCTATGTAGTGGGTTTGTTCACAGGATCCTATCCTCAAGAGGATTTGCAAAGTGTTTGCATTATGAACTGAGTTTAGACATATCTTTACAGAAGCTCCTTAATTAATGATGATGGTTAATGAGAGCTTAAAATTCTCTCTCCCTTTAATTTCAGATTTTGTCACTTAAATCCAGGGTGGCTGCTGCTCCTTACATGCCTCCCTACTACTTTTATTAGCACTACTGAGAAAACAGTTTCAGCTCTATGTTAATGGTGATAGAACCTGACCCTCTGTAAATGAGAGACAAATTTTCATAAAGACTAACAGATGCCAAGGATGTGAGGATTACTGCCTTTTTGCTAGCTGTTCCTGTAAAAGTGCGTAGGAAAATCAGAACGCCTCTGAGTTCAGGGTATTTCTACACCAATGTCTAACAAGCAGGGATTACTGAACTCAGGATAGTAGACTGAGTCTGAGCCTGTGCTCCTCTCTCTCTCCAGAGATCTGAAAAGATCAGAATCAAGCTTTCAGTTTTGGTCTAACTTGTAATTGATCCTCCAGCAAATAGAACTTACTTCTAGAAAATTATATCTATATTGTGTCTTTGATTTTATTCTTCTGAAAGTACTTTATTACACATTTCTCTTCCTAATCAGACACTCATTTTGTGTATTTCATGTGTGTCACTCAAATCTCCACCTTCCTCAAATTAATCACAGATCAGATTGATTGTACTTGGTAATCGAACACTTTATCTTAATTATCTTACCATTAGTGATCCTAAGGTCTTAGTGATCTGAGAGAAAGTTTGCCACCAGGTTTTAAACCTTTCTTATATATTGCAGAATAATTCAGTCATCAAGGCTATTGTTATAATTTTAAGGATTTCAATAAGTTTTTCTCAGTCTCTTCAGCTCACAGATGAATATTATATCTTTAATCTCCCAGGGCTGATGTCCTTGGATAGGGAATAAATTGGATAGTGGGTAAAATTGGACTTTTTTTACTGTCTTGATCTGTTTGAGTTATGCTACAATTGGTATAGAAGTACTTAGTGCTGTTGTCTACATGTCTATCATTATTTACTTTAGATTTCATATAGATAGTTTTTATTAGTTTAAAGAGGTATATCAGTGGGTGTCAAATAACCAGGCTGGGTCACTTTGGAAGGTTTCCCATAGCTTTTGTAAGACTGAGTGACAATTCTTTGATGATAATCAGAAGTGGATTCCTGTTTAGATTCTCATACAACGCACAGAGCCCCTTTCCAGTCCTCCCAATGTTAAAGAAAGAGAAGGGAAGTGATTTTTTTAGAGGGTACTTTGCTACTTCTGAGCAGAATATCTGATGTCTCCTTCATTATCTTCTTCTTATTTTGAACTACTCACACAAGTGTAGGTTCATGTTACTTATAGAGATGAAACTGTCGTCTTACTATGCTCGTTTCACTGCAGCTCGTTTCAGTAGACCTGCTCATATCCCAAAAGGATACGAATTTTATCCTAAATGGATATGCAAGGAATGCATTTTCTGTTGTAAGTACAGAAGAGATCACATGACAGATGCACTTTACAGAGACATTGAAATTGGAGTATGTATCCTTGAAAACACAACAAAGGTCGTTCCTCTCCCTGCCACGCGTTGTTTTGGGTGATGCAAAAACTTGCCTAACTCTTCAGATGTCTGAACAGATAGCTAGGTTTGTAAAGGGTTTTGTTCAAGCAAAGTAACAAAACCCTTAGGCATGTCCTAAGTATTAGTAATATATATAAAAAACCAGGAATCCTCTCTGGACAGTCTGAGGGCAGTAGGGAGGACAATTTGGCAGGTGAGGTGTTCTTTGGTAGAAGTACAGAATGCTGAACTGCGATACTTAGCTGGATCTCTGTGGGCCATCAAGAACACATAAAGACTGCCAACAGCTCTTGTAGATCTTTTCACGGATCCTATTGCAATTCACAGTAAAGGGATCCTCGACCTGTCTTTCCTGAGGGGTCCAATTAAGGTAAGGATTTATTCAAGACTCATGCAGACCTGGGGCTTGCACGGCACAAATGTGAGAAGAACAGGATGCTTCTTCCCTTTCATCTCAAGAGCACTCCCTGTGCAAGACCTTGTGCTAGCTGTTAATCTGAAAAAGGATTTTCTAGTTGAGAATTCTCCCACTCACTGCTTTATAACTTGTTATACTTCACATAATTACATAGAGAGGGAAATGAACTTATTTCTTTCATCTCCTAATGGCTATCCAGACAAGTGTCCTCAGAACCTGCAAAGGCATTTGAACCAGGATACTTTGCATGTCAGATGAATTTGCCAAATGCTGATCTCTGAGGAGGATGTCCCTTTTGCTATCTCCTAAGAATAATTTATCCAGCTGCCCCTTCTGTATGCTGGTGAGACAACTTTTAGGCTGTGGATTCCACATGATGTCAAAGGATGGAATTTATCCTAAAGTAACCCTGAGTATATAAATGCCCACTCATCTCACATTTACCTCAAAGATGTCATTTCTTTCTTGTGCAGTTTTTGGTTGTGATTGTTCCCTAATATGCCTGTCTGAGCTACAGAAGCTGCAAGGAGAATTTGCTGGGAGCAGCCCCTCAGTCTGTAGGATACATGAAACAGCAGTGCTCTGACTTAACCTAAGCAGAGGTGGACGAGAGGTTCACACCAGAGCTGCCAGCACAGTTTCCCGAGCAGGGTACAAACAGGGCAGGGAACTCTAGTCATCCATTTGTAGCAGCACAGAGTTTCTCCTCAATTAGATATTGTCAAGCCTTCATGACCATTAGGAGTTATACATTACAGAGGTGGATGCTGACTGGTAATGCAACACCATTTTGTTTTATTAATAATAGGGTAGTAATGGAAGAGTGAGTAACATCAGAGTATAAAAAAACCCCACAGAGTGTACCAGGATGGATAAACATAAGTGAATTGTTGTGATAAAAGGAATTTATTTCTCCCAGTGAATATTCAACTAACATGTAGAGTTTGCAGTTTTAGTTTGTTTCTGTCAGTTAAACGCAGATTTATACAACTCTACTTACAATGCTTTAGTATTCATATCCTTATTTTTACATTGTTAGGTTTAAAGGATGAGGAGAGAACTTTGCAATTTGCAATTAATGACATTTGGTTTTATTAAAAGTAAGTAGAGAGCCATATCAATAAAGAATAGACATTAAGATCATGAAGAAAATCATTTGTCAAAATCCTTGCCTGTAAGCAGCCTCTGCTAGGAGGTTTTATTGACCATATTATCTTGGTTATTTAGGGAAAGACATATGATCTGCTCAAGGTAAATAGCTTGAAAGTATTTCCACCTGCAGCTGAATCTGTTTATGTGTCGGTGTAGTTGGGGCCTTCAGGGCTCCTTGTAGAGCCTGAGGCAGTGTCTTGCATAGCACAATGTTACTGCAGCCACTCATTAGTTACCACTGCAAGAACACCAGGATAAACATGTACCAGTGAGGGGACTTAATTAAGGGAGCTGTCTGTACCATTAATTTACTGAACACCAAGTTAGCCAGCTATTTTGAAAGACTTGGGTGTTCTTATACATTTTTCATTTCTGTAAATGAAAATTTGGGGGAAATAAGGCATTGCAGAATGCAAGTGCATCCAGCCTGTTAGACAGAAGTGGCTGATCCTGGCAGCAGAAAACCATTGGGCTCTACTTTGCACCCCGATGTGGCACCTGTGAATCAAGGGGATCAGCAGGGATGCAGAGGGATGTCACCACACAGATACAGAGAGGCTATTGGACATTAGATTTCACGGAATCAATTTTCTGCTGGCATTATAAATCACAATAAACTTCCTTACCCTGCTCTGTAAACATGACTTGACACCACCATGATATTCTGAACTGTTAAAAGTTGGTGCATGCTTTGCCAGCAGGTAGCACATACCAAAGTAAAATTACCATGAAATCCATGTTTTGGGTAGAATTGTGATTCAAGCAAAGATGTATTAAATTAGAAAGCTGTAACTTTTGTCTTACAACTACTCGGTTATATGTTTTAATGGTACTGAATTTAAAAAAAAGTCTCATACCCAAAGTTAATTTTTAAAGTTGATCCTTTAGCCAATAAGTAAATACATGTAACAAATATCCTCACGCTTCTCATGCTCACTTATTTGCTTCCTAGAACAGCTTTTCTGTCTTTCTACTTCAGGCATTCTGGGGAAACTTCCACACTCTGATGGTGTGACCATAATAAATGAAATGCAATGGAGTCCTTCTCTAAGCCTACAGTTCCTGCGTGTTATGATAAAGCATATGCTAATAGACTGTGAGAGCTTATTGGGAGTTCTTAAAAAATGCCATCTGCTGCAATTTTTACAGCTGAAAGTTATATTTGGTCAGAGGTAAATTTCTATATGCTCAGTCTAGGGCGTGGAAATATATGCCTGAAATTAAAAGTTTACCTAAACTCTGAGAAACCCTTTTTGCATGTAGTTACTTTTGAGGGTTTGACCTAAGATTTCAAAGATGGTACCAGAAAAGAATTTGATCTACATATGCAAGTCCACTCTTAAAGTACTCTGTGGTTCATGAAAATGCCTCCTTTTCACTTGAATGCTTGGAAACAGTCTTTAAGTAGGAAACTAAATGAACTGAAGAGCAACCCTATATTTTGCATCTGACTACTCAGTAAATCTGTATTCCTCATCTGTAACAGATAGTGTTAATGCTTAAAATCAGCATGACTGTTAAAACCAACCTCCACAAAAATTATTTAAAGATTTAAAGCAATAGTAGATGGTAAAAAGCATCCCAGTTTCACCACACTCCAAATCAGGCATTCTGCATTAATTTTCTTGTATTTAGATAAAATCTGTCAATAGATCTTTTAGGTGCTTTTGGGGAAACTAAAACAATTAGCTCAATTTGTCAATAAAAACCAGAAATGAACTAGCTTTGCTGCTAATTTATTGAAAGAGAGAGACTTATCTAGTCTTCCTTTTTAACAAACTTTGACCACACTCGGTCTGGGGAGCTCCATACAAAAGATATACAGGACTGGAAAAAAATAACTGATTAAATTTTAACCAGCTGCTGGGCAGATAGTTTGCCTGAGGCACTTTTGTCAGTTTCAAAGGGTCCTTTTATTAATTTTGCATTTTGTATTTTGTTAGTGGAAAGAGCTGGCTCTGTTGGGACTGCCAAAAGCTATAGGCAGCGAATCTTACAGCAGCAAAGAGGAAGCTGTAGAGCATGCCAAGTAGATTTAGCACACTGAGCACTCTAAATTACATTTGTTTTATCAGTTCTAAAAATATATTAACTTCAGGTGTAAGTCCTTTGAATAAAGCCTTAAAGCTAGTACATTCAGTTCCTCCTCTGTTTATACAAGGCTTTTATTTTGTCTGTAAAAACAAACCACTGTAGTCTTTGCCATAGAGCTACCCATGTAATTTAAATCTTTCCTTCCTATGATTGTTGGTGCATTCTTTGTTGCTCTGTTTTCTTACTCACACTGAACTTATGTTCTCACTAAAATAAAAAAAGTACTGCGATTTTTATGCTCCTCACATTCCACAACATTCAGATGCAGCTTTTATAGCCGATGTCTAAGTGGAGTCAATATTTAAATAAACACGTTCTGCTTTCATGTGAATGGAGCCCAGCATCTGTATCAGCATGTGGAAAGTGCTGCATGTAGCATATTGCTCAGACAATTTGTGAACAGAAGTTAGAACTCAGGGGTTAAATGGAAAACACAAACCTCTCTTGTGATGCTGGGAATTTCACAAGTTCCACTCAGGCAGCTTCAAACAGCATTAAACACAAAGGAAAAAAAGTATGCCCTCAGGCTAGAATTTGCAGAAGACTTACCTGCAGTAGAATAGAGCTAAAATTAAGCCCGAAGACAAAGCATTTGGGCTTACATTTAGAAAATTGAATGGCAAAGTATATAATTTTAGAATGCATATGATACTGTTTGTCTAGTTTAGTTGCATCTTTTAAGATAGTCCTTTTTTTCCCCCCCAAAAAATTTCTTTAGCCCAAATCAATATATGATAGTGTTACTACTGCATTATTTAATGTGTTCTACAAGTATTTTTGTGTGTGATCCTGTGATGGCAAACCTCATTGGTATCACTTATACATAAAGAAGTGTGTTCTTGCTGTTCCTGAAGGTAACAGTAAACTTGATAGTAGCAAAATTAACTTCAAAGGAGAGAACTGAGCCCAGACTAATTAAAAACCCCAATAATCCATAACTTTTGTAACAAAATGTATTGTCAGGTTTTGAGTAGTATTAAAAAAAAAAAATAGTTCATACTCTGATTTACCCAAGCTTAACTAACATGAATAAGGGCAAAATAACCCTCTGAAAAACCGGAAACAGTAGAGAAAAAAAAAAAAACCAACCTGGAAAACCTTAAATTGTATCAGGAAATCTTCATATTGTGCCAGTTCCTCCTTCTGTGATTAAATGAAATTCTGTTCAGGGATGTACCCAAGTAAGAAGAGGAAAAAGATGATTTGGGACTGGTGAAACTGTCAACTCAGCTGTGCTGTGTGAGAACACTGAAATTACTTATCTTTCAAGGTTCATCTGAAGGTCCTGCTCCCGGCATAAATGCCCAGTTTAGGAGATACAATATTTCTGTGAAGGTCTAAGCTCTTGCCTAAGTATTTTATGGAACTGAGGGCAGATAACTGAGCATTTACATTGTGTTCATCACATGGAACAATGCTGGAGTTGGAAGTGCTGGCTGGAAACAACGGGGGTTTGGATTCTGGGTGGCATAAAACTACAATAACAGTCTCTGCTATGTAGATAACAGCTAACACTCCTTAAAAATTAGGCAGCAGAGTGGCTGCAAGCCATCTAAACTCTCTCTGTGTTCGGAATATCTTCTTTCTTTGACTTTGTTACAATCCGGTACTTAAACAGACAATTCCATCAATGCAGTAACCTAAAGGAAAACAGAAGTCTCTTCTTTCTTTCATTACTGCAAGGTCTCTTTATTGCTTAAAACAACTGACAGCAGCTGGTGATGAGAAGATCTAATTCTGTAGTCCCTGTGGAACTTAGGGAATGCCAAGGAATACAGAATGCTGGCTTTTGAGTCAGCAGAGATTTATATACTGTGCTTAACTTTAGCTAAGTAATATGTACATCTTACAGGTTCAGAATCATAATTTCTACCCCAGTGTAAACCTGATGGACCCTTGCAGTTCCATTTAAAATCACAAGGGGATCATCCCCTTTGTAACTGAGCAAGTAAGTTGGTAGAATTTCAGACTGTGGCAATGCTGGAAAGCAAGTTGCTTTTTCATCTCTTGTGTCCTTCCTCTTTCTTGACTGTAAAGCAGCAGTTGTTTGATATTAGAATAGAATTTAACTTTTCAACTAAGCAAAATGATTTTTTTCATGTCTTATGTCCTTCCTCTTTCTTGACTGTAAAGCAGCAGTTGTTTGATATTAGAATAGAATTTACCTTTTCAACTAAGCAAAATGATTAATTTCTGAGTTGATTAGTTATAGAAATGTTATATTTTGAGGCAGTGTTAATATAATGAAAGCAATCCTGCACATTTTCACTTTTTTTCTTGCCATTGTATGGTCTATAATAATGGATGCCGGATCATGGTCAGATTAATGTCAATTAAAAGTCATCACAAGTGGACACTTTTATAAACTTGGAGACAACATTACCAAAAGTGATTAGTGAGCTTGGACCTGTTGTTTTGTATATTTTAAATTTACCTGAGGCTGATGAATGATGACAGCAACAGGACATATATCCAAATATTCCCCTAAAACTGGTGGTACTGGTCACCCATCCTCCCTACCTCTCTGGTGGTGTCTGAAAGGACACTGCACCAAGTTGCAAGTACTTTTCACTCTGCATTTCTTTGAGCTTCCCACATTACTTCTCACTGACTGTCATAGCTACCAAACCTGTATTGAAAAGAACCTGAAAGTGACTCTGCATGAAACAACCTTCCCAAGCAGAAAACAGCAGTAGGAAGAACAGGCATGTGATTTTAAGAATGAAAATGGAGACTACTATGAAACTCTACCGCTTGTGGCCCAGGTATTTCTTGTTTCAGATATCTTTCCCAAGTTGTCCTGAACTTCTAAACATTAGCTGGGTGAAGAGTTCAATATTCTCTCATTCTGTTCTCATTAAATGATGAGATGCATTGTCTTACTGCTGTGAAGTCAGATCTTGGCATGATTCTTTCAATTTACCTCTGTGTTGGGTTATTAACGAGGACTTTCCCCCCCTTAAGTTCCCTTTCATGTACAGTGACATGCAGGTACGCAAACATTCAAGACTTAACATTTTCCTGTGATGTCCCATTTAAATTAGGGAAAAATCACTCTAATGATTAAGGGGAGGGAACACAAAAGCAGCGTGAGCTTATCTGAAATGAATTCCTCTTTAGGTTTCAGTGACTACCTCCTGAAAAGTTATTATGGTGTTTTATCTGACTCTACATGCAGAATAACATGGCTCATTGATATTTTATCACAGAAGAAATGCATGCCTCCCATTGTGCCTCAAGAATAAGCAGGCAGCTGGTTATACCTACCCACTACTCTTTCCACCCCACTTTTGAACCTGGATGTGCTGCACTGCTCACAGTGCTCTCACTGCACCAGTGTGGTGCTGAGAAAAGGCAGGTTTATGTGTCTTTGATTGCATCATCCTACAGAGACACCCCCACAGGTGAGACAAAGGCTAAGATTTTACCAATTGTGCATTATTCCCCTCTGAATGGCCAGCACAGAGGATTATGCAATAGCCAGGTGCCCCATTGTATCAATACTCTCCAGTGGCAGAACACTGCAATGCTTTCCCATCATTTTTCAGTTGCTCCTGATAAAGGTCCTGAACTCCTTGTACAATGCCAAATAACCTCTTTTGTCACACAGCAGATCCAGGCATCTAGAAGATAATAAAGTACAGCAAAAAAAATATAGCTTTTTCAGTGCTAAAGCTATATTCTGCGTGTTTTGGCTGGTTGTGATATCCATATATGTAAAGCTGATGATTTAATCTAAATAATGTTAAATTGAAAGTGCAAGGTTAAACTTTTAGAAAGGAAATAATTACCTTGTGCACACAGTAGTCAAATCATTCCCTCCATAATCCTGAGTGCAGGATTTACTTTGAACTAGGGATAGAGAACTCATTATGGAACATTTCAAACCAGCTAGCAAATTGTGGGTTCAAAAGTATCTCTAAAGTAAACTGCTGAACGAGATCTTCAGAAGATAAGAGGTGTGTAAGAGACACTGATTTCTTTATGGCTGCCTGCAGAACATAAGGAATATCCACAGTGCTCTGCCTTAGAAATAGCTTCAATCCAAAAATTTTGATAAACACCTGTGGTTGCTGAACATCTTATTTTACCTCTATTTTATAATCTCCCTGTCGAAACATAAATTTGAGGTGTACAGTGGTCAATTGAGTATAAAGATTTTCTTTTGTGTAGCAGTAAAAATATAAAAAAAAACTTGGGTTTTTTTTTAGTGGCACCAAGCGAAGCATGATTGCTATTTACAGGTGTGTTTGACTTTTCCTCTTTATGTCTAATCCAGGATCAGGCCCTGGTTTGATATTATAACTCACAGCACTTCTTTTTATTGAGTGTGCATAGTTTGGTTTTAAAAAAAATGTAGCTAGACTTCCAAAGAACAATGTGAATTCCCTGACTTAATATATTTAAAAGCATAAAGAGTAAAAGGTAGTATCAGTGTCTTCATTCTTATTACTCTTACCCTTACATTACAGTTCATCTACCAATATTTACAGAATCTGTATTAATTTTGATAACTGACATATATAATATGGCTTTCAGGAAGTTGTTTCAAATTCATTTCTGCTTCATGAAGTAATTACAATCACTCAGCCAGGTTCTACACTTGTTCAAAATCTGTCTAGTCCTTATGAGTTCAATGGAGCTTTCATATCTGTTGTGTAGGTATGTTTATAAGGGAAGACACAGAATCTTCATATGAGGAAATATAGTAACTATTTTTTATAATTACTTTGTTGTAAAATGTTTTGTTTCTCTTCCATTTACTGGCCAGCTAGAGGTAATCAGTGTGAAGTTTATATATACAATATTATAAAAATACTATGGCAGCTATACTATTTTTGGGACTTAGGTTTTCAGCCTAGTTTGGGAATTTGTTTCAGGTTCTTTTATTTTCTATTTAATAGCACCAGCTTGAAATTTGTCTTGGCTGAGACTTTTCTTTGTCAGGTGAGGTTTGCTGTGTTGGTTGGTTTTGTCAGTCTGCATGATCACAGAATCACAGAATGGCCTGAGTAGAAGGAACCTTAAAGATCATCTCGTACCAAGCCCCCTGCCATGGGCAGGGACACCTTCCACTAGACCAGGCTCAGAGCCCCATCCAGCCTGGCCTTAAACATTTCTAGGGATGGGGCATCCAGAACTTCTCTGGGCAACCTGTGCCAGTGCCTCACTACCCTCACAGTAAAGATCTTTGTGGGGTTTGAACTACTGCTTATTGGTGTGCTTTGATTTTTTAATTGTTTTTACTTCTGTGGGTATTTGTTTTGTTTTATTTGTTTGCTTGTTTTGTTTTTGTTTTGGGGTTTTTTTTTTTGTTGTTGTTTCTTGGCGTTTAGCTCTTCATGAAAGTAAGAAAAATTGACAGGAAGTGATCAAAATAAGACAGATAAAGCTTTAGACTACAACACTGGGAGCTTTTCCTTGCTTAAAGTTCTGAGGTAAGGTCTTTTGGTGGTATGGGGGTTTTTTGTTGGGTTTTTTTTGGGTTTTTTTTTGACATAAGAAATTGTGGTAAAGAGGAAAATACTGGTAATTGGACCTTAATTTGTAAATCGTAGTCACATTGCCTGCTCAGGTATTACTACTGTTTCTCTAATTTCCTTCGGGGCATACTAAGGAATTTATGTTAAAAAAACCCCAAACCCATAAGTCTCAAAATTATAATAAAAACGTAACAGCAGACATTACCAATTCCAGGTCTGTTGCCGGTGCAATTCTACTTTTCCACCACTGTTTTTTCAGACTGCCTCCTTTATTGATACACTGGTGTTACTTTGGTCTCACCATTGACAACGAGAGTTGAAGTGTAGACAGAAGCATTGCATTCAGAACTGAGCTTTAGTAGCCGCAGGTTTTTCTCATCTATAAAATCCTTTGTTTGTGGACTGTTAACATCCTGTCAGTGCCAGAGGTTCGCTTTTCTGAAACAGCAAGAACAAAATCAGTGTGAAGTCTGCGAGAGGTTAAAGAGGCAGTTTCAAACCAGATGAATGAAGTATATGCAGTGGAAGTAATATCAGGAAGAGAAGACCAAACTTGGGAAAACAAAAAGGCAAAGTGTAGACAGGAAAAAAGCCAAGATGTAAAAAGATATTATTCAGATAATAATGAAACAGGAGCCATAGAGATAAAATTAAATAGGTATCAATTAACAAATTAGCCTGGTGTTGCACTTGGACATTTGGGATCTGATCAGTGTGTAATTAAAAAATGATCTAATTTAATTAATGTTAGGCAGTGGGATGCAATATGATTCCTAATAAAATATTACAGCACAAAATTCTGAAAAGTGTATTAATCCTGCTTGTTTGTTTGTTTAGAGTTCAGGAAATCTTAAATAGATTCAGACTGTCTAGTAGGTCTGAAAAATCCAAGGATGGATTGTTATTGTTTAAATTTGTTTCCTGTGGGGAAAAGGTGAATCCCTATTTCTTGGTTTGTGTCAAGGACCAGAAGAAAAAAAATCCTGTGAAGTTGGCAGCTGAATGAAATGGAATATTAAATCATAGCACAGATAAATCTGCTTTACAATCTAGTCTGAGTACTCCTGCTAAGTGAGTTCATTTGGCCTGTGTGTGTGTTTAACACAGCTGAACACAAGGTCTCATGTCTAGGAATTCAGGTATATTAGTAAGACTCAGGAAACAGGAGACCTCATTATAAGGCAATAATATTGCCTGAAGTAGCAATATTGAACTTTTGGGCAGTGATTGCCCAAGATTTTGGGTTTTTTTATAGTTCATTCAATATTTTAATAAATGCATATTCATTAGGATTTTGATACCCCTAGCAGTCCAATAGAAAGGGATACTGCTAATTGGATCCATACTCAGAAAACTAGAGTTCTGTGGGTGGGACAAGTGGAAAACACAGATTTCAAATGTTACTCCACAAAAAGGTGTTTCTGCTCCCCATTTTATCTTGCTGCCTCACTTACCCAGTGTGGGTCACAGTTTAGTGACAAAGTTCGGTAACATTTTGATGGTGTCAACACCAAAAATTTGAATCTTTGCTGTTAAATAGGCTTGGTGTAAGCATGTAAAGCAGAGCACATAGACCCTGAGCATACATGCTGCCTTTGAAAGCTACATGTTTTAATTATAACTTTAATACACCGCTCTTTGCAGGTCCTGAAGGAGGAAAAGACTTGAAATCTATGTTGTTATGTATTTCAGCTGCACACTCATGTGCAGTTGTCCTTCTGCATGTGAAGATTTCCATGTAAACAAAAATAGAAATGTGCGAATGTCATTTAAATCTCGTGGGTTTTATAAAATCAATATGAAATGTTAAAATTAAAGGGTTACAAAACCAAGCATCTTTGTGAACTAAATTTAGTTCAGGTTAATCTTATATTTTCCAGTTGAGTAAGTAGAATAAGATTCATCTGAAGTTGTCCATAATCAAATTCCAATTTTCACCTTTTATTTTAAAGGTGTCCTGTTCAGATGTACTAATATTCTGCAAATACAGAGCTGCTCTGGCTCCACTTTATGTTAATTTTACAGATTTCAAATAGAATTTTTGTGTCATGCTACATGTGGGATGAAATCTCATGCAAGTTGGATCAAAATTTGGAAAAGAAAAGGTGAAAAGTGTTTTAGAAAGGAAGATGTTCCCAAGTGAGTCAGCTATTGAAGTGGATGATTGTCAAAATGACCTCCTATTTCAGGTATTAAAATGGTTGTCCAGAAAGTACAGGGAAAGAGAGTGGAAATAAGGAATGGTTGCCAGGGACAAAAACCACTTTTTTTTTTTTTCTGCCCCAAAATTAACTCTGAGTTAAGATGCTGTATTTGAATAGGAGTTAATCACACCTAATGTTGGTGCTTGGATACTTGGTGGAGTCTCTTTTCTGTGTTGTAAATCCCATACATTAAAGAAAATGCCCACTGGGAAACAGAAACCAGCCAGATGTCTAAAACTAAGATAAGAACAAAACCAGAAGGAAAAAAAAAAGTAGTGGTTCTTCACAAAATTGAGCAATTGAACAACTTGAGGATTGGAGTTATGGACTTTTTAGTTTTATTTTCTGTTTCACAAAGAAACTCACCCATAATGAATAGCACTGATTTGACAAAAGTTAATGAGTGGAATGGATAAAAGCTAGAGATGTCTATTTTGCATTACAAAACATTTTAATGTTGGTTTTTTTTCTGATTTGGAACAAAACCAAATTAAACATTTAATGTTTCAGAACTTTTCATTATACGAGGATATCATGAAGAAGAAAGGCTGCTTTTTTGAAAATGAAATTTTCCCCTCTGTGTGTATTTTTCAGTTTTGCCTAACTTTTATTATGCCCACAATATTTTAAACCATATAGCTAGAATCAAAATATTAAATTAATTTGCTATATTTACATATAGCTCATTTAAGGACAGCTGCTTTTCATTGAATGCTATTTGAAACATCCCTGCTATTTAGATTTCTGCATCTTCTGGTACATTGAAAAATTTTGAGTATGATTAATCTTTATGGGTATAAAGTTTCCAAAATAACTGAAAAAAAAGTTCGACATGATAGCATATGCTTAGATATTTCAGACTAAACCTTTCTAAATGTCAAAAAATTAGGTGTTTTTTTTTTAATATAGACAAAACATTTCCCCTGGGAAAGATCACTTAAGTATATGGAAAAATAAATCTAAGTCAAAACCTGTAAAAATGTTATCGGGGGAAAAAAGCTTTACTTGGTATTAGTGGAATTTCCTGACTGAAACTTTCAGTGCATAATTAGGACAAAAGTAATTTATATTTGGATGTTTACGGTATCAATAGACGTTCTCTTTGGAATGTTCTCTGCAGAAAAATGTTTGAAATGTCTGCATAAACTAAGAAAATGGTGCTGTCTGTCTGTGGATAAGTGACAGTCCTGGTGCAACTCTCAGTCAGTAGAATACCATTTCTACATTACTCACTGAAACAGTTTCAGCTTTAAAAGGTACCATCATTTCAACCTCTGAGTAGATAGCAAAAAGCTAATCACATGAGTTAAAAGTATTGGCAAATTAATATCTGGCTGCACGACTCATAAATATCTTGACATCATAGGTTTAAATGCTTTCTACAATCAATCCAATGGCTTAGATTATTTACCTTATGAGTCCCACAAGGAAAAGAGAGCTGAAATACCTGTATCATAATATTTCTCATAACTGATTAATGTTTGCCTTGGGAATTACATGATGTTCGGCGTATTTATTTTTTGCTACTTCTAGTGCTAGGTAGAATTTTCCATAAAAGATAAATG
Organism: Cyanoderma ruficeps; assembly: GCA_008694505.1. Classification (NCBI taxonomy): domain Eukaryota; kingdom Metazoa; phylum Chordata; class Aves; order Passeriformes; family Timaliidae; genus Cyanoderma; species Cyanoderma ruficeps. The sequence goes on from VZDJ01007753.1 coordinate 2,321,295, forward strand.
TATTCTTGGTCCCTTAAGCAATACAGAAGGAGCAGCTAATATGTGTGTGTTACAATAGTGTACAGCCATCCAGATGTATGCTATGTTTTCTATTTTCCAAATGAATTTTCAGAGTCACTTGGGTTAACAGGAGAGCTAATATTTCAAGAAGAGTTTAAACAAACTGGTTTGTTAATTTTTCCCTGGGGATCAAAAGAGGGGGAATAGGGAAATGGCTAATAAGAGCGACCTAGAGCTAGTGATATTGTGCTGATAGAAGGAACTGAATTAACTTAAATGTGTCACGTTGATTTAAGATGCCTGTGATGTATTAAAAAATGTGTTCTTGCCCTGCATATACCATTAGAAAACAAACCATGCATTTTATTACTGTAATATCTTAAGACCTTGGTAAAAACTTAGCCAAAGCAAACTTATCTTTAATGTCACGTGTGTATTTGCTTTAAGATGAAAATACTTGAAAAAATAAAAGAATTTGTAGGACCTAGGTAACATACACGAATGGCTGCTCTGATACTTTCTGTTCTATGAAACTTCCAGCATTGTCCAATACTTTCTTGCACATCTTTTTCCGAATGAGGCCAGGGTTTGGAGAAGGAACCTAGGGAAAAACCATTTCTGCAATGGTTTAGTCCTCTCCGGAGGAAAAAGAAAAAGTATGTGAACACAGAAAGGTCCCCATGTGCTTCACAATCCCCCTGGGACTTCGTAGATCTTTGCACTGCAGGCTGGATTCAGCCACAGAGAACCCTCACCACGCTGCTGCCAGTCCAAAATACGGATAGCTGTCACTCAGCATGAGTAAGTTTTGTGGGCTGGCCCTGCCTGGATGCCAGACACCCACCCAAGTCACTCTATCACCCTCCAGCTGGGCAGGGGAGAGAAAATTTGACCAAGGTTCATGAGTTAAGATCTCAGATCACTCACCAAATACCATCACAGGCAGAACAGACTCAAATTGGAGATATTAAATGAATTTATTACTAGCAAAATCAAGGTAGAATAATGAGAAGTAAAGTAATTCTGAAAATCACCTTCCCCACATCCATTTTCCATCCCACATTTACCTCCTCCTCCAGTGGCACAGGGAGTCAGAGAATGGAGGTAATGGTCAGTTCATCACTCTTTGTTTCTGCTGCTGCTCAGGGAGAGAAATCCTTCCCCTGCTCCAGTGAGGGTTCTCCATGAAGTTCTCCATGAACTCCTCAAGTGTGAGCCCATCCCACAGGTGACAGTTCTCCATGAACTGCTGCAGCAGCAGCCACCCTTGCAGGGGGGGCAGTTCGCCAAGGACAGGCTGCTCCAGCTTTGTGTCCCTCACAGGGTCACAAGTGCTACCAAAATCCTGCTCAGCTTGGGCTCCTTTCCGCAGGGGTCTGCGGGTCGTGCCAGGTTTCCCACGGGTTCCCAGCCTCCTTCAGGCATCCACCTGCCCTGGTGTGGGTCTCCTTCAGGGGTTACAGAGGCACATCTCCCTCACCACAGGCTGCAGAGGAAGGAATCTCAGCTCCTGTGCCTGGAGCACCTCCTTCCTCTCTTTCTCCACAGACCTTGGTGCCTGCAGGGCTGCTCCCCTCACGTATTCTCACCCTGCTCCAACCGTGCCATAGTTATATCTGTGCAATAATGTTTTCTTTTCCTTCTGAAAGGTCTTATCACAGAGGTGTTGACACCATTCCTCATTGGCCCAGGTTGGCCAGCAGCATGTCTGTGTCGGCCCAGCTGGGATTGGCTCGGCTGGACAGGGAGCAAGATTCTGGCAGCTTCTTACAGAAGCCACCCCAGTAGTCCTCCCACTATCAAAACCTGGTTATAAACCAGGTTATAAACCAGTGTAGTAGAGATTAATGGGCATGGATTTCTTACCAAATCCAGGGGAAAAACAGAAGGAAAAGAATTCCGTATCATTACTTTCCTTCTAGTTCAATAATAAAACAACAACCTGATATTTCATTTACTTAGAGATATTATAATCACCTATATATGTGCTAAAAGTATTAATAAAATACTGCCAAGCCATGAATACACCCTTATTTCTGTTCTATTTTCCTTATACTAAGAATAGGAAGGCAAAATTAAGTAGCCATGTTGACCCTTGCTTTTCCTCATAACTTACAATTTTATAGAACCTTGTTTTCCCAAGTCACTTTGTCTTGTCTTGCAAGTGACCTGTTTACTAGGTTTTTTTCTGTCTTTTTCAGCCCTTTGTCAATAAAGGTTGTGTGCATTTAGAGAAGAATAAAAACATCACAAACAATCCAGGCTAGTTTATTACCAGATGCTTCGCTTCAATCATGACCTTGGCATTACTTACCCACCAAGGAGGAAGGACTGGCCAGTAGCTGATCGTGAGTCACCTGATGTGCCAGGATATGTCTGGAGGATACTATTGATACTAAGCAAGAGGACAAGAAGGAGGGCCTGAGAGTCATTGCTGGTCACTAAAAAAAAAGTTGTGTTTGGATATCCTGCAAAACATAAAATGTTTTTAAATAACAGGGTCTAAGAGTCAGCAAGGCTGATAATACCAAAAATTACAATCATGTACAAATTATTCTTGTTTTCTTTTGGTCAGTGGCTATGGTTTTAACTGTAGTGGTGCTGTTAGTTCATTTATACCTTTATTTGTCTCTTTGTAATTTTGGCTAAATTAATGGGAGAAAAAGAGAGAAAGAATCCTTGACTTCTTTCTTTGGACCTGTATGCTGAAAGAAGGATGAGATTATAATTTTAGGAATGCAATTTTTCATATTTTCAAAGCTCTTTTTGGACATTGGGAGGTGTCTTTTCCATATGGGTTTAATAACTCAGTTAAAATATTCATTTCACTCGTATTCACCAATTTTCTCTGATACTTTTAACTCTATGGGTAATTCCTTAACCAAAGTTCTTCAAGTGAGTCTGAAACAAATACCTTTCCTGATATTAATATACATGCCTTCAAGGCCCTTAGGAGTTATTTAGACCAACCAATGATAGGGGCTTCTCCGTATAGCCTGAAAAAAACCCAGAAAACCCCCCAAATATCCAGGATCCAGCCTCTTTTATATCTCACCACCTGGCTTACAAGGTTGTATATCTTTCAGCTGAATGTTTTATGACAAGAGAAGCTGTTAAAATTTCTTTTGCAGATTGTTTAGAAGTGGCTGCCAATGAAAAGACATTAATAAGTTAGCTATTGCAGCTGTGCTTGGATGCACCCAAGGCACTTCCAATTTTGCTATTACTCAAAATTTCAGGCAATTCATATTGTTCCCTGTGTGTGCTCTTGAGCTGGGCTCTTCAGGTTCCTCTGGCTCCAGAGTTAGTTTGGGTTTGTATTTGTTCCAGAGGCAGCCTTTCCAGGAGGGTGTGGGGCTGTGTGTGTGGGGGTGTGTGTGATGAAGAATACAGGTTAAGCATATTCATTAGGTCACATTTCAGAGACAGAAAGTTATAGTAAACTTTCTGCTGAAGTCAGTGTAAAGTTTAACTATTTTTTTCAAGTTACCTAAGTGGCACTTTTTTTTTTTTTTTTNTGACTAAGTACAGCTTTGAATGTCCTGCTACAGAATGCAGAGGTCTCTTGAAGTGAAAAGTTGTCACAGATCAGCATTATTTTATCATGAATGTTTGTGAGAGCTTTTGTGGTTTTTTTTGCCAGAACTAATATTTATTAAGAGATACATTACTCACCTTTATCTGGTAATACATCTGGATAAAGGTAACAGAAAAATATGAGAAATATGTCAGCATGATTTATCTGCAGATGTAGAAAAAGTTCAGTGAAGCTTTTCAATACATGCACCAGAAGCTTCTCTGGAGAGGATGTACTGCTTATTCATAATAATTTGACTAGAGAAATGCAAGACACCCTTTACCTCCTTCTCCCTTGCAGTTTTTTTTTCTCCCACACGTTGAATTCTGTACTCTGTCCAATTTAATTCTGCCACCTTGATGACTCCTGGAAAAGGCACTGCAGTACCAAGCAAACACAGCAGATCTTGTTAGCACAATTTCCAGTAGTCAGTGTGGGACTATATTGTCTGAAAAACCTAATTTTGCCCAGTAAAGCAATTTTTTAATACCTTCCTTACTGTTCTGCATCTCTCCCTTCTCCTAACTGTTCCAATTCTAGTATCACTAGCCGAAATGAAAAGGAAATTATGGAATAGAAAGAAAAAGCAGAAATGTTTAGAATCATCCAGCCGTCACAGAAACAGACATAGCTCCTACAAGTTTACAAATAACTCCCCATAATTTTTATGCTATGAGGAATTAAATTTACAGTCTAATAAATGCACACAGCAATCACAAAATTTGAGTATAAGTACATGAACTGTAGAAGTTAAGGATTTGCTTAAAAATGTGCTGGTAATGGTCTGATATTAGCTTTTTGAGTAATTCAGTTTCTGAAGGATGTAGGGTTTTGGTTTTTTTTTAATGCAAAATTCATTCAGACTTAATTATTAGATGTGATTCCAGTACAGGCTGTGAGAAATGTTTATTATGAAACTTGTAGCCATAAAATTTTAATTATACACTGAAAAAAAATCGGGTTAAGTGCAAGCAAACATTTAAAAAGATTCACAGATTTCTTTGTTTCTGGTCCTGTTTAGAGACAAAACACTGAATCATTTGCATCTTTCTATCAAATCAAATCACTGATACAGTGAAAGGCTGAAGTGCAGAGGACAAGTCACAGAGGTTAAACTCAGGTCGAAGGGAGGTGGGCACAGCACTGTCACTGTACCTACCAACAATCCTTCCTGTGATTTTACCAGCTGAAAGTTCCAGGCTGATGCCCCTGATGTTTCCCAAATCTGCTTTCAGAGGTTGATAAATAAACCTGGAGAGTTTTCTTTACTTGGATATGCTTTTTACTTGATGGAATTTTTTGGTTTTTCAATGTTTCCTTTACGTTAGCCTAAATAGTGCAGTTTTTCTTTTAAAGAAGTATTTGATAATTTTATCATTATTTTCAAGGGGAATGTTAAAATAGGACAGGACAAAACAGAAATGTTCTCTTCCACCTCAGAAATAAAAGTAATAAATGTCTATGGCCTGCTAATACTCTAACAAAGATTGAAGTCTTTTTAATATTGACTTCATCTGTGGTTATACCACATTTGCCACAACTATCTTGACAAATTACTATTAAATGGAGCAGTTTTCTGTACAGATGTTTCATATGCTAGCTTGTCTGTTAGCCTGGCTATTTATTTATCTATGCTGTGCATCTTTGTGATGGATTTCAAAAGAGCTAAATTGAATATTTTTGCATAACTAGACTAGGTTCTAGGAAATGTTATCCTATGGCTACTTGTCCTCAGTGTGTGTCAGATGATACAAATCACCACAGTATGCCCTCTATTAACTCGAAACATTTGCCCTGATATCTCCTGAGAAGACTTGGTGCATCAGCAAATTAATGTATAAAGATTGTACCTGTTGAAAACTTGTGCTTTTTTCTTCACTTAGAAGTCTTTATAGGTCAAAAGAAAATAGATTTAAATGCTACCTACTGGACTGTAGTACCTAAAGTGCTAGCCAACCCCTGGTGGGTGCCTTTTACACCCTCCTGAGTGCCTTTCTTAAATTGATCTAATACTGACTCTTGGAATTTTTTCATGTCATTGTAGTTGGCAGTAGCAGACTGCAATCATTGGTGGTGTTTTGTGGTTAAAATTACCTGCAAAAACCTGTTCAGAAAGGAGTATTTCTACAGAAAGTATAATTGGGTTGAACATAGTTTTCTGCTGAAGTTCACAAGGTTTGATTTCTGAATGCAATTATTTGATAAGACACATGAGAGAATAGGCAAATATCTAAAAATAAGTTCAAAGAAGTAAAGAAGCAGAAGAAAGTATGAAATATTAACTGATATTTTTACACAAATGGAATGAAAAATATTAATCAACATACAGCATCCCAAATAAATACTCAAAAATGTTTGCAAGGAGATAATTTGTCACAAGAATCAGACAGATGATATGAAAAATTCCTGTTTGTTTTTATTCAAAGCCACCGTTCCAAGAACCATCTAATTACTTGAAGCAACTGCAGCACAGCATATTTGCACATTATTTTTCTCCTTCTTCTTTTTTTGCCAAAACCATAAAATCCTCTAGCTATACTTAAATTTCTTTTCTGTTTACGTGCTTCAAACAAAGATCAGAGTTTCTTTGTGTTAGGTTTATATAAATATAAAAGATGAATGTAATGCCTCTCCAAAGCTGTTGCAATTTTATCATGTAAATGAGAACAAGATTAGAAGAAAATTTTGGAGACAGATAATTTTTAGGAGTCTTACTGGCAATAAATATAGGAGCTGTAGCAGATAAACTAGGAGTAAAACCTAGGCACCTATTCTTATGTGCAAGCAATTGAGATACTAATTGAAACAATAGGAACCATATAAAACATATCTAATTTATTTGTGTGAGTATGTTATTATTCACCATATTGAATAATAGTCTGAGAATTATAATGTATAAATAAAAATCCTGGCCCTTGCACAGAATTTGAATCATTGTTTGTCTTAAAGGTGAATGTCACAGAAAGAAGAGAAGAATTTGAAAGAATACAATTACAACTGAAGAAAAAAGAAGAAAAAAAGGGTAGATTTGTTTTGGAGTCCCAACTTGAGATTTGCTGCTGCCAAATCATAGAAGGAGACATGTTTTTCACTTGTAAACTGAGCAAATTTGAGCTGTAAGTGAGTAGGAGACATATATAAGAGAATAGCTTTGCTTTAATGGGAAATAGTTGATATATCTGGGAGAAAATATCCTCAGCAGTGTTTCAAATGTAGGACTGAGAGAGAATGCTCTCATGGTAAGAGTTACTGCTCTTTATTTTCTTCTTCTGTTCATTCTACTGTTCTGGAGTTTGACTAAACCTATACATGTGTTCATGTCTACATACATACACACATACATCATAATAAATGCATGTCAAATTTCATTATCCTTTAAAAGAAAAGCAGAGCAGGAGCACCGTTTTGAGATGGCTTTGTTAAGAGACAGGATATTTCAGTTCCAAGTCCTTAATTAACCTTATGTTCTTAGGCAGTACTTATTTGTGAATTGATGACAGCCCTGCTCAACACAGAGTCAAAACTCCTTTCCTTCCTGGAACTGATGTGATGAGAGAATCCAGGTCACTGTGACACAACAGGGTCAGTCCTGGGTATGCTTTGAACCTGGCACTTCACTCCTAACTGGCCCTCCCCGTCCATGGTCAGGCTTCCTGTCAGTGCAGGACAGAGCGGAAAATTCCTTCCATCTTTTCTTTATCATCTTTTAAAACAGGTTTTTTTTTTTTTGCAGACTGCTTCAGACCATCTCTTCCAGCACAGATCCCTTACAGACTTGACCACAGCAGAATTGGTAGTCCTTATTACAGCCATTTCTCTCTATCCCAAACAAGAGGCAGCAAAATTAATTCAGTTTGACCCCCATGGCCTGCCTCAGAGGAGAAATTGAGAAGATAAATCTTTTTATGATGAGTAAGAAGTGTATAGACTAAAAAAAGGAGTTTTTCCAGGTGCTTATTTCTGCACAATTGCAGAATGATTGTTTAAAGCACAAAGATAATTTTATAGCAGCCCTTAAAATAAGAAGCCATCCCATGTAAAGGCAGTTGTCTATGCTGCAGAGTAATGTACAGCACAGCCATAATTTGGCTCGTCAGTACTGTATCAAAGAGTCTCCATAATTGCTACAATATGCACTTTGCACAGTTTCAATGTGTTGAATTTTTGTCATTTATTCTAAAACTAATCCTCCTTTAAATGTTTCCTTTCTGCTGAAGCGAACTGAAGAATTCTTTAGTTAACACCATTAGCTTTTCATGGTATCTAAATCTCTTCTGCCATGAGCATCAATACTACAGTGCTGCTGTCTCCAAGCAGTTCTGCATCAGTGCCTGCAGATGGAACATGACAGATACAGTAATGTTCTCCACGCAAATTGCTCTCTACATATAGGCAACAAGCAAAATAACATGGAACATTCATTGCTCTGTGACTGCAAAAATTACAACTGCATTCATTGTGTGCGGGCTCAAATGCCTCGGCCAATCATAATATACAGCAGTCATAGTGAATTTGAAAAGCCGTGTTCTAAGAAACAATGCACCATCTTGTTCCCATGGGGTTCCTGTAAAAAAAGGATTTCAGTTGTAGACAATTTTTTTTCTTTCTTTCTTAAAGCGTGGAAGTGATAACTGGCTAAAATATCTTTGGGTTACAAACTGGATTTTGGCCAATGATCTTGACTGTCATCAAAAGTTGGACTTGATGGTCCTGGAGGCCTTTTCCAGCCTGGGAGATTCTGTGATTCCATTAAATGGGTAGGTTTGCTACATTTGTTAATGACAATATAATTCTCACCTTCCCTGTGTATTTTTTTGAATGGTGCAATATCATCTACTATTCGTCCTTATTTTTTAATGAAAATCTGCAAAGAATACTTTATGCTGTAATAAAGGATATGATTTAAAGATACCTCTTCTTAAAAAAAAGAAGCTATATTATATATTGTGAGTTAAATATGTTATAGAAAAGTGATGTATTCTTGATGTGCTTATATGGTTTACTCCTTTATACAGATTTCTTTTTTGTTACAGATCAGGAAAACCCAACTGAAGCTGCAGTTATGTTTAAGAACATTAAGATAGTTTTGAAACACAGAATGTAGAACTATTATTATTGAACAAAGTATTTCATAGAAACTTACTGAAACTCAGTGCAATGTAAATCATTCATGCAAAGTTTAAGTTCCTGCCCATTAACAACCAAGCAGTTTAATAGTAAAGTTCTTAGAATCTTAGTCTGCAGACATATCTTAAAAGAAAAGCTCCACTTCAGTTTTCAGAAAATTTGACAGTCTGACTAAGGGACGTCTTTTGTCTTTATGAAACTGTATTCTTGTCAGGCAAGAGCCCTCATCTGTGATGGATCAAGTTTCTTTGTGGGAACATTTTGGCACAGAGCAACACAGGAATCATACCTGTTTGGCTCCAGGATGTTTATTTTCTATCTGCAGAGGAATGGTGGGACCTGAAAAGGAAGGAAAGAACACTAATTCGTAAAATTTTAAAAGTATTCATTAATGAATGGTGGACTTCTAACCCTGTCAATTACTTTTCCAATTTTCATCCTCCCTAACTCCTTCAACCATCACTCCTTGGATCCTCATGCTCTTTCAAAAGTTTTCATGTGATTCCTCTGCACTGCGATTGTCAGTCTGCCTGCCACTCCTGTTCTTCTAAAACATGCCATATTCTCCTGAAGAACTGATTTCCCACTTGACAGTGTTCTAGTTGGGTTTTTTTTCCAGTCTGGCTTCTCCTTTCCAGTATTTTAGACTGCTTTGGCCCATATTAGCACTGTTCTCTTGTACTTTAGCACATTATTGTCCTCGCTGTCCCAGTTACCTCTTACTCTTCATCTCTGTTTCAGTTTTCACAAATCTCCCCTTTCTTCATTTTTGTACTTTATCAACCATACCAGCTGCTGCTTTCTGAAAATGCTTGTTATGTTGGTAACTTTGAATTGTTTTCCTTTGTTTATTGATGTTTTTCAAGTTTCAGGACTAAACTAGCCCCCCCTTTTTTTTTTCCTATCTCTATGACATTGTTCGATCCCAGAGTTTTGGCTGTCTCTGTAATGTAGAGAGTTCCAAATCATATACCAGACATTTTTGCAGCTCAAATCTTCCAGAGCTAATCATTTTGCAAATATGTTCTCTGGGACATCTGCCTGCATTTCAGATGAGCACTCTAGAAATGACTGTCACAGTTTAAAGTGTTGCTGCTATTCTAATCCAGAAAAGGATAAAGATACTTTAAAGATTTAAGTGATGGGAGGTAACAAGGGAATAGTCAGCCTTGTACTCAATCAGTGATGGCAATGGTGTCTTTGTGAATATGAGAATAAATAGCTCCTCTTTGACATAGAAGAGAAGGGCAAATTGGTAGCGTGATGGAAGATGCTGAAGATGATCTAATTTAAGCACAGATATACCAGCATAACACTTGTAGCCACTTTTTGAGCTCCCTTGATGAAGGAAGACAAGTTTTTTGTTTAAGACTCTAAAAAGCATAGCAGCCAGATTTGTGGAAGTCGAATCCTAGCAGTCAATACCAATGAAAGCAATCATTTTACCTGAAAGGTTGGATCGGAGATTACTTTCTTCATGGTGCCGTGGAAAAAGAACATGAAATATTTAGGCACTAGATATCGAGGTGGATCTACAAAAATGTGAAAGTGGAGACCTGTCCTGGCTGTCTGTAGTGATCATAGTGACCCATGGAGGATACATTGAAAAGTGCTTATGGGGAGGATTGAGAGTCCCCTTGGATATACTGAGCATTTCCCATGGTCTGAAATGTTGCCTGAAACAGAACTGTGGTCAGAAGCTACCTGTTCTGCATGTGTGATTTCTTTATGGCATAGACTTTTGGAGTTCTGTTGCTCAAAGTAAATCACAGAGCTGCTGCAGAATGTCTCACAAGTCAAAACTGGGATGAATTTTGGCTGTGGAGTGGTCATCAGAGACATTGATAAAAATAGATTCAACTAGATGAAAAAGACTAAAATATGGGCTAGAACTGGGGGAGAGAAACATTTAGGTACTGTAAAGAAGTCATTTGGTGGAGGAAAAGTCTGGCAGGAGAAGGAAAAATGGCAGCAATTACAGGAATACAAGTTTATTTTAAAGGAGTCCCTCATCTTTATCACAAAAAATGTGGCTGGAAGGAAAGAATGGATTTCTTGTTGGGAGGGTTAATTTTCTAAATGCAACAAACTGCAATCAAAATCTAACCTAAAATTCACTACTGCACCGTAACTTTTTAAAAAAATATTTCTGCTCCAGTCAAAAGCATGCTTTATACAATCAGAGAAGCATTTACATTATGTCTTAAGCCTTATTTTAGCTTGCCAAGTCAACAGGCCCTTTGTCAGGCACAGAGAGTAAATGGAAGATACCTGCATAACCCTAGCTGCCATTTGGGAACCTCAGGGATGAGGATTGATGCTGAGGGACTGAATGAAACAAAACTCAACTGTAGCTCTCCTTGTGAGATATGTTCCTTGGAGGTAAGCACAGCTACCAGAAATGGAAGGAAAAGGAAGAGCCAAACCCCAGCTGTCTGGTGTCATCTAAGCTGTTTGTGCAAGTGCATTTCCTCTTTGATGTTCTTGGCAATGGCAACTAACCAGCTGGGACGTGTGTCAGCTTTTTCCCGGGAATGGAGGGGAGGAGGAACATTCATACACATACACTCTTGTCTCTGGTCTCTTTTGGGAAGCAGCAATTAACAGCTGAGAGGTTATTAAAAATTTCTTCCTAAATTGCATCTTATCTGTGGCTTGCTCCTTTTTAAACAGCATAACAAATCTTGATGAGTGGCGGGGCTTGTTTTAAGACCACAAGACTAAAGGCAGAAAAAATTTGACGAGGAAACAAATGAAATCATAATTATGAACCTCTGGCCTAGGTCATGTGAATGTGGGCTGCTTGGTTCAGATGGCAAACACCTTGAAACCATAGTAACACCTGGCACAGGTGTACTACCTAGATAAACATTCAGCCTCATGGCTTTTGGGGCTGCTAGCTGTGCTGTTCTCAGCCACCCAAATAAGCTAAGTTAGCATACCTGCTCTGCTTTTCCAGGAAGCAGTCACGTCTCTGATGGCAGCATAAACACGACTCTTGACTGAGGTAACGATTTTTTTTTTTAAATTAAAAAAAAAATGGCTGTAGCTGTGAACGTTTGAGGCTTGGACACTTCACTGAGATCTCTGTTAATGTGCAGCTTTTCATTTCACACTGTTTATAACCTCACACGGTTATGGCTCTTTATTTTTTTAATTCCTATTTTGGTAATATAAGTTCTACGACTCTCTGCAGTTCTGAGAATTTCAGAATAGAAATAATTTTCCAATTGAAGAGTTTTGTACTAACTTTTATCAAAATTCAAAGAAAGCCACAAAGTTTAGGAGCAGTCACTTGACACATCATCTTCTATTTCCAGGAAATAAACATTACCAATTGGGTAAACAAAATGTTTTTCTTTCCTTTCATCTTTTGAGTATTGAAATAGTAAATAAAATGTAGGACTGTGTGAAAGAGTGTGGATACTATAATTAATCTATTTGTACAGCTCCTCTCCTTCTCTCATTTCTAAAACCTAGTAAAGCCGTCCTATTGCGTCTCATTCCTCTGTTGTGAAACACCTCCTAATCTATCAATTTAATCAGGCATCCTAAAGATTTTTGTCAATTTATCTGCCATGTCACACAAGAAGCATGCTAGCATACACCCATTACTGTGCACTAAAAATCAGTGGAAAATAACCCTGTTTACTGCAGCATTTTATGCTGAGAGTAGTTAACACACTGTCGTTCAGTAAACAAAGTACTTTGTAACGTGGAATACATTATTTTGCTATAAGGTATTTCAAATTAAGGTGGCATGTTTCCACACTTTCTTAGTGGCAGCATTACAAGTACGAAGAGGCTGGGTTTTGATAGATTGAGGAGCACATAGCAAATTAGAAGTTACTTTTGGTGGTTGCTCCTTTAATGAGATGTATCATACAGCTTGGATAAATTCTCTGCTGTGTGAAGCAACTTATCATGCCAGAATATACAGTATATTGTCATGGGCTTTTTTTCTTTTTTCTTTTTTTTTAAATCTTTTTGATTCTCTGGTATTCTGATGAATTATTTGCAGCATTTCCCTTTCACTGCTGCTAGAATAATCAAGTTATATTTCTTGAACATCAGTCTATCATTTTCATTGACTTCCTCCGTTGTCAAAGAGGGGGAGAAGGCAAAAAAACCCCACTGCTTAATTTCACAAGACATTCTTCTATTTCCTTTGCTCCTTTGTTTCTTTGCTTCCTTTGCTTTCTTTGTTACAGCTTTTAACTTAGAGAAGACTTTTAAGTTTCTCCACTTCAGTGTAAGCTAATGAAGTCTCATTATTTATTTATTTTTTAAATGAACTGTAGTTTCACCACCATAGTCCTCTGAGCTTTAGATGCTTTCTCGTCCATAGCATCAATTAATCATTGTCAGGATTATACTTTTCTCCACATACAGAATATGCTTAAGAATTTTCGTAGCTTTTTTCTTTATTAAACGAAAAGAAAAGAAACCAAAAAACCAAACAACCTACATTAAAAAGAAAAAAAATCAAAACCCTAATAACTTTTGGAAACCAAAAAGCAGCTGTTAAATTCTCACGTTGTCACATTTAGCAGGACTTCAGGCATAATTGTTGGAGAGTTGATGACCTATTTCAGTCTCACTTTCCTAGTTTAACTGTGGTAAACTTATTTCTTTTTAACAAGCTGCTCCTGAAAGTGTGCATCTCTAGCTGAACAGTCAATATTGTCATGCATATCCAGAAATTTCTTTATTTTACATAAATAAGGCATCAAATTCACAAACACCAAACTAAAACAGATTTCCTTACAACATAGAATTTTTTAAGTGTTGTTATTTTGGGTTTTTGGGCTTTTTTGCTTGGTATGTTAATTTTAAAGACAATTCATTTATGTTTCAAATTACTGAACTTCTTCCCTGACCTCCTGGATCAGCTCTTACATCTAGCAGAAAAGACAAGTAGGTGTATCATTATTCCTTGGAAACGTTTAGGACATATCTTTCTAGAACATTTTTGAAGCTGAGTTGCTTCCGTCATACACAAGCCTCATAAAAGTGTCATGAAAACAAAAAGGTCACTTCTGTCTTCTTTGAGTGAGGTTTCTTAGAGTTCAGGTAATGTTTGTATGACCCTACTTAATTTAGCAGGAGATCTTTCATTGGAATCCAATAATGTATTTACTAGTTTGGGGATATTAGAGATGTTTTTCTATGTTTACCTTCTACACCCCTTGGAAGGTTTGTATTTCTTTTTGAGAATTACGTTATTATGTTCTGACCAGATAAAAGTTTCACATTTTTATCTCAGTTATTCTAACTTTTTTGGTTTTTTTCAGCTTTATCTATTAATATCTAACTCCATTTCAGGTTGATAGTATGGTCTCATGCATACATTGTTACTCTTTCTTACAGGGCCAGCAAATATCAACCCATTGTCAAAATCACAGATACAGACCCAAATACAGCCGTGGCACTGTCATAATAATCTTTTCAACAGCTGAGGATATTTATTGATAGACAAATATTGCTTTCATAGCCTTGCAGGCAACAAAGTTCAATTTTACATCTTTTTTTTTTTGGCACGGAGGTAAAATTTAATGCCAAGCAACAGAACCTCCAAAATGGGACAGAGACCATTTTGGACCAAATATTAAGCACTAGACTACGCAGTCATGTTCTTAAAAGTTTGTTAGTCCAGTAACGTAATAAAAACCCCTGTGCCATTAAACCAAAAACTAACTGTGGAGCACGAGAGTTTCTCCTTGTGGGGGTTTGGTACATACAGCTGTTATATAAGCCAAGGGAAGTCATCACTGTTGAAACAACAGGCAAAGTTACATAGATTTGGACTGAAAAGACCAGATTTCCTTTCTCCCATCTCCAGCTCGATGAATCAATATGTCCTGACATTCATTTCTGGAAAATCATGAGCAAATTCGTGGGAAGGAGAGAGTGATCCTGTCTTTTATCCACCTCTCTTTGTATTATCCTTTATAGAATATTTTCCCATGATGTCAGCTCAGTATGGATCTTAGAAACTGAAAGAAAAAGGTGTTTGCATGATTGAAACCCACTTTATAGCTTCCTGCAGGTCTTTTTCATTCCTCCAGGCAATTAAAGAATTTATTTTCAACAATAACTCCAACAAAACAGTCTTGACTGAAAGAAATACAGAAAGGGAATAAAGACAGTAACTATATTGAGATTGAGATGGGCACCCTTCTGACTGTATATTCAATATTTTGATATTAAAGTTCAAACAAAAGTTACATTGTTCTGATCTAGAATCCTCTGAAGTAAACTTCCAGTTATATCTATGTGTTGAGATCTACTTGGTAAGTTGTATTTATACAGCAAAAATCCTTGGTATGTCTTTAGCTTTGTAAAAATCACTAAAATTATGTGCAAAGTCTCATTATCTGAGAGAGTGTGATGTTAGCTAAGTATTTTTGAACTGCTAGAAAAATAATTATGTCTACAAAAGCTCTAATTTACAATAGAATCTGCAAATATATTTTTGATTAGAAAATCACAGGTCTCACTTAATGATCTTTGATACATGAGCACCTTTTGGTGACAGAAGAAGCAAAAATTTTATAGGTTTGAAACAGCCAAAAAAATGTTTATATTTTACTCAAAATGTTCATAAGGGAGGGAAATTTAAAGCATGTAGAATATTGCTTACAATTAAATAGCAGGAAAACACTTCTAGTACATATCCAAAATGATAAAATAATTGAGAAATTATGCAAATTTTATGAGAGACCAGAAAAGCAGGAAGATTTTTATCTAATTGCCACCTTCTGCTGATTCAAGTATGTTAATCATAGGGAGCCCTAACAGGTTTAACAGGCTTTACTAATATATTCAGGTAAATTGAACAAAATAATTAAATGTCTAAATATTGATTTAAAGGGCTCCAAGTATTAATGAAGTTTTTCACTCTACTTAACACGGGTTAAACTGTAGTTTAGATACCTTGATCCTTTTGGGTTGTTGAATGAGTCTGAGATAACAGGATCTAGACAGCACACTGGCAATTTCTTCACTCCAGTGCAAGGAAAATGTATTTTCTCACTGAGACTCTTGAAAAATTCCTTACTCCTGTTTCCTCATAGCCTCTGTAGAATGCTGTACTGAAATTTTCAAAAGCTTCTGTGTGTTGTACCATCGGTCTAAGTTTAGAAAAGCCTGGCAAAAATATGCTGATGAGGAGTGGAAAGGGAGGTTCAGGTTTGTTAAACGTTCAACACTTCCACATGTCTTCAGGAGAAGAATAAAGGCAAAGACTGCTAACCCACCCTGCAGAGCAAAAGAGCAGGCACAGGAATGGTTTGGCTTTGTGTGATTGGGATTAGGGGGGCTGTGCCACCTTCCCTCTTAGCTCAGAGCAAAATCCCATTTTTCATTCACGCTTTTTACGGTGAGAATTTAGGTTATACAAAACCATGGGAGTCTGTTGTGGGGGGAGTGCTGTGAAGGAAGAGCAGGAACTCTTAAGTTCTTTCTGTCCTTCCCAGCTCATTTAACTTCATGTTATGGACAGCACCTGCTCTCTGATGTCCTGTCTCCAACTCCTGCAGTTTGTAATGGCACCATTCCCAATCCGGCCTGAGTTATTATATTTTCCTGCCTTTACTCTGATAAAATTACTCTGCTATTCACAGGTCAGAGGATTCCATCGTGGTGCCACTTTTGGGGGGTTGAGTTAGAGAAGCTCTTGTCTGGATGTTATGACACTTGGGTGCTGAGGGAGCTGCAGCCCCAGCCATCTGCCTGTCATTTTTGGATGTTCACCTTTTGGTTTTACTGAGTGAATTGTTCAGGGGTGGGGAGCACACAGTCCTGCACCAGTGCAATTGTGAGTGGTTATAGATACACGCCCACAAGCCTGAATCTGGACTTCTCTAAAACCATTAGAGAAAACTTTGGATTTTTAATTAAAATATGAGTTATTGTCATTCAAATTTCCATCTCATTTCTTCATTATCTCTGAAAATAGTTAAGAAATTTTTTTTTCCTTCATGAGCATGGGGAAAAAATAAAGCAGAAATACCTATGGCTTAAGTCACCATGGGAATTCTTTTCTGTCAGTTGTCCCAGAGTAATAATTTTGGTTTTTTAACATTTTAGCTGCTCCTGAATAAATTAGACTGATTTTGGTCCTTTGAGCTTCTGCTTGCCTTTTATTATTATTTCTCTTGAATTTTAGTGTAGAAATTCAACAGAGAAATTCAGAAGAGACAACTGGAGGTTGTGGTAATGGTTTAGGAAGATGTTGCACAGAAACAGCGCAAAAACATGGCTTTCAAATCCAAAAAAGTTAAAATTGTGGCAGAATATGGGCAGTACTAATAATTAAAACATTTCTCAGAGAAGAGAGACTCTGCACAGCTGATATATGAGGGCCCACTCATTCTCATAATTTTATCGTAGTATGAATTAGAGAGATAAAACCAAAATTGGTTGAAAGGTGCAGGAGACATGTGAACGGCGACCTTTAGAGAAGAGGAAGAAGAAGTCCAAGCTCAAAACATAAACTGAGGGACAAGAAGTCACTTTCTCCTTACCCCTGAGCTTCACACTAGACCGGGTGTTGTTTATGATCAAAACAGCAACATTTATTATTCCTTGCTTTACTTTTCAAGAGTACATAGATTCCAGCTAGAGCTGTTATTAGATAAATGTCATCATTTCAGTTTTATAAACAAGCAGGTTATTATAGAGCCCTATGTTTTCCAACTTCCACTACACAATGTTCTTTTGTATGCCTCAGACAATGAGCTGACAGCTCCATGGAAATCTCTTGCAACACTCTGTAGTCAGAAGTGTTATGGAGTTCACTAGGAGTAGAAGAATGCATAATGCATTGAAGCAATGTTTTAGGCATTTATATTAGACTTTTAATGGAAAAATTAAAAAGTAATGCTGCTTTGCATTGCAGTAACTGTACATCAACTGTATGTCTTCATTTCTGGCACATGAAGGGTAGTTTCCATAGCAGCAGCATCTGTAGCACTGAGCAACATGGAAATTGGATTTTTCTTTTCCTCTTGTATTTCACAGATTAGAAAGGTAAAATGTATGGAAATAGGGGAAAGTACGTACTGCAGAAATGTGACCTTTAAAACCTGCTTTTTCTTTCCAAAATTCTGAAATTGCAGTAGAAAAAACCCAATTCTTGCACTTCATACTGCTTCCTTGATCTTCATTCATTAATAAATGTGTATGGCAAACTATTTTTGGTTTTGACTGACAGAACTAGAAAACTGCAGAACTCTCTCTGTCCATCTTCAGGTATCATCTATTATCTGGCAATTCCTTGATTATTGGCCAAAAGTGACTAATAATTAAGTCTTGTACTGAGCCTGGATTTTTATATTTCACTCATTTCTGTACAAACAGCAGTTGAGGTGTGCTTCAAGTAAGAAACAGCGCATATGAAAAATCTGGTATTTATTCAAATTAATCATGTGTTCTCTTTCAAATTCTCAAAACTAAGAAGAAAGATTTGCTTCTGTTATGTGCACAGGACTTAAAAATGTAACTACATACTCTAAGGGATACATTCTCTTAGAATCATATTAGAAATATCTTCAGAACAAAAAAAAAGGCTGAAAGTTATTGCAAAGCTAGCACACTTAGGTGAATTTCCTGTAGGAAAGCTTATATCATAACAAAATTGTAGTCTAAGAATTGTTTCTCTCTAAATTAGCAGGAAGTGGCTCAATTATTTTCCTTAATATGTAAGCCAGATTTTTTATTTACATTATTCTTTTAAAGGGAGTGAAATTTTCACCATTGGTTAAAGAACTTCTGAAGCTTCTACCTGGTGAAAGAGCATGAGCGAACTTTATACAGATTATATATTGAAAATATTATTTAAAGACACACTTGGTTTTTAAACATTTTACCATAAATTCCAAGAAAAGCTGCATAGTGTTGAGGGCTGACAAGTTCACCAGGGAGAAATTATTTTCAGATACTTTTGTTTTTCACGTTTGGTCCTAGTACCCTGTGCAGATACTCCTCTGTGATGGTTGTTTTTTGAGTATGGAATAGCAATTTAAAAATTATCTTTTTACTGGGGCTTTGGTAAAAGCCTTACTCCTTTAAGCACTCTGGAAACTGTTCTTAGACACATTTTTGAATTTTGTTTTGCATTTTGCAGTCCATCCTACTGACTTGCTGCAAATGTTAAAGCAGCATCAAGTCTATAACCCTTTCTTATCAGCGTTACCTTGAGGTGTTTAGGAATTTTAAGGAATAAGACACCTACTGAAGGATTCATCTATAAACAGTAGCTATTAACTATTTAAAGAATAAATATTCTTTATTTGTTTCATGCAGATGATTTAATTTTCTTAAAATACAGCTTCAGCTGTTTGCATTGTGAAGAAAAATTTTAGGGGACTCTTGCTAGACAGACAGATAAATTTTATAAGGATGGTGTGCTCTGTAAGAACCCCCTTGGATGTGCCAGGGGCTGCTTTTCCAGAGGTGCTCAAGAGCCCAAGGTTCCAGAGTGTCACAGGTTTTCTGCCTGCATCCATGAGCCTGGACTAGTTTTGTCCTACTGATCAAAACACTTGATGATCCTGAACCCTCCTGAAGAGTCATATACAGATTTGAAATAAAATAAAATAAAATAAAATCCACTCTTCAGGATTGATCTGTGCCATTCGGAGAGGTTTTCACTGTCTGGCAGGCCCTGAGCGTGNAGCAGCTTTCCTGTAGTTTCAAGCCTTCTGAGCAAGGATGTTTGATGCTTTGCACAGTGTCCAGAAGAAAACATGAGTTTTCAGCACTAGGTTGTCCTGATTTTTTTTCTCTATTTAGTTTATTACAGATTTTCTACTTATCCTTTGTTTTGTACAAATGACTTATCACCCAGAAGAGAATAAAGAAATATTGTTCTTTGTTAGCCTGAATTCCTGCTAGGATTTAGAATCGTATGCCCAAGCCTAATATGAAGCTTGGCTGACTTTTCATTTGAATAGAATTGTTTTCTGACACATCAGCTGTAGCTGACAAAACCAACAGTTCAGTGCCTCATGGAACAAATTTCAAAGTTTGCCTTCCTCTTTCAGAGAGAGGAGACTTCTTTGGAGATAATCAGTGCATTGAGATATATGGGTAAAATGGATCTTTCCTGTCAGTGAAGAGCATACAATCTACCTGAGGCATGGAGGAAAAGGCTTCACACATTTGATGAGGCTCTATATTTATCATTTTTATTGGAATTAATGGAGGAAGAGTTTTAATTCCATTTTAAAAACCATGGCTTGAATCTTAGATCACTTTAAGAATGTTTAAGTGAAATTATATTAAATAAAATAGTTTGATTGTTACTATCACCTTTGCTCTCCCATCTTTTTTCCAAGCTCACTTCAACTATGAATCTTGAACTGAGTATGTGAAAAGATATTTGTGTCCATTCTTCTGCTTGTAATGCTTTCAGGCAACTGGTGAATTCCAGAATTGCTAGAACAGTCTTACTAGCACAGAATCTGAATATAACATGGCAACTTTGGTTATAACTATTTTTTTTTCATTCATGTTTTGTCACCCATGCACTTTCATGAATATACTGTTAGGTCTTAATGTGAATAGTTTTACCCCTAATTATTACATCAATAACTTACCAACACAAGCAAAGAGAAGGAATGAAGTTTAATTGGGAGTTATTAGTCCTTGGCTTTTTATGACATATCTAAGATAACACTTCGGTCTTGTAAATTGCTCTTCTGGTGGACAGCCATGGTTCCAGGAAGCAAATATGTCAGCGAAACAGTGGTTGTGTGAAGTCTGACTTCCATCTTCTCCATTCCTTCCTGGTTTTGGCATTATCCATGTGAGGAAGAGGGAAGATCTCCTGGCAGAGATGCCCCTAAGGACAGAGGAAGTGCAACTGATAATTCCCCACTTCTTTCCTCTCAGCTTCTGGCAATCTGCAGAGCAGCTCAGTATTATGAGTGCATCTTTTTGTTTGATACCCTTTAATAATTGCTTCTGTCATGAATTTTCCTGACAGTTTTTCAATACCATTTCATTTTTCAATATCCTTCAGTGATGTGTCTCACAGCTTAATTATATATTACATTAAAAAAAGAGTGTTAACCTGTTTTTTTTTAAATTTGAGATGAAAATTCAATGGGATACTTGTCACTTCCTTATTGAATATTGAATATTCCCAATTCTCTTCTGCAGATCATTCATACTTCCATATGTCTATCGTATTCCCTCTGAGCCATTCCCATGCAAGCCAGTCCATTTAATTTTTTTCAAATGGAAATAATTTTTGATCTCTGATAATCCTTCTTACATCATGTTTAGTTCTGCTGTATCCTTCTTGAGATGGAGTGACCACAATTACATGAATGTCATGGATTTCTTTAAGAGCAATAAGACTATCTCTACTAAGCTCTTAATGCTTTCCAAATAATTCCTAATGTTCTATTTGTCTTTTTAGCTGCTGTTAAGCAGAGCTGACATTTTCATAGAAATACCATTGCAAGATGTGCAATGACTTCAAGATCTCTATCCTGACAGGTTATAAGTAAATTAACATCCATCACAGGGTAGACATAATAAGGATTTTTTTTTCCTCTTTGTATCTACTGTTTGTATCACTTTGAATTTATCAAATTAAATTTTATCAAGAAGTTTATCGTTCAATCAATCCATATTGTAAGATCATTATGCAATTCTTTGCTATCACTTATTTCTTTCTCTCCCTGTTTTTGGGGGGTTGGTTGGTTTGTTTGTGTGTTTGTGGTTTTCTTTTGTTGTGGTTATAGAGTTCCACAGTTAAGTTTTGTACACTGGGAAAACTGACCATTAATTTCTGTCCTTCCCAGTCTCTGAAATGTGCCTATTCTCCACTGGCAAATGTTTTCCTCTTCAGAAACACCTTTAAAACAGATCCTTTGCCAGAAGGTTGTTAGGAGTTCAGGTGGCGAGTATATATCAACTGGATTACTCCTAGCAACACATTCATTGACTCTTTCAGAAAACTAATAGATTTATGAGGCTTGAGTTGATCTACAAAAATGTCTGGATTGTTGTCCACTACATCTTATTTACCTGGTTGTCTTCCTGTTCTACTCTTTATTGTATTTCCACCAACATGTCTGTTGGAAAAGTCAGATTTACTGCTCTTTAGCTCCTTAAAATCTCCTGGAACTTCTTATGGAGAATTCGCTTCACCTTTATTACCTTCCATTTCTTTGTTATCTGATTTATGCTAACGTCCAAAATAGGTGAAATTCATACTTGTATTACTTTAGATCTCTTGGGTGAATTCTGCCTGTTCAGGACAATTTGTTACTGCTCATTCCATGATTTTTCCCACTATCCCTTTGATTGGCTCTTCAGTATCGGACAAATTGTCTCATGCATCCCTCATAAGAAAGGCTCCTCCAGAGTAACTTCTCCAGCTCCTTCCTTTTCCATTTTGGTACAAATAGTTGCTTTCACTCTCTTGCTCCAGCCCAATATTTCTTAACCTGAGCTTATTATACTTCTCATGTATAGGTCTTGAAGGATATTTAAAATCATTTTGTTTAAAAGGAATTTGAAATAATTCTATTAACAATTCTTGTAGCTTACACCCATTCTTTCCTATTTTGCTGTGTTTGGCCATTCCAGAAATTTCAGTAGATATTAGAATTGGGTGAATCTCCATTTTTCCCTTAAACCTCAGTGATGATGGTACCTAAATAAATAGATTTTTGACAGCCTTATAAGTGTTTATCATTTCTTCCTTGAATAAACTTTCCTTTTAACAAACTTCCTCACTTTTACACAGCTTTCCTTTCCGAAATGAATAACTGCTGCAATAGAATTTTTGTTTAGGTGTTTTGCTGTTCCCTTACGTCAGGAAAAACTTTCACACCCTTCTGGGCA
The DNA here is from genome assembly GCA_008694505.1 of Cyanoderma ruficeps. Classification (NCBI taxonomy): domain Eukaryota; kingdom Metazoa; phylum Chordata; class Aves; order Passeriformes; family Timaliidae; genus Cyanoderma; species Cyanoderma ruficeps. Next base: position 2,343,865 of record VZDJ01007753.1, read on the forward strand.
ACACATAGGAGACTGAACTAAAGCAGATTCAGTCTCATAATCGTATATGAAAAATATCCATAGCAATTCCTTTTGGAATGTGTCATGACTTCTGGAATAGAATCTCCACGGAGTTGCAAGTTCTTTATATCCAGAAAAATGAATGCATAGCAGGAGCAATTAATTTGACAATATTTAAGGCTAATTTTCAGTCTGTAAATGAGAGAACATCAGGTGGTAGACAACATAGAAAGGAAAGACCGAAATTTGTTAAAAGACAAATTTATTTAATATGGCTAGAAATGTGTTGCATCAATTAAAAAACCCTAAATGACTGGCGGTCTCACTGTTCATTTTACATCTTGCACAGAGCCATTGCTGATTAACAATCTGTACTGGGCTTGTGTAATATTTCTATTTGTTCTGAGGGGAAAAATATAACCATACCCCCTTCTCTAAGAATGGCTGCTTCATGAAATTTTGGACTTATCTAGAACATAATTGAAATTTCTTTTCTTCTTCTTTTTTTTTTTTAATAGAAAAGTACTCTAATTTCTCATTCTTTTTGTTCAGAAGTATTTGTCTTTCTGGAGGGGTGGAATTTTGTGGGTCATGTTCTGGGGTTTTATGGTATTTTTCTAAAATAAAGTTTACAAAATGTTTTTTTTTTTTTTACTTGTGCATTTATTCTATCTAAAGATGTAATGTACCAGTTTCTTTCTATTTTTAATTGGGCTTATTCTGAGGCCTATTTATTTGATCTTTGCTTTGCAGATAAAGAGTACTAATATTAAAGATACTATGCTATATAACTATCTGTCATATTTTCAGAGAGAAAACAGTCTAAACTGGGAAAGGAACACAAACGTGGACTGCTGAATTAACGAGAAGTGTTTTGAAAGCCTCTTAAAATGTACTTGCAGTTTTTCCAGGTTCTCTTTTTATTTTCCAAGGGAGTTTAGCACATTTAGGAAGCATCAAAAAGATTTGTGGATATAATTGTGATTGTTTATATTGTTTTTCCTCTTTCCTGATTTAAATAAGAAGCAGGTTTGCCTGGTACATGCAGCCATATAATTCACTGAATTCCCTTCACACACTCCTCTCATCTCCTGCCTTTCCCCATCTGTTATGGATGGGAGAAAAATGGGTGTTTGATAAGAGAAATTAGGAATCTGGAAAATAAGAAGGGTTATTGGATGGAGAAAGGATTGACTAATTAATCCAGGAAAGATTGCTAATGTGATCAGAGAAAATAGAATGAGTCCTGTAAGCAGTAAGGGCAGGCAAAGGCAGCATCTGAAGGGTGGCCTAGAGAGTGGAATAAGCAAATGGGTATCTGGCTAATCCAAGAGTTGGGAGCTGTATCTGTCAGGATGTAGCTCTCTGTGGCTCTGGCACTTTCTCTTTGTTTTGTTTTGTTTTCTTGGGTTTTTTTTTTCTGTTTGTTTGGGGGTGTTCTTTTTGTTTTATTTTTGATTTTTTTCTGTTCTTTGTTTTGTGGGGTTTTTTTGGTTGGTTAGTTTTGGGGTTTTTTGTGGGGTTTTTTTTTTTGGTGGGTTTTTTGGTTTTTATTATAACGATGAAATGGACGTGAATGCACAAAAATGTGCATGTTCACACACATATTTGCAGTGAAACAGGTAAAAGCAGAGGACTGTGCTTGCAGGAGTTTGTTTCTGTGTTCCTCGTTCAAGAGTAGATACAACAGTGCTGATGAAGTGCCTGTGTGGTTACAGGTACATATTGTGCCTGTCAGTGCTCATGCAAAGCAGCAGGAACTTCTCTGAGCTGATTGGTAAACTCTCTTGACAGTTCTGAAACGTTGACAGGCATTTTAGATTCTTGGAGAGAAATTAAAAGAGATTTAATGCAAAGTGTTCTTTTAAAGTGTTTGCTAAAAACAAATACCCAAAATAACCTACAAGCATCATATTTTTATTTTTGCCCCCACTTAATATGACACTTCTTAATTTCCTGTTGGCAAGCCAGTTGTAATCTTTAGCTGGTAACTAATTTGGTCATAAAATACTGACCCAGATTTTTCTGGATAATTAACAAGTTGAGCAAATCAGCAGAAGCAGGTGTAGTATATTTTCAGTACCAGTGGAGAAAAGCAGTTAGCTGGTGTTTTAATTCTCATTTCCAGTAATGAACTATATAACATTCTGGCTGGCTAATGCAATTAGCATTGTCTCCTCCTCCCCTTACTTCCTCACTTTAAAAAAAAAAAAAAAGGAAACTCAAACCAGGAATTTATTAAAGGCCAAGAATTACTGACCCTTTTGGCACTCTTCTTACAATCACACTATTAACCTTCTGGATTGAGCCTTGTGTTGAACAGTAATAAAAAATTTATACAAATATGTATCATGTTACGAGCTGAGACAGAAAACAATGTTTCCATTCTTCAAGCGATTAATTATTGTGATTAATGTATTCCCCCTCCTCGAAGCACAATTCTGCCAGACAGAGTCAGCCCATTGACATATTGTAGAATTATAATGCATATCTAATTAAAGGTGACCTGAAAAGGCAGGGAGTTTAGCCTTCCCTGTCAGGACCAAGAAACTGTTAATCAGGAAGTGCTTGCTTTCCACACCACCCCACCCCTCCCTTTTTTTATTTTTGTGCTAATTTCAAATCTTCTCCCTGCATCAGTGAGCAGATGAGATCTTCAGCCAGCTTTCATCTTTCAGAAAAATGAATAGTGCAGAAAGAACATTATCAAATGAGCTGTTGAAGAAGTCAGTGAATATGTCATTGAGTGTGACTGCTTCCAGAATGAATTTAGATTTATCTCTGTTATCTCCCCTCTCCTGACTCACTCTCCACACTCTGTCTGCACTCAGTCCACACGTCAAGCAGGGTGGGCCATAATGAATCATAAGGGACAGTTACTTGTAGAATGGTGACAGGTCCAATTGTGATGCAACTTCTTCTGGAATTAAGTTTGTTAACATTATAAATTGTCTCATTTGACCAGAGGTTTAAACACCTAGAAGCTTTTATGCATGCAATTTCTTAAAGTATTTCTTTTCCATTAGGCAGCGGCTGCTTTACAGTATTCCACAAATGAAATTGTTTTATCACATCAATAGCTGCACAAAACAACTGTGACAACAAGAAGACTCTTTTTGCCCCCATCTTGCTAACAAATTTCATTCAAATCCATAAACTCTGGCAACTGGAAAACGCCAAGAGAAGATATTATTTAAATGAAATTTTTAAGCACGTTTTCAAATCCATATACTGATGCAAGCCAAGGAATTTTCATACCATGCTGTTTGGTTTCTGTAGAAATAATCCACTGAGTTAACAGCATCTTAAGTAGAAAACCAATAAATATTTTAGCTTTTCACTGCCAGTATTTTTTTCTACATGTGATGCAAAGTTGTTGTCATAGGATTTTTTTTTTATTTTTGCATGTAATAGGAAATGGTATGATTAAATTGCAGTGTTTTACCCACAGGGAAAAAAAAAAGACTAATATTTTTTTTTCAATTGTCAGTATTGCCACGTAACAGAATGTGATATCAAAAAACCTGCAAAGTCAGCACACCTTCAGAAACATTTGTTGTACTCTGTAAACCCTTTGGGGTATTTGACTAGTTACTTCATAGTTGTGATCATGCTTCACTAGGATAGCCCTACACAACAAATATCTCTTAGATGTTTTTCAGTTAAATAAAATTAATAAGTAGTGTCGCTGCCTGTTGAAAAATATCTTTTACACTTTATCAAAATCACCGGAATGACTGTTTTGTGCTCCTGATTTTTATTTATTTTTAAATAATAAGCCTCTTTCATGTTCAGAAGTTAGGGAAGTTTCTGTTTCTTTCTGATTTTTCTGGGAGCCTGATGTTTTCAGGGGGAAATTGCCATGCTTATAGATGTACGTTTTTCCTCGGATGTCTCTGTGGGCATTAGTGCTCGTGTGCTTTCCTCTGGGTTTTTGGATGACGTATACAAGAAGGGGAAGAAGTCACTGTGCAGCAGCAATTGCAGCCAGAGAGGAGAAGAGTGATGAGAATATGTGAGAGGAGCAGCCCTGCAGGCACTCAGGTCAGTGAAGGAGTAGGAGAAGATGTTCCAGGTGCCAGAGATTCCCCTGCAGCCTGTGGAGGACCCCAAGGCAGAGCAGGAGGATGCCTGAAGGAGGCTGTGACTCCATGGGAAACCCGTGCTGGAGCAGGGACCTGGCAGGAGGGAGAGACACAACATGTGATGAATTTACTGCAGCCCCAGTTTCCATCCCCCTGAGCTGCTGCGAGGGAAGGAGGCAGAGAAATTGGGAGTAAAGTTAAGCCCAGGAAGAATGGAGAGGTGGAGAGTAGGTGTTTTCGAGATGGGGTTTTATTGCTCATTACCACAGTTTCACTTAAATGGTAATAAATTAAATTAATTTCCCCAAGTGGAGTCTGCTTTGCCCATGACAGTAACTGGTGATTGATCTCTCCCTGTCTCTATCTCAATCCATGAGCCTTTCATTATATTTTCCCTTCCCTGTCCAGCTGAGGAAGGGGAGTGGTAAAATGGCTTTGGTGAGGACCTAAAGCCTTGCCAGGGTATTTGCTTGAAAAGACTTACTGAAAAAAACGCAAACTTTTTTAGTTTTGAATTTTTTGTTTTGTTATTATGTCTGAATCTCGATGCTAATATAATGGTGTTATTGATTAAAGGGTTACAGACATACAAAGAAGTAATGAAAATTAAATGCTATACAGTGAATTAAAGAAGGGTAGAAATTAAAGTCTGTCTTAAAACCAGTGCAAGCTTTGGTCCTAAAATCTATCATGGTGATAGGAAAAATAGAAAGAACCTACTACAATTTAAAAATATGATGTATTTACAATTCTCTATATTCTTAACCCTTCCAAATGATATTGGTAGACTTTGTTTTTTCAATTCAACCTCTGAACAAGGAAGATATTAAGTGTTTGTTTAGGAAGTGCTATTTTGCAGAGGAGAAACTGAGGCTTGGGCCAAAGAAGCAATTTTATAAAAGACTTGGAGAAAATCCATGTCAGAATTGAGAGCTGCAATTCTTCCTCAACTGCGTCCATTGCCTTCATTAAAAAGAGATCTTTTCCTTCTGTTCTTCTCCTCCTTGCTCCTAAGCAAAGAAACACAACAAAATTGGCTCATAAGTTAAAGATACTGAACATTTTTTGTCACAGTATCTCCAATCATGTAGAGATACATATGTATGTGTACGTATATATATATTATGTATATATACACATACATTGCCCAGGCATTTCTGCCTGCTTTTTTGTTGACTCTCCATTCATCTGAGACACATTACTAGTATTATTTTCCTTAATGTTTTGAGACTCTCTCTATTTCTGTATTTCAACAACCTTTCTCCCCATAATAAAGTCAAATATGTTTGGAGGGTTACGTTTTCTAAAGTATAAAGCAGAGTATAACTCTTAAGTCTTCACTGAGTTTTCCTGCAAGTAAAATTCCTTTTAGTTTCAGTGGGATTTTTGCTTGATTAAGTGCTAAAGATTTCATGATTCAGGATTTTCAGGATTGCCTCTGCTTCAGAAAATATTCAGTAAAAGAAATTAGAAATAAAGCTTGCAGGTAGCAAACTATCACAAGCATTGATAAACCACAGAACTGGATGAAGCATTTGAACAGATCAGAAGATACCTAAATATGATCAGGTGAGGCCGCAACTATTTTGATGGTCTTCTGCCAGAAGTGATAAATTTTACACAAATGATTTTTCCTGAAGTGTCATAGGACATGAAGATTTACCACTGAAGGATGGTAACTTCTGTTGCTTGTAAAATATCTTTCTTGAATAATTATTGATATATAAAAAATAAAAAAAATATTTCCAAGGTAAGTTATATCCCTGCTAAAATAAAAAATGGAAGGGTTACTTAATTATTGGAGAATTTAATAGCAGAAATATTAGAAGTTATATCCCAGAAGAGATTAAAAAAATAACATTGTAATTTTCCGTGTTGTGTGATGGAGAATTTTTAAAATACTAATATAAACACAGGGAAATGCTGATATTTTGCATTGTGTTGAAAAACTGCTACAAGGGAAAATAAATATGACGCAAATTCTTGGTTAACTGCTCCAATGTGTGCGTTGTGCACTCACAAAACCTTTTATCTAAACTCTCCTTGTCCTGTGCAGGAACTTGTTACCCAAATGATGGACCTGATGATAGGCCATCCTATAGGGTGATTTCATGGAACACGAAACACGCACAGCTCGGGCTGTGTGATGCTGATTAAATCTGGGCTGGAGTCTCGTTCCTTCCTGCGGTGTGTGTTACTTTCATCTATCATCACATACCTTAAATCAGCACGGAATTAATGCAGCAGAGCACCTGAGGCAGAGACCAAGCCTTCCCAATGCTTTAAGCTTTGGAATCACCCCTTTGAATCCTGCATGCCAGCCCCTACTTCAGCTCAGATACCAGACAGGGGCTGATCAGAGCTTGCAGAGGCACTCGGCTCTGAATCAGGTCCTCTGTCACTGGCAACAAAAACTGAGGAGAGAGGAGAGGGGTTTGGTTTCAGTTGTGTGCATAGATATCTCGGCAATTCTATCTAATTTAGAGAAGTCACTCCAGATTTACACCAGTGCTACTGAAAATCAAAATCTGGCCCATTGTCTCAGCAAAATACACCAAGTCAATATCAGTTCATTACAGAGAGGAAGAGAGAAAGGGAATGAGAGAGAAAACAAGGATTTCGTTAGCAATGCATTCTGTAGTATAAAAGATAAAAAGGAATATCCAATTAACACACCACTATAATTGCTTGCAGACATTCTTTTTTATTTAAAGATGAAATAGCTAAGAGTTCTCATCAAAACTGGGGTCACAGCCTACATATTAAATGAAAGAAATTGATTGGGCTTTATTACACCCTGACTACTGCAAATGTGCCTCAATCACTGATTGCTATAAATTTATTCTTATAAACTACTAATTGCCCAAGTCATAATGGTAACAATGGTATAATGAAATTATCTTGATCAAGCTGATGCACAAATTTTGCTTGACAACATGAGCAGTGTGAGAAAAAAGGAAAGAAGACATGCATACAAATACATAATGTTTCATTAAAATTAAAACCAATGTTAAAACAACTGTTCTCTGAAGTATACAAAGTTCTGTATTAGAAGGGCTTCCTTTAGAAAAATCATTTAAGAAGACAGGCATTTACATTTATAATAAAATGATCTTGCATTTTTTATTTGTCTTGAAAATTAATGACTTACTTAATCACATTTGATCAAAGGAGATAAGTTGATGTAGTCATGTGTTTCTGATTGCATTAAGCCTGATCCAGAGTGGCATGATGGATATTTAATAGTCTTGCTGTCCCTCTACATCTTGTCACCATTTCTTGATATGCATGGATACTGTAGAGTACACCACAGCACAAAACTGTACTTTTAATAGAACAGACTAAGGTTAGAAAAAAGGAAATTCTGATGGAGTTTACATGGTGGAGCTTTTAGAAGTAGGTTATCCACCATCAAAATATATTTCTTTAAAAGACAAACATCTCAGGTAACCTAATATATAGTTATATAGCTTGAAGCATTTTTTTCCTTTTAAAAACGCATTTTGCTTCTATGCTGCCTCTATTAAAAGATATTGCTGCAATAGGTTTCAAGGACTAGGCAGAGTGAAAGCATGTAGAAACAAAGATAGCCATCCAGAAAATGTAGGAAATTTCTAGAAGCTGGAATGCAGAGCATTGTGTAAAATGCATAAATTGATGCTATTTATATTGTGCTAATAGCTGTTTCTACAAGTGTCAGCTGAGCCATTCATAGGGAATATTGGTATGTATGAGAAATTATTTCTGAGTAGTTCAAATGTAGTTCCAACTCTTTCCAAATTAATCTCACCAAAAATTTTATTTAAATTGATGCCTAATTCTTTCTCACCAGAGTATTTCTTCAGTATGAAGCTGTCCTTTTTTTTATGAGCATGTCTTGCTTTCCTCTCTCAAAAGAGACGTCCAAACTTTTATACTGGGGTACAGTATTTGCATTCTTCAGACTGAATTGCTCCTAAAATTGCTTTAGTTGAGGCCATCCTATAGAAACATAAAAAATTCAGAGACAACCAAGCTGGAAGGGCTTCAGGAAGCTTTAGCTTAGCTGGCATGCCCCACCCCACTTGGGCTGTGTATTTTCTAGGCTGCCCCACATTTTAAGTTTCCAACGGCTGCAGTCTCTGTTTGTCCTATTGCCAGAAAGCTTTTCAACAGGGGTTGATCTAAATCCTTTTTGCTGCAATTTATACTTAGTGACACTTGTTTCATGTGTAAGGGCCATGGAAAATGGTTTATCCCTCTAATCTATGCAATATTTTTAGATATGGGAAGTTCTGACTCTGCCTCTTCCCTCCTCTTTACACATTCTACTCTTCCCACTTCCTTACTATTGGTCTTCAATCCCTAATGTGATAAGAGCTGTTCTGAAAAGAAATATATCTGTATTTGGGGAAACGTACAGGAGTTTAGAAAAGAAGTTTCAAAAAACTTCAGCCTCTCAGGAATAAATTACCTCCAGGAGAGCACACCCACAGCACCCAGTAGGGCAGAGGTAGGGGAGCAACCCAGACACAGCCATTTCTCACCCCTATAATCGTACTCCTGTGGCACCTATTCCATTTCAATTAAGCGTGTGGTAGTGAGTAATAAGATTTTTCTGAGATGTGTTTGTGTGTTTAGTGAAGTACTGGAATTCTGCTGTGGTGTAGGTAGAGTTGCAGACAGGTTTTGTTTGTTTTAGATTGCTATGTTATTATTATCATTGTTATTATTATTTTTATTTAGCGCTTTATTATTATTTAGAATTAAATTCAGTTAGCATTTTCTTCAACACTGTTAGATTCTTTGAAAAAAAACAAAACCAAACAACATTTTTCACACCTTGAAGCATTTATTTTTTAATATATTTTACCTCCATTGAATTTTTCCTTATGTTGTTGATGTTAGTTGATGTTTTTGGGTGGACTTGTGCTATGACTGGCTAGCTTTTCAACAGGTCTGTGTTTCTAAAAGTGAGCATGCTTATAGATTCAGACTATATACAAAAGAGAAACTGATCTGGACAGGATGGGACTGAAAATAACAAATCCCCAAAAATGTGTCAGAGAACAAGAAACAGTGTACAAGAGAATGGTGGAGTTTTTAATCTATTGTCTAAAGTGAGGGAGGTCCTTAATATGATTGATGTAGTCAGTAAATAGTACCTGGAATGCTATTTTGTGCAATATCTGTAGAATTTCTGAAATCTGTACAACAAGAATGCACAAGTTGAGTTTTCCAAATGGCCTGTTCACATAATGCTGTAACACTTGTTGTCTAACTCATCCATTCCTTTATCCATCTATCTCTGTATCTATCGTCAAATGACAATCCTAACTTACTTTAAACTCTCCAAAGGTATATTCTTAAATTTTAATGTTGGAAAAGCTTCCTGACGACTGGTGCTTTGGCTTAATGTGGTATAGCTTCTGACAGCTGCCTCTGTAAGAAAAGCAAAGGATGACTGCATTACTGTCACTTTCTGTCACATTCTGGTTGCCAAACTCTTACAGGGATGATGACAGTGAACCAAACAAGAGTGACAAAGGGAGTCAAAGCTGTGATTTTGAATAAGGAAGAGTGGACACTTGAATTGCATTTTGTTCGTGCCATTCATTCTGTTCTGCTTGTGGACTTTGTGGCATGGTGCTTGCTCCCATTTTTTAAATTATATGTTCTTTGGGAATTTCACCTGCTTTTGGCACTCTCAAACCCCCCAAAAATAACTGTTAACAAGCCCAGAGCAAGTCAGAGTATGAACAGGAAAATATCTGTAACCATGGAATGTACTTGAAGGAGAAGGCAAACTCAGGGGCATGATGCCCACTCAAATTGTCTGGAAAGCAGCTTGCACTTGTAGGGACAATGAAAATGTGACCTTATTTTCAAGACAAAAAAAAAAATGTGGATTACACATATTAAATTAGCACTTCTTATTTTTCCCCCTCAAACTAATTTCTGTATCTTCATTTATCTGGAGACTGTTTGCTGGATGAGTCTCTAAATAAAACAATCAGTAATTTCTGCACACTAGATTAAAATATTGCTGCAGGTGCCATTTAAACACAGCACCATTGTCCAAGCTTTCCCACTGTGTGGTGACAAAGCTGCAGGGCAAAGGCACAGAATCCTTCTCTCAGGGACAGGTTTTACCCAGCAGCCTGGTGTCCTCTCTGGGGTCTTCTGAGGAGCTTCTCTGGGAGGGGGATTGACCCAGGACAGCCTCAGCCTTATTGCTCCCTGCCTGAATTTCCAGCAATGTCCTGTGATGACCCAGGGCAGGAGGGTCACAGATTTCTGTGGAGTTTTCCAGGATTTTTCCTTCCAGTACTGGAAGGGAGCCAACAGAAATGAAGGAAAAAGACTATTTACAAGAGCGTGTAGTGACAGGACATTTCTGATGTGATGGTTTCAAACTGAAAAAAAGTAGGTTTAGATTAGATATTAGGGCGAAAAAATCTTTCTTGTGAGGGTGGTGAGACTCTGGAAGAAGTTGTCCAGAGAAGTTGTGGATGCCCCATCCCTTAAAGTGTTCAAGACCAGGTTGGATGGATCTCTGAGCAACCTGGTCTGGGGAAAGCTGTCCCTGCCCATGGCAGGAGCTTGGAACTGGGTGATTTTTAAAGTCCCAGACCAGATTAAACCAGACCATTCTATGATTCTATGAAACATCCTGGTTTTACTTATTAGTTTTTTGTATCAAAGCTTAAGAGGGTGACACTGCCTCAGTTGGTTTGAAACTAACTGCAAATTCCTCCAACTGCCAGTAATGTCCAAGATTCAGGCTGGAGCAGGAACTGTTGCCTGGATCCAGGTGACAGAAGTCCAAAGGACGCAGTGAACTTCTCTTGCCTGATTGCATTTCCCTGCTCTCCCCAGTGAAATGCCTCTACTCCCTGACCTTTCCACCACTTCTTGACCCTACAACTGTGATGGTGAGGCTGGGTAAGTGATAATGACACACACACGCACATATACATATCTATACACACATATATATGTGTATGTATATACACACACACATATATATGTGTGTAGATACATACATACATATAAATATATGTTTTGTTGACTTGGGTTCTAAACAATTTTGTTGTGCCCTAATATGAAAGGGAGGTTTCTGCAACTGGCAGGCATTCAACTCAATCTATAAGAAAGCTCCATGCATAGTGTTAACTATTTTATGGAGAGATAGGCCAGAAGGGACCAAGTGGAAATGAAAATGAATCAGTGGGCAGATACTGTGACTAGTAATAAGAAACAAAAACTGCTTGGATATTTATTTTCCACATGATCTGCACTAAGATAGCATTATCACTTCAGTACTCTATCAAGTGTTAGTGAGAGTTCTTACCTGTGGCAAATTTACTAAGTAACTATGAGAGTATGGCTCTACTAAATCCACTGAATGCTTTGTATTTTGTGTCACTATTCTTCAAAGAGCAGATTCCTTGTTTCCTGAATGTTCTCTGGTATGGTCAGCTGAAATGTGCTGCAGCAGTCACAGGAGAGATTTGTCACAGATTTCAAACCAGTGTTGCTTATGCTTCAAGTTTCATTAGGAATGAGCTGTTTTAGAAATCATATTTGGTATTTCAAATTCTGGGAAATGTTTTTCAAAGGGCCTTGTACTGGGAAGTAATGAAAGATCTGTTTAGTTCGCTCAGTTTTGAACTAGAGAGAATTTCATTATGTTTAAAGTGGAGCCTAAGTGAACCACAAGTCTGATCCAAATTGCTGATGTCTCTGTTCCTAGTTCTAGTGTAGCATTCAAATATCTTTAGAAATAGGCCTTTACTGAGAAAATTCCTTCCTATTTATTTTAGGAAACTACTGGGGGGTTTCTCAGCAATGTAGATTCAGAGTGTTGTTTTGTATTCCTAGGAAGGATACCTATACTGCTGACAGAGTTCCACAGAACTCTTGCACGAGGGACATTGTTTTTTCCCTTTCCCTTCTTTTTATTTTTTTTACATTTTGAAATTTCTTAGGACTGACTTTGGTTTATCAGAGGTCAGAATTTGCAATCAAAACCTGACAGCATACAGCAGAAACTTAATCTATTTCCCTTAACCACTACACTTCTGTTACAACAAAAATCTGTGTGTGATAAGTGATTGGTTTGTATTACTCTCTCTGACTACTGTAGTTACAGAGAAACTGGCCAGAAGAACCATGTTTTAAACTCATGTGGAGTTTAGATACGTTCTCAGTGTTTTACAAATCAGTCGTGCTTGTATGTTAGAGTTATGACAAAGCTTTGTGATATAGTTTTTGACATCAGACCATTAATGTAGGAAACTATATGACTACAGACTATGCCACGGATATTATTTCAAAGATACATACTCTCACTTTTAAACTTTATTCACACTAAAAATAGGTGCTTCTAGTCCTAAAAACTAGAGCATGGTTGAAGGTCACGTAGTAATTAACTCTTGGATGCAAGTCATTGGCATTAGAAGGGTATTCTTCACTTGTTTTGTGGTGCAGAACAAATGCTCCATTAATCAGAAACCTATCAACCTGAGATTGAAAACTAATAAAATCAAGTGCTGTGCTTCGACATTGCTGGGGACACCTCTTAATACACATGCAATTGTATTCTTCATGCAATTTTCAGCATAAATTCTGGATTTTCTTCTTGACTGGGAGGATTTTAGAAGACCTTTAATAACCCAGATCTTCTGAGAAGATAAAAGGACCAAAGCTTTCTTTTCACAAACAAGAAAAGAAGGGATGAACATTTTTCTATAAAACATCTAGACTTTTCATTTCTCACACAGATTGTGGCCATTTTAACCTCTTCAATACTGTGGGAGGAACAAAAAAAAAGTTATAAAAGGCCATTATGAGCTATGAAAATGTTGGTTACATTTTTTTGCTCTAGTGAAAAATCTTCATGTACTCCAGTTCTGAATATTTTGTTTTCTTTTCTTCTGGAAGGAAGGATGAAAAAATGAGTATAAGGCATAACTCTCCTCCTAATAGTGGAGTAGGATTTGAGGAGCATTCACTTGAGGAAATCAGCTCCTTGGTCACCTTGCTATTAGTCATGGGCTCTGAACCTATGGGGTTTAAGAGCGATGAAAAATCTTGCTGCGTTTTGCAGGTTTTAGGTTTTAATCCTTACTTTGAAGCCTGAGGTTTTTCTGAGCCAGGTGATTTTATTCATTATATTTTGTTTTTTCACTGTGTTTTATAATTTTAGCATGCATCACAGGTTTAAAGAAAAAAAAGAGCATACAGAGTAAGGGGAAGAGTCTACATATTCTTCATTTGGAAAATTCTTAACATTGCTTTTTTTCATCTCTGTAAAAATCATGTTACAAATATCTGGACCTCAAACACTTCTTTTTGTTGTTATTGAATTTTTTTAATAAATTGTTGATAACTATTCCACTTTAAAAGTAAAACTTTCCCAGCTGCACTACTACCATTGGGAGAAAAATGCAGGGGCAGAACAGAAAGTTCAGCTACCATAAATAGGTGATAGAATAAGACATTACAAAATCACACTATGTTATTTTTTATTTTACTGGTTGCCGCTTTGCCATTTTGATGACTGTCTTTTGACTATGTTACCATTCAAATATATCACTACAGCACAGACCTTTGATGTTACAATCTGACTAATTTCTGTGTTCCTTTACTGTAATCCAAATACTTTCAAAGAACAGATTGTTATGGCTGTCACTGTCACATTGTTTTCCACTTTTTCCTGGCTAGAACAGTGCTGGAAACAGATTAAGTTTTATAGGTAGATGCAAAGCTAAGATATCTTATAAAATAAATATTCAGGCTTCTAGTCTGTTTCAACTATCTGAATGTTTCTTTTGGTATTTGTCACCTGAGTTTAAAAGATTTTAAACTCTAGATTTTAAACTCTATAATCAGGATCTTCCAGCAGTTTCTAAATTTTATTTTTTAAATTATATTTGACCTGGAAGAAAAAAATTTGTAAAGATGGTGACAGTAATTTTCTTTGTAGAGCTTCTTTGTATTATACAGGCCAACAGATGAAAAATAATAAATTGAAGGCAGAGCCAACCCAGGCTTCAAGGGTTTGTTTTTTTAAAAATTCACAAGGTGTGATCCTTGCAGTGTGCTGTGCAGGGTCAGAAGTTGCACTCTGATGATCCTTAGGGTCCCTTCCAATTCAGGACATTTTCTGTTTCTGTGGTTGGACTAAAATTTATTTAAACTTGCAGCAGATATCTTTCCAACTCAACTGACTGCTGCTCTGTCCTTTCTCAGGAAAAGGTGAGATCACTCTTAAAAGGAAAATTTCCATTGAGTCAGAACCGAGATCTGTGATCTTCACTGTTAGTTCAGTTGCCTCTCTGCAGACCAAAAAACTCAGTTTTAAGGACAGAGAGGAGCTTCTATTCCTTTGTGAAGATTTAAAAAAAGTAGTGGAGGAGTTCTCCTTTTGGACTTGATAGATGTCTGAAAATTTCCTTATGTAATAGATGGAATGGAGAACTTTTAAATGAGGTTTCATGTGGCTTGTCGAGGCTGGGCATGTCCCAATTTCAGGAACACTGAGATGAAGCTCACACACAGCAGTGAAGGAACAAACTCTCTTTTATTTCAAAATCTGACTCCATTATATAAATTTTGAACAAAAGCCAGGGATTGGCTACACAGGTCGCCACCTCTGAACCTGGATGGTGGACATCACCATCAATTATTTCTTCTCTCAGAGGAGAAGTATGTAAACATTCTGAAAATAGACATTGTTTACATGAAGCTGCTTGAGAAAGTTCTTCACTAAGACAAAAAGACAGAAAGCTCAGGGCAATAGTTTCAGACCTGTGAATTCCTAATAAGAGTTAAAGAGAACTTTGAAACGCCAGAACAAACTGCTCTAAAAACTAGAAGGAAGGGTACTGGTTATAAAAGTTTGGGCAGGTGCTTCTTGTAGAAGCTCACTGCAAAGAACCAGAGTGAAAAGTACCTGACAAGTGCTAGAAAGACATTTTTATTTTTGCCAAAGATGTGGCAGGATGCATTTTTAAGAAACGTGGGAGAAGAGAACTAGAGTATTATCTGACAAAATGAAATTTAAGAGGAGAAAGGTTCCTTGATACAGAAGAGCCAAAAGGCAAGATTTGTTAATTTTGTTGCTGTATGCTGCAAATTGTAACAGCATTGATACCAGGATTATTCCTAATGATCATTCTTTTTTGCTGTCATGGCGCCTAGCAATCTTGGTATGAAAACATCTCTCATTCCCAAACAATAAATTCACTTCCGTCCATCAGCACAGAGTTCTAGGACAAAACTGGACTAATTTCACTCAATTAGAGAATATTGGGCTCGAGTTAAATGTCAAGCACTTGGAAGTCTGAACTCTATTTGCTCCCACCAGCTTATGCACCTGTAAAGGATGTTGGCAGGAGGAGCATCTGTTACATCCTTTATCTTACACAGTCAGTCCTTTGTGCAGAGAACTTCACAAGCAAGCAGTTTTTCCTTTTATGCTGTGATCTGTCCCTTCATCCTCCTAATCTCTCTCAGTGCTGAACCCAGCCATCATGTGCTTCAATAGTTTTAACAGTCCATAAATTATAGACAGTAAAATGCCCACGCATTTGCCCCCTTTGTGTCCTTCCTTGCCTTCGTGTTCTGTTCTTTGCCTCCTCCTGCACAGAGAACTGTGTCTCAGTGGGTTTTATTTCTGTTTTTCTGACTCTTCAGTGTGCAAATTTCCCTCAGGCAAACCTCTGCAGGGCTGACTCAGCAGTCAGTGGCATTTGTCAATTCATTGATCACCCTCCACCAGCAGTAGGAAGGGGAAACTCGCCGAGTCAGCAGCAAGCAGTCGGCCTTTGCGAGGATTAGGCTGTGAGAACCTCCAAATTAAAAATAAAGAGCTTTCTGATTTTTCTGCAGTGGGACTTTCAAAATGAATTAAAAAAAAGTCTCTCAGCCCTCTCGCTTCATTCAACTGTAATTTTTCTTATTAATTCCTTCTCATTTTCCAAAAGACGGCTCTCCTGTGGAAAAGGAAATTGTGCTTTACATGTTTAAAGGATTTTACATTTTATTCTATTTCTTGTTATAACTCTACATTCACATAAGTCAAACAAGAAAGCACTTCGCATACTAGAATGTGTCCCTGCTCCAATTTTCAGTGGGGCGTGATACAAGTTTAAAGATATATTTTCACTTCTGGCCCTCTTCCCCTTCCCCATCCCTTCTTTTACTGGCATCTTCTCTGTAATCCTTATGGGAGAGCACTGGTTTGGGAGAAAGAACAAACGGTTGAGTTGGGGATAAATAAGGTTCCTTCTTTACTCTCTGAGAAAAGAAGCTATTTTATTTCAACTGAAGAAAAACTACAGCATTTCCACTGCTACAAATTCTCCCTAGGCTAGATCTATTTTCTTAGAGGATCCAAATTTTTTGAAGCGTCATCTTTTCTAAATAGCTCTTCAGTGAGCATTTCCATGGGAGCTGGGCTGAACAGTTCTTTCCTTGCCTCCCTATCTTTTCTTTCTCTCCCTATATATATGCTCTAGACTCTTATCTCTTTGTCAGGAAACAGATATGCACATTCTCCTTAAAAGTCTCATCATTTTGTCACAGACAGAGGAGCTAAAGATTTGCACAATGGGCACTCATTTAGCGGCATCTTATGCTTTCACTTCCTGAATGTTACTGCACTGACTATTCCATGTGAAGCAAAGGCAGTTGTTTGTGGATAGGGCATAGACTGTGTGCGTTCCATTCTCCTCCCCACTGCTCTCTTTCCCCTCCTTTGCTGTTTAATGGGACTTGTACATGAAAGGGAGTGGAGTTCAGATTCGGGATTTTGCGAGCATTGTTTTTATGCCTAATTTTGTACAATGAAGCAATAAAACAAAAGAATTCCATCCTTGGCAATGATACTTTGAAATATTTAAAAGCTCACTTGGAGAGTATTTTCCAGTGTTCTCTCTAAAGACACCATAAGCTTCAAGCCTGCAACCCTATGTTCAGGGATTTGAATGTAAATATAATAGTTTTTGTTACTGAATTCTAAAGTCATGAAGACTCTGTGCTTCATGGATGACCATCACACCATACTGGTCTCTTTTCTTTTCCTCAAATATTAGAAGACTTTTTAGGAGGATGATGCTGGCAAAGGTTGTTTCAGTTATTGGTGCTTGCTCACCGGGCTCAGGGTGGATAGAAATGGTGATAGTTTTAGAAGATTATATAATTGCTGAGGATGTTCTAGCAAAAAATGAGAGGAGGAGTCATATAACATGTAGCATCTCTCTGAACTCGCTGACTGAAATATAAACTCCTTTCCTTTCAAATTGAATTGTTGTCTGCAACATAAAAATAATTTTAAAAAACCATTAATTTTGTTTTAAAGTTGATAAAAAGTGTCTTTCAGTCCATAATGTGGATAATCATTGTTTGCAAAGAAAATGAACACAGGCCCAGAAAAATATTACTGTGTTGCTTAGTTTTAACAAAACTTTCACTACTGGCTCTTTTTAGTGCAGTTTTAGAAAAATGTCTTTTTTAAAATATAGATTGTCTATTACGGTGTTTACCTGATCAATAATCTGTGAACATCTGTAAAGATGCCTACACCTTTGCAAGAATTGAATACCATTTAATCCACATTTTGAAGGCTGCTCATCCCCTTTAATCATTGTGTTTCTACATATCACAAATGTAGAAATGTAACAACAATAAAAACAATTATATAATTTTACTCTTCCAAATGGGAGGAGAAACTTCCCATTAAAAGTTTTTAGATATATGTATATATACATATATATATATATANCATTTTTCCTGTGTTTTGGGTCCAACAGACTTCAGAAGGAAGAATGTGAATTGGCATCAGGATAGTTGTCAGGATGCTGAACTCCAAGTCTAAAGTTCATGTTCCAGATCTAGCTTCTGTGAAACACTTTGTTTACCGTAGTTTAGTACTTTTTTCAATGGAATGCAGCACATTTGGGAAGCTGAGGTCCCAGGGGAAATTTGAAGGAAGTTATGGTGCTCAGTCTGTGTGAAAATAATACCATGTACTCTGAGTTAAACATGAGATTGTTTACAGCTTTGTCACAAGTCAGATAATTATAAGTAATAGCTGCTCACTAAAGTTCAAAACTGGGGTGCACATTTTCTTTTTTAATATTGAAAGTAGACTTCTCTTGAATCTATCAGAAAACCAAACATTTGTAATGGTATTTGAAATGTGAATTCCAGAGTCTCATTTTTCATTTTCCAAAGTTTATCTTTTGCTGTGTACACCTTTGATATTATTTCTTTAATTAAATTCTTTCCTAATAGTTGATGTAATGTCCAGATTTTCAGTGATGTGTGGTTGTTCATCAGTGGCTAGACAACAATATCACCTTGACTATATACCTCATTTTAGTTCTTTATTAATCCCCATTTCTGTACCTTTCCTTAACAGATATCGCTGCCATGACTTAAAGTTGTAGGAGTTTTCTTGTTGAGTTAGTGTGCTGGGGAGGAATGTTCGGATTTCCTACTGCTATTAAAATTGAATGAAAATACAATTTGATCTGTTCCAAATATCGGTTTTAGTGAATGTCTTTCTGCTTAAAGAAAAGTTAAAACAACTCTTGAGTGATAAATATAACTTACCTACAGATTAACAAGGAGATCTGATCTTGCTCTTCATAGAACTTCTGCTTGTGTGCTGTGCATATTATCCACCCGTGTCTTGTGCTTGAATGTGTATTGAATATTGTCAGATTCTAATCTGATTTAGCAGTCACAGAAACATGAAAATAATCTGCTTCTATGACAATTTGCTAAACGTGATTTTTATTACATGGTTCATTGTTAAGGGCCAGATTATGGCTGGATATTGCGGATACCTGTCCTGGGTTGCAGTATAGAATGTGCAAAAGTATTCTATCACCATTTTCATGAACTGTTGAATCCAGTTGTTGGAGCAGTGTTTCCCAGACCCCCTCCCCCTGGACTATCTTCTGTTAATGGCCCATCAGATGCCGCACTGGATGACTCATAGATAACTGCCTCCAGGAGCAATCTCTCACTAATGGGCCATCAAGACTCTTCTGCATCACTCACCATCCCATTGTGAGATGCTCCGCCCAGGGGGGAGGAGCCAGGCATTCTCACCTGGATAAAATCTGGGATTTGGGCAGCCCTTACCCACTGGATTCCCAGAGGACCAGAGCTACCAGATCTTTCCAAGGGATCACTGCTTCAGGAAGACCATCTCATCTGGACTGCTTCCATCACCCTCCTCAGGTTGTATTCTGACTCTGTCAGTGGTCTTTTGTATTGCATTTATTTTATTTTATTCTACTTTTTTTCCCCCCTTCTTCTTATTAAATTATATTTTCTCACTTGGAGCCTCTCACTTGGTTTGCTTTCAAACCACTACAATACCAAACAGCAGGAGAACTGAAGTGCCTGCAAAGAAAATTTTATAGAAGAAAAAGACAGCTTCTGGAGAACCAGTATAGGAAAACAAATGAACAAATAAACAAAACCATAAAAATACGCAAGGCACTGCACAGTTTTTAGCTTCCTTCCTTTCCCCCTTCCTTTCCCCCTTCCTTTCCCCCTTCCTTTCCCCCTTCCTTTCC
>VZDJ01007753.1:2363558-2499239 GCA_008694505.1 Cyanoderma ruficeps
TTTTTTTTTTTAAATGGCTAAAATCATGTTAGTGTAGTCTGGCAATGAGGAACCCAGAATGTAAGAATAATTCTAACACAAGTTATATGCTCCATGGATTCAGGCTTGGCTGATGAAGCTAAAGAGCCTTTGGTACCCAAGAGACTAAAATTCTCATTAGAGGTTGTGGCCTTTAGCTTTTTCTTCAGTTGTTTCTCTAGAATTCTGGTGCATTCAGTACTGAGAATTGTTTCTTTGCTGTATTAGGTACTCATTGCAACTGGGTGGAAGGAAGAAGGATTGCTGAGCTGTAGAAACTGGATGAGGCATGTGCCTTTTGTTGGTCCCTTGTCTATGCTGTTTTTGCACTTTTACTCTCCCTGCCCTTAGGAAATGTGCCTCCTGTCATGTCTAGGAATTTTTGCACTTCTAGCAGTAGATTGTTGGTTGTCTTTCTTGGTTTATGAATCTAATGTCCCTACATACTAAAATCTCAGGGAAATGACAAATGATCTCTCAACCATGATGAGAGTTCTCCCATCTGTGTGCTGTGATCTCAAAAGCAGATCCTTCCCCACAGAAAACTTCGGGGAACAAATCTTCCAAGAACACAAAAAATAGCATTATGTATATATTCTGTTCCATTAATTTTTGCATTAGGGTTGAAAGTTTAATAAATATTTGCTCCTTACCTCTGTTTACAGAAAGGAATTCACTGTACTTTTATTCTTTTGGGGTTTTGAGGGGTGTGTGTGCATCTGCTTGTTGCTTTGGTTTTGTTTGTTTTGTTTTCCTAAATAATTTAATTAACTGTCAGAACTGAAAGCACAAAACATTTCTGCTGCAAGGTTCAGCTGCTTTTTGTGTAATCAGGATCTAAGTTATTCATTTGAGTAACAAATGCTAATGTGAATCAGAAAACAGCTGAACAAGGTTTAAAATTAGGAAGTTCAGGTGAGTAATTCATCTGAGTTCTATAGAGTTCAGTCCCCAGCTTTCTCCCACTGCAGTGAGTGGCCAAAAATCTGGGACTAATGAGACCTGTCCCAGATGTGTCCCCACCGTGTTACTGCAGTGCTTCCTTCTGATGGTGAGTGGTAGGAAAAGCAAAATTTGATGTGGTGACATCCTGAAATACTTGCAGAGAGAGGAATAAAGGAAGGTGGATACTGTAACATGGGAACTGTAGGGACAGCAGAGTGTGATGGTGGTAACAAATGGTCAGTGAGAACAAAGAGAAATAGAGTGTGAAGATTTTGCTCAAATAATTTTATTCTGTGACAAAAAGCAGTAGCTGCGAGAGACCTCTAAGGTCCTGTGGGGCTCCAGATTCTAAGTCCCAGTTCACCATTGTCTCAATGCACACTTACTCAAGTATGAAACTGGAAGAATGCAGTTATAGCTGTGTTGTATCGCACCAAGTAATTAGTTCATTTTGCACCGGGTGTCCCTTGATTACACCTTCCTATGTATCTTTGCACCTTCCTTTACCTGATACCCCCTGTATCTCCCCTCCCCTGGGTCCTCCCCCACTGGTCAACAGGCCCCCGTTCATCCCCTCCCTCTTAGGGCTTAAAACCCCTGGGACAAAAGGTCCCTCCTTCTTTCTTCTCCAGGATTTTAAGGTGTCAGTTCTACATTAAACCTGCGGGACTGTTTCCCACGAGGAGTCAGAGCACCTTTTATCTTTTATTCTCATCCCCACCCAGTTTCTTCCCCGAGGTCCACATTGGTGCAATACAACACAGCTGGAATTGAGGCCTGTGGTACAAGGCGAACAACTCAGTGAGAATCTCAAATACTCAGTTAACCATACGGGAACTTGGTTGGTTTTGGCCAAGCAATTTGTGTCAAACGTTGCAATTTTATAGTAATGGGAGTCTGAAAAAGCTACTGAAGCAGGATTTCTGAAAAATTATTTTAAACACACAGGAAAAAAAAAATCCACAAAATCCCATGGTTCACAAAGATGAATATTTGTCTAAATGACTGAATGGAATTTGGGATTTTCAAAGCCAAGGGCTTTTGGCAGTTTGCTCATTTTAATCCCATTAGAGTAGTGCTCAGCCCTAATAAAGAAAAAAGAAGCTATAGAACAGAGGGAAAGTAACATTGTATTTCACAGGTTAGTTTTTTTACTCATAAGTGAGTAAATTAATAGCAAAAAATGGAGAGAGGTGTGATGTCTAATCACACCTGGACACTCTCTGGGTCTCCAGTTACTGTTTTAGTAAGTTATCTTCCATAGCTCAAAAGTCTGAAAATGCCAGTCACTTTCTGGGCATGACCAACACTTGTATGAGGAATTTTTCCAAAGAGATTTAAAGTCCTGTTACTTGTTGCCTCTCATATGGGCTATAAAATAAATAATGATTCTTTAAAAAAAGTCAGTTATTATCTTTGATTAATAGAGAAACTTGCAATCTTTTATGAATTTTTCTTTTTTTCTTAAAGCATGAATTGGGCAATACGATACCTTCTGCAGGCTGTCAGAGTTGGAGTCCCACAAACCTGGGTATTTTCATTGACTTAAAGGCTCTGAAAGAATCCTCTTTCATGACAGAAAAATAAATGTGGAGTTAAAACTGTATTAGGGCTCAGTTTGGGGTTTATTCTCCTTCTTGCCCTACTCAAGACATGCAGGATTGAGCCAATGGGAAACCCTTCTCTTTCTCTCTCATGTGGGACAGAGACAATGATGCCCATGAATGAGTACAATGGCTATAAGTGTTACAAATCCAAACCTATACATCTAAGTACGTATTTCCAATTGATTTCTTTATGAAAAGTAATTATTTTTTTGTACAAAGAAATCTCTCTCCACATTTAAATTATATTTGAATACTCTTAATATTGTGGAGAGTTAAACAGAGGTTGAAATGCTGCTCTTCTTACAAATTTAAATAATAATAATATAAAAAAAATCTGCTGACACAAATGTATTAGAAACAAACCTATATAAAGGAGCAGTTAACCTAGAACTATTGTGAGCTATATATTGTTTGACATACTTTCATATGAGCAAGCAGAAGTACCCCATCCTTTAGACTGTGGTAATGTGCCTTATTGTTAAATTCAATAGGAAAAGCTATTCATACTGTAGTATGATTGAAAAGAAAATTGAATCCTTTTGATGTTATAAATGTCTCTATTACTGCATGTGCACACAAATTTTCCATGGAAATTATGGTGAAAGTAGTGGTTCTCCTAGAAAAATGCATTAGTGTTGACATGTTCAATTTTAGCCACATCAGAATATAAATACCTTTTAACCGTGGTAAAATTGTTAGGAATGTATATAGTGTATCTACATAAGTCAGTTGTCTGTCTAAAAATATGTGTTCCTATGGTCCAGTTATGTTCTCTGTTTCAGCTGAAAGGGAAATTAAAACCAGTGACTCACACGCCTTGCGCTTTTCTTACAATATTGTGTTTAAAATATTTCAGTATGTGGAGTATATATTGTATAGCTGTTCTTGATCATGTTTAATTTTGAAAAACCACAAAAACACTTAACAGGTTTTTGGCTATGAAGCAAATTATATGTGAGAGGTCGACTGTCCGTTCACTTGCATGGCAATTGGTTCCGTGTACTAAATTTTCCTGGTAATGGAGATAGTCTAGGATTCTTTGCAATGACAAATGAATAAAAAAGAAAAAGGAGTGTATCCAACAGCCAAAAATTTATGACGGTGGCACTTCCAAAGTTTGCAGTTTGTCCAGGATCATAACTAGAAGAGGAAAGTGGTTTTGATTTTCTCTCTGTGAAGCCTGCTGTATGCTGTCAACTAAAATTACACACAGTTTTAAAATGTATCACTCAGTGCACTTTGTACATTAAGGCACATGAAGTTACACAGTATAATGCAATAACAACTAACCTGACAACAGGAGACGTGAAACACTGTGTGTACTGCACTGTAATTATATAAAAGCACCAATGTCTTTCGGAGGAAAAACTTTAATTCTTCAGAGCTCACTTGGATTTAGCTGTGGCAGGAATATCTCTTGTTGTTTGAACCCAATGAAAAACACAATATATGTTTGCTTGCCTTTTTTTTTTTTGTTTCTTTAAATGGTATTTTTGTTAGTTTTGGTTTCTTGCATGATTTGTTTTCAGGCTTAGTAGACAGATTTAATTGGCAGAGCAGTCTAGATATCTTGATAAAATAAACCTAAAAAAGAGTCGTGAAGGGCTTACAGTTTCAGGTTTAGATGACAGTTTTAGTTAACACCTGGGTTGTTTGGTTTGGTTCTTTTTTTTCCCTTGAAACTATATCTAAAGGAACAGTCAATGGTAATTACAGTATTTTTAGAAAGCTGAAGTCTAGATCTTCAACTAGGACACACATAGGGTATTTCAGAGTGACAATTACTTTATCTGCATCTAATTTCTCCTGATATGCTGAGTTTGTCTTAATACGGCTGAAATACTCTGTGACCATTTTGAAATATTATTACCTTTCCAACAGAATGATAACTTCAAAATCATCTTCGTCTATAGTCAGTTATATAATATATAAGGTTTCTGTTGCAGTATCTACACACCTTTTGTGAAAATTAAACCTATGAATCGCTGTCTTTTAACTCAGCTGGATGAACTATAATGTTAATACCATCCTTTGATTGTAAAATATGCTGATGGGTGTATATTATATAAAGCATGAGAGTGTTGGTATTTTAAGAAAGAATTATGTCCTTTTCTTTGTGTCCATTCTTTGACTCCTTCTGTCCTGTCCTTCCCTCCTCTCTCTTTCCATGCTCATCAGCTAAGTTAGTGTATCTTCTCTAAATTGCTCAGAATTGGATGGGAATATTTACACAGAGTGAATTATGGCTGGATGCATTCCTATGTCAACATGTACCACGTTGATTTCTTATAAAGTAGATCATTATTCTGTGTGGCATAAATAGTATTACCAGACTGATATGATTAAAGCCAGGGAGTCATTAATTAGCATCTAATTAAAAGAGACTAGTAATGTGTCCATGTACTACTGTTATTGTGGTATATTTTCCTTTATAGGAAAAAGTGATTCAAGCTTGCAGGATAACGGTCAACTTGTCTTATGGTGTATAATATAATAGAAGAGAAGGGGATGAGTCCAAGTATGATTTCTCAATTTTGCTGGGAAATTCTGTGTTATATTTGAAGAAATGAAACCCTAAGTTATAGGGAAATTTATACTTTGGCAAGGGTTATCTAAAAATGTAAAAACCATTTTTTTCTGAAAACATTCAAGGTAGATGTTCTTATCGCTGCGTGACTATACACACATGAGTGATTTAGCTGTTAATTCACATGGAAGAGAAACAGACTTTTTGTGCAAATTCATTGTGGGGCAGGAGAAAAAACTGTGGGGTGGGTGCAGTGAACATGTTGAAGCATAGACTGACTCCTTAGTTTCCCCTTTTCCCTGTCAATTGATTATTAACAAATCATATTGGTCTCATGATGGTGGTTATTCAGAAGAATTTTGTGTGAATGAATCACAAAGCATGGAGACAAGGGATTAAGAAAATTCATAAACTGCAGGTGAATTCTGTCCTAGGCCAGGCAGAGTATTTCATTTGGACAGGTTTGCTTGGACATTAATTAATTACAGTTTTACAGAATAGCATGAGACGCACTCATAGGTTCTTAATGAATAATTGGATTTTTTCCTTTGTTAAAAATGCATTATTAATGCACATATAACACCATATAAATGAAAATGAAATCAAAATATTTTTAGCATTGAAAATTTCTTCTTCCAGCTTTCAGACAATGCTTTAAACTTGGTTTTGTCTTTCATGTTTGCAACCCATACTGGACATATCATAAAGGTCAGTGTGAAGACCAGAAGACTTTTTGCAAATACAGATTTCAGAGCAGCTCTAATAAATCATGATTTCCACCAGTTTTATAACTGGTAGAAAAAATGATGCATCAAAAAGGATTGTGTGAGACGGAAATTGTCGCCCGTTCAAAGCAGGCTTTATGGGTTTATTCTGCACCACCATCCAACTTTTCAAAAAGGACATCAGAATCTTGCCTACAGATTCCTAGGTGAAAAAAAAATTAAAACTGAACAGCTAAGATTTGCATAAACTAAATTATGCACGTTCCTACATTTTAGATATTTAGTGTCTTTTCATTTTTAAAGTGTTTAAATTTTTTTAACGTCTTTAAAGTCATTTGAACTTTAAACCCTTTTAGAGTTTAGTGGTTATCTTTGTCCAGCTTTGTCCAAATTTTTTTTCAATTAGATGTTTAGATATTCTAATATAACACATACAAAAATTGGAGTGAGAGTCAACCTTTCAAAGGCAGCGAAGAGAATCAGCAAGACTAAGATTTTGCCATTCCTTCAGGGCTTTGAAGTGGTTTTTGGGGCTGCAATGAGTTATACCTGCCCCCAGTGCCAACTCAGGAGAGGACAAATGAGGGGAGCCACTGGCTCTGGAAAGAGGGATAACTGAAGGTCAATTACTTCTTCAATCCACACTTTTGGTCACTTAAGGCAGTGTTCCCCTTCACAGGCTGCAAGCTGAGCTGAGGAGCCTTCTCAGAAGTCATTCCACACTGTCCTAGCAAGAGCAGGAAGTCTGCTGGGACAAAGAGCACAGGAAACCGTGATATTCTTACTTAACAGTCCTAGAGCAGTTTCTGTGTTTTTTATGAAAAAGTGTTTGTAGTCCCGTATCTATCTGACCAATCATCTACTGATATGAAAATAGGAGCACAACCACATCACTGTTGTAAAAGTAGTAGGAGAAAATTAATTTTCCAAGTATCTTATCCATGTTTATTAGAACCTCAGAGGATACTTGCTTTGTTTTAATCCTCAGTTAGGCCTTGTTTCTGGTTCCAAACCACATTCAAGTACATTGTAGGCAACAGAAACAGTATCTGTGTTTTAAAACAGAAGAAAGATGTATTTCTTTTAATTAAGACGTCTACAGAGTTAATTGTAAGAATGTTGGGGGCTTTTTTGGTTTCTTGTGCCCTATGGGAACACTACCTTTAAACAATTAAATTCTGCCCATTCTCTGGTCAGTGCCATAGCCTTAATTCTAAAATTGCTTTTGAAAAGCAGAACAAGATCAGAAAACAAAAGTGATGCTGTCTTGATTTCTTAAAACTTTTTCAAAGATCACTGGAATATTTTCATTCAAAGTCCTTAATTCTCATCTTCAATAACTAAACCGTTTCCCTCTGAATGGATATTTCTGATCATGAAGATTATGTCTGTGATCTCTTAAATGCCAGTTAGGCAGAGTTCCCTAACTCATATCCATGTCATTATGCCTTTCCCAAGAAAACAATAGTTCCATTGTAGGCAGAATCGAAAATTCGTTCTTCACTGTGGTTCTGGTTTGCTTGATCTGAAATCTTGGAACTAAATGACACTTCTGACTTCACATTCCAGTTCTTTAGCTTAACCCACCACAGCAATGTTTTCACTCTGTCATCTGAAAAATATTATCATTGGCCAAAGCTAAACTCTTCCACATTCAAGAGACTCTGAAGGTCCTAAAGATAATGGGAAATTTGACAAATGGGATGAAACTTTAACTTTGAGAAATTTGGAATTCAAATGTTCTTGTCTGTGTGGGAGGGGAGGAAATCAGCATTAGGACTTGGAAAATGTGTAGCTGAACCACTAAGTGAAAGATTTGACTGTGTCCAAACAAGCAGCTGTTTTAACTGAGCTGCAAAATGCATTGTTTTGGTTTCAGAAGAAAATTAGCTAATTCTTATGATAAGTCATCTGGTGCAGACAAATACATTTACCATCCCCAAATGAGCCTTCAAATCAAATGATAGTCATTGCTTATTATAAATATTATCTTTTTCATATTGATCTTTATTTCCAAAATCAGACAGATGAAAGTAGGGATGAAGGTTGCAAAACACAGACACAAAATTGGCAGGCTTCATAAAGATGCAGTCCCCCTCTTCTGGGATGAATTTCATGGAAACAGTAGCCTTGGAAGTACTGCCAAGGTAGGCTTTCAAGTACGTATGTATAGATGTGCAGAAGGAAAAAAAAGTTGCAATGAAAAGCACAGAAAAAAAATTGTAAGAAAAAATGAATGAAAACCACAGGAAAATGTTTTAAATATGGTATTTTAAGATTTCTGTAGAAAATTATTAGATTCTGTCAGCTCTTTAGTTGTGTCAGAAGGATAAGTTTCTGTGGACTAACAAGAATTGAGCATCCTAAATTAATGATTACATATATATCCCTGCTCCTGGTACTCCTACAGTACCTACAGAGTAGCTCTGCCTCTTTCACTGTGAGATCACGTGGCTTGAATTATTTCACATTTATTGTGAATGCACAGGACAGAAGAGCAGTGACTGAGGTATTCAGCAGTCTTCTTTGCTTGCAAAACCTTGCACTCAGTGCACTTATCAACTTTTTCTAATGATCATACTCTTATTAAATAAGTCTTACTGTGGGCACAGTATGAGGATAGCTGAACATAGCTCACTGTGCACAAATAGTGCCCAGGAAAGCTGATATCTAAAATGTTTAATCAATTTCTCACAGTTGTTGTTGTTGTTAGATCAACAGTTTGAATATTCAACCAGAAGTTAAAGCAGCTACTCCTGCTATCATTTACCCTGAGGCAGGGCTAAGTCTGAAAAGCTATAAAATAGGTTACATTTGTTCACAGGTCTGTATAAAACTGATGTGTGAATTTAATTAAGCCCAAAGTATCACTAGAGGGAGGAATCTAAGTGGAAATATACATCTCCTGTTGCTAACATGTAAGAAAATTAATCTCCCTAAGTGTCTTTTTACACAAAGTTTGGGAAACAAATTATAGTCAGTAAGATCAGCAATAAAACATAGTTGTGTTCTAGGTGTTTCAAGATGTCACAAAAATGTATTTCAGGGATATATTGATAATAATCATACAGAAGCAGTTGTTCCATTGAAATCCACAGAGCTGTGGGCACTCAGCATCACGGAAGGAGCTGCACTGCCACCTCACAGCACAGGGTGCCTAATTGCCTCTCATTTCACTTAAGTTTTAAATAGAAGGTACAAATTACTTTGTTTCTCATCAGTCAGCAAGCTGTTTATTGCAGCAAATGAGTCACGCCCCTGTATTTCTGCCATACTAGTTCAGAGGTCTACAGGTGTGATACCAACAATCAGAGATCTTATTACAGCCTGTAGGTGTAAAATTATTTTTCTTTCTTTGCATTCCTGCATAGATTTCATTTGCATTTTCTCCAGCACGCTTTCATATCCATCACCAGAAGTTCCCAGCAGTGATTACCAGCTTTTGTTGTTTTATGTTGCTTTTCTGCTATTTGGTAGAGTCTATTTTTAATATTGTTTCTGACTACTGCATGTGCAGGCTTGTCTCAGCAGTTCAATCCTGAGTGTCAGGCATTCAATTAAACAGGGTATTTTATTCAAGGAGACTGCAGTGTGTCTAGCCCAGTAACTATCTGAGCAAGAAGGAAAGCAGGCAAATATTCCCCTTGAATATGGCATAACATCTGCAGCCAGATGTGAAAAGATCACAGCATTTGCTTTTCTTTAAAATCATTATTTCCTTTAAATAGGGTGTAAATTTTTGAGGGGTGAAGTTTAATACTGGGTGTTGCTGCAATAAACTTGGGTTTGCATGTGTGACGTAGCAGCAATAAATTTGGATATAAGTTTTAGATAATGCCACTCTGCCATAGGCATTTTTGAGGGCTTTTTGTGAGTTCTTATACAAGACCATTTTAAGGCATGCATTGTCAGGTGTGTACACACTGATTTATATGTGATATTTTGAAACTTTTACATTTCAAGCATTTTTTCTCCCCATACTTTTGAAGCTGTTGACTTGGATACTGAAATTTGCATGTAAAAGAATTATTCACATGTGATTAAAAAGAATTGAACTTTCTGTACTTTACACTACAAGAGTGTTATTAACAAAATATGCCCACATGAGCAATTATTACTTAAACTGCAAATTTCTAAGAAGCACTGTGTGAATTTGTAACTAGTGACCTATTTTCACAAACAGCTTGATACATTTAAGATCATAGATATTTTTTCTTTTTAACTTCACCTAGACCATAGTCCTGAGGGTCATCATCATCATTAGTTATTGTCTTGCCAGTATTATCAACCCACTGAAGTAAAAAATAAACTTTAGTTAAAATATTTAAATATAAATGCATATTTAAATATAACTGTATATTTAAATAACTGTATTTAAAATAACTTAAAAAATAAGGTTTTGTCAGCTTGAGTCATATTGGCTGAAACCAGTTATTGAGTATTCCCAGGAGTAATCAATTGTTGGAGCGGAGGGGACAGAGAGATTACACACGTGAGTGTGTTAAGTAGCTGAGGACTCAAGTTTTTACCCTTTCACTTACCCAGCTAAGGATGGGGGATTGCATGTGCCCATGCCATAAAATACATTTGATTTACTAGACACCAAAAAATGTCATCTGAGTGGAGCATATTTTGTTACATATATTCAAATTCAAATTTTAAATGTAAAATATCAACTGATCTGGTAATAGTTTCACTGATGGTTTACAGGTGATTAGAATATTGACACCTGTGGCTGTACATTTAGATGACAAGCAGAGTGATAACTACACTCACAATCTGAGCCTGCATTTCAGTCAATTGACACTTAATTGGAATGTTTTCCTCTGGAATTTATTTGAGGGTCAAATAGTAGGAACTGATGATGTAAAGTTCATAGGTCCAAAAAATTTAAACAGAATGAGACAAGTTTAATGTATACATACAGTACTTGAACGGTCACCAGTCAGTTGAACACCTCTTGTATGAACAACCTAAATATAATAATTTCTGAGTGAAATTCCATTGAATAGTCCAGCCCTACCAGATTCCAACTTCCAGAGGCAGAAATACAGTAAGTCATCTCTGATGATAACTTCTTACTTTTCGAGATGTACTTTATTTTTCAACCTTTATAGGAAGGAAGAAGTCAAAAAGATTGACTTTTTTTTTTTTTCCCCTCAGTAACAGACTGCTGTCTTCTCTTTTCTCTCTGGTAAGGAAAATGCATTGTCAAGAGCTGGACTAACTCCTGCTGGTGTATTAATTAATACCACCACCTGGATCTATCAACAGCAAGACAGCCAGATTCACGCCAGGGGATAAAAAACAATCTGCACCTTGTCAGCCCTGCCACACTGGGAGTAGTCACAGGTCTGCAGCCCCTGGTAATTACTCACCCGGGTCTTCACACTGCCTGCATTTCCATTTTGATTGTTGACATTGCACAGTGCTGCCTCATCTGCCTAAAAAGGTGGGAAAAAGTGAGCAAAGTATGTCAGGCCTGGTAATTACAGCACTGTCACCTCTCCCAGCCCTTGGACCCCATCAGTAAAATGATATTTGTCAGTCTCCTGTTAACCGTTTCATTAAAAGGGAATGATTATGTTGAGTGAATGAGTTGACACTAAGAATCAACACCTTCTGAGCAGCTGTGAAAACATTTAGAATGGATTCATGTACCAAGAACCTAAGCAAAATTAGAAAGAACAACCATGGGTCAAACAAATTAATAAAAATGGGGAAAATATTAATTTAAATTAAATTTGTGTAGTTGGAAGTATAGATTTGAATTCCTGAAAAGAAAATAAAACTGTATTTTTGAGGGTCTGCATATATTTAAAAAAAGCATATATAAAGTTGTGAACTATACTCCACTGAGAGGGATTGTCGTACCAGCAAATTTACATTTTCTATGTATTGCATGCTTTTTTTAAAAGTATTTGTGGTATTTATCTGTTGATATCAAACAGACCATTTCTTTCAGGGCAGGAGAAGGAAACATCAATGGGTTCTGCAAAAAACACAAAAATAGGCTAAGAATACATCAATAATTCTGACCCATATTTCAGCACTGGCAGCACAGCTCAGTGCAGACTCTTTCTCAGGATTCCAAAGGATGAATCCACAAGGTTTACTAAATCTCTCTCATTTAGATTTGTTCATATAGAAAATATCATATAAAAACTTATTTACAGTGTAGTTGAGGAACTGATTTTGGATAATGTGACAGTGATACAATTAGAGAACTTCAGATATTTCCAATTTTGTCTCCTGAAGCTTTTGCCATCACATAATACAGAAGGAACTTGTTAACAGTGTTGATACATGGAATGGTAAAGCACACATGGTCAGAGAGAGATTAAAAGAGGATCCTGTTTTAAGGTTATGGACATCATCGTTGTCATCACTTGTGCATGTTGGAGGAGATAGGAAAGGAGGTCTTTGTGAGTCAGAAATCTGGGATAAGACTGTTAAGCTTGGTGCTATTTACTTTCAATTTCTGAACAGAACCAATTGCCAGGCGCAGATCAGCTATGAGTAGTTAAGCTATATTTGGGAATTTCCACCTTGCATGCATCATAAAGATAATGATCACTAAATGCTACTTAATAACGGTGTTTGTACCTCAAATTGATCACCTACTATTGCAAGAGAGAAGAGAATTCCAAATCTGAAGTCATCTTGAAGTTCTAACTATCTCCTGCTCGTACCAGTAGCCAGTAGGATTTGTGTATTTGTTGTATATTATCAGATAAAAAGTAATGTAGATATTTATTTCCAGTTCAGAGTAAAAAGATTCTCTCTACTTCTACTCTTAAGGACAACCACCTCAGCAACCAGACAGTTACTGTGAGCTCCAGAACAGATCCCAACAATGTCCATTTCTCCTATGTGGCTTTATTATTATTGTTGTTATTCTTAATGGCATCATGAATTATGGATATTTAAAATTTCCATGTGAACTCTCCCTTTTGATGGCCAAATTTCAAGCTTGTAGAATCACAACATTTCAAATAGGTTCAAAGAGAATATATAGCTTTGATGAAGGGATAGCACTTTCTGGTGATTTATTTTCCTGAATCATTGTCAGACCATCACTGAGATTCCCATTTTGAGCAATCATTCTCACAGGTAAAGTCAGTTAAATAATGTCTGTACATGGAGATGCACAGGAAACAGCTAGACAGAAAAACCTGCAGGGTTTGCTCCAAAATATTCCAAGTAGCGAAGAAATCCTGCCTCTGCCACAGCATCTGCAGCAGCCTGGTATGGATGGGTTCGTTGTGCAGATAAAAGAGATTTTTTACTTTACAGCATTTGTCTTCTCTATTCTACAAAGCATCTTGTGGGTGCTTTAGTCAGCAAGGACAGAAGTTTTGAACAAAATAGAATTTGCAGTCAAACAGAATCATTTTATCCATACAAAGATTCCTTGAACAGTCTTACTGGTATATGCCATGGAGTAGAGAATGCCGAGACATTTTATTTGTTTCTGTAGAATTTATGTATTTGAAGTGCAAATTTGAGAGTGTTGGTCCTTCTTTGAGAAACCTGTCAGCTTAAAGATCAACAATAATGGGGTTCAGAGTGAAACTCCCATAAATTGTAAGAGGTATTTGTTGGTTAAGCAGCAGAGGTTAAAGGGTTTTAACTTCAGAATCTTCATTGAATCTGTTAAAGATTCCTAGCCTTCAGTATTGCCTGCCCACTCTGTGCCAGGATGAGTGTATGGAGTGGGATGGATTGAAGAGAAGGCCAGATGTGGGGTTCTCCACTGCTTTGGAGGTGGAATACTTCTCTGGAGTTGGAAATGAGGCATGTGGTACTCCTTATACCATACTTTTCAAGCTGATTTGTTGCTCAGGAGGGCCAGGATGGTTTGGTTTTGCTTTGAAGGACTGTAAATTTTGTGCTTCAAAATACCATTTGTTATCAAAGCTCTGTTGCCCACTGTTAATTGGGAGGATAATGACCAAACCAAGGAATCAGGACCTCTCCTATTGCTTTATTCCCATATTTACTCCTAGTATACCTATGTTTTTCTTGCACCTGCTGCCAAAACAACCAGCTGTGTTCATGTAATGCCACACCAGAGAATTCAGAAAAATGTCATAAGTAATAGTTAAACAAAACCTTTCAACCAGAAATGGTTAATGTGAAATAAATATAAAATTGTAAATCAGATAACAGAGACACTAAAATTACTGCATCACGATACTGGCAAGCAATTTTAAATACAAAGGTTTGCTTTTTATTTTGTTTTTGCTTGAAATCTATTAAGGTTAATGATTGGAGTCTTGTCTCATCTTCTCTCATCTTGTAATTGCTGTGGCAGGTCACAAACCCTCTATATAAAAGTCATATAAGAGTAATAAAAAAAACTCCTCTCAGCTTGAACCAGATGATTCCATATTTCTACTCTAGCAGAGCATGGGTGCTGGGATTTTTGAACCCAATGGGTAATATATCAATATGCTCAGAGAAAAAAAAAAAGGAATATGTCATTTTCATCAGATATAATTCATTACTTGGCATAACCCAGTCCACAAATAGACTCATCTTTGTTGCTGTGTATTCCTCTTATTCTTTACTCCCATCAGAGTTCAGAAATCCAGGAGTGCAACATTGTCCTCCTGTCCTTAACAATGGTGGTTATGGACAAAAACAAATGAACATGGAAAGGGATCAATCTACTAGAGAAAACTGTCATAAAACTCTTTTTAAGGAGGGATTATTTGCATATGCAACACAACATTGTTGACATAAACCATTCTCTTGGTATATTGTTTTGAGTTACAAACTTAGTCTGCAGGGTTTTTGTTCTAAGTTTGTTTTGTCATGATAAAACTTCCATTGATCTCCTGCATATTTCCCCTGACTTTTAAACTTTTAATCTATTATTAAAGTGCTCATTTGAATTGAAGGCTAAAGTCAGAAACTGTTTTACTGTATTAAATGTTTTTGAATATACAGGCAGGTATCTATCCAGTAGAACTGCCTAGCTGAGGAATATACATCTGAAAACACAGAGGAATTAGATGCAGAGAGAAGCCTAGAAATTCTGTTTTGCTAATTCACGCATTCTCCTAATAAAAGTTATCCAAGTAAACAATTGGAGCTCAATTTAAGTGATCAAATTTTAAAACTTATACTTTATATGTTTACTCTTCTGATGCTGTTAATAGTTTATCTTCTGGATTTTTTCCTCAAAATGTAAAATATTTGACATTAAAGGCAAGTATGCCTTAAGTCCAACATATGCTTAAATCAAACAACAATCAACATATGCCGACTTGTAGGCCAAAAATTCCCAAATTGCACATACTTTTTAAGCTATTTTAGACTTCATATGTTCATACACTTAAAAAAAATAAAACTACTTCTGTCAACTTTAAATGGTTTTAAGTGTATTTTAAGTTCCCTCAAGTAATAGATATAAACATTGTGTATAATAAAGACCAGATTCTCAGCCTGATAAATTCAGATGTTTTCGTCCCTCTCACTCACACATTTTTCTCACAGAAGTCAGAATACTCGGTCCCTGATTTTGTAGTTTTACTGTCTCTGCAATTTTGTCTGTGATGGCTCTGTGCATTCTTTTTTCAAAGTATGTGCACTGTATGTTTTTATGAGTAAGAGGAGATTAGCATTTGATTTATCTCTGAACGAGGGACAGCTACAAGGAAGAGCCTAAAACTGTATTCCTTCTGCAAAATTTGTTGTTCACTGGGTTTTTTTTTGTTTCCAGAAAGCTCCATTAGATAAGACTATGAAAAGAGGTGGGCTTAAAACCATTCTTGAATATTTTGGTTATCAGAAAAGGACTACAAAGTTTTGACAGGAATAATTGTTCTCTATCCTGCACCCCTCTCTCCTGCCCCCAGGATACTGTACAAAATCCTCCTTATATTTGAGAGACTTTACTGAAAATACTTAAGATGAAATATGACAACCTGAAAGAAATTACTTTTTTTGAAAATTGCAAGGGAATGGAAATAGACATTTTGAAAGAACAAGCTTCAACAAGAAGCAGTTGTGATGTAGTTCTGGCAGACAAAGCAAGATGTCTTCAGCTCAGATTGCTCAAGATCTGAGGGAGTAAATCTATGTATGGCTCAAAATATTCTAAAAATTCTGGACTCTGTTCTGCAGTTTCCAGGCGTGGAACTGCTGCAGCTCGGGTCTGTGGACTTCTCAGTTCTGGAGAAAGTAGAATGCATTTAGTCTCTGGATGTAAAATTACCGAGAGAGATTCTCTTATCAGCTGAGCCACGTGCCTCACTGTATCTGGATAAGTGTGGTTTATACATATATAAAACACATATATGCTTATATGGCCTTCCATAAACTTTGTATTCTTTCTTCTTCACTAGCAGATCTCAGAGTTGGAAACATGTAGAAGTAGAACGAGCAGGTAGCAAGATAATAACAAATGAAAAAAATACTTATTTTGGCATACATTTTTCTAATTTATTGTATGTTTCACTACTGTTATATGGAAACCAGCCACACAAACAACTTGCTTATGTATACAGAAAATTGACATGTCTATCTTTAGAGGTCCTAATTTTTAAGTAAATCAGACAATATGCAACAAAATCTGCATGTATGCAAGCGCATTTCTACACAGTGCCAAAATATGTATTTCTTTGAACAGTATTAATTTTCATATTGTTCCAATTCCCAGTTTCTTTCCTTGTTTGGGGTCCTCAGTCCAGCTGTGCAAAGTCCATTTGTGAATTGTATAGTAAAAAGGAGGCTCCCTCGAGTAAGAAGAGCTCTTTTATTCCTTGTGCTCGTGGAGGATTCAAAGTGAAGTGAGAGGATTGCTTCATAGTGTCACCTTTCCAGTGATTTAAAATAAATAATAAATAAATAAAAAAGGCAATTGTTGATTTACAAAAACAATGCTGCTTCACTGCTAATAACAGGGATTTCCATGATCTGTTTTGCTCCATTTGAAAAGGCAAAACCAAAAAACCTTCCAAAATTAATCAAAACTAAGCCAAGACAATTGACAGAAACTGTCTTAGAAAAAGCATTTTGCATTGCTGCACACCATAGATGTGTATTCTGTTTTTATTCCCCTCCAGACTTCTTAAAATCACATTGTTATCTTAGTCTTTGAAATGTAAAAATGCTGGCACATCAAAGAAATATGGTGATGGTCAAAGAAATTTAGAAGGAGAGTGTATATAATGAATACTTAACACTGGAGCTTTACTTCTTTTTTCTTCTTTTTGTACAGATATCCATTGTAGCAACTTAGAGCTGGAAAATGAGGCATGAAATTGTTTGTAGAAGGTTAAGTAAATTGAATCTTAAGCATTTGTATGTTTGCTGCAAAACTAAGCCTGCAATTTTAGTCATAACATGGGTATCTTTGCATTTGTTCTGTAGCTTGTTAAACAAAAAAGCAGATAAGAAAAACAGCAGCAGAGAAAAACATTTTGAGGATTATGAGGAGCATGCAAAAGCCAACAACAGATTAGGAGACAGAGATGAGGACACCCTTCATAAATAAAGAAGTGTTTTAGTCATGCTGAGGATACAAAAAGTGTGGTGAATTAACCTTCTCTAAACTTTTGCAATAGCATTGAACCCCTCCATGTGTTCTAGAGGCAGACAGACTGTCCTTACACCACACAAAGCTTCTCCTTTCTGCTACCATGTGTAACCAGCTTGTAGTATTTAGGGTTGCTTGTTCTAAGTTTGCTTTGCCACCTTTACCAGTGTTCTTCTTTCCAGCAGTGCCTGCCCTTTAGGAACACTCTGCTTGCAGAAGTTGGAAATCTTGTTTTCTTGTTCTGCTGCCTTCGGTCAAGATTGCCACTTGAATAAAACTTTTCCTTAGGTCAGTAGTGAATTCCATCAGGTGATGGGTGATCCCATTCTCCTGGGGTCCTGTTGAGTCTTCTGAAAATGTCAGTGTGGGTGACAGAGTGTTTTAAATGGCCATTGGGTGGCCTGGTAAAATTATTTGTGCCACCTCTGTGTTTCTGTCTAACGCAAAAATTTGGAGTATGGGTTTGTAGAGGAATGCTAGTTGAAAAAGTAAGACTTTGAAAATAGTAGAAATCATTAAAACTAGTGCACTTTACACATACAGTATCTCCATCTCTGAGATATTTTTAATAATTTTATATGTTTCTAATTTGGGGATTAAAAGAAAGACAAAGACAATGCTTTACTTGAAACTGAATATAGGATATGCAGCCTGTCTCTTCTTCAGGTTACATTTGCTTTCTAAATATTTGCACCATATTAGACCTAATTTTATATATTTCCTGTTAATTTTACAGTAGAGAAGGTAAATTGGCTTCATCTAAACTTTAAGTATTTATTTCCAGGAGTAGAAGCTTAGCTGCTGCAACCATGGACCAGTTCAGTGTGTGCTATTTCACCTCATCAGGTGCAGTGCGATTTGGTCCTCCATTTACTCCAAGACATCTTCAAACAGAGTCATCCTCAATTATCACATCTGAGGAAAACCTGTGAGAACACTGGGAAACCAGTGAATTTATAACCCATTTTATCAACTATTTTCATGAAGCTGTGATTCAAAATAAAATGTCAGGTGGGTTGAAAAATTCTACCAGTGAATTGGGATGGGCAGGAATGCTCAGGATATCAAAAGAAATCTGATACCTTCCCTACACACATCTTTGATTCAGAATAGTTTTATCATAATAAAAGACTCCCAGTATTAAGCAAAGTTGATGAAAAATAAACTGTTATGTTTGTGCTTGTTTGTTCTTCTGTAGAATGTTTTTTTTTTAAAGAAAAACAAGGGAAATTCTGCTGCTGTGCATGAATTCCTTCAGTCGTCCTCCTCAGGTATATTCTTCTGCCTAGATTAGGAGTAGAAAAGATATCATATGTCATTGTTGGTTCAATGGTCATAACTCAGACACCAGCTTTATATGAAGTTTAATAATGTTATGAACTAGATATAAAATAAGTGTGTGTAGTTATATACTTATAATTGTCTATTATCATTTCTCTGTAGATGCATTTCTCAGGATACTAAATACATACTTTAAAGAGCCAGTGGTGATTTCAGTCTTCAGTACAATACTTGAGAGGGCAGTTAAAGAAAATCTATTATCCCTTTCTCCTTCAGGAAAGATAAGAAGTGGGGAGAATTAGTTCCTATTGCCAAATTACACTTTCTCCTGGAGGAGCAGCTCCTTCCATTCCTATGTCCTATATCCTGACTTCATTCACCGGGAAGATCCTGGTTTACACAGGATGAAAGAACAGGAAAGGTACTGTCCAATCAGTTCTCTCATTTTCGTGCTCATCCATATATTACAATGCTGGTTGATTTCATCCTTAGGTTCATTCAGTTCAGCACATGAGATGGGTCTGGGCTTCATTTGCTTTGATCCTTAGGGGAAAAATGCCAAAGATACATGTCTGGCCTGTATGGGGATGTATAATATTTGTTTCTTTGATTAAAGTTGATACCAATTCCAGAAGCTTCAGAGTTTGAGGACAGAATTAACATGTCCTATATGAACAATCTTGTCCTATATGAACAGTCTTGTCCTATATGAACAATCATGTCCTATATGAACAATCAGAAAATGTAAAGTTGGTTTTTTTCCTATTTCACTTGGATAATTGTGACTAAGGCGTTAAGTTCTATAATTTTTAGTTCTTTACAACTTAGTAGTTTAAACCTTTGCAACAGAATTAATGGAAGGTTTATTCCTAATGTTTGCTTTCACTGTGCAGTGATGACATTTATTGTATAATATACCTAATCACAGAGAACTTTACTCAAGGTATTCATTCCTGTCCACTCACATTTACATCATTTATAATATAGTATAATACTTTATATTTATTTATTTATGTTCTAGATATGTTTTTATATTCTATAATACTTTTAGAGATTTATGGCTGCCTTCATTCCTAATGCAGGACCTAAGAATGTGGTTGCATTTGATGCCTGAAGATAAAAAACCTTCCGTGTAAACCAAAGTTTAAATTATAAAAGAAGGGTAGAGGGTGTGTAGTTAAATCAAGGCTATGATAGATTTGACACTCAGCAAGGGAAATGGGGTAGGACAAATGGCCATGAATGGCACATAAACTCAGAAATGAGCAAACTGATCTGCACTGGTCCCATCTGGAGCCAGCAGCAGTGTGCTCCTGTGGCAAGTGCCATCCTGGGATGCATTAGGAGGAATCTTGCCAGCAGGTCAGCAGCGATGATTCTTCCTCTCTTCTCACACAGGTGAGGCTGCACCTGAAATAATCTCCAGTTCTGGGCTTCCCACTAAAAAAGAGAGTTGGGGCTGCTTCCTAGTGGCCAAAGCCAACTAAAATAATGGACTGGAATATTGCTCATCCAAGGAAAAGCTGAGAGAGCTAGGATCATGCAGCCTAGAAAAGGGAAGGCTTTTGTGCTTATATATATTTTTTGAGAAGTTTTATATACTTATTGATGTGTATAAATACCTGAAGGTATAAAAAGGCATAGCCAGACTCCTTCCAGTGTTGCCCAGTGACAGGGCAAGAGGTAATGGACACAAACTGAAACATGAGAGATTTTATCTGAACATCAGGAAACACTTTTTTCTACTGTGAGGCTCACTGAACACTGATCTGTGTTTCCCAGAAACTTTATGGAGTCGCCTTTATCCTTGCAGATATTAAAAAAAGTCTGGATATGGCACTGAGCAATGGCACTGAGCAGCCCATTCTAGATGGGCAGCTGGACAAAATGACCTCCAGAGGTCCCTTCAAACCTCAGCCATGGTGTGACTCTGTAAAGACAGAAGAAAAATTGCAACTGCAAGGGCAAAACCAATTTTTGTTCTCAGAGGAAAATAGTGGCTACAGTTATTCTGATACCAGAGACTCCACTATATGCAATATTTACTATTCTTCTAAGTGCATATTTCTTAATCAATGATTTAGTTTGAGCTCCTCTTTTGGTCAGCAGTACTTCGGAATGAATCTAAGATCAATAAGTCTGGAGTGCTGAAGGAAAGAAAATTCATGACAACCAATTTTATGTACTTCATTAATAAATTTAAATGGAAGAGGTTAATTCTAATAATGAAGGAATAACAGAAGTTTCTCTTTTAAGATTTACTCACTTTGTAAACGTACCACTCCTTTATTTCTTGTACTCATGGGAAAGAAAAGAACATCACAGGACTCTGCTATTTGATTCTGAGAAATATATACAGTCTCTCAGCCTGTCTGCCTCCAAAATCTGAGGAGATCCCTCCTTTACTGGTGAGTACTAGGCCTGGCTGGTTTTTGCTGCCCAATCATTTTGCCTCTGTGGTCTGTTCCTCTTTTCAGCATTAACATTTTCCAGCTGCACTCAAATCTCAGTGGTGGCTGGGTTTCTGCTGTGCTAAGTGTTTTGTGGACACACGCCTCAAACAACACAGAAAATGAGGAGGAAAAACAGTAGTTCAGGAAGTCAGTGGTAGGGATAGAAGTGGAGTCCAGGCCTATGTTTTGGACTGATACTGTGTGTATGGGAGTATGCTGGATGTCTCTGTGCCCATCTTCACATCCCACTACCTCCCATAAGCTTAGGCAATCCAGTCCAACTCTGGAAAACAGGAAAAAAAAAAAACCACAGCAAGAAGTTTATTCATGTTAACCTTTCAAAAATCCAGGAAATGCAATGCTGCCAGGAGTTACATAATCTGTGCTTCTTGAAGTAACTTTAGAGGAGCAGCTATAGGAAGCCATATACCATGTTTTGTGGACACCTGTCAGGAAAAGAAATCCTGGAGGATCCAGGAAGGAAGACTGTGGAGTCTTCCACTAGAATGAATGAGCCTCTGATTCAGATTTTGTTCCCTGCCTGTAGCATGTGCTCATGCAAAAAAAAAGATTTTACATGATTATTCTGTAAGCCTTCAGAAAAATTCTTCAGAAGAAATATAGTGGGATTAATATTAATTATATAATTTTATTTTAAAGAGGTATCAACTAATTTCATAAATATCTCTGCAGCATATATAATGCCAATGATTTTTTTTTTAATTTAAAATGTTTTCTTCTCCTACCAGATACCTTTGTTTTGCACAATGAGAAAGAAATCTTAGGAAAAAAAACTTCAGTAATATAAAATCTAGAAGTCCAGGAAGAAACTTGTTGTCCTGGATGTCATGGCACAGCTCAGACTGATATGAAATTTGTTTAAAAGCAATTTAGCAGTTTCTATTGGGATATTTTTAGTCAGTTTGTGAAGGTTTTATGTTCACTGTAGAGCTCCTGTCCCAAGTAGTGACACAGACTTTGTGAAATTACTCCTGTGAGTAACTCCTCAGCAACACGAAGATGCTGCTTCAGAACCTAGCCTATATCTTGAGGAGACAGGGGATGGTATCAGCACTTTGACATGGCCCATTCAGTTTTTGATTGTACAATAAAATATTTAAATATTTCATTAATCATTTTCCTGTTTTTCAATATTTGCTTTCAATTTTTTGAAAAATCCTACCTTTAAGGCTTATTGAAATCTGAAGATTTAAATCCAAAATCTGAAA
Source organism: Cyanoderma ruficeps (assembly GCA_008694505.1). Lineage (NCBI taxonomy): Eukaryota > Metazoa > Chordata > Aves > Passeriformes > Timaliidae > Cyanoderma > Cyanoderma ruficeps. The sequence continues at coordinate 2,385,892 of VZDJ01007753.1, forward strand.
TTGATTGGGATATTTTGATGTCCTAATAGTGCTTAACTCCATTAGAGATTACATTACCTTTACATCTCTCTACTGAGCTGTACATATTTATCAGCTGTTTTCTAACACTCTGAACAGAAATGGAGAAAATCTAAATCCCTTAGAGATCATACTGTGTAGGTATGAACAGATGAATTATTTAAAGAAACACCCTCTTATTTACTTACAAGTCTAATAAGGGAGCATGGTGGGGTTTTCTTTTTCTTTGTTTTAAAGAGAGAGATCAATTATTCTGTGCTACTCCAGGAAATTTTTCTGTAATTAGAAAGCAGCCACATGTCATACTATTCAGACACCCTTTGGCCCTATGGTATAGAAAGCACATTGATAATTTTTTATTGCTTTCTGGAGACTTCCTATCTGTATTTTAATCCAGATTTTGCTGTTCCTTTTGACAACAACAAAAACCTCAGCTGTATTCTCAGCTACTTGGTAACAATGGCACAATTTTCATCTTCACATCCTTTCATTTCAAAATTGCCTGTGCAGGTGGTTGCTGTACAGCTCTTTTCCCTTTACGTGACTACAAAGCCTGTGATTTGTTACCAGTCTGGCTTTAGCCTGGGACACTTTGCAGGGATTGCACTGACAGAAGCCAGAAATGATTGATTCCTTGCTGACCACTTCCAGAATCCCCCAGCTGCATTCTCAGTGCCTGAGTGGCCTGACTGTCCCTTTGAATCACCTGCAGTCTGTTCTCTGCAGCTTTCTTGGTGTCAGCATTCCAACACTTTACCTTGTTAGCTCTGTAGTGAGTAGCTGTCCAAATGAAATCACAGGAAATTTCCTCTAAACTGGAAAAGCCCTTTTTCCCTCACTACATCTATGTCTTGTGTGCCACCTTTCCCCTGCATCTCTATGCTTTTCCTTCCCTTCCAGTGTCTTTCATGTGTATGGTTAAAAACTGATCATCAAAAGACCTCACATGCCAGAGCACTATATCTGACTGGGTTTTTTGGTTTGTTTTTTTTTCATGACTATCCTGTTTTTTGACAGGAAAATTACAGGAAAAATTGGAATGTTTCTGGTTGGGAAATCATATTCTACTTTCAAGACAAGTGAGAAAAAAATTGTGTCGGTCCACCCTAACAATGCATTGACAGGTGCATTTCTACCTGAGTCATTACACCTATTAGCAATGAAGCACAAAGCCTGGCAGACTTTTCTAGCAATACAACCCAATATCCTGACCAAAATTGGTGGGTTCAGATCTCACTGAATTCTCTTGTGAACACACACAATCAGTCCACAAGTGTGTTTTTTGAGATAGAAACACAGCACTGTTTCCAGGAGATGGAGAAAAAATACTCTCTTCATATACTGCTTTACTAAGTTGTAGCTGTGTGGGCTAGACAAGGGAAAACTATCAAAATTTTCAAACTAATTCTGTATCTGAGTCACTCTTTCTCAGCACTCACCCACAGGAATGCTTTGTTTGTATTTTGGCTTTTTTGTGTGAAGACAAAATGGTTCTCATAATGTAACCTTACACTTGAGAATACATCTTCCTTTGGTTTAAATCCTTTTGATAGTGAATGGTGATTGCAGGTGTGTTGTGAGCTGCCTTTTCTGTAATAATATTAAGATGAAGCAATCAGACAGCATCAATGTGCACTAGAAAGGGGAGGATAAAATGAAGAGAAGACAACTCTGGACTACAGGAATATAACTAAAATGCATTCTGTTTTCCCAAATCCATCACAGACCTTGCACCACGAATTTCACACAAGTTAACTCCTGCTCCTGCTCATGGCAAAGCTGAATTCCTGTCAGGTGTTTTAAGTCCTTTTTTTTTTTTAAATGGGATTTCAGTTATGAAATTGTTTTGTGTTTACATTAACAGCCAAGTGGAAATGTGCAAACTGCTCTGTATTTCTAAATAGTATTAAAGTATCACAACTGAGCTCCCAAAGAGCACAGTCCTTGGCTATTCTGGAAAATGCTGAATTTTCAGATTAGAGTTTTTGGGTTTGGAAGAGGATTGGAGTGCTCTTAGAGGTGTGTTTTTTTGGTGGGAAGAAGGCTGGATTTTGTATTTGAGCACATTAGCAGACAATGAAGAAAGGGATTTTTCTGCAAACTTGTCCAATTTCTGTCTGGCAAACAGCTTTCTCTTTCCTTTTTTTTTTTTTTTTTTTTTTTTTTTTTTTTTTTTTTTNTTTGTTTTGTGGGTTTTTGTGTGTTTGTTTTTTTGGTTTTGGTTTTTTTCTAACATTAAGTACTGGAGTCCTTTAATATGAAGAAGTTTAATGAAGTTATTGTTTTACAGGATCCAGTAGGTCTACAGTGACAACCTGTTTGCCAACCATCTGTTGGCTCTCTCTTTCAGTAGTGGTTACAAGTCACCAAATGGACAGCACTAGAAAAGGTTTTCAACATAGGGAGTTCAGGCATACTCCCTCCAGTAGAGGGCATTGATACTTGAGCATATAAACCTGAATTCTTTGGGAATAATGTCACAAGCAGGAAATAATCATGGCAACAATTCTTGTCCCCCACTGTATAACTCCAGAAATGGGTGTTGTCATATTTGTAACCACGTTTTCACTTACATCTTCTTTATCTCCCTGAGAACATGAGAAACAGTCATTTTCTTTTTCAGCTGTCCACACACAATATAAGGAATCCATAAACAGTAAGGAATTTGCAGTGAGTGCCAATGGTAAGCAAAAGAGACCATTTTTGAGGACAAGTGCAATTCAGAGACTAGGGCTACAAGAGAAAACACTGCTTGGTGTGTATATATGTGCTCAGCAAAAATTGTGACCTAGCAATGGAGCAACCTGCACAGAAGATGAGAGATGTGGGGCATGTGAAGAAATGTCTTTAGGGTCATTAAAACAGAAGTGATTCTTTACATAATTAAAACAGTCTCTCTAAATGATTCTAAGCGAGTAGAGTTATAGGGTCTGGGCACAAGACAATGTGTACACCTAACAAACAGAAGCATATCAACATATGGCTGATGGCCTAGTGGGACAGAGCTGATTAGTGACAGCATTGAAGTCCTGGGTCTTGGTCTCGCTGTCTACCCTGTTACTGCTCCTGGATTCCCCTAACAAACTGTTCTTCCAAATGTTTGCAGACCTTCTGTCATAAAGCCAAGGTGAAAGTCATGTGTGATGAAATAATTCTATTCAATAGGTATTTTGGGAGATGCTCACAGTGGAAGATGATGCCAATTCACTTTCTTTCACCCAAGCAGTCTTTTTCCAAAGGCAACAGGGGCAGGAAAATGTCCACGGGGATGATATTAGTGATCAGCATACATTTTTTTGGTGTCCACAAGAGATCTGGGGATATTTTCCTGCAGGAATGTGTTTAGTTTTATAGGCCTGTTTCCTTCTGCAAGTAAGTGACTGTGTGATCTAGCAACCTGAGTTGAATAGCCAGTCCTTTAGGTCTTTCACAGGCTATGAATACAGTAAGAGCACTCAACCCTTCTGAAGATATGCAAATGTAGGCATTTAAAAGATTTACATTCATCTTTCACAGGCCTCAGAAATATAAATATGAAATATCCAGAACCTTGTCACTTCAGTAATAATTAAGCTGATGGCCTATTATGTTCGATTGCAAATCAATATAGTATCTTTTGGTGCCACTTGAGTTCTTGAGGGTTGGCTTGGGGCCAGCACTAGTTATACAATTGAAGAGCTGCAGCTGCATCGAAAACTTCTCTGCCATTTCCATTCAGAAAGAATAGACTGGTAACAATGGTGGCCAGCCTCTTCATAGTAATTGTGTGCAAGTACACATTTTGAAATAGTGTTTTTGTTCAGCAGGTGCTGTTATTTTAGTTTAATTTGAATTTTGAAATATGGAGGAGAGAAGGGGCCTAATCTTAACAGCATCTAACCTACAGCTGTTCAGAACAGGATAGCAAACAGCATATGTTGCTTAGATGAAAATCATAATTGCTTATTCTTCCTGGCATATTAGCAGACCAGTGCTGAGCCTCTGAAATTATCTAGCATTTTCAGGCCTTTACTTTACAAAGTGATCCACAATACTCTGGAAGAACAATTCTAGAACATCTGACAGTGAGTTTTCCCACACGCAGCTACTTGGTTTCACATCAGAAAACACAGACTGGGTAGAGATAATTTGCCAAGGCAGTGTCAGAAGCACTGATCTCCAGAAATATTAATGCAGTGCAAAGTCTATGTTTTTTCAGCCTACTGCAAAAACTGAAGAAATAGCTTGTAAAAAATGATGATTTCTTGGGAACAATCTGTCTGTTTGTTTTCCTCTTCTCCCTTCAGGCTTATATCTATCCCTAGGGTCTGAGGAGGATAGAAAGGTCACCAAGTTTTTGAGTATACATACTAGTCAAAAATATTTACTGAAATTTTTGTCCATTTTTTAATGGCCTATTGTTTGGAGATTTAAAATCTGAGATAGATAATTGCATTTCTTGAAAATTTTCTCCAAGTGTTAGAAAACAGGACATAGTAGAAAAGGTAAAAAAAGAAAGTTGTAGAAAAGGTGTGATTAGAGTCAAAGTTCAAAACTTTAAATTCCTTTTGTCATAAGTCTGACTCCAAAAGCTGACTAAAAGCCTTTAATTAAAAAGGTGTTGGTAATGACGCTTACCTTGAAGAGTAGTGGACATATATTTTAAGCATTTCATATCGTCTGACAAAGCTTGTATAATCTAAACTAAGGTGCATTGTTTTTCAGATCAGTGCTTAAATGAGAATTTCATGTGAACGAACATCTTTGGAATTGGAATGTTGTTGTTTAGATGCCTTCAATTTGATCCTTTTTCTTGCCAGTACCTGCTTATGCCTGGGTCATCTAAATGGTCATTACAGAATAAATAACCAGGTTTGGCTCAAGCAAATTCATTAAACCTCAATGACCATTCTGTATATATATTTCTGTCTCAGTGTTTACTCATTTCTACTTTGGGATGTGTAAAAACAAGGAGAGCTTTTTTCACAACTAATATCCTGTCAGTTTCAAATATTTTCTAGCTGCACTTCAATTTAGATCAAGATCCTGAGGGAAGGAGAGACAAAAATACGTATCATTGTGCAGCTCAACTAAAGATGCTGGTTTTGTACTAACCTCAGAGGGAAAAGTAAAATAATGCACTCCCAATTTGACATGCAAATAAAAACAAAGAATAAAGTTTCTTCATGAAATATTTCCCTGGAAACCCCGAGGTTTATATTGTTGAAAATATTAAAGTAAAAAGAAAAGCATGATACACGAGACAATCGCTGTCTGGTTTGGACAAAATCACATCTTTAAAAAGTGAGATGCTTTTTTTCTCAATGCTTTTCAGAGGAAAATAGAAAGCAAAAAAAAAATTACTGAGTAATCTACAAGTTTTGTGGGGTTTTCTTATACACCCGGGAAGGCTGGCTAGGTGAGGTGCTCTGCCACTCATGAATAAAGAAGTGGGTGAGATTACAGTCTGTTACCACCCACCCCTACAGAGGTCACATAAACCCAGGTTCTAGTTATGGACCTTTGGGGCAGGTTAGAGGGAAGAGACACTGAATGGTGGTGTTTGTAAATATATATATATATGTGTGTAAGATTTTTTTCAGAAAAATTTGGTTGTAATGGAAAGCAAGTATGTAGCCATTTGGGTTGTTATTATCTATAGCAATATAGCACTTAAGTAGCACTTAAGAAAATGTATAAGGAAAAAAAGGAGAAGGGAAGAAAGGATGAGAATAGATCTTACTACCCGCTGACCTTACAAGTCTTTATTGTTGTAATTTTGAATTAATATGAACTTGAAGAAGTTATTTTTTGGTTAACAGACCCTCAGTTTGACTTAAGAGAAACTGAGACACAAAAATCTCCTTCAGATTTTCTAGAGTAACATATGCTAGTAAGAAATTATATTGATATAATTAATTTGATTCCTGTCCAGTACTCCAGTCATGGAGATTCTTGTGTCCCTTTTGTAGTTCATTAGAGTTGTCCAGGCAGTGCAGTAATGTATTTCTAATATCTTCTGTTTCCACATGTGAACCTGGATGTCATTGTACTTTCCATTTCTGCTCTCCACTGCTGTTAAGAACTACATCGGAAAAGTTTCCCTGTATTTCCATGTTTAGTATGTCAAATCCTCTGCTGAAGACTGCTGGCTCATTAGAGAAATCATCACAAGGTATATTGAGTAAATATCCTTTCATAGCAATTATCATTCCTCAGAGACTAGGGGAACAGAAGAAATTTTGAAATCATGTCATTCATCAACTTAAAAAAAAATCAATTCTTCTAGGACAACAAAACAAATCAGTCATATATTACTTCAGCCAGCAATTTAAAAACAGCAGACTGAAGATAGGCAGCAGATTTCAGCATCAATGATATAATTTGTTGATGACAAGTTGTTGGGATTTTTTGGTGTTTCTATTTTAATTTTATTTTTGTACAAATATTTTACAGAATCCTTTTCTCTAATAAAACAGATTCTACTCTTCATTTCCTTTCTCTTTTTCACTAACAGGTCTCCAGCTGGCCTGGGAGGCTTATCACCTCTATCTAGTTATTAACAGTCCATTTGCTTAAGTACCTACCATAATTACTTTGTATGGTTCCTCCGAGAGATGCTTCATTTAAGGAACTCCAGGAAAAGTTCTGGTCTGACTGACAACCACACAGTCACATATCTGCCACCTGCTAGCATCTCTTAAGCCAAAATAAGTTTGTGGGAGAGAGATCCTGCGCTTGTCTATATTTTAACGATTTTATTTCCCATCTCTCTGTTCACAATCCCTAATCCCATTTTAAACTACCTTTTTTTCCCCAGCTTTAGCTCTTTGTGTAGCATCAGCCCTGAGTTTCCACACTAGCTGCTGCTCTAAATTTTGTAGGAAGGATACTGTACAATGCATGTAAACCAGAGGGATTGCAAGAACTGAATTTAGCAGGTGCCTTGTTTCACCTTGACATGTTTACAGAATTTTGTTGTCCCTTCTGACTCCTGCAACTCCATAGTCTAGGGAATAACCTTAAGCTATTCTTCAGAATAACTAAAAGTTAGAGTAAAATATACTCTTTAGCATGTTAGTGATTTTATTTTCTGGTTGCTTATTTTAGTTTCATTCTCTGTGGGTTCACAGACCTCCATTTTCTTTAAACTTTACCTGAAATGTTAAAGTGAAATGAAAGAGTGATTTTCTTTATTTTCACACTTTTCACATGGCTTGAATCCAAGCCCTGCATCAACTTCTTTGGAAAAGTTAGGACCAGGTCAACTCAACCTCTGTACACGTTTCTCACACGTTTGCCCTGGGTTTCAGGTTTGTAACAGACCTTGAACTACAACTGAGCCAGGAGAATTGAGTGGCCAGACACAAATTTTCCCAAAGTAATGTTGTTCAGAATTTCAGGCTTTTTAACCTCAAATGATTACAACAGAAGGGACAAGACTGAAAACTGTATTTAAAAATATAAATATGCTTATAAGAAATGACAGGGAGCCTTTCCCTTTTTGAATAAGAGCAGTGAAATCATTTCTATCTCTTGTGAGTCTCTTCTTGAGTGAAAATGCCACACTAAGTCTATCAAGGACAGTAAGAAGACTCAGTGAATCTGGGTATACATACTTCATGTGTGCTTTATTTTGTGCCTGTATGCCTGAAAAAAAATAGAAAAACCAACCAACCAACCAACCAAACAAACAAACAAACAAAACCACAACAAAAAACCCCAACACAAATTTAAAAAAAGAGCAAAACTCCACAAATCCAAAGCAACACACTACCATGTTGTGTTAGGTTTAATAGATATACTCAAAGATTTTTAAATGTTATTTAACTGCTGTTTTCTATAGGGGAACAGCAATAGGATATTTATCCACCAGATGTGACTGTAATCACTACAACCATTAAAAACAAAAAGACAAACTGTCATTATGCATAGGTTAGCCAATAAAAAGCATGATGAAGGCTTTGTTCAGTCATTTTAATGCAGCACCGTGTAAGTGCTGTGGATTTTAGTCTTGTGGCCAGCAGAACTGTACCTTCACACTTATGTCTTAAATATATCAGTCAAATAAGTATAGCACATTGAACACATATTTTGGACCCATGGACGAGGCAATAGCACAGCTGTCAGAATCCAAAGGTGCCATAAAAATGGCCTTCAGCAGTGCCTTATATAATTTGTACTTCTTTTGTAAACCTATTCTTGATAGTTTTAGAAAGAGGAATTTATGCTGAAGAATGACAGAAGTTGAACTGGAGAGGTGTGACCACCATTACTATGGCAACACTGAATGCTGGGTATGTGAAGAGGCAGGTAAGACCCCTGTGGATCATCAAATGCCAACCTGGCTATTATAATGAATGGTAATTGGTTAAATTATTAAGCATTCTATTGCTTATCCCACAGTAACTAAATGGCCTTGCAGTTGCTATATAATTACTGGATGACTGATGGTCTGTTTTCTCCTTGTGATTTTTGTGGTTTCTTGTCTGTCATGATAACAAGACAGTCTAATTCTTTCTTACCAATCATAGGTCCTGTAAGGTGCTAAATGCCTTAGATTCATCAATTTTATAATGAAGTTGGCATGTTCAGCTCTCTTGAGGATTGGTTGTCAGGGTACTATAAAACAAAGCATTGCTGCCACAGGAAACAGGTGTTTTGGTTAGGGTACTGATCTGAGATTTAAACTTTATGTCCTCTGCTAAAGGCAGCAGAAAGGCAGAGTTTGTACTCTAACTCTCAAGTATTCAGATTACCTAAGCTCTCGTTACAGCTTTTACCTGCATGGGTCCCCTGGCGAGGGGTAAGTTTGTCCACTTCATTCAGCTCTGTTCTACTCTTTGAACAGCTGCTGAGTTGCAGCCAAGAGTCACGTTTGAGAGAGGCTCTTAATTGCCTCTGAGCCGTCAGGTGCCACTTCTCAGCTGAAACCAGAGCCAAGAGCACACATCTCCTCTCCTTCATCGCCGAAGTGGCAAATTCCCACCTCCTCTGGGAAAGGGATGCTGTTAGCTGTGACCTCCCTGAGGCATGAGGCAGGAATGCAGCCCTGTGCCCACAGGCTCAGCTCCGGTTATGAAGTTCCAGCTGACAGCCACAATGTCCCCTCGGAGAATGGAGCTACGGTTTGCCCCCTCCCCTCCATTATGGTGAGACAAAGTCACCAAGGAGTGTTTCCTTTACTCTCTCTGCTCAGTGCTGGGAGAATCTCACTCCCAATAATGGAAAATAAAAGGCGCATTTGTCACGCATCATTCCAAGTTCCCATATCAGCTACCGCCTCACCCAGTTGGGTGAGGAAGTTTCCAGGCACCCAAATCTGACTTTGAAAACAACAGGATATCAGATTTTTTAGGTCAAACTAGATTAGACATACTACAAACACAGAGAGAAGAAATCTGTATTTACTTTTGAGTTTGGCCACTAATTTAGTACATGGACATGAATAAACCTCTTTCTGTGTTTGCACATTCCAGCTACAAATCTTGCATAACACTTTTGTCATCCTTCATCTGATGAGTCTGTTTAAAATGAGGGATGTCAGGGTCACTGTGGGGTAGTTTTTGTTGTCTATTTCTGCCAGTCTTGATTCACTAGTCTTTCTGTTTAGGGTTGCTCAAGTAGTATCATAATACGTTGAATTTTGGTATCAGGACACATAGCTCATTTTGGTAAACTGCTTTGATCCTCTTTACTCTTGGCTATAGTAACTGCCCTTCCTCTGTGGGAAGGGCTGAATGGATTTGCATGATACAAGAATTGTGTCAGATGTACCAATGTACCTGAAATGTCTTTATAATCAGTTGTAAAAAGTGATTACGAGTTTTCTTCAGAACAAACTCCTAGTCCTTTGGCAAAAAGGCCTAAAACTCCTGAGTTCTCTAATAAATGTGATCTACATTTATAGTTCTCTAATACAAATATAGTGTCGAGCACCCTTCAAAAAAAGAAACAAAACTGGCAACAGGGCAGAATAGGCCATTTCACAAGAAACAAAGAGGTGAGGGTAAACATGCCCTGAAAAATAGTGGCAAAATTCAGTGTCCTCCTTTCAAATGGTGCTTCAGATCTTTTAAGACTCTGCATCTCCCAAATACAAGTGCTGAAGGTACTCCTCTATCATCTCTTTGTAGCTGAGGATCAGATTTGGGGTTGTATTCTAGAGAATCTGGCAAGTTACATGGAAGGTGATTGGCGTGGGTTTGAATGTCTTAATTAAGAAGTGGATACATCTACAAAATATGTGAGTACTCCAACTGTGAGTAAGGATTACTGTATGAGTTTTAGCAGTGTAGAACATGGGCTCATTCCTCACTTCAGCAGTGCTTGAAGATGACTCTGTGCAGTATCAAGATTGGGATAACATTTTGGGTAGCCTGGACTGTAATTCTGTGCAGAATGATCACACCTCTGAATTACTGCAGTACTTTGATGGGTTCTGTTAAGTTGAGGCCTTGACATCAGCAGATATGCATGTCTGATTCTTAATTACTGAGCAGTGATGAATTTCTAGCTTCATATTTCTGGGGACAAGGAGATGAGCATTAGGGTGAGGGAGAGTCAGGAATGTAGTGGGGGCAGCGGGGGGGGGGGGGGGGGTATTTCTGATTTTTTAAAATCAAGCTGTGGTAGTTGCATCAATTGATATAACTTTTCTCTTTCAGTTTCCAAAGGCTGGAACCTGTAGGTTTGTTAGTCAAGCATGGCATTGGAGCTCAGCAAGTTTGTGTCCACTGTGCGTGTACTTTTGATGACTTCAGCAACATCCAGATCCATAAAGTGTGAATGGTTATCAGTTGATATGAAACCCCGTTTTTCAAGTTGCAGGCATCATGGTGTTTGCAGTCTTTAGGGAAGGCTGGGTTTAAGGGAGGAAAACTGTAGAACCAAAGTAATTTGTGTAGTTTGGCAGCTCTGCTAAAGGGAACTGGGAGTTATCAATAGATGTGAACAGTACCTTTTCCCCCTTGGGGCTGTGCTGCAGCCTGTGCTAAAGTGAGGCAAACTCAGACACAAAGCACAGCCTGTTGTTGATTCCAGGCAAAAACACTCACATGAGCTTGGAGTAGCTAACAGGGGTTTTGGACAGAATGAATTGTCTTGGGAAATGCTAAGATTAATGATGAGATTTGGCCTTCTGGACCCCAAGTGTCCCCCACCTGAAACTCTAGTTGAATTTTTGAACGCGCTGTGATGCCTTGTGCAGCTGTGTTTATTTTTCAGGTGTTTGTGGGTGCCTGTTTTGTATTCAAGGGGGATTGTTCAGTTAGAGTTAGCATCTTAGACAAGGAGAGCCAGAGTACAGAACTGAGATTCACAGTAATATCCAGAAGGTCCTGTAAGAGATGCCAGAAGTTGTTTTTCTAGAAGTGGCGGATTCTCTCCACTGAGTTTGGGCTTGGAATATAGCTTAGGTTGCAGCAAGCAGAGGAGGAGACGTGTGGATTGTCAGCTGTTTTAAGGCAAGCAAGGAGGCTGAAGCTAAAGTCCATAGTAAAATTCAAGATTCTGTTCTTGCATTTCACTCTAGTCTTGTGTCCCTCATGTCTGGAATTGCGGTTGGGGAGCAGGAATGTCTGGGAATAGGGTTGCTTCAAACAAAGCCCTGTGTAGTTTCCTGTAGGTCTAAATATCCCCTCACTGTTGTTAAAGCAACAAGGTTTCCTGCTCTTTGGAGGTGGTTAAGGTTGGAGTGATGTTGTTTAGAATGATTACTGTATTTTTTTTTTTCATGTCGTTTGGGGTTTTTTTCTTTATAAAGAACTAATGATTTTAAATCACAGACAAGAATTTAAAAAATAGTACCAGGATTTATAGACCTGTACTTCTAAAATCAAGCTTAAGGCTCATAAGATTATACTTGATATTCATGAATTTTAGTTGATTACCATCAGTAAATCTAACATAAACTGAGTCAAGCATCAGTATTTTTGAGCATTTTATCTTCTTTATTTTCTTCTTCTCATTAGGAGCATGTTCTTCACCTTTGAATAAGCCTAGGAGGACTGTAGTTATTGCACAGAATCAAATTACAATTAAGGTAGATTTTTTCCCATCTTTCTGTTCCAAAAAATGGTTATTTTCAGGTCTAGGCTTTAGCAAAATCTAAGGTTGTGAAAACTTTACCATTAATTATTTTGATCACAGTGACAGGCAAAAACTAAGAACACCTCTCATAAATCTGAAATCTCGTATTTCTGATGATAATTATATAAAAAGAAATATATGTTTTCAAGTGGCATTGCCAATTTAGTTTCAGAATATTTGAACTTTCAGTATATGATTTCTCCTGATTTCTGTTAGATCTGCCGATTTTACCTGAGACAGCTGTGATTTAGTTTATTCTTGATATTTCTTCTAGAAGTGGTTTCCTAAAGTTTCTCATTTTAGGGATGGTATAAGATTTTAGAAAGAAAATACTATAGCAACGGCATGATCTCTTTTTTTCTTCTTTTTCTTTAGTCCATCATTAATACATGTGAATGGTTAGTTTTTAATTTTGGGAAGCATTTGGTTGTGCAGGCACTAACAACACAAGGTGTGTGTGGTGCAGTGATGCACATACTACTTCCTGATGGGGTTTGGCTCCTTCACTTTTGTCTGCCACGTGAGAGTTCTAAGAAACAGTTTATAAGTCAGGAATATGCTCTGTTACCATGAAATAATTAAATATTCATTCAAGCAGAAAAATAAACAAGAATGAAATTTATGATCCGTCGGTTGGGATAATAGTGTGGAATATAAGGTGGATGAATGCTCTACCTGTTGCTTCCATGAATAGTTAATATGAAATACTCAGTTATTTTAGGGACCAGAAACTGTAGCACTTCCTCTGCCTTCCAGTATGACTTTTCTAACCAGAGGACCATGGAGTGTACCTTCTTTTGCCTATTATTTCATGGAAATGGGAAATAAGTTGGAAGTAATCATTTCATGTAATCTATATTGTCATAGCTTGAGAAATACCCCATGATTTGGACTTTAAGATTGCATCTGCTGAGACACAGGTGTAATTATTAGACTAAGAAACCCTAGGGCTCCTACATCCTGAGGACAAACTACCATCACCATTTTGTTCAGGCACAGGCAGTTATTTGGATATGGTGGGGTCTTGGAAAGTCTAAGTAGGTTTGGAGAATGCCCACCACAAGAGACCCTACAGACAGAATGATTAGAGGAATATCTACTTCATTAATCCTTTCAAGACGTAGACATGTTAGACTTTTGATTGCTACTACAGTGCAGGCAGTGTTAACATGCCCAGGGGCAGGTTATTTTTAGAGCCTTAGTTAGAGAATTATAAGGATCTATAATTCTAGAGCACTGAGGTGGCAGCTAGATAAATAGAATATTTTTTAAAAACTATTTTCCTCTACACTTTATGCCCTTCTGTATAATAGTAGATTTCATAGAATTCTGAAGACATACGCACATCACCACAGCCCTATCTATATTTAATAGAATTGTGGAATGGTTTGGTTTGAAAGGGACTTTAAAGACCATCTAGTTCCAAACCCCTGCTGTTGGTAGGGACGCTTTTCACTAGACCAGGCTGCTCAACACTCCAATTAACCTGTTCTTGAACACTTGCAGGGACAGGGCATCTACAGCTTCTCTGGCCAACCTATTCCAGTGCCTCACCATCTTCTCAGTAAAGAACATTTCTTCCTCATATATAATCTAATCCTTCTCTCAGTTTGAAGCCATTCTCCCTTGTCCTGTCACTGCATGACCTTGTAAATAGTCTCTCTTCATCTCTCCTGTAACTCCCTTCAGGTACTGGAAGGCCACAACTAGGTCATCTCATAGCTTTCCCTTTTCCAGGCTGAACAAACACAAATTTCTCAGCCTTTCTCTGTAGGTGCTCCATCCCTCTGATCATCTTGGTGTCCTTCTCTGGACTCACCCCAACAGCTCCATGTTCTTCCTGTGCTTGGACCCCAGAGCTGGATGCAGGGCTCCAGGTGGGTCTCACCAGAGCAGTGGGGCAGAATCCCCGCCCTGCCCTGCTGCCCACGGGGCTCTGGATGCAGCCCAGGACACGTTTGGCTCTCTGGGCTGTGAGTCCCATGGCTGGGTCATGTCCAGCCTCACCCACAGCACCCCCAAGTCCCTCTGGGCAGAGCTGCTCTGATCTGTTCATCCCCAGCCTGTGCTGGTACCAGGGGTTGCCCTGACCCAGGTGCAGCACCAGCACTTGGTCTTGTTAAACGTCATGAGGTTCCCATGGGTCTGTTCCTTGAGGTCATCCCGGTCCCTCTGGATGTAATCCCACTAATCCTAGATTAGGCTGATGTTTCAAACTGTGTCAGGGTTTGCTTCTTAAAAAAAAAAAAAAAAAGCCAAATGAATAGTAATAGCCAATGCACAGCTTAAAATTACTGGGGAAAATAGCTTTTTTGGTGGGCTTGTTTTCTGTTTCTTTGGTTTCTTTTCTTAAGCAAACATAAAACGTATAAGTAAAAAGTTATCATATTTTTCTGTGTTAAACTTGTTTCAGCCTCTAGGGAATCTACCAAACATGCTTCTAATAAAAACAGGAAATTTGAGACAGCTGTTAGGTTATTTAGGGGATGCTAGTATAGAACCCCAGTATCAACATTGCTGGCTTTTATCCTGTTAAGGTAATTATGGAGATGTCTTCAAACTGTGATTATGCATTGAAAAGATGAGTCAACCAAATTAGCAAACAAGTTAAAAAAGCATAGCGAAGCAACACACTGAACCTGTTTTCTTCATTTCTACCTCACTTTCTGGCCATTTGTTTGATGCATTGAATAAGAATATATTTTCTCCTTCCCATACTGATTAAATGTAGATGTAACAAAGATATTTCCAGTTTTTCATGCAAATCTAGCATGATAGCATTTGGCATGCTATCAATGGAAGAAGAAAATATCAAATGACTGAAGTAATGATGCTTCAGTATTAGATGGAAGAATACACATGCTCATGATAGGGCTTGTTTTTAGAAAGTGGAGAAGCATTTGAATTAAATTCTTGATGTAGAGATGTTTCTGAAAAAAGCATACTCTGAAACAGCAAACTACATATTCTGACCTATTTGAAGTCAAAAACTTCCATTTGGCATCTATTAGTAAGCATAAGAGGATGTCCTGGTGTTAAAGTCCATTTAAAAAATAAAATTAAAAAAAACCCCCACATTTTTAATTAAAACTAAAATCTGTATAATAGAATCCTCTTGTCTTCAATATAAAAAATTCCAATGATAATGATCAAATGAGACTGCTGTTTAGTATTAACTAAAATATCTGGTTTATGCATTAACACAGAATGAGATTTCTCGAACTTAATTTAAAAAATATTGTCATATATATAGACATACATATAAAAATTAGCTGCCATGAATAATATTTTTGTATATTTCTGTACAGATATTTTTACATTTCTGTAAAGACACCTAAGTCCGATAAGTTAAGATTGTTAGCCTTCAGAAGCTGAAAATACATTCTTTTCTGAGTGTCCACCTAAGAAAGAAGAGATTGAGTATTTTAAATTTTATAAGATGCAGGCAAAATCTCCGAAGAAACTCCGCAAGATCTTGTTTGTTTATGGTGTTGGGTTTTTTTAAGAAAATATATTTATGGAATGGAGATGGCGAAAGTTTTGCTCACAGATTTGTGTTTTTGAAAAAGAAGCCAACTTTTTCTCACTGTCAATATTGTGCATTGCAGACTGTGAAAATCAAAAGATCCGATTTTCCAGAGCGATTCAATTGACATTTCCTTTCCACACTCTAGACTTCCAAAATGTTAAGAGTATTGATTAAACATCTGGTATTTTGGTAGGTTTCCCATATCTTTAAAAGAACAGCTCTCAAATGATTTGGAAACTCCAAAGGCTCAAAAGAGGAGCGTGCTGTTTCTCATTTTAGTGTAATTGAACAGATTTTGGAGGGAGAAAAACTTACTTAAAGTTTTATATATGTTGTGTTCTATAGATGCATGCATATAAATGGAATAAATACTCCAAGTGGCATCTCCTTTCATTTTGGATTGTCACCCTTGCATTAATTTGCTATGGCTAAAAAGGGAGACTGTCTTTGTCACCTATTTGAGGAAACGGCAATAATTAAAAATATGCCCATAATCTGCTGGTTTAAGGGGTTAGGTTCATGGCTGGGCAAGCATTCTGAAGTCTCTAAGTGTGGCCAATAGTAGACACCTACAAAATATTTAAGGTAAAGGATCAGTGTGGAGTCATCCTTTTGTTGCTACATCCCCCCAGCTGCAGCAAGCACATGCCCTGCCCCACAATCCCTGCCCGAGTTATCATTGGAATTATCCTCCATGAACTTGTCCAATCTTTTTTTGAATGTGTTTGTCTGTGTGACCTCCATAACATCCCATGGCAATGGGTTTTACAGCAGGGCAATGTGCTCTATGGAAATGTACCCTGGCTTATTTTAAATCACCACTTGGTTATATTCTGGGCTATATTTCCTTATTCCTGTACTTTTTGAAAGAGAAGTCAATTGTTTCATTTTCTCCTTTTAATTCCTGTTTCTATAAACCTTTCTCATATCTTTTTCAAACTGAGAAATTATTTATACCCTAATATAGTATGGAAACTGTTTTAATCTGTCCTGTAGACAACCTTTGTGACCCCCTGTTTCTACAGAACCTTCAATTTTCTATGTATCTATGTCTATTTTTAGTTTGTTCTTTTAAGTAAGAATTCATGAGAAAAGTGAAAAAATGAGTGGAGCAAAAAAGGAAAGACTCTCCCACTTTCCATTTTCCTACTTTTCACTCACTCATGGGACTTTTTTAAAAAAAATTTTGGAAGATAATTTATTTGCTTATCCCTGAAATTATTTGCATGAATTTAAAAAAAAAAAAAAAGTAAGGGAAAAAATGTGTAAACAAATAAATCTAAATTTTCTGCAATTTTTGCCATGAGTGGACTGAATTATATTGTTAATGCAGGGAATTTTTTTTTTCAAGTTAAAACAATGCTGAGCTTCAAATTGGCTTCAATGGGACCAGAACTCAATCTCAGAAAAAAATAAATGGGAAAGAGATAAAACTTTTCACTTTCCAGTGTTGCAAATTGGTGGAGCAAAATTTGGGCAATGTTTAAGTTGCTGATGTGTTACTGCTGCTTTCTTGTCATCACTCAGATTTATCTGTTGTATTTCTTGGTTTGGACTGTAGATACTTGTCTGAATTAGATGATGCAATCTAAGCATGGCAATTTGGAGAAGGAAAAATTGAATTTTTTAATTTATTTTTTTGTGAAGGGACAATAGTTCTTGTCAGGATATAAAACTTCATGGTTTAGATTACACTCTAATAATTTCTAAGCTTCTGGATCAGAGTCTTATGTTCTCAGGAAGGTAAAATTCCCCTCTGTAAAAATTCCCTCTCCCCTTGAATGTTTAGCATTCACTTAGCATGCTTTCCCAACTGTGAAATGTGTAACTTTATTTATGGATGAAAGCCACCACTGCAATGTTCTTCAGCTGCTCTTAAAGTCTGAGGGCTGAATGAATTTCAAAAATGATGCATCTCACGTGCCTGAGTGCCAAGTCACAATTTTTAACTCAAGATCCATTTCTCAACAAACCTCTTCCCACTCAGCTCTCTGGTTTCTGTCTCAGCACACAGGTCAGGAAGCAGGAAAAGGGCAGGCTGGGTGCACAAGCTAGACTGCACCAAATACAAAGTTTCTCCTTTTTCTTTTTCAGCTAATGTAGCTCAGTAGCCAGCAATGGAAACAGCTTCCAAGATGGGCAATGAAGGCATGGAATTCTCACTGACATTTTTTATTCAATAGGATCTTTTTTTTTACTGTCTTTCTAAGTCAACACCATGAGGTGTGAGACAGGAAGCTGGCAGAAGTAGAAGGAATTTGGTAACAGCAAGGTAATTGTCATACTCTTAATGATCCTAGTATTGCTTATGGGATCAGTTATATTAATAAAAGCTAGTTAAAAATGTTTCCTCTGATAACTTTTCATCCAAAATTATATTTTTATTGAAAAAAAAAATTGCCAAAAGAGAAATATATCAGCTCAGCCAATAATGAAAGGTTCAAATAAGTAATTTTTCGTTTCTTTTCTCCTGATGAAAATATAAAATTTCTGTGATTTTGCACTTCATTTCACATCACTGTTCATGTATTTTTTTAAGTCTATATTCACACAATTATGCCATTCTGTCCATTGCCATTATTTAATAATTGAACTGTAGTTCCTGTTGTGGTGGCAACATCATCAGATTGACAAAGGTGTCTTGCTGAAAAATGGATAATCCAAAACACACAAAGTATTCCCAGAAAGGCAGGTGTGTCTTTTTAAAGTCTGTGGTTTTATTCCCGATTTGTTACATTTTGACATGATCCTCAGTTCTGGCGAGGGGAAGAGAATCAGAGATTTATTAGCAGCAGCAAACACGTACCTTCTATTCTAATGCTGCTACACATATTTCTGGAATGGTGCATACAGCTCACTGCAAAGCTCAAGGATAATC
Organism: Cyanoderma ruficeps; assembly: GCA_008694505.1. Lineage (NCBI taxonomy): Eukaryota > Metazoa > Chordata > Aves > Passeriformes > Timaliidae > Cyanoderma > Cyanoderma ruficeps. The sequence continues at coordinate 2,404,386 of VZDJ01007753.1, forward strand.
TGCAGCCAAAACCAACGTTAAACCAAAGTATGAAACATTTTGAAAAAAACACTGGCAAAATGTAGGTAATTTATGCAGAGTAAAATGAGCATGTAATTTAGAGAAGGATAAAGTCTTTCTGACAGAGCTGAGCAGCGATAACAGTGCTGAAATTGCTCAGGTTGAGTAGTCATTTCCCACTTTTTCAGGCTGATTCCAAAGCTCATTATTTTTTTTTTCCCCCTATTGTCTCCAAAGAGGTTTGGATGGAGTTCTTCCTGAAAAGGGGCGGAAAAAAAGAGTTCTGGGATAGCAAAGAACTTCAAGTGGAGTTTTGATTTTTTGCCTGCTTGATTCCAACTAATTTTTCTTTTCTAGACCCTGCATTCAGAAAAGGTAATAGAAAGCTAGCATGACTCAGCTTAATAGGGAAAGTGAGAGTGGTTAAGGCAGTTAAGAGAAATGTGGAGCAATATTACTACCAGTGGACTGTTCTCTTGTTCTTTCAATTTCACTCCAAGAACTAAATGGATCCTTCAAAATCTGGCTAACTACCAAGGATACAATCAAACATCTGTGCACCAGATGCACAGAGCATTATATCCAGCTGTGTTACTGCAGCTACATCTGCACAACACAGCATTTGTCAACTTCCATGGCCAGCAGGCTTTGGAAATACTATCTATAGGAATTAAAACTTGCAGCAGAAGTAAAAGTGTGTTTTGCTTTCAACATTTTATGCCTCCTTTTACCTCTCTGCATTTCTCAACTGAGTTGCTTGTAAGTTTGAAATACTGGAGGGAAATAGCAGGTGAGTTTTCAGCCTGGGAGAACTGGTTTCAGGTTACGGTAAAAAAAGAGAAAATGAGTTTCATCTCATCCAGTATTTTCATTTTAAATTTTTACTTTTCTCTGAGAAAATATCATAATCAAAGTGCCCGATAAAAACAGCTTTTTCTTTTTATGGAGCTGGTGATGTCCTGTATTGCAGCTGAGGAAAAGTGAGGGGAGCATTTGTCTTAGAGGAGGCCACTAGCACAAACTTCCAGAAGAATTTGAGAATTTCTGTTTAACTTGATGAGGTAATGAGTTCTTATCAAGAGGATAAAAACTGTAGGTTTCCCCTACCAAATACTCAGAGGCATATGGCGGTTCTCTTGCTACATAAATCAGAAAAGGTCTGTCATTCATTGCAATATTTTTTTGACATATTACACTCGCCTTCTCTATTCTCCTCAAGAAACTGTTGCAGTTGTCATAAAAACATGGGAAAAATATTATATTCATACACCTTGATTTCTCCTTCCTAACCATGTGGCTCTGCCTTGTTAGGGTTATCAATTAGCAAGTTAGTAGAAGGAAATGAAAACCTTTTCTTTTGTACAAAAAAGAAAAGCAGCAGCATTTGGTGGATGCAGATTGGTAACAGTGGCCACTCTATTGAACTGGCAGTATTCCTTGTCATAATTTCTCACAAAGTGTTAATTTCACTCTACTGAATGCATAAAGCATTTTTCCTGCTGGTATGTTTGCATACCTAAACTTGTTGCATTTTTATTTTAAAATGTCTTATATATTTTTAAAAGTTATTGATTTGCCCTTCGCATTTTACCTTGTTGAATCATTCCATTCAAATTTCATCTTCAGTAAACATTCATACTCGATCGATCATATTTAAACTTGTGATTTTATTGAAACATGATACATCTTCAAAATTTGACCACATGCAAATATATATTGCATTTTCTTATTGATTTTTTTTAAAAAATAGGGGAATTATTTTATGCATATAGAGAAAATGTTTAATCAAAACCATCTAAAACAATACAACTGTGTAATGAAAAAAAGAACAGACATTTCCAAGGAAAAGTTAATATAAAACCAGAATGTGTCATTTCATTATTGTTTACTAGTACCAGACCCCTTATACAGCTGCAAATGCTAAATATTGACCACATATTACATAAAATTCTCTTTAGCTTTGATTCAGTGTTCTCTCTGTTTATTTTTGGACCTTCTTCCTCTCTGTGTCCCGCTCCTCCAGTAGTAATAGCTGGATTTTGGAAACATCTTACCCTGCATATTTGCCTCTTATGACATTGTCAAGAGCAGAACAGTGTTGTGGTAGCAGGAGACATAAACAAGATGAAGAACATTAATTTTCCCTGACTTAAATCATAGGCAGTGTTATCTAGGCTCTGAACTTAGCTTGTATCCAGATAATAATGGGAAGCAGGATGAAACATTTTTGTTTCCATTCCAGGCCTTTTAATAGCAAATATTTCTCCTTGGAAGAAATGTTTTTCTAACTGGACATTTTTTGTCCAAAAATAGAAGTTCCACTCTACTAGTAAGTAATTCATATGAAAGCTACTGGCTGTTTTTCTGCTGTTTGTAACTGGAACCAGAATAAAGGTTACAGATTGTGATTCACAGCATGGGTCTGCTGATGTGGTTAAAATGACTCATAAATTAGGGCGAAGGCAAAATCAACTGCATTAATGCGATCTAGAATAAAATTAAGTAGTTGTGTGATGTTCTTGATTAAATGGCATAAAGTTGTTAAGGTAACTGACTTTAAGGAGAAGGGGAACCGATACTGTTAGTCACAGATATTTCCAGTTGTTTTACTGCGGTGAATGTTTAATTTTCGTATTTTGTTTTCTATGATGTTAGAAAAAAAAAAACCACAAAAATACTTGCTGATTAAAACATACTCCACATCTTATGCAAAACACATCTGAGATAAAATTACTCCAGTCGGAATGTGGGAGAACAGAATTTTATTCCAAGATTACAGTGTTCTCACTAACATTCTCAACTACCTATACACTTCCAGAATATTTTGTAATGCTTTAAAATATTCTCACTGCACTTTTGAAGTCAGCTATTTCAGTCACAGTTATGTTCTGTCTGGAGTAGGGTTTTTTACCTCATTTCTTCATTGCCTTTGTCTTCTTCTGCAAGGAAAAGGGTGGAATTACATGAGTGTTTTCCTTTATTGCTGAAAAATGCTGTTCCTTTGACATGACAAGTGTCTAGGACCTATGCATTCCCATGGTGTAAATTAAAACATATTTATAAAGCTCTAATGCTTTAACAAAGCTTTACCAAAAAAAAAAAAAAAAGCTTTACAAATCCTTAATTTCCTCTCTCACATATGAGAAGCGATGAGATGAGATACAAATGAAAGAATAGGTGGGAAGATTTAAGTGAACAGAGAAAACAAGGCTGAGGTAAAAGGTTCTAAAATGTAAACAACATCAAATACTGATGTTCTGGAAAGTAGTATCTTTCCAGAAAATATGGAAAGAATAAGGAAGAAATAATCTGAAAGCTGCAGTGAATGTTGAAGTTCATAAGGAGCACTAACCTTGCTAGGTTCAGCTGGAGAGACATGGAAAACAAAAGTAGTAAAAGGAGCTATTTTGAGAGATTTTCAAGTAGACAAAAGAAAGCCAGAAACAACTGAATGTTCAGAGGAGGTTTCAATTGCTGTGTTGTTGTTATCTATTCTAAATTAAAAATTTTGAGAAAAAATCTTCCTTATTCAAAACTTTATCAAATCTAATAGAATCTAAAAAATGTGGTTTTATTTTTGTGTGCTTTTCAAACAATACTTGTTTGAAAGTATTTAATAGCTGTCAGATGTTTAATAGATGTTAGAAATGTTTGTGTGTGGCACAGTAATCATAAATGAAAAGTACCTTGGAAGCAAAACTGAACTCAACCAATGATTATTTCATGCTGAAATGGTCAGGAGTGACAAATTTCAGTTTTGTGGTTTACTTTGGTAGTACAGCCTTGCCTGATGATGTTACTGTTGGTTGGGGGTATCTGTTACTGTTGTAATGTCCTCAAATAGATCACCCAGCACTTTATTGACAGGCAAAGGGGAATATGAAAGGTGTCTTATAGTCTTATGTCTATAGGGCACTGTCCCTTTGAGTACCTATGATTCTGCTCATAGATGTTCAAATCTGAATCCATTTAGGAAGATAAGTAATATTTTTATTAGAATTTTTGTATTTAGTGATCAGAAGCAGATGGAAAGATGACAGGCTCTTGTATCAGTAATATCAGAGGGCAATGAAGTACTCACTGATACATGACATGCTAACCAGTTTCCTACAAGGAATTGTTATGAGCTCTACTGTCATCTTACACTGACAGAGAAGGCAGGGGTTTAGGAAAGCATCATTAACTTTCTTGCAGAACAATTGTGAACGGTTTCCAGAATATTTGATTGCATTTTTATGCAGCAGCTTTGTCAGCCCATCTAGAACAGCTGTAGCTGCCTTTTTTTTTCCTCCTCATTACCTACTTTCCTTTTGGAGCACTGATGTTGCCAAGTTTTAAACTACCGAGTTATTTTTCATCTTTCCTTGAAAGATTTGGAAACAATGATTTTCCACAAGTCAGTACCTTATTACAACTTGGCAAATGGCCACAGTTGTAAAATTTTCAAATCCAAAATACTTATATTACTAGAATCCAATATTTTTTTAATTTTATGTTCGGGGTTTTTTTAATTTATGGATGCTGCCATTTATATAATGAACTCCAGGACACATTTCCTCTAAAGGGAGATACAAGGTAATTATTTAAAGTCAAAATAGGAGATCAGAAAGAATCTCACCTAGAAGATTTCCATTGAGATCTGGCAACAATATTGCTGTGAGTTTGGGTGAGGAGAAATTTTCAACCAAGAGTCTTACTATTGCTTAGAATTATTATTTAGCTGTTTTTAGGAAGTTAACCTGTGATACTGTAAATCCTCTTTATTTTCTGTATCTGTGGATATTCTGTGCCATGTTTTCTTCTCTTTCAGATTTGAAGCCACTTTAAATAATCTGGTCAAGACTAGAAAGGGATTCTTGGTGTCTCACAGAATTTTCATTCATTCAATGAAATTTCATTTCATTTTCTGTTTACATGTGAAATATCCATGCCTAAGGTAGGAAGGAGTCATAACTCTGATATGCTGACAGGATTATTTTCAGAGGAAGAAAATATCTAGCTCGTTTTAGTTCTAAACTTTGTAATAACCCTTTTTTCACAAGTAGAACTACGAAACCATTGTCATTTACTTATTATTTTTTTCTAGTGCAATAGCTCAGAAGAGTCATGCTATTTTCATGTGTGAAGATAAGGAATTTGAAACCAAAGCTCATAGGGACTTTCTAGTGTTTGCATTTTTTGATCCTTCACTTTCCATAGAATTTTATTTTTTTTTAAATGAGAACAAGTTTTATGTTATTTTAATTTTGTTTTTCAAGGTAAGCTTCATGTGACCAATCACAGAATTATTTTATTTATCATTCATAGAAGTATTTATAGTCTATATCTTCCAAAATAAACCCAAACTGAAATTTAATAAAGATATTACCATCATTTATTTTTAATTATTGCACTTTTTCAGTTCTAGAATGATTAGTCAGGCTGCTAAGTCATGGGTAATGCTTCTCTACTTTTCCTTTCCTACTTGCAACTTGTTCACATTATCATGAATATTTCTGAGCTATTGTTAAAGATAGCCATTCTGCCACGGATTTTTAAAAAGGGACTGATTTTCATATTAAATAATTTCATTTGCCAACAGTCTTTGCACAACGTTTTCTATAATAAGTGTTAGAGGTCACTCACCAGAAGTTCTTTGTGTCTAATACATCACTCCCGTCCTGCTGTAAGCGTGGGAGTTCTATTTTAAATCATGGTACATGTTTCTCCTTGTCTTTGCTGCTTTTATTTTTGTCTCTGCCATAGCACTGTGATCTGCTATGATTAACATCATGCCCTTGAAATCCAACATTCTCGCTATATGCATGATGTTTTCCTTTAACACATTTCATAGAAGGGCAAGTTCTACTTTGTAGCAAGCATCACTTATTCAAAACTGGAAAAAATTAATTTATTTGGTCGAAAGTTCCAAGGTCTTCTATGAAGGGCAGATAATTTCCTACCATCCAAATCCTTTTGTTGCAAAGATTTCAAGTATTGGACTGTTGTTATTCTTTACTCCATTTTATTTATGCATTTAGTATTTTTCTGATTCTCTCCTAGATGAACAGAGAGTAAATAAAATATTAGTCATGCTAATAAAGATTAAGCTTGACATGTTCTGTCATTTTAGATAAAGTAGCCCCTCTTTCTCGTAAGTTGCCTCAGCCCTTTGTTTTCTCTTCTCTTTCTAGCCTAGATCAAATCCCTGAGCTACCTCAGAACAGTTCCAAAACGAGTTTTAGCAGCATGGCTCAGAAGTGGGATGATTGTATAAAAATGGTGCACAAGAACCATTTCAGTTGGTATTGTTCCCATCAGCTTCACATCGTCAAACCATGTCCTCAGACATGATGACTGAATAAGAAAATAGCAAATTAATTAGATATATTGGAAATGAGAAAAACATAGGACTGATCTTTTCAGGAAATTCAGAATTATCACTTTTTTTTTTAGAGTTGAGTGTTATTTTACTATAAATTAAATAAATTAGGAAATATTTTTTTAAATCTTACATCACTGTTCAAGGGCTATATGAATGGGCCTTCTAACATTGCCAACATATATTATTCTAACAATAATTCAAAATTAAGCTTGCAATGAATGTTCAACACAGAAGCATATGTGGTCTAGAAACAAACAATATTTATCAAGCAAAATGACTAGGTGCTCTCGTGGAAAATGCAGTACCACTGCAGCCAGCAAGGTAGAGGAATTGCATTCTGAGGAAATTCCAACATTTTTCTTCTCTTTTAGCTAGGATTTTGAAGTGTTCCAGAATTACAAAGTAATTTGGTTGAGTAATATCTGCATATTTTATTTCACTGTTATTGTTCCAATTCATTTCACTGTACTGTATCAAAATAGCATTAACATCCAAATTATTTCTGATGGCCTTATAATTCAGTTAAGGCATCAGAGAAACTGTTTCTATTACTAGATCATTTTTTGTGAATCACATCTTGATATTTGTCCCCTAAGCCATGCTTTAATGTGAGTCATCTGAGAGGAGCCCACTTTCCCAAGCATATTTCCACAAATGAAAATCTGCCACCTCGATGGTTTTGCAAAACTCCTTCAATCCTGATGCTGAACAAAACACTAATGACCAAAATGCTGTCTTCCTCAACTCTTTGACTAACACACATTTCTAAAACTATGGGTTGGCACTAAGCTAGTCTTTCTCTTCTTCAAAATAAGTGATGAATATAAACATCAGTTTTTTGCAGGACTCAAAATGTCAAGTCTCTCATATACATAGACTGAAAAAATTTGCCTGTATTTTCAGTTGCTGTTCAGGCTTATTCTGTAGCTGTTGCCTTGATTGTTCTGAATCTTTGCTATGAATCAGAATTTTGTTTCAGCTTCCAGCGTAATGTTTCTGATGCATAGCAAGGTGCACTGGTTTTACTACATTTTGGTCACTTTTTCCAACACACTCTTCAGAGGAAATATTAATTTACTTTCTGTAATTTGTTTTTCTACCTGACTCAAACTATCCAATGAACTTGTCTTCTGGTGTGTTCTCATATGTCAGACTGGATGTTTCATGGTTCTAAGGACATACTACAGCGCTGTAGGGGCTGCAGTAAGTTAGAATTGCCTGCCCAATCTGTTTAAAGTTTTCTAAAAGAAGTCCTTTTTTGTACTGTTTTTGACCTTTTTACCCTTCTATAACAAAAGTAGATCTGCAACTGGAAATTACAAATATTTCAGTAGAATTGGTGAGTATGCTGTTAGAAAATCTTGGTGATCCTGCTGCTTTGTTTTTTGTCAAAAGAGCTGCACGTCAGCAGTGGTTTTTTAATCTTAGACTTTTTTTTTTCTTCTTTTCTTTTTTTTTTTTTTTTTTTTTTTTTTTTTTTNTTTGTTTGGGCTTTTTAATTTCTCTCTTACTCTTCCCAAGAGTGCTCTTGTGTTTGCTTTGTGCTAAGGACTGGTCTTAAGGAATCTTGATGTTGCATGATTATATGCGGCTTGGCTTTCTCTCTCTGGGCTTGTGTTCCATTCAAGCCACTAAACCAACTGGCAGTGAGCTTCTCTCTGGCTTTTCATGTACTGCTGGGAGGCAGGAAAACCAGTTTCATCCAGACAGCACTGTGAGGATGAGTTGCATGAAATTACTTACCCAGTCTGCTTGCAAAAAATTTGCATTTCTTGTAAGCATATGCATTGTCTGTTATTAAAGGCATTTCTAGGACTCCAAACTGCCATACCACATGAGAGTATGGTTTGCTATGTGGCACAGCAAACTGTAGGTCTATTCAAAAAAGTCAGGTTGGAATGCGTTACCATTTCAATGTGCATCCTTAAATGGATGAAGTGGCATATATCTTCCTACAGGAAACCAGAATAAATAGGTTATATTGAGCAGTCATCATCATCTAGAAATGGGAAGTAAAATGTTTTCTATAGATTTTCTTCAGAGTCTTCATATGGATTTTTTTTTTTTACTTCACACCAAATATCATTAAGCTGCTAGTAGCTGAAAATCTTGTGTGTGAGAACAGAAGATAGCTTTTCCCCATCCGTGAAGGCATTTTTGTTTAATAACAACTTTGATCCTTCTACTGTTGGCAATGGTCATTGAGAAATCCTGACATAAAGAAGGTATCTGCAAGATAAAGTTCTACAAGGGATGATTAGCAGCACTTAAGTTTTCTTTTTGTTGAAAGGAAGAATCCCTGATTGAACAGTGCATTGAATGATATGACAAGCAAGTACTTGATCCCTGTCCAGCTGGAAAGGAATTGTATTCATCAGCAGCTTTTTAGCTAAGGATGTCTTTATATTTTCACTCTTTGTTTGAGTCTCTCCAGATCCTCCCTTTACTTCATGTCAGCACTATATAGTAGGTATGCCAAGTGGTTTTGAAATTTAAATTACAGTCTCTTTTTCAGATGTTATTGGAAAGAACATGTAATTTATAACCACGTGTTAGGAGTACAGGATGTTCATGGTTCACTGCCAATTCTTCTTTTGTAAAGTTAATAAAACTTTCATAAAACACTTATACACTTGTATATTTCATGGTAAAGATTTTTTTATCTCATAGGCTAATGTAAAGATTTATTAAAAACATTTTTTTGTTAAGAGGAGTGTCAATAGTTTGCAGCTGAGTGTAATTTTGAATTCCCAGTAGATGACAGTCTGACTGAAAATGACACTAACAGCTTTGTTGATTTAGCACTAAAAATAAAGGATTCTTTCAAATGATATAAAGCTCTAATACCCTGAGTGTGCTGAAATACACTTGAGACCCTTAAGTAGAGTTTCAGCGAGATGTTCGCCAGCACTCTGGATTCCGGTGAACAAGCATTAGCTTGTGCTTCCTGGCACTGACCCACCGGGCTCCCACCTAGAAACTGATGGAAGGATCAGCACACTGCACCAAGGAGAGAAACTGGCCTGCCTAAATATGGGAGCCATCAGAGCTTTGGATAATGTCACGCAAGACCTTGTGACATCATTGTGACTTAAGCTTTTTCTTTTCTTTTCCCTCAAAAAAAATCGAGCGCTTGAAATATTTAATTCAGCGGCAACCCAAAACTACTACCATCTGATAGCTATGAAGAGGTATGTGAAAAGAGCTGATGGTTTCATGCCAGCTTCTGCAGGATGGTTGTTCACTCTCTTTTTGTGATGTGATAATTGATAGCTTTGCTGGCGATCTTGGCAAAGATGCTGAGCATTAAATAGCCCAAGAGATGGAACTTTCCTAGTCTCCTAAGTGAGAAACAGACATGTTGGCCAGGCAGCATGGAAGAGTCTACAGTCTCCTGCTGTACTGTACTGTGGTGTACTAAATAAAAATACTGCAAAAGGGTTTCCTCCATCTTCGAACAGCTCTTATTCAGGCTAAGTGTATTTAGAGCCATATTCTCATCTTTATCTGATTTGAACCTACTTTCTCCTTGTAGTCTGGAACAGGTCAGGTAATACAGTGACAAAAATATTTTCCACAACTTTACAGCCACCTACCCTAAGCATCTGCATCAGTGTAACCGGAATAGAAAGCTCTACACTCCCTTAAATGAATGCATAAAGAAAAGTGATGAGGTGTAGAAAGTGACTTTGGTGTAGATTTGGTAACAAGTGCTAGAGGCCACTGATAGATTTGTCATATATAGGATCCAATTTTTTAATAAGAAATCTACAAAGTACCTCTCAGTCTGGTAAAAAAAAAGAAAAATCACTATTTACTTTGAGCCTGTCAACTTTTGTTATTTCCTCCATATGTTGTGACTACTGCAGCACATTTTTACTTTCTTTAGTGTTTTTCCTAAAACAATTCACTCCTGATAGACAAGTGGCTAAACTTGGAGAAGAGAAGGGCTACATTTACAGATCCATAAATGGTAGTAACAATAATATCTGCAAATGATAGTTTCTGCTGTAATAACAGTAGCACTGAATACAGTAGGAAGCAGAGAGAGATCTAGGAAAAACTAAGGATTTGTTGTTTTATCTCGCCTATGCGATAAAATAGAAACGCGGATCCTCAGAGAATCAATTAGTGTGCATAGAAATAAGGCGGAGGTAATTATATAGAGGGAGTTAAAGACAAAATGGTTGAAAACTTAATGTGTTTATAAGAAAATGTTGAGTGGCTGCTGATTCTTGACCTAGATTGCACAGTGATCACAAATTTGACTCGAATAAAATCACTTTTTTAATGCAAATTAAACAAAGCTCATCTAATAGAGCAGCTTTTACTGAGATTGACCTCCCAATATAATGTGTGGGATGTATACACACAAATTATGAGAACATAAGCTGCCTTCCTGAGTATAGCTTGGAAAAGTGGCTGTTTTGTGCTTTTTCTTCTACAAGCATGGCTTTCCAGATTCAGAAAAATAATGGAGAGGACCTTCTCACTTGTTGTAAGGGTTCTTGCAAAGTTCACATCACTAATCAAAGAACATCCAAACCATTTTGGTCCTATGTAAATGTAGCATAATAAAGTCAACATTGTGGGATTTTTGAGAAGCAATAACATTTCTATATTTATATATAAAACAGATATTCTCTGCAAGGAGCTCTACTGTGCCAGTTGTGTTATCTCATTGAAGTAATCCTATCCATTCTGAATGTCAAATGAAAAGTGTGGTAAGGTTCAGGTTACTTCTGCCTAGGCCATGACTGGGGTGCAAGGCTAATTTGGCACCATTCCTTAGTGAGGCTTGTGAGAAAAAAACATACCCTTCATAAAAATTTTCAGCTTTTAAGCACACAAGCCCTTCAAACCAATTTTTTAAAGTGAATTTTCCAGATCTGACAGAGCTGACCACCATGTTCTTTCATTTCCACAGTAAATTCTCTTCTCCTAAATTTCTAATGGGCTAAATTTGTCTGGGGTAGTTTTTGAGTTTTTGATCCCATCCCATCAACCTTACTGCAACACATTTTCTGGGGAAGTGTTCTGTATTGTATGAAGATTAATCTGCAAAGGAAATAGAATCACACTGGTACCATTACCACTAATCTCCCTTAAGATGATTAGAAAGTGGGCAAAACATATGTTAAACAGCTTGGAAAAGATGAACAATGCATATAGAGGTCTCTAACACCTTCCACTTGGAAATAAATACTTTTTTGCAGTTATTTTATGCTGTATTAAGTTTACATGCATTTAACTTGTTTGCCCATAATTTTAATATAATGTTCTTGAAATGTGAAAGTCTTCTAGATAACTACACTCAGCATATTTGTCTTTGAATGTTCTTCTTCTGTAGATAAGAAAAAAAATGAAAATAATAAAGAATATGATTATAAAATAGTTATTAGAACTGAATGGGGAAAAAAAGTAATTTGTGTTTCCTTTTGTTTTTCATTCTATTATTATTATCAAAGATTAAGAGATGAGGAAAATTTGGATCAGCTAGTTTGTGCATGGGATAGAGCTGCTTCAATAGTGTCCTGTGAGTGATGAAATGTAAGTTATATCAGATACTTCACGAGTATTTTATTAAACTCTGTAGAGGAGTGGGCCTTGCAGTGACAAGGGAAGGTGACATGGGTGTTTTCTCTTTGAGAAGTGACCCAGCCCCTTGCCCAGGCACAGTGATAACCCTGCACTCCTGCAGGACTCTGCTGCTTTCTGAAATGGTGCTTTCACTCTTTGGAGGCCTGAGGAAACCAAGCGCTGCTCTCCTGAGTCCACAGTGAAGGCTTCCTCATCTCCTTTATCTCATTCCATTTTCCTTGATTCCTGGAGCTCTTCAGGAGGGAATTTGCCACTGGCAGAGTGCTGGTGCATCTCTTCCCTGACACTGGCTTTTGCAGCACCCCCTCATACCCAGCTCTGGAGAAAGCTGCATCCTGTATTATTTTCATGCAGGTGTAGCCTCTTCCCAGCTAACATTTTTTTTTTCTAAATAAATACTAGACCATTGTCTGCTGACGAAACCAGAGGCATTTCTATAAAAAGGATAAAGCAAAGTCATTAGGCATAATGCTTTCAGTGGTGCAAACTTGTTTGTGCTAGTACAGACCTAGTTAAATATTCACCAAATATATCTTAAGGTGTTTTGAATTATTTTTTTTGTTATAAAATATATGTTAGAAGATTAAAGCATGTACAGAACATTCCTCCTTCTCATTCATGTCAAAATGAAATTGATAATTGCCAGTTTTTAACCAGCTCAAAAGATGCTTTCACAGCCTTCCCTTTGCAGGAGATTACTTATTGTTGCCTTTGATGTTGACATTATTTAATAGAGATCTTTTTTTTTCCTTTATGAATTGTTTCAACTTGCTCATGCTGTCTTCAATTTAATGAAGCTGTTGAGAAGAAAACCGTAAACAAATGAGATAGGATGGTTTTAAGAAGAATGTGAATTGTGTTCTTTAGCAAGAATTGTTTATGTGGATGGTCTCAAAATATGTAAAACATATGGACCACCAGAAATCTAAATGCCAGACTTTAGGTCTTTGACTTATTATTTCATGTAATTTACATTTGCATTTTATTCACTCTTTCCCTCTCTCTTTTCTATTTTAACGTATCATTTTTGTAGCAATAGAGCTGATCAAGATATGCTCCTGTACCATTCATTGGAACACATCAACACATCAAAATGCTGAATGTCACAAATGTCACAATTTTAAAGCTTACTAAGGATCTGGAGGTATTACACTTGAAAGAGACAATAAAATTGATTTTGCTTTTTCTTTTTGATTTTCTTTTAGAAATGTATATTGTTGAGTCTATCCACAGTACAGATTTCCTGAGTCTGTTTTCAGTGCTTGTTTATACCTGCATTACCTCTGTAAAAGCTGCTTTCTCACCAAATGCCCATCCAGAAACACCTGATTTTTGTTGCAAGAGAATCAGCACCAAATCAGTTTCAAATGTTAATTTTTTTTAACTGAAACGATAAATCCATTTGTATGTGCTTTAATTGTGAGTGTACAAGAATGTAAGAATAAAGACCATATCACTGTAAAGTGACTGTTTAACTTCATTTAACCTAGATATATTGCATTCTGGTAGAGGAAAACATTTCACAACCAGTACAAACTACAGCCATTTGAGATGAAACCTATTTTAACAGTACCAACACAAAATAGTGGAATTCAGATTAATAGGATTTATTTTCCTTTGAGAGCTTCAGGAGTTTACTTGAATTGTTGGAAAATTAAAATGTGTTGCTCAGTTTGCTCTACACCTGTGGATATTTTGTTAATTAGCATCACAAATTCAGATCAGGTGTTGACTAGTACAAAATAATTTGCTGCCCAACAGGAAAAAAAAAAAAGCTGGTGTGGAATTGTCATCAGGGAAAACAGGAAAAGAGAAAAAGTTGAGTAATCTTTGATCCTGCTTTCAGCAAACCTCTGCTGTACAAGTGAACAGGAGATCAAACGTGAACAGATTTTTGTGCTGTACTGTGCTATAGGAATCCAATACTCCAAGAATCCAATGTAAGTAAAAATATGAAATCTGCCAAGGACATCATAATTACCTAGAAATTATTACTGAGAAATACAAAAATGTGGTTTGTATATATTCCTGAACTGATGGACTTCAGTTGGGATGGGGCTGTTGTCAGTCAATTATATCTATTTAGGAGATTAGACTTTGAAGGACATTATATACAAGTAGAGCATTGCTAACGTTTTTCTGGGTGTGGGTTTGTGAAATTTACCTCTTCCTGAGTATTTCATAACCAGTGTGATTACTGGTCTCTCTAAAGCTGTGTTTTAACTTTTTATTATTACGTTATTCCTTTGTAGGAGTGTAACAATGGATGTTATTGTTTTCTAGTAATATTTTCTAGCAGAATTTAATTCATTCCTCATTTGATTCATTTTTAACTAAACTTTTCCTGCTAAATGGAATTTTGTTGGGTTTAGGATACATATCTTCCTACACATAACTTTATCTGCCTTAAGGTGGTCTGTGTACATTGTATTCTGGTATAGCTGGCTAGGGTACAGTTGGATGTTTCAGGTTTGGTTTTTTTTGGTGATATCAAATGTAATAATTCATGTCTGTGAATGTAGATATGTCACTGAAAGGTGTTTGTTCCCATTTGGCATGAAGCTACACTGATAAAAGTGTTTATTCAGAGGAAGTGGGTCTATATGCTGAGGAAGAGGGGGTTTACACCTTTTTATTACATCAGAATCACTGGGGAATACAGTTTTTTGTGTAGAAAAAGCCTTAAGCAAAGAGCTTCAAGGCACACTGTGTCTTAAAGTGTGTAGTTGATAAATGAGAAAGCGACTGAAAACAGTAGAAGGATGTTTTAGCTGAAACCCTGGAGCAGATGAACCTTTAATGCTGTTTTTGGGTTTTTTGCTTTGGTTTGGGGTTTTTTTGTTTTTGTTTTTATCAGCTATATAGGTATTNGTTGATCTGAGTTTAATAGCTGGCAAAAAGGTTGTGATTTTGCTCTTCAGCACAGTCAGCTTGCTCACAAAGCTCTTAGTAAGGTCCTTCTGTATGTTTTGGAAAAACACCTGTGCCAACAGGTCTTTTACAGCCTCCTGTGTGTGTTGTAGATTGTCTGTGTGTTTGTGTGTGTCTGTCAGCCAGGGTGGAGAGGGGTAATTTCAATGAAATGGAACAGAGTCTAAATGCCTGGTTTAGGTGGCATCCACCCAATGACTGCTTCTGCTCCTTTTCCTGCTCTCTCCATCCCACTCCTTCAATAAAAACTACATTTTCTATAAAAACCTTCTATAGATTCGAAAGAAATCTAAATATGGAAGCATCTGGATGGGAACTATTTAGAAACCTGGTGAGCTCCCTTCTTCCTTGTATAATTCTTCATCATTGTCACTCCGCCCTACTAAGGCTACCCACCCAGGCCTAATTTTGTTCCTTTCACTTGTTCCATACTGCAAATATTCATTTTTTTATGCCTCCTGTGATTTCAAATCGTGCATTAAATATACTTTGCAGGGATTTAAAAGAAATAATGCACTCTGTCATTTTATTTTACAAGTTTATGGGAGTTTTCTTTTTTTTTGTTGGGTTTTTTCCCTTTGCAGTGAGCTACGTTGCTGTAACAGATATTTTTATATGTAAAGCTGGAATGCATAGTCTCTTTGATATTATGAAATTTGTTCATAAGATGCTGTAGCAGATTGCTTAATGGTACCAATCTTATTTTTAAGTCAAAGCAGAACTCCTGATTCCTTTTTACTTTCTCTAGATATTTACCCATTGCTCTTCAATGTTGCTTTTCCAATATTATCTCTTTAATCTCTGTTCTCCCTCCCATGATAATTAGCTCCCTTCTGTTTGACTCAGCCCACCAGGCAGCAACACACCTAGCTCAGTATTAGGTCAGTTAATAATAATTGTAAGCTTTCCACATAGTCAAGAAAACACTTCCATGCAAGGGGCTCTGGCTGATTTTGGGTAACAAGAGAATGGAAAAACTATCTTTTAGGGACTAAAGAGTAGCTTTTGTTCTTACATGATAGCTTAGGTAGTTTGAGTTCTTACAACTTGCTACACCAGGGTTGGGAGCTCTACACCTGCTGTATATGAAGTGTCTGATATGGTAGTAAGAGAATGACATTTGTAGAAGGCCCAGCTGCCTGCCAAGAAAGATAAAGCAAGTTCCTGTGTGCTTAATTCTCACTCCTGCAGCCTGTGCTGGCTAAAATGTGATCTCTGCTGCTTGGAGGTGTCATGTTAGATCATGTCTATCATATTGTAGTAAGGAAAAAGCAAAATATTTCTCATTCCAAATGATGGTGGCACTGTTTTCCAGTGTTTTTACAGTAGTTCAACATGATGGAATCACTTTAGAATATGAGCTATCTGTTCAGTCCTGAATTGCTGCTGAATATAATCAGGCTTTCACAATGTCCTGCTTTGTTATGTGGGTCAGAGTAAGTCTTTGGCGCTCTTTTGCAACTGTGCTTTGGTGTCTCTCAGTGTGAACCTTGGCATATGAAAATTTCTTTGTGGCTTTAAACGCCATAAAGTTGAGTTTTTTCAGCACCAATGACCAAGAGGAGAAGTAATTATATGTGGCTTAGACTTATTTCAATTCAGAAATAAACATGTAATTAGGAGATAATTATAGCTGTGAGTTAATTTGATATAAGGGAGATGTAAATGTAGATTTTTGAATAACTTTCGCTACATAAAAAATCTTATTTACCTGTGGTTTTGTTCACATTGTAAGAACAGCTCTTTCGGTTCAGGGCTTGTGATAGGAGGAACTAATTAATTACAGAGATATTCTTCCTGATGATTCATAGCTTTTTAAACACTTTCTGAAGTTTCTTTGACAGATCTGTATATTCTGCCCTTGTTGCTGAAATGTCCATACAATATTTTCCTCAGTTAGAAGCAGTTGGATCAGTCCTCCATACCAACAGAAAGCACAGGAAAAACGCTTGAGTCTGGAGGCACAGGAATTGACATCTGTATCAGGAAGACACACACTGTTCTCTAGAGCTGTACAAGGAAAAGGGAGGCACACCTTGCTGAGGAACATCACTTTGGGGCTGCCAGGAGAACAGGAGAGAAGGAGTTTCTGGATAATTTGCTCTGGTGCAGAGCTGAGTGCGAGACAATATCTCACTTTCTGAGCTGGTCTTGCCCCCAGCAAGCCTGAAACAAAGGGACTGGACAATCTAAGTCCTCTGCTGAAGATATTTAGGCACCTTGCTGTCAGCTGATTGAAATGTCTATAACAACCTTAACCTGTGTGTTTTTGCTGCCAGCTCTGCTGTAGCTGTCTGTCTGTCCTTCCAGGGCCACCTCGGTAAGTTCTTTCAAGCTATTTTCAGAAAGTGATATTTAAGGAGCAGAAGGGAAGACAGACTTTTTATGTCATCTCATTACTGTCAAAGCATTTCTGTAGCTGCTAGACCCTATGTTCACTACAGCATTTGTGGTATGAAATCCTTCCACTCTTAAGTAGTTCAAAACACTGGTTAGAAAGAAAACTCAGCAGCCTTAGAATAAAAATGGTGCTCTATGTATAATTTAATGTCTCTACTTTATTTCAGACGTGCCAAATCAAATGAAACCAGTAATATTGATTGTCTTACTGATGTAAGACAGTGCTGGAAATTTCGTAATAAACAGTGCACAGCTTTTGGGGAAATACGCTGGGAAAGCTGAAAGACCAGTTCAGAAAACCAGTTTATTTCCAGTCAAAACCTTACTTTTGCAGTTATAGAGATAACTCTATACTCTTGGCAAACCAGTAGAAAATAAGACCAGTAAGAAAGACAAGGAGGGAGTTCCTCACTTGAGTTCCTCACTTGTTGTGGCCACTATGTATTGGCTTTCACATACTCACAGACACACCTCGCTCATGCCAGACTGAAATCTATTTCAGCATAAATAACTATAGCTCTTAAGATCTCTTGGACTGTGAAAATTCCATTTCTACAAAGTCAAAGAACATATCCACCTGCAAAATATTTTCCCCGGTGAATAANCCACCTGCAAAATATTTTCCCCAGTGAATAATGTCTTGGGAGTTTTCATGTCAGTGGATTATTGCAGCTCCTTGATGGACTTGGGAGGAATAATACAACTTTTACCAATTTCATTTTGTCTGCACAAGGTTGTGGGGGTTTTTGGTGTGGGTTTTTTTTCTTTTTTTTTTTTTCACAGCACTATTTTGTGTGTGTGTGCGTGCATGCCAGGATTTATGACTGAATAAACCAAATATAGAACAGACCACTTACATAATATTTAACATATGTTATAATGTCAGATGCGAGTTAATTTTAGAAAGAGTAATGGAGCAAACCAGACAGAATGGATCATCACTTTTCCCTGAATGTGATTAAGCAAAGAGGAAGGATTCTATCCCACCCCACCCATGTATTGGGTATAAATTTCCTACAAGTCCTTTAGCAGAGAAATATAAAACTGGCTTCCAAGTGAATATAGACAGATGTTGGGTGGTCCTATTTTACACATGATTATTCAATGCTCTTCCATAGGAGCACTCTGCTTCCCATCCAAGTAAAAAGCCTGAAAATATAGCTTCTTCATCACGTTGTCCAATCTCAAGGTAATGTATCCTCTTAAGGAACAAAATTCAGATAAAAGGTGCCTCAGTCATTAATGGATCATTAAAAAATTAGATTAAAACCCATGTGTTAATGAATTCTGAAGCAGTGTGGGTGTTGCACTGAAAACTATTAAGGCTCTTACTTTGTATGAGTAATATGTGTTATGGTAATGTCTTTAAATTTCTATTCAAGCTGAAGAAAATTTGTTTCAAAAATATGCAGGATTTTTGTCTGTAAAGCCTGTGACTAAGAGTCACACTCTATCCATCCACTCCCTACACGTGTGAATGGTAACTGGTGTGTGCATCTTATGCTCAACATTGTGCATTGTGTGTCTGGAGCTGAAGTGCCAAGGCCTGGTGTTTGGCAGCTTAGACTGAATCTGAAACCCACCATTCTGTGCAAAATGGTGAGAGGAGGATATTTTTGATTGTTTGCCTTTGGTTTGCAAAGAGCAAGCCAGGTACACTTGATGATATCTGATCAAAGATGGATGGAAAATAAAATACTATGAATGTGATGCTTCTGGACACAGGGAATTTTGTATTATTCTGTAGGAAGAAGTGGGAAACCCAGAAAACACTTCTTATATTCCATCTAACATTTTTCTTGCTCGTTTGTTACCCTTTTTTACTGGTTATTTCATGTTGCTTCTTCACCTCACACTAATTCTCACAATATCTGCTATTTCTTCAGTTAAAATATTTGCAGACCCATAATTAACCCTGTAGCTGTTTGTTTTAAGACTAATCATCTTGGGTTCTTGTGCAAGTTTCAGTTCAATAAGACAGTCAATAGAGGAAGACCTAGGGATGTTAAGAAAAATATAAGACACAACTTCTGGCATGACATAACTTTAGTTTGAAAGTTCTGTTGTAATCAATTTCATTTAAGATATAACAGCATAAGAGAAGTTTGTTAGAACACTGCAAATATGTGGACATGTTTCAGGTAATACCAAAGTTCTTGTTCAGCTTGCTTAGGTTTTTGTTTTGATAGTTGGAAGTCAATTTAGTGGCAAAACTTCAGCAATGATCAATGTATTTTAGATCTACAGAGAAATTCAAAGATTCTTTTTCACTTTGATTTCCTTCTTTCGGAAACAAAACCAAATGAAAACCCCAAAGACTTCAGAGAATGTAGGGACTTCACCGATTAGAGGTTAAGAGAAAATTTCTTTCCTAAACTCTGACAGCTGAAAATTACCAGGAATTCTGGCCTATCTACATGTAAACAGAATATTCTGAAAGATGTTACTAGAATTTGAGCGCTCTCTCTCTCTCTTTCCTACTCATGCTTTACTGGCAATATTGCACAAGCTGAATTTCTTTGAAGAACAGTACTCCTCAAGGAAAGTGTCACATGTCCATCCTCTGGGCAGGTTTCACGGAAAGTGTCAGAAGTGAAAACCAGTGCTACCAACTGTAGGAAAAACCCCATTTTCCTCCCCACAGTGAAGCTGGGTTTTATGGATGTTGACCTCCCTGAATGCTTGTGGCCAGCATTCATCATGACCCAGCTCTGTGGTGGGCCAAGTCCTGCAGAGTGGCTGCAGAACCCTGATGGAAATTTCATTTTGGTCAAATGAGGTTGCAGACTACAAGCTTAATTTTAGGTTATCCTGATGGTAAAATTATATGTCATAGACCAGAGGGAGAATTTTTGTTTGACCTTTCATAATAAAGGATTGGGGAGTGACAGGAGATGTGCAGTGAGTATGTATTAGCTAGAAAACCCAACTGGAAGGAATTTTGTGTTTCTAAATTCTGTCAGATTCCACACTGTAAATAACAAAGCCCAAACAAAATAATAAAATGAAATTTAGAAAACACCAGTATCTTAGGGTAAATTTAGGCTATTTTGTCACCTGGGCAAAGATCTAAGAAAGTAGTTGGTATTATTGTATTCCAGGTTCTAATTTGATTAATGAATTTGTTATATTCAAAATATCTTCCTTTTTATATTGGTTATAATGAATAAAAGTGACCAGGAAAACCCTAGCTAGTTTTTAATTTGTTGTCACAGTATCTGAACAAACGGCACAATTGTATTCCATAGCATGTGTAGCTGAACAGGTAAACTAAAAAAAACTCAGCTGAAAATTTTTAATAAAACAAATAATGGGTAAATAAGTTCCCTGCACCCAAACAAAATTTTCTGTGTATTCATCAGCCTAAAGTCTTGCTTTGGATGGTTTTAGCAGTAATTTTTTAGACAGCATAAAAGTGCACTGAAGTTCTTAGAAAACCCTCAACAAAACCCTCCAGCAAAAGCTTCATCCCGTGTCCTGGCTGACCTGGGGATTAAAGATCAAGCTTTGCATGCAGAGGCAGCTCTTTCTTAATCATAATAAAACTCTGACCACTTCACACTGTTAAAGCAAAAGTAATCAAAGACTTCCCTTAGTTCTATCCAGATTTATTGATAATATCTGAAGAAAAATTAGGCATAGAGTCCATTGTCAATTTTCATGACAGTATTCATGCAAAGTTTGAAGGGAAAATTATCTTTGATTGTGTTTATGGAACAATTTTAAGTCTGAAGATAGTCAGGGCTTCCTGACTGGCTGTCAGTGATGTCATAGCCATGTCAATAATGCCCTCTAAGTCCAGGACTCTGACTCTTTCACTCTCCCTTTTGATTTAAAAAATTCCATTTCATAATAGCCAAAAGACACTTAAAGGAAAGTTTTCAGCTTCTTGCCTTATCACACTATCCAAAGCATGTAATAATCCTCAGAAAATGCACTACCTGTCATGTTGTACTGCTTAAATATAGCTCAGAAAATCTGCCATAGCAGACAGGATGGTGTAAGTGCTGCACTGGAATGGCCTCAGAGGGCAGGGAAAAGTCTGACTCTATCCTCAACTTCCATGACAGCAGAATCCCGAATAGCTCCAGTTAGAGTTCACAAACATGGGTGCAGGGAAAGAATGATCTCTGCTCTCAATATTGATCAAGCCACACAAATGGCATTAACCCTGGGAGAGGCCCATGTGGCAGCAAAGCAGATGCTCTGGATCAGACCCTTAGATCTGTGGAAATGATTGTAGTTTATGTCCAAGGCGGCAGAGAGCTTTTATTTGGAACATATTCCTGCAAATACCAAAACAGGGAAGTGCTCTGGCCAAATTTACCCGCAGTGAACTATCACTCATAGCCTCAGCCCTACCTTTTTGATTTGTCAGCTGTGATTTTAGTTGACTTTTAATACAAAAAAACCCAAAACAAACAAACAAAAAAGTTTTTAAATAAATAGCTAAATCAAGGGAGAAGTGGACAGCCTTTCATTTTCTTTTAAAAGGCCATATTGCTTATTTCAAGCAAAGCTGGTAACATTCCAATGTTCTTTTGATAAGCATATTAGCCAAGACCAAAGACCATGGGAACAAAAAGAAAACGGTATTGTGGGTTATGCAAGTAAGCATTTCTGTTTTCATTTCTGTGCAAGATGAGTGGTGTTGCAGGATGATACAGAGCAGAACTCATTGTTAATGCATTTTTGCTAGGAAGTTCTCAGAAGACAAGGGGTCTCTGGAAACTGAGCTTTCCGACAAGGTCAAGGGTAACAAAATGCTTCTGGACACTATTCTTCAGACTAGCAGTCTAGTCTGTATTTTTCTCATACTCTGGCTGGAAACATTAAAACTAACAGTTTAATTATCTCAGTTGAAATTTACTGCAACATGAAAAGAATGCTGCCAATACTTTTGTTAAAAGAACACTTTTGTTAAAAGAACACTTTTGTTAAAAGAACTTGCAGGTACGCGATCTGCCCTTTAGTCTGTGTGGCAGTTTTGCTGATTTATAGTAATTTTTCTAGTGAAAAAAAAAAAGGGTTCTAATATTGTTACTTTTTGGGAGCTCTACCAGAAGATGAGAAATGGAGAGCACATTTGTGCAGTGCTACACAGAGAGTATCTGGTGAGAAATTAATTTAAACCAAACAGCTGTCCAATATACAAAGTAAACAAAATACTTACACTGTGGTTTCCCACGAAAACCTTTAATTTATATTTACAAAAATGTTGCTGAGGACAACAGATAAAACTGTCTATTATATATCTATGTACAAACTGTTCTAAGTTGATCATATTCCTTTAATTAAGGCATTTATGAGCTAGGTTACTTTCATCATAACAAATCTTCCATCCTTTTCTTGGTCAGAATCTTTTGAAAGATAGGAGACCCTAAGAAAAATGGAAGCTATTAGGATTAACATATTCATATTTAACAAATAGGCAAATGGGTCTTTTTTGCGTAAGCAATAAATCTCCTAGAATACATCACATATTATTTCTTGCAAATGATCCTATGAACTAGACTTTTTCTTTTTGTGCTCTGGGAAGTCCTGCTCATTGTTCCCTTTTCAGTGAGATGACTTTTTAATTTAAAGGCAAACCTCCTGTCTTTTAGATATGAAGAAGCATATCTACAACAAAATTAGTGTTCTCTTTCTGATTATAGAATGATGTATTTGTGGTGCAAAAGATATAGGATTAACTACTGCTAATTAAATTAGAAATGGATCCTTTGTTGTACATTTTAGACATTTTTGTTGTGTTCTCGGTGAATGGATGTTGTGGTTCAAACTTTTAAAGTAAAAACTTCTTGTATATTAAACTTGGAAATCAAACCAACCCCTCCCTCTGTAATATGTAATGGTTGCCCCTCCTTGTCCACGGGCATTTTTGTTTTGCCAATGCATGCCAATAAGTTGCTGCCAGTTACTTTTAATTGAAAGAAAACTTTCTATAGCAATTATGCTCTCTTGCAAAGTAACTTCCATTTTTTTTTTCCATGTAAAGCTGAAGCCAGTAGCCTGAGAGTTGGTGGCTCTGACAGGTTAGATATTTTTATTCCACTTTTTATTGACCCTCTGAGGAAAAGAGAAACAAGAAAAGGGAATGCACAATTGAGGTTAACCTCATCTGAACCTTTAGCTGGGAATACTCATGGATCATTCTTATATGCCTATTTTATACAGAAGCTGCAGAGAATGAAACAGATTTATATCAATCTCTGATGTGACAGTTTTGTAAGTCTACCACAATCATCTTCATCAAAGGTGTATAAATGCTTTATTTTCACTGCCTTGAAGATCCATTGCACATTAAAACCATCTTCCAACAGCATGACTCTTCTTCCATTTTTTCATGGCAGAATGCACTTTTTTTTTTAATTAGGTACCTTCTTCAGAGACTCCCACTTAAATTACCATTAATCTTCCATTACGATTCAAATCATAATCAGGGTGATTTATACAGTTGGATCTGCATTTTGGTTTAGCTGGGACACTGCTCCTGGGAATGGTCTTGATAACAATGCCACAAAGGTTCCTACTTGAATCACTAGAATGCAGTATAATTCTATCCTTGTTCTCCACACAACCCTTCTCTACTTCTCACCTTCTGGTGTAAATGTAAGGGTTTTAATCCTGTTAGAACACCTGGATCTGAGAAGGGTCCTCTCTCATCTGCTCACAAAAATTGCTGCATATATGGAAAAACATCTTCCTCAAGAACTGGTTACAGGTGAGTACACGGAATAAAAGAGGTGGTGCCTGTAATATTTAAGAGTGCAAGCAGTGCCTTTTTACCTCTTCTGTCAGAAAATTGTAGTGTTGGTTGAATCTTTACCTCCCCCTGCTCTAGTAGACTCTACAAAAGAATTTCTAATGTCCTTTATGTGGTTCATCTCCCTTTTTGGTGTCTGGGGGTGGCTAAAGGTATTCTTTCCCTTTCCCTTTGAAAGAGCTGCAGGAGATGGAAAAGCCTGGCCATTGCGTCTTCTATGGAGAGACCACGGGGCAATATTTGCCTGCTAAAATAGGTGTCGTGTTTTGTTGGGGGTGTGGCAGGTCTTGGTCTCAGGATTGCGTGTCTGCTATTATCATCCTGTTTCTTCAGGCTGACATTGTATGAAATGAGAGGGGGTGTTGATGCCTTGTGCAGGCT
Source organism: Cyanoderma ruficeps (assembly GCA_008694505.1). Taxonomy (NCBI): domain Eukaryota; kingdom Metazoa; phylum Chordata; class Aves; order Passeriformes; family Timaliidae; genus Cyanoderma; species Cyanoderma ruficeps. The sequence continues at coordinate 2,428,829 of VZDJ01007753.1, forward strand.
GACCTGAAACAAAGACTGGACAGAGCTAGAGAACAAAGTAGGTGTTTATTGAAAGGCCTTTAGAATACACCTTGGGCAGGACAGGGCCTGACCAGGGCTACACCCAAGGTGGACTGAGAATGGTCACAAAATGGGCCACCGGTCACGAGGTCTTACAGTCTTATAAGTTTTGGTCCATTTGCATATTGGGGTTTAATTGTCCCAGTTACAGTTTCAGGTTGTGAGGTCTCATCCTTCTTGTTCCTCCCTTCAGTCCACCGTTGTTTGTGCTTTTGGGCCTGAAAGTTGTCCTTGGTCTTCAGCAGGTAAAGGATTTGTTTTGTCTCCCTACTCTGTGAAGAGAGCTTACTGGCACTGGATATGAGGCTCAGAACTACACCCCTAGGCAGCACAGAATCTGAAAAATATGAAAGGAAAAACTTAAGGCATCAGTGTGATGTCCGTGTCAGTGTCATAACTAGAAGTCTATTGATGTTTGAGGATACTACAGTGAAGACTTGGTTCCCATTCTCTGTCTCTTGCAGGAAGTCAGAGCGCATAACTTAAGAGCTAAAAAAAAAATAAATCTGGGGAAAAAAGAAAGAGGGAGAGGGTTGTTTTTTCAGGTTCTATGAAATGTTCACAGCACAGCTCCATGAGTTGTCAACACAATGAGACTGACAGCAAACTTTGCCAAGAGACAGGAAAAAAGCCTCGAGGTTTTAAACCAGCATTGCTACTGAGCTCCCTGTCATCAAACCATGATGTGAATTTTATTGTGTTCTTCAGAGAGAAGGCCACGCTACTGTTAACCTCTCTATAGATTGAACTTTGCATGGATCCTTCTTCTGCTGAAATACCTATGAAATCCAGTTCTGAATATTTCTTGTATCTGTGTCTTGTTCACAAAGACAGCAGCTCTTTTTTTCAAAATGCCAGCCTTCATTTTCGCTCTAGAAAGCTGCTCGTATATGAATCTCACTCATTCAGAAATGGTGTGGTTATGGGCACTGTCTCAAGAAGTTTCCCCTGCTAAAAAATTCAGGAAGTCAAGCAGTAAAAGTTAACACAGCATATGAATTTTGGTTAGCAGCAATACACCCCTAACTTTTCTTCCTTTAAACTGCCAACAGTTTAAAAAAAGACATTTGCATGTAATCATTAGCATTTTTGTTTTCAATTACCACTGAAAAGGATTCAGGCAAGAAATTATGGGTAGATCTGACCAAAGGATGAAAATCTAATTTTGTGGCAACATCTGAAGTTTCAGCCCATATGTTCTTTGATGGAGTGAAAATAAATCTCCCTAATACTTTTTGAAAAAAAATTAATTGAGTTAAAGTAGAAAGGTGCTTGAGTAGGTTGGGTTGTCTGAGGACCCCTTTCCTTACTTGCCCCATAAAACGTTCTTATCAAACCAGCAACATCCCTGCATTCTAGATTTGATATCACATCCTGTTCAAAATCTACTCTGTCTCCAAAGTTGGAAATGTTTTTATTACTTTTAATACTAAGACACCATGAGTAATTCTTCTAATTCAGGCCATAATTTATTGTAGTTTTCATTGCAGCTAAATTGCATAAAGTTTTGGTTTTGTTCCCACAACAGTTTTCACATCACATTCTAGTCTGAGGACATCATATGTGTTTAGCATTCATACATAGCAACATGCATATATTCCACACAAAGTGTCTCTGGTTCCAAGACCTGATATAGGACAGAACATCTGCAATAGCATCGTTTTTGCTATTTCTACATGTCATGTTTATTCCAAGTACAGAAATACATAAATTAGGGTTGGGGTTTTTTTCTCTTTTTTTTTTTTTCCCTTGTAAAAAATAGGAATGATGATGCTCTTCATGAATTGAGGAACAGACTACACTGCTTCATGAAAATTTGTTGGTTTTAACATGGTGGCTGGTAACATTTCACTCATGAATAGAAGCTGCTCTGCATAAACAGCCGTGAATCAAGTGGAAAATGAAAGAAAAAGGATCTAATAGTTCAATTGTGACTACTGTCTTTTGGTGCTCGGGATGATGAATGTTAAATGTACAGGATTGTCATAAAAGACTTTCCCAGAGATTTCTGAGAAGTGTTCTTCTTTAAATCTAGCTAAAGAAAGCAGAGTAGTTTTAGAAAATCTAAATCGTGGTGCATATATCTATTGCTCCAGCTACTGTCATGCAGTATGGTTTTCAGGTATTGACTGGAGACAGCTTTCAATGCATGCACAAACAATGGAGAAATGGAGCTGATGGAGTGTTCTGAAGCTGTCCTGTCTCTTGATATTAAGAATATTAAGGTTGATCTTTTATTAAAGTAAATTATTTTGGACATGCAGAATAATTTGTGGAAACTTAAGTTATGGTGACATTTTCTTATTAAGACCTACTAGGCCTATTCTTGTCTGGGATTCAGGACATTTGCATCCATTCTGATATGCCTGTTTCCTGTGATTGTTCTCTTTGAAAGGTAAAATTACTTGCTGAGTAAAGTTACGTGCTTCTTCCTAAAATACTTTTGGTATCCCCTGCTACCAAATAACTACTGATGTCCACCCCTGAGGACAGTTTGGAGACTGTGGAGAGTTTCTGGCTCACAGAACCTATAAATAGCTTTTGTTATACTGACTCAGTGGAAGGTGACATACAATTTTAAAGTTCCACATCCTCGCAGTGAGCAGCTGATTACAACTGATGAGTTACAACATTGTTTCCCCTGTGCCAGTTTGCAGTAAACAGCTTCTGTGAGTTGTTAAACATTCCCCTGTACGGAAACAATAGGAAGGGATTAAAGTGGGGCCAGTCTGGTCTTGGTCATTACAAAGGAACCTGTCTTATCCTTAGAAAGTAAGAAAAGTAAATACCTTGGTATTACCCAGGCTAGATAGAAAATTCACTTCAACAACCTCACATAACAGTAGCCATTTTCCTAAAAAGAGATATATCTTGAAGGCTGACGAAAAATATAATGAACAGATTTGATATTGGTAAAAGGTATTTTCTGTGTGGTTTTTTTCCATTAGTAGAATTCATTCTATCAGTAAATATAAGAATTTCAGGTATGCATGTTTTGTTGAAAAAATATTGAAGTGGGACTATGATATTTAAAGGATTTGAATTTGTGTCTGAGGGAGTCTCTGCCATGGTAGTATAGATTTACTTTTGCAATAAGTATATCCAATAAGAATTCCTGCTCCATCATGAGGTCATTTCAGCGACATCTTGTTCAGGCAAATGAGTTCTGCTCTAAGCAGGTCATTATTATCACCTAACTAAACCTTTTTATGTCTTGATAAGGATTACCCTGTACTTTAGGCATAGGCCAGAGGTTAAGGAAATTTAGCTTCAGATTTTCTGTCTCAGAACATTATATTGTTTGGTGATGATCCCTTCTTAGACTTCTGGCTTTTGAGATTTTAGGATCAGTGGTGCTTTATTTCATTGAATGCCATTGTGGGGAAGGCTGGAGTCAGACCCCAAACACAGAAGAAATACAGGCAGTAAGAAGGGAAGAATAACGCAGTATTTTTGCCCCTTTGTCCCTCAGAGAGATAAAAGGTAGGACAGTGGTATTTTCAGGAAAGAATTGATCTTATGTGTCCTGGGGTTATTTTGTTAATTAGTTTCTTAGATTTGAAGTTACCTAGTTTTCCAATCAATAAGCAAAGAATGAGAGATGGAAAGGAGATGGTTTCACAGCTCAAGTTCCTCTTGAGTCATAGTCCCTGGCTTAGGGAAAGCAAAGGGCCATTATTTTACATTTAAAAGATGAAATGTGTGATGGAAAAACAGGGTATCATGGTGAGTAGTGTGTCACAGGGAGGTGAGCAATGTGGCATAATTTCCATCCCATTCCACACTGTGAAAAGTGTCTGTGCAGCCCTGTGTGCTCAGCAGCATGAGGCTGGGCTGGGGTGGTTATGGCTAGAATGCAATTGCTGTGATTTGGAACAGTCCCTCCCTTTTATCATCCATTAAAAATTCATGCAGTGATCTTGTTGTTGCACACTCTCCTCAATGTGTTCAGCTCCCTTTGCAGCCACCATACTTTACAGAGGAATTGTCCCCCAGCCATAATTTTACTGCTCTTAATAACGTGTTCTTCGGTAAAGATGAACAGCTATTAAAAAAATCTTGGCTCAGGACGATTAAATTTCCTCTCTTCTGACCCTTTTGTTTGAATTTTTAGAATTATTTGCTTTAATTCCACATCTGGGGAAAATTCTATGGTTTATTTATAAAACTGTCAGATGAAACAATCAGTGTGATTCTTTCTGGCTTTTGAATTCTAGAGATGTATAGTGACTGACTAGAATTTACATTAAGTGGTTCCTTGTTTAGGTTGTCTGCTAACATAAAATACAATAACCAGGATGATTCCACTTCAGGAAACATATTCTGCACGCCCACCTTAAGATTGCTAGGCAAATAGTGGTGGTAGAAGAGAAAATTAAGGAAAATTTGCTTTTCCAAGAACCAAGAAACTCATTGTAAAAAAATTCTGTTTCTCCTAGACTAGAAAAATGCTTGTCTGTTTTCATGACAAACTTAAGTCCAGATACAGTTGGAGACTTGTGTTCTTCCTTAGTATCCATTTCCACTTAGCCTAATACTTGCATAGGATCTCAAATCCATCAAAATGTGTCTTTAAAGGTTAATTGTACTGATTAGGTGGGACTGAAAATATGCTTAAAATTAAGCACACGCTTAATTATCTGTGACCTAATATTTTGCATGAGATTTTTGTCTGAGCTTTATTTCAAAGTCTAAACTCCAAAACTCTGATTTTGAGGGATTTTAAATGAAGGTTTAACATTAGGCGATTCTTCCATCTGCTATTATGTTTGCAACAACTCAGACATGGAATAAACCATATGAAAAAGTACTTGCTATTAGTGTTTTTAATGGAAATTATAGATAAAAAGTGTCTGCTCAGCCATCAACTCCGTGTTTCTACTAGTACATACTTGCCCTTGGTTTGCATACATATTCTTTCTCATAGAATGCAAGTTAAATAACAGGTACTTTTTTTTTTTTTAAGAGCAGCCTAACACATCTAATTTCTGCAATTTCTACCTATGGTTTTCCTCTTAAAGGTAATTTGTTTCCTTTCAAGTAATTACAAATTGTACATTTCCAGTCACATTATGCCAACATCAAGACTGATAACTAACTAGTTTGATTCCACTCTTATCAACATTTTATGAAAATTAGAAGTGAAAACATCACACTGGGACCTTTAGAGTTGCTTTAAGTTGTTTTGAATAAATAGCAGGGTCTCTTATAGCTCTAATGATTAGAACAGCTAAAAAGATTCCACTACAAGTTGTAATGCATCTCTCTTTATAAGAACCCTGGAAACCTGTTCATCCTGTTTATTTTACTTCTACTGTGTAGTGGCATTCTTAGAGATGCATAAATGCTATTTTAGGTTCTTGCATAGTTTAAGCTTTACTGAGTTGGAATAACGTTTCTCTAGCTAGTCTTTTAAAGCAATCCCATTTGGGTAGAAACATTTCAGTTGCATTTGGCAAATACTGTCTATTCACCATTGTCGTTAAGTAAAATAATTTTATTGTCTTTTTTTTCTTCATATGAATTGGATACTTAAAATTAAAATGAGCACATTTTACAGCTTGGTTTTGTTGTTGTATTGGGAGTTTTTTGGTTGGTTTGTTGTTTTGTTGTTTTAATTTTTTTCAAGGAAGAGAAGATCCATGGTATCTCTTAATCAGAAACCCATAGATTAGTTTCACTTAACTTTTATATTGTATGAAGTTTCCTGGGTCCCTCTGTTCAAAAGCAACTTCTAACATCATTCATGAAGCGACCAAAATTTCAAATTAAGTTTTTTTGGTTTGAGAGAAGGAGAAGGTGGAGGAGGCAGTGGTAAATGTCTAAATTATGTTTTGAAGTTCAAAAAAAAAAAAAAGAAAAAGCCAAGACCCCGACAGCAACTTGTGTCTTTCACTCAGATTTGCTCTAGCTGTCCTTTAGAGCATCTCTACTGTCTTAAAAACACATTCCAAAATTCTAGTTTTGAATATTTGTCTCACAATACTCATCTGCCCTTTTGTGAGATATTAAGTCAATAAATTCCCAAAGGAAAACCTGATATACAGTGGCAGTTCTGTGATTTCCAAACTGTGACCTAAACTGTACGGTTCACTGTTATAAGTGTAATAAGATTATCCTGTACATCTCTTCCAAGGCTGCCCCAACGCACTTTGTAAACGACAAAGAAAAAAAGTGCAACTTCTGTCTTCAGCAAGACCAGGATTCTTTTTTTTGCTTCTCTTGAACCATAAACCCAGAAATCTAGAACCCATTTGCAAGACTTTCTAGGAACTTCAGTGGACCTCAGGAAAATAGTCCAGTAATTCAAGACAATTCACTGTTTGGAACAGGTCAGAAAAGGTTGTGTTTGATTCTCATCTTTGTTTCTGAAAACAGTGCCAGGCTTTCCTCCAGTGTCAGACTTTTTTCCTTGGGTAGTCATTAAATAGTTTTTTTTATATTTCTTTGGTGGCATGCTGGCTTTGTATGAATGTATACAAATAAGGCATGTGAAAGATGCAAACATAGAAAGAAGACAATTAGAATTAACAGATGAAGGGTGAGGCTCATAGAGATGCACAAATGTAGTGTCTTTGCCAATAAATCACCAATAGGAATGATTAAACAAGAAAATATAGTATATACCTATTTTTTCAGTTCTCTGATAAGCAATATGGTGGGAATAATTCTTTGGCTCTCGAGTTACATTCCATGTTAGTGGGTTAGTAATGGGTCACACATGACTGATTTAACAGAATAAAGGCTAAGATTAGATTACTCTTTTTAATAAAGTGAGCATACTACAGATGAGAATGTTTTGTCTATTCATCAAAATTATGCATGTGGTGCCAGGCATCCTCTTCCTTTAAATGTACCTCATTGAAAATACAGCAAGTTAAAAACAAACCATCTTAAGCTTGTGGAAGCATATTGTAGCTACTGTGGTTTTTTTATATGTCATGAGGGAAGCAGCAGTGCTGCATATGAAGCTGGCTTCTAAATCCTACTTTCAAATAACAAACTAGTGCCTGCAATATTTCCCTATATATATATCAAAAAATGGAATGCATTATATATGTATAAATATATATACACAAATAGTCAATAGAGAGGAAGAAAAGAATTTTTTTCCAAGGATAATAGATGAAGTCGAGGTATAAAGTTGGTTGTCTTAAGATCTGATTTCCAATTTTCTCTGTGATTTTTTGTCTGCTCATGTTTCCTTAATCCATCAAGTTACTTCTGGCCAGCTGCTAATTGTACCTAAAGGTTCTCGTTCAGTTGTCAGTTGCATTCCATTATCCATACAAAAGGTCAATAATTCCTCAGGAATTCTAAATGCTATGATAATGTGTGAATTTTGAGCTTCTCAGGTGCTGGGGGAAAGCATAAAATTCAAAATTGAGAATGGCAGCTTCCCTGTGAGGCCATGTATATATTTTGCCACTTAACACCCAATTCATGTTTGCACTCAGAATTACAGAGGAGTTGAGGCTGGAAGAGACATCTGAAGGTCATCTTGCCCAGCCCCCTGCTCCAACCACATCCAGACAACTTTTGCATATCCCCAAGGATGGAGACTCCACAGCCTTCCTGGCAGCCTGTGCTAATGTCAATTCACCTTCACATGGAAAACCTAAACCTATTTCCTAGTGTCCATTTACAAAGTGAAATCTAGAAGCATTGTTTGAAATCTATGGGTAAGGAAGTTTCAAACACACCACCAGTGGGAAACCGTGTTTAATTCTTGTACTGCTCTCTTGAGACAGGAAACCCTCAGTAATTCAAGTTCTGTGACCTGTTGTATATAATGTGCTGTTTGCTACTTCCCATGAGGTCCAGGGGGAAGAAAAAAAACAAACCTTAGTCCTTGGACACACTTTGATCAAAACCAATGGTTTGGAGCCTCTGTCTACCTGTTTAAAGGTCACAGTGGGACACACAGGTAGCACCCCGAGGGTAGAGATGAGGAGATGATGAGGCCCAGCAACAGCTGGAATTAGTCTGGAAGGAGAAAAAGTTGACAGCAACCTTCAGGATAGGTTGGAACAATCAGTGAAAGAGCAATGACCTGCTCTGTGTGACATATTGCTGGGTAATGCTGCCAGATGAGTTAATAAAGCCATTGCCTAATTAAACCACATCCTTTGCATCATGTCTTCCTGCACAGTCAAGCTGTGTGCTTTCTGGCTTGTATGGCACCATCAATAATGCAGATCCGACATCTAGATCATCTGGTGATGGTGCAGGAGTTAGAGTACAGCTCACTTCCTCTTAGCTGTATTTGGCTGCACAGAACTACAGGAGTAAAAAATGGTAACAATTTATTTTTATCACTTAAGTGAGTACATTTGGACCGACTGCATATGGAGAACAGATCTACTGAATAAGACTTTTGCCTAGTAACTTTTTCTGATTGTAGCCACATTTAACAATTGTGGTTGAAATGCTGGCTTTACATTTAAAAAAATGTTGACAGAGTATCTTTCACAAATAGGAACATGCTCACATGATTCTAAACATATGCTATAGTCTTTTCCCACATCTACATCTGTTTCTTTAATTGATATTGTATTTTAATTATTTTAGCTTATAAATACACACTAGGGCTGATAAACACATTTTCTATCAGATGTTTTTTGGAAAGAATACTGTCGCCAGAGTTTCTCTTTTCATTTGTTTTCTCTGACATTTTTTCAAGATTTCAAAACTTTGTTACAAAGTTGCTTCTATTAAGTTCTGTTGGACAAAGAAAGGGAAAGGTGCAGACAGCTCAAATCTTAAAGAGTGAGATGAACCTCAGAGTATAAAAGAAAGTTTATAATAGGAGAGTATGTTCTACTGTGCAGTGCATTCATTTTTTTTTTTGCTCAGAAAGAGGGAAATGCTGGTATTATGAAGCAGTTAAGTCACAAGTTAATTTCAGTGAATTGCAGAAGGAGCACAGCAGCAATGACAGATGTCACAGCAGTTCTTTATCTCAAGACATATTTGAAACAATATTCAATTAGCAAAAGCAGTCACTACACTCACTAAAGTAACCCCTGCCAGAACTTACAGGTGAGTGTCCCTATCTGAAGATCTCTATTTCATAAGGTTAGTTGTTTGCACAGTACCCAGTTCCTTTTCTTTCTCAGTTGTATTCATGGTAGATGGATGAGAGCTGAGTTTTTCAGAGGAAAAGGATTAGCTATTATACCAAATATGGGTCAGAATTGTAAGTGATGTTCCACCCAGTCTGGTGCTGATATTCCCAAAGGATTCTTTCAGTGTTGGCCTTATCAGTCAACTCTTCACTTTTATTTACTTTAGCAGTTGCTTTAAAAATTCATTCCAACATCTGACTAAAATCAAGAGAGGGAAGTAAATGTATCTGCTCTATCTCATTAGTTAACAGAGACATACAAAGGTTTGATTTCAGTTTATGTCAATGTTCTATAATTAAGCACAGACCATCATCAATTCTCTACCAGAGTGACCTGGGAGGTTAAAATAGGTTTGGTGTTTAACGAAACATAATTCAGATAAGACGAACACTTTGGATCTAATTTTTTTCAGGTGTCTCCACTTGAATCGATGGAATTCCACAGCAACAACAAATGTGTCCATTTATGCAAATATCTTTTATATTTTAATTAAAAAAGCTGCCTCATCTTTATCCTCAGTTGTTGTTTTAATATTAATACTGAAAGCCATGGAATTTTTTGTTTTAACTTGTTTAATGACTGACTAGTCTTGGCATCTTAAAGGAACCAAAATACCCTGACTTTGACCAAAGTCACAAGTATGTGTTGAGAATAGCAGCTCACTTGTATTCCCACACTGGATGAGAAAGGCTGGCATATCATGATGGAAACACACAAATAAAGAAACAACCTATGTCATAAATTATATCTCATGGATTAAGAAACAACTACTGGTATAAATTATAACTATGGAATCTAAATGGGGAATGTTAAATAAATGTACTTTTTAAGGCCCCGAGTCAGGCTCACAGCCGATCTCAGTTCCCTTGGGAATCACAGACTTCATCTCTGCTGAAAATAGGTGACTCCAGGCATTCTTTTAGTGAATTGATCCAGTCTTGCTCCTTCCTTTTAAAGTGAAAGCAGTGATGTTGATGTTGCCCTCCTTTTTACAGCCGTGCATAATGTTTAGAATACTCGCTCAGAAAGTGGGTAACAGCTCTCTTTTCCAACAGCAGCTCTTTGAGACTTCATCTCCTACTTCTTATGCCAGGGCAGTTTGTGTCTGCAGCATTTTGCTTTCCTTTAGGACAAGAATCACTTTGGAGGAATGAACTCCTAATTCATTGGGAAAGAGAGGCAGGGCAGAAAGGGTCAAGGTGCCATAGTTCAGGGATCAATGTAACTGGTGAGAGAAAGGTTCCTGCAATTCCAGCCCTCTGTCTGTAAAGGACTTCTACAATTCACATCAAGTGGTTACCCTGTCGAAACCCCCCAAAACTAAACAACAAAAAAATCCACTGTAGTGGTGTGATTTTAGTTTTATCAGTTCTATGTATGCATTTGTTCCATGCTCTCATGCTGTTTGTATATGTTCTAATGGTTTGTTCCTTGTACCCCCATGTTTACCCCTTCTTGGGTTTACCCCGGTTACTGTTATTTGTCGGTCATTATGTTATGAACCCCTGAGTCCTGTCAGTCACTTCGGGGCCTCCCCTGTGTCTGGAAAGGTCCAGGGAGAGCATTCATTGATTGGGAAGGATCCCTGTGGTTCCCTCCCTCACCTCCTTGATTTGTTCCACTGTCTGTCCTTTATGTACAGAGCCCCTCCTTCCATTCCCCTGGTTGGTCCCACACTGTGCCCTTCCCCTTGCTCCGCCCCTGCATTTAAGATGCTGCGCAGAGAGGATCTGCACTCTGTTGGCAGACTGACTGGTGGTGAGGTGGTCCCGCGTGGACATCAATAAACCCCAGCTGCTGTTCACCCATCAGAGTCCTTCCTTCATTCCTCGTCATTGCTCACGCTGCCACAGCGGCAAAGGCCCCACAGGATCGGGAAGGTATCCCCAGATACTGGGCTGTACCTTCACTGCAGCCAGTGTCCGGGCTAGTCTGGCAAAGCCGGATGAGACTCCCGAGACACCACCACCACCACGACCCACAGCACAAACACGCAACAGGATTACAGTGAGACTAACCCAGCCATCTCTTTATCTACAGGAGTAATCAAAATTCTGACTATAAGTGTTAGTCTCTGGGTCTGATACTGAAATCTTAGAAAACAGGGAAAGTTAGGAAAAGTGCTCTATGAACTACTGTTTTCTATGGGATAGCTCCGTTCTATTCTTATCTTCCTACTTCTTATCTCCATGTGCCTAATTTTCACTGGGCCTTTAAAGGAATGACTAGATCCTGAAAGGGGGTGTTTGAATGTCCGGTCCATTAGGTCCTTAACAACATCTAGGGACTGTAGATGGTTTGGACCCTAAATGACATAAAAACATACTTCATGACTATATATTTAAGCAGGCACTGTTTGATGGAGTGGGAACAATGACCTAGGTCTAGGCTATCATTTCTAACCTTTTTACAGGTTGGAGCCTTGTTGAGGCAGATTTCAACAAGGTCTAATATCTCTCACAGAGTAGCACTGAAGATCTTACTCAGAGCATTGAAGTGCTTTTGGAAGTTTGACTTACTGTATGAAAATGGCTTTGGCTCACCTGCCAGTATAATTTCTTTTTGCACTACTGTTTAGGGGCACCATGGCAGCATCCTCTGAAAGCACTACTGCTAACACAACTGGATTAGTATTTATGGGACAACAGCAAGTCTTCGAACCCTGTGAGAATTCAACCTAATTGAGCTGAATTTATAACAGACTACTTAAACCTCAAACTACACTAGAAAGGCAAGACTGAAGTTTGCTTAGCTGTGGTTAAAAAAACTTTAGCAAAGTTTTGTATTAATACATCAATAAGGAGATCTGAATGTTGGGTTATTACTCAGATCTTTTCTTGCAGAGAGCCTCCTTGCCATACAACAATGGAAATGCAGTATTCTACACCTCTAAGAGCGACTATCTGGGTTAAGATACGTATGAAGTATGATAGGACCTTTTGATACAAATACACCATCTTGGCCGTGTCTCACTTCATAGTACGTCTGCTGGTAATCTGCATTTTTTTATTGTCACTAAAATGTTTAAGCATCGATGTCTTAGACTATCTATACATTTAATTTTCCCTCAAATCTTGTGTGATGTTGGAATGACAGTAGAAAGTTGTGACAAACACTTGGTATTCCATTCTGTGGAGTAGTCAGGGAATTAGAGGTAGACAGGTTGTCACTTCAGCATTCCCATGAAATAGTAAGGTGCTTTTTCAGGTAGGTGTGGGAGCTTTTCTTTGGGTTGATAAACTGTCTCAGGTGGACAAAGCTCTCTAATGAAGTGTTAAGCAGTGTCTCCTTGCCAAAGCAACAGCAGAGTCAGGTTATGGGCTGAGCTATCAGGGCTGCATTTGAACCCGGCACATAAATCAGATTCCATCACTGAAATAAGGGTATTTCCTGCAGTATGTGGGTAGGGTCAGATATCTTTTGAATTGCAGGCATCAATTGATTTCAAGCAGTTGACTTAAAAAGATTAATTTATTTTTAAAACCATATTGTAGTGATATTTTTTCGAAAATCATGACATTCCCAAACACAGGCATGATTTTGTTTGCATAGTGAACCCAGTATCCTGTTTTCTCCTTGCATATGGCAATTATGACTGTCAATTCATTCATCTTTCCCTTTCTTAACCTTTGTCCAATATAAATCTATAATTTGTTGATTTGCATATAAATACTTTCATATATCAAGTTCTGTACTATTTTTCTGCTATTTTCCACAATTTTTTTTCATCATTATTCTGAAGATTTTGTTATGGAAAATGCAGCTGACCCATGTGAAACTTAAAACCTCATCAGCTTGCTTCCCATAGCTGCTGGGGAGTATGAGAAATAGCTCCAGATAAAAAGGTTATGGCAGCTTGTTTCCTTCTCCTCTATTGTGAAACCATTTTAGCTTCTGTCTGTTTTGTCTTTGTGTAGCTTGTTGAGTCATGTCCAAGAAAGGGAGTATTAGGCATGCACCACATTTTCATCCTGGTTACATGACACAAGCAAGAAGAAGGGTCTCCAGCTTTATTTTCTGGAGGAAAATGTTATTTATGACTAAGATTCTTGGAAAGATCTTCTAGTAGGCTGAATGGCATTTCCGCTTTAAGCAGTAATAATTTTTGTTAGTTAATATTTAGTACCCTTTTTACCTGAATTATCCATAAAAATAAGACTTTCTGATACACAGAGAAGACTTCTGGAGATACGAAAGAATGTCACACTTTTCCTGCTTTCTGCCCTGAATGGCTCATGCTTCTGCTAGAAAAACATGAGCAGAAGCATCTCACAGAATTCTGTTCCCAACAAGCCCCAGCACTTCAGCAAGTACCACTTAGCTTATTCTTCATGAAAGTGCTGAGAACTTAAGCTGTGGTTTCTTTAAGTATTAAGCTACATATATTTTAAGAGTTTAATCACATTTAATGTAAACACAGTCAAAGAAAAGAAGTAGGTACTACTGGAGGACAATTCAGACCTGAGCTGTAGTTTCTTGAACACAACTTTTTTGTAAAGGGTCACGGTTCACGGTTCAAGCAGCTTCCATTATCAACTACTTGTTCCATTCCTCTTCCTTTTGTACCTGTACAGATGAGTGTGATGCTACACTGTGAACCTAAAACAAATATAGAATGGGTAATGTATTCTGGTGTGCAAGGAGAAATGTATCTCTCTGTGACCTGTCTCTATCTTCTTAGTGGTGTTCTTCACTGTACTACTTGATTTTAACTTTGAATTTTGATATTGTCAAATAATAATTGTATTATTCTATTCCTGTTTAAATACACTAAACATATGTAGATATAAATATTTACTGATGCAAAATCGATTCTAATTGCTCTCAATGAATTGTTTATTTTTTGCCCATAAGAAACAGCAAGAGGAGATTAAAATATTAAACGGTTTTTCCAATATCACATCTATTACCTGTTGCTGTTGATCTGAACAGAGTTATCCTTCATCTCAGGGCCAGAGATCATCTTTGATTATACATTTAAGTTTTTCATTGCATTATATTTTCAATGAAAAATCTGTGCATTCTGAAGAGCTTGGTGATTTTAATTTTCACCATTTAATTAACAGTAGTTTTGATTTCTGTTCTCACTCAGTCTCAGAATCACAGAATGTTTGAGGTTGAAAGGGACTTCTGAGGTTTCCTACCCCGCTGCTCAAGCAGGCCCACCTAGGGCAGTCTGCCCAGGATTGTGTCCAGATGGTTTTCTAATATGTCCAAGAGTGTAGACTCCACAACCTCTGACAGCTTGTTCTGGTGCTCAGTCAACCTCACAGTAAAGAATTGTTTCCTGATGTTCAGGTGGAAGTTCTCATGCTTCAGTGTGTGTGATTTACCTCTTGCCCTGTCACTGGACACCACAAAAAAAAAGAGCCTGGCTGTGTCTTCTTTACACCCTTGGGTAGAGATTCCAGCCCTTGCCCTTGTTAAATTTGTTATGGTTAGTGATTGGCCAGCTCTCTAGTCTATCCAGATCTCTTTGTGAGGCCTCTCTCTCCCAGAGGAGTCCACAGTTTCTCCTGCTTTAGTGTCTCTTCTATACTCACTTAATGTACACTCAATTTCTGCATCCAGATCATTTATAAAGACATTCAAGAGCGCTAGCCCTGAAATTGAGCCTGGGGGAGCCCACTGCCAGCCTGACATAATCCCACTTACTAAAACATTTTGAGCCTGACTTGTTAGACAATTGTTCACCCAGCATATTTTTGACTTGCCTGAGTGCTAAACTTTTTGTCCAGAAGGTTACTCTGAGACACAGCATCAAAAGCTTTATTGAAATCCAAACCCATCACATCTACTGACTTCCCTTGGTCAACTAGACTGGCAACTCAGTCATAAAAGGAAATTAAGTTGATTAAGCAGGACTTTCCCCTCAGGAGCACATGTTGGCTTTCATCAGTGATTACATTGTCTCTCAAATAATTCCTAGAATTACCTTCTCCAAAATTTTACCAGCTACAGACAGGCCTGAAATTATCAGGGTCTTCCTTCCTAATCTTACTGAAATCTGGGAAAGCATTTTCCAGCTTCCAGTTGACTGGGACCACTTCAGACTCCCGAGACTGGTGAAAAGTGATGGAGACAGGTCACAGAGTCTCTCAGTACTCTGGGATGTATCCCATTGGACCCCATAAATTTATGCATCTAGCTGGAGCAGCAAGTCGTGAACAAGTTCAGGGCTATTTGGGTTTTTGTTTGGTTTGTTTGGGCTACTAAGTTAGCCAAAACAGTGAAAAGTTATGATACTTTTCCTATACAGCTTTACCATCTAGGTCCAAAGCATTTTATGTTAGCTTCTAGTTAGAATAACAAGAAGACTATTTCAGGAAGAATTTTACAATCATTTTCTTTCAAAATACTTGTTATTTCTAAGGTTATGTGGTAATTACTTTCCATGTTGTGTTATTAAAATATCAAAAGTATTAGTAAAAAGTAAATATATGACCACAAAAATAGGTCATTCATAGCTTAACAATCCTGTGTAATCTCACTGGATTGTGTGCACTAGAAAAATTAAAAATAAGCATACACAATTGAAGAGTTCTCAATATCCAAAGGGGATGACAACAAGCCAAAGGGAAATAATCCATACCATTGTGACTGTGAAAAGTGTGTATATGAATAAGTTTAGGAGTTAACAAATAGTGATTATATAAATCCACTCTTTTTAAAAGAGTCCTTCCTAGTCATCACATCTAGTCCCAAATAGAGCTTGTTAAAAAAGTTATTTAAAGTTTTTCTTTATTATTTTACTTACTTGAGAGTTTAATTTACCTACACAATTTTTTACTTGTGATTTTTACATTTTCTCATTTTGATAAAGAAGGCAAAATATGAAAAGTGGGATAAAATCATCGAGGTCAGAAAAGAACCCCAAGATCATCAAGTCCGACCTTTGACTGATTACTACCACATCAACCAGACCACAGCATTGTGTGCCACATTGAGTTGTTTTTTGGACACCTCCAGGGACAGTGACTTCAAAACTTCCCTGGGCGGCCCATTCCAGTGCTTGACAACCCTTCCAGTGAAGAAATTCTTCCCGAGGTCCAATCTGAACCTTCAGTGGCGCATCTTGAGGCTGTGTCTTCTTGTTGCCGGGGAGAAGAGGCCGACCCCCACCTTGCTTCATCCTCCTTTCAGGCAGCTGTAGAGAGTGATAGGGTCACCCCTGGGACTCCTTTTCTCCAGAATAAACACCCTCAGCTCCCTCAGATGCTTCTCATTGGCTCACTCTATAGACTCTTCACCAGCTCCATTTCCCTTCTCTGGGCTCTCTCCAGCCCCTCAAATGTCTCTCCTTTAGTGAGATGCCCAAAACTGGAAACAGCACTCGAGGTATGGCCCCACCAGTGCCCAGCATAAGGGGGACAATCACTGCCTTGATCTTACTTACTGACTGTACTAGTACAAAAATGACTACAAAAGTAGACTTTAAACACTGTTTAATAAGATCAATGTCAGAAAAAAATCAAAGAAAGTTGAAAATACGACTTGTATATAATTTCAAAAGATTGCTTTCACATGCAAGGATAATAATATTTTGACTAGGATTTATCTGTGCAGTTTCTACAGAAAATAATTCCTTCTCTTGTGTTAACATTCAGTGAACCTCATATTCACTTAATGTGAGCACAATGGGATCAGCTGTCTTGTCAAGTTAATCTATAACATTAATGCAGTGTTTTATCCCTCTTTCTCAGACTCCATGCACATAAAACATTCATATATATAGTTTTCAGCAGAATGTTCTTATGTCCATCAGTTACAAATGTATGGTTTTATCTCTGGGCCTGTGAAGTGCCTCTGTACCTTGCTGCTACTGTGTATGTACTGTGATTCCCAAATCTGTTACAAAAGAGTATGCAAATTAAAGTGTCTCCTATATGTACTCTAAGATCAGTGTATAAGATATGCTTCAGTATATACTGTCACTTTTGCTGTGTTCCTTGGTTCTTATCTGGTTTGATAGAATATAAAATATTGGAAAGGTACTTTCTGAAAGCTGTTACAAAGGAACTGCTACTTTGGTTTGTAGATGGAGACCATCATTACTACAGGTGATCGATAATTTTCATATCCTTTTTCAATTCCATTGTTACTTGTGGGCAGATCTGTAAAACAGGCAGGATGGCCTCATGGAAAAGGCAATAGATGAGAAAACCCTACTTCTGGCTCTTTTGTTGATCTACTTTTTTATTTTCAGTCAGATATTGTCCTTTGTGAATGATGTTTATAAAGGCTGCAAGTTGCTCATCATGGAACCTGTATGTACAGCACTCCATACTCTGTGTATAATTTATCACTTCTCCAACTCCTGCTGTACTGTCTGGAAGTAGTAGGAAGTGTTTACATTTTTGCTTCTTCTCTTTCTGTGTTGAAGAACTTGAACATATATTTCAAAGAGAAAGTTACACCTGGATGAACAAATTAGAAAATAAGGTGCTAGGTTCTACTCTCTGTGTGCCAAGATAAATGAATGCAGCAACATTAACACAGGATGAGGAGAAAGAAAAGCATTAAATTTTTATTTCTCTGTTGGAAAAGTTCTGCAAAACAACATCTCAAATTCATCATTTGATCAAATGTTTTGTCTCAGAAAATAACTTTTTTTGCATTTACTAAACCAAAAAAGAATTTGAGCGTCAGGATCAGGAATTTAGCTGCCCCTAAGTGCAAGGAATGATTGGTTTTCTCTACAAGAGACTGCTGTTGTAGTACTTGGTTTTACAAATGTGCACTTACATTGTTGAAGGCTGAAGCACTGTTTGAAGTCTTGTATAGTTCTTTTTTCAGGCCCCCGATACAGGGCTTGAGTTTCATCTTTAATCAACAGCCAGCTGTTAGGGTTGCCACTGATTCCTGACCTGTAATTACCCCAGAACCTCATCCTGCTGGCTGGCTTCTCAGAGTCTCCTGATATGCATGCTACAAGATTGAAAGTGGCAAAAAATCCTTTGCAAAGGTACCAAGAGATTTGTATCTTTGCACTACAAATCAATCCAAACACTGAAGACATGAGTCCTGTTCTCCCCTACAGCCCCCACTCATTTCCCCCTTTAATTCTGTCCTGCATTTCAGGTTGTAATTAAGACTAACAATGTGACATCAAGCAAGTTTTCTTGAACCTGCCTCTAGGAAAAGATCAATTGGCAAACCAAATGCACAATATCCTTGCTGATGAGATCCATGTTTTTTGCTGGATCCTCTGGTTATGAGTTTTAGTGTGACCTGTGTAAGGTTTCTAATGCAATGCCCTTTTTTAGTAAGCTGCAACTGTACACACATTTTAAGTATTATAGATTCCAGTTGTCATGAAACATTTACTTCATTGTCAGCTCTATCTGCTGTACTGTATTCTTGAAATTTGAACTACAAAGTACTGCCAACCAGCAAACATGCATTTTTATTCCAGGATGAATGATGATTGCAAGCCATGAATTGGTTTCTGTTCTCTCTCCCTTTCATCTGGGAGGAGAAACTTGTTTTTTTAAAAACATGCCATGTCCCTCAGGTATGTGTTTTTGTAAATAGGCATGCAAAGGAAAGGCTAGAACAATTGCAAGTTTTCATTGCTGCTATTGCTAATTGTATAGCTAACTCCTTTTAGATCTGGCCACCATAACTAGCTAAATCTAAATTTATCTTTCTTTAGCTGAGGGAAATAGCCTTGCATCTGTTAAAAGATTATCACCTGATGATAATCACCTGGGATCATAAACACTCTGCATAGGCTCACGTCTTAGCAATGCACACACTCGGGATTACTGTCACGATACAGCCAGGATGATCACGTGAAGGGACCGACGTATTCTGAACACCTACATTCTAAATAATTTGTGAACAGGTGACCAGGATTATGGATTTTAGGAGAGCCAGGAGACCTGGGAGTAAAGATGATCTCCCATGCACATATGTGTTTCTCTGTTCACTGGAGAATGAAAAGCAGATCCAGTGTTTTTTAGAAATTTCCCGATTTTTCTCAACTGAGCTATATGCTTATGCCTTTTTAATGTCTCTGATCTTCTTTTTGCCAAGCAGCTACATTCAACTTAACGTTTACTTGCTGAGAGATGTTAGTGGGAATAAATTGTTGCTAGGTTATGAAATGCATCTTTCAGTATTTCCATAGTCAATGGTTTTGATTTTATCTGATAACCTCAAGTATTGCACCAGGGGAAAAGTAAGCTGTATTATTAACACAGGCTGTTGAGAGAATCTTCTTTTAAAAAAGCAGAACTCCAGGATGTAATATTAAGAATTTTTGTTGGTAATTATATTAAGTCTGAAAATATATATTCAGCTCAGATCCACAGCAGCAGGGCAGAGACTAAAACAGAAGTCAAACTCAGATCTGATTAAAGATTTTTGCGGTTTGCTTTGCATTTTTTATTTTCTTATAGCTCTCACCTTTCACAGTCATATTAATTGTCTTTTTCTAGCCTTGTTTCCAGTCTGTATCTAATATTCAACCACACACTGTAAAAGTAACTTATGCATAACAATTTTGTCTTCATTGATTTAAAGAAGGATAGGCTACCATGTAGAAAGTTTCCTACATTGATGGAAGAAGGCAGTCAATTATCTGTAGGAGAAAAGGTTCTTCTATACAGTTCCTGAGAAATATTTGTCCATATCACAGAAGAATGGCAAGGCTGTTGTTAGTATTTCCACCTTGACTAGAGTTATTCTTGATATTTTTCCTGTGATATGGCCTGGGGAAAGAGGAATCTGAAATACAAGGTTCAGTTTGCACTTTCTGAAGCCAAACTGTCGTCTGGTCTGGTCAGTCACTCTGATCAAGGCTGTGGTGGGGGTGTTCAGAGAGAGAAAGGACAGAGCTGAAATGTGATCCCCAGTGATCACAGTGGTTCCATGGGTCTGTGGAAAGTCAGAGGGAAATCATGGCAGCACTAGAAAGTGTAATACATATGTATTAATACAGCCAACCATGCTACAGTCAATCTTTAAACATGTGCAACACAAAAAAATGATGAATCTATTTCCTACTGCTGCATTTTGTAATTATGTGGTGTGTGCTTTTAAAATATCTTTTTTTTTAATTGCGCAATACAAAAAACCTGTTACTTCTACAAATCATGTTTTCTAGGTAAAACTAGTCTACAGAGAGAGAGAGAGAAAAAGAAAGAATACATTGTAAAATGAGAGATATTTACAAAATAAGATATCTGAAGTTAAAAGCTAGAACTGTTAAAACTCTTCTCATCAAAAATAACACTGCAAAAGATAGGACATTTCACTATGACTATATGTATATACACAAATATATTTTCAAGTATTACTGTTCAATAAAATAATTCTTTACAGGGGAAGAAGAGATGACACAATGCCAGAGCTTTTTGATAAAACGTGTTGGAAGCTTTGAAGAAACTGAGGAGAACCCAATCTTAAACTCCATTTGCCAGTCAAGAGCACCTGAACTCAGCTTCTCAGTTTCCCTTTCAGTGAGATGTGAGATGTTATCTAACCCCAAAGGGCAGAACAGCTTTTCTTTTGTTTCAGTCCCAGATAGGAAAGTACACGAGACAAGCATGGAGGAGAAGGGAGGCATTAACTATTAAAAATTGGGGTTTGCCTTTTCTGAAAACTCCATGTCAGATGATAAACTGGAATTCTAACTTCTGTTCTGTGAATTGAGAAAGAGGTCCCTGACAGAGCAGTGTTGCAGTGCTCATGGGTGGCCATGCCTTATGCAAAATTAAGTTCTCCAAATGGTGCCAAAACCTCTGTAAACAAGAATCAGAATAAATGCAATGAAACATATTGCTATCTGGTTGTTAGACATGACTTGGTAGTTCATATTAGCCTTCTTCCTGTAAGTTTTTGTTTGTGTTTGTACCTTAATCTTTAATTTAAAGCTTTCTATGAGCATAATCACTGAACATTTGCAACTCCACCATATTTTTAAGACAATTTTGCATGGAATATATTTAAAAGATTATATAATTTGGTGTCCTTATCATGTAGTTCGTACCTATTAAGCAAATTACCTTGTAAAAAAGTAATTTTATGAAAATAGAAATAATTTTAAGGAAAAAGAATCATGAACATTTTAAAAGAAAAATTGTGAAAATAAAAAACTCTTTAAACATCTTTTGGGGGATGAAGATTATCTGGATAGATGTAGGATGCCAGTATATTATAAACTGTGTTAATCTGTATACCATAATAGCCTTGATCATCAAAATCTCTGCAGTTTTGCAGACTTGTTACTTGCAAATTCAAAATTTATTTCATGTGAATCTAAATTAAACTAGTATGCATCAAGACATTTTATTTTAACATTTTTATCCCTAGATGATTAAAAAGCAGCAAAACACAAATTCAAATTTTATTTAAAAGGCAAACACAGGAAAAAAATACTCAGTTTTGAGTCAGGGTAGGAATTTGTTTCAAAATGACCCTTTGTTTGAAAAAAAGAATGAACTAAATATCCAAACTGGGGAGAAATGGATGTCACAGACAGGAGGCATGCTTGGAAGCAGGAATTAAATTTAAATTGCAGTTATAAAACTGTAGAATGGTTTGTGTTGGAAGGGATCTTAAAGATCATCTCATTGCAACCCCCTTGCTAGGAGCAGGGACACCTTCCACTAGCCCAATTACTCAGAGCCCCATCCTGCCTGGCTTTGAACACTGTTCAGGGATGGGATATCCACAGCTGCTCTGGGCAGCCTGTGCCAGGGCCTCACCACCCTCACAGTAAAGAGTTTCTTCCTAATATTTAATCTAAATCCAGCCTCTTTCAGTTGGAAATCATTACTCCTTGTTCTACTGCTGCACTCCCCTATTAAGGTCTCTCCCTGTCTTTCCAGAAGGCCCCATTTAGGTAACAGAATGTGCAATATTAAAAATAAAGGGAGAAAGAGCCCTTGAACCACGTTTATAAAGGTGTTCTTTACTTTCCCTAGTTGTTTTTCACAACCACTGACTTCTCAGGAGGCATAAAACACTGGGCATAGTCTGTGGCAGCAACTAGAAAAAGAAATCAGTCATGTCAGGTTTTACTGAAGGTAACCAGCCAGAAAGTGATCCACGAAAGGAAGGTACCCATTCACAGTGTGAGGGTAAGAATTCTCCCCTCATCTGCCCCTACAGCAGCCCTCGTACTGGAGTTATTTAGGTACCAAGGTGCTGTGTAATAGCATTAAATGGATGCAATTAAAAGCCTGACAGGTGGGTGGGAATAGGCCAACGCCTCCAGAGTTGAAGTCTTAGCTTCTGGATTGAGACAAATGTCTGAGGGAATGGGAAGCTGAAAAGGAGGAAGACAGTCTTGAGTTCTGGCCCTTCTGGTCACATTTCATGAAAAGAGCAGTGGAATTAGATTAGATGAGATATTAGGAAGAAATTCTTTACAGCGAGGGTGGTGGAGCACTGGAACAGATTGCCCAGAGAAGTTGTGGAGGCTCCATGAGAATTGTGGTCACATATTTCTCTAAATTTAAACTCAGTGTTATGTTCATGTTGCTTCACATGAAGTGTTGTGAAAATTACAATAAATTAATAGTTTAAAAAAAAGGAAAATTATTTTGATGCATTCAGTAAAAACAAAGTAATGCTTCCTCATGCACAATCCTTACAATTTTCTGATATGTGGAGCACAAAAATTTACAAAGTTACCATGTACATTCAGCAGAAGTGCTGCTTTGTGCCAAGTCCAGTGGGAAATCCAAGGTACAGGGGTTAATGTTGACATAAAGTCCAAATCCTGATTTCTTTGATGTTAAGAGGAAATTTTTCATTGAGCCCAGTGGGATTAAGATTTAGTGTACATGTTCTTGTTTCTTTGAAGTTAGGGTAGTCTAACATTGCTCAAATCTATTAAGTAGTCTTTCCTAGTTCTGGGCTGTTGAATAAAAGAAAATTTTATGTTTAGAGTAAACTCTTTTCCTTCTTTCCAAACAAAAATTTTGACCAAGAGGCAACTGCAACTAAAATAAATAGATACATGGCTTAAAATCTGTAATAAAAATATAGGTAAGAGTATAAGATATATGAAATGCTTTTATTACTTACTTTTTAAGATGCAGGAATATATAATAATAGCAAACATGAAATTATGGACTCTCAAAAAAGGTTTTTATAACATATCTCTTTTTGTCCCTTCAAGCATTGTTTCAAAATCTATTAGGTTGAGGAAGCAAACAAATATTTTTTCTTCTATGTTAAAGGAATTTTTAGTACCAATTTATGGTTGAGAAACTTTGGTCTACAGCTATTTCTTACCCAAGGTACTGGTGATGTAGTCATGTAGGCGTTAAACAGAAGCAGCAGCTTTAATGCAGATATTCTTTATGTGATTGACAATTATTCTGCCAGTGTTATGTCTGAGCATATCATTTTCTTAAATGTGCAAGATAAAATCTCCCTTAAAATTTTTACACTGAAAAAGTAGCTAAAAACAAAAAAAAAATAAATTTTGCAGAAAGTCGAAACTGATGTGTATTCTAACATGAAGACTAGAAATGGAAAAGTAATCTGCCATGATTTTGTATCTGGAAGAATACACCCCTTATAGAAAATCACTGACTTAGAAATCAATTAATTTTTCATGGTTTTGAAGAGAAAAGAAATGCGGAGTGTAGCACAACTTATGGGTTTGAGGACTAGGGACATCCATTTTGCCACGTTATTTCAATTTAATATAATGTATTAAAAAAACAATTACAAGGAAAATAAGCTTCTATTACTACCATAGATAAATGCGCTAAATTCATCGCTGTGCTTCTAAAAGCTTAACATTGAAATATTGACAATGAAAAATTGCATTTTAAATTGCTATCCAACTCCCAGCAAATTTGATTTTTTTTTCTTTAATATGAAAAATAAGCCTAAAATTACATATATGCTTACATAACCTATGGCATTTGGCATCAAGTCCTAGGGAGTAGTTCACCTGATGAAAAGATGGGGCTGAAGTAGTTTTACAAGCCCTCTGTCTTAGCTGGGGTGATTTCATATTTGCAATTGCATTTTAGAGATCAAATGCATTAAACTCTAAAGAAGCACGAAAAGGTTGACTACTTCAAAGGACTTTTAAATTGAAAAATAAACATAAACCAAAACCCCATAATTTATACAAATGTTTTAGAAACAGTACAGCTAATTAAGTATGGAAAAAAGTGACACCTGTTCAGAGAAACAACTTAGGTCTTAGATTTAAGCTAACACTGCTTAACCATTTGTTATTCTAACTATTCTACTGAGTTCAGGTCTAAAATAGTCCATAATGCATATATATCACTGCATATATCTGCATAGATTACACGCTAAGCATTTAAGTTTATATTTACAATTCAACTTCAGAATTTTTCAAAAGTAGGTCTATTTGCATTGCTCCTAATCCTGCAGTAGGTGGCAGTGGGTAGTGGAGAATATACAAGAATATACAGTCTAGATGTCATCACATTTTTAAGGGAAGCTTAAAAATGTCCAAGTGTTTTATGCTTTTGAGTTATGCATATATCAAACAGAAAGGAACTGTCAAACAGAATTTCTAAATTGTCGTGTTTAAATAGTAGCTTTGGCAAAGCATTATGAAAATAAATTAAACTGATAATGGAGTCAAATGAAGATGGAAATACAGCACACTTTCCTGTAAATAAGTATGAAGCTGAGTCCACATAAGAAAACTAAATGAAAGGTTTAAAACACAGGAGAAGGTTCTGCAGGGCAGCTCTGCAAGTTAGGATAATATGGTGAACTCAATTTACAAATAGAAAAAGAAAACGGCCAGTTCAGTTTTATCTGTATTTCTTTGGAAATTGTTTATATTAATTTTCAATATTGCACTGGCTTTTGAAAACATCTTTGTAATTAATGAAATAAAAAACTGTTGGATGGGAGAGGATTTGGGCATGATGTTGTCGGTATGGAATATTAAAAGGGTTTCAATATGTTGATTGTGTGGGAGGATGATTTGTGAAGTTTACAACAGAGATCTGATTTTACATTCCTTGCACACCTGAAATATGGGAGTTTGAGGGTATACAGAATGTGAAATTGGACGAAAATCTGTCCAAGAAGAAGATTCTAAGTCTCGTTCATTATTGATTCCTGTTTCTTGCTTATCTGAAAATCTAGCTTGGTAGATTTATACAGAAAGTGCTTGGTCAGCGCTGCCCATTTTCAGGTTTTCACCACTGTATTTTGTGCTCCACATAGACCAAGCCAGACTTTTAGAAGTGCAAGGCATCCATCCACTAGTTCACATCTCAGATACTTCGACGTGACCAATAATTAGGAGTTCTTGTTTTCATTTGTTTCCTGTTTTAATCTCCAACATTTCAAACTGTGCAGCTGGAAGCTGTTGAGTGCTCAGTGTTTTGAAAACCCTGGTCACACATGTTGCTGGACCTGGACTAGCTGAGGTAAAACTCCCACCAAAACTGTTTATGATCTTGTGGCCAAACTCTGCCTCCCAATACTTAACATGGTTAAGTAGTAAGAAAACATTCAGTTAAGCTATATGGTTGTGCTTAATGTTAACTCTCTAATCATAAACATTTTCCATTCATGGATATTATCTTTTATATGAGTTAATAGTTTGTACTAAAAACAGATAAGCAAACATACAGAAACAGGAAAAATGATGACTCAAAGTTAGTTGGAGTTTTGCATTGACTCAGTAGTAGTAAAATTATTATAATCTCATTGTGTTACTCATCAGCTAAATTTCTGTAAAATTGAAAGTAAGAGTAGTGTTTTGATAAAACTGATAGTGAAAAAATGCTTGCAGGTTGTTTAAAAAAATTAAATTTGGAAAAGATGCAAGAAATAGATGTGCTTTATTGAGCTTTAGTTAAAGTAAAACCACCAAAATTAAACCCCAGGTATCAATAATTTCACAAAAAGACCTATTTCACATTTAAACTAAAAGGAAATAATTGCCCCTGTTGAACCATGGTTCAATAATTTCTTGATTTACTTCTGCATTTTCTATTTTTATGCTAGCAATGTGAATGCGGCCAATGAAATTTGGTTACTTTAAGTTTGAAATCATGCATTGCTAGCTTTGATTTTGTGTGCTATGTCTTGTTCTCTGATACTGTTTTGTGTTAAGTCAAGTATTGTGTTGCTCTCTAGAAAAGTGAAGAAGTTGTGCTAAACCTTGAACAGTATTTGCCCAAATATTTCAAAGTTCTCTTTGAAACTCATCCAGATTTTCAATTTTCTGTGTTGATGTTTATGGCTTTTCTTATACTTTTAGAAATATTGAATTTTTGTTGTCTGATTCTATTTGGGGTTCTTCTTTTTTGTATAATTGTTTACCTTTCTATTCATATGATTTAGCCATCAGTGTTTCTGTGTTATAAATCTTTCAATGACTAGTCTTGCTGCAAGTAATTGTTTATCATTTTTTTAAAATCAGGAAGTTACTATTTTTAGACCTCTAGGAGTTCCTCATTCTTTCATGGGCAATGCCATAAATATCTCCAATTTTTTATAATATAGGGGGGAATGTAGAAGGAATAGTATAGCAGGTTCGGGTGTAAGTTAAAGTATCAAGTATGATATTCAGATATAAAAAGAGAAAAATAGGGGGAAAAGTGATGTTCTGTCAATGTGGTTTAGTTATTCTTAAAATATTGTAATTGATTTATATATATTTTTAGTAGATTAAGATATACAAATAAACTAGGGAATTGGGATTTTTCATTCTATTCATTGCTAACTTGCCAGCACCTTTATGTTTGTACAGAAGAGTGGAGATAAAAGCTCCTCAGGACAGATGAATTTTGCTTGTTGTGTCAGTGATCATTATGTGTACGTCCAGTACAGATTGCACATGAAGGCCAGGTATGACTGAATTTTCCTGTGCCCAAACAAACAAGCAGAAAGAGTTAAAGCCTGAGAACATCCCAGTGGTAAGGGAGTGCCTAGAGGCTAAGAGTTCTGAACTGGCCTCCTGCAAGTCACAAATGTTTTGCACCTTTTATGCTTTGAAACTCTTCTGATCTGACATGTGTAGAATTCTCTGCAGAATTCTGAGTACCCAAATATCTCTCTCAAAGCCTCTCTGCTGTTCTTTCTTGGTCTGCCAGAGATAAGACACCATGTGTCAGGTTCCCTGGCGAGAGAAAATGAGACCAGGGCTGAATTTGGGCTAATCACTGTCTCCATGAACTGGCTGTTAGTGAGACTCTCAGTAGTGAAAGGCGTCAGCTTTAGGGGATGAGTTGCCAAGGCTGGTTTAGCAGATGCTGAACGATAGTTATCCACATTAACAGCATGGCTTTGACAGAGAAGAGCTCTGACTGAATGCCACGGAGATCTGCAGAGGAAAATATCTGAGAAAATTATTAACCATGAGAACAGCTTCATTTTTTTGCAAACCTGCAATGAGCTCAGAGCTGGGCATGATGAATGATGTAGAAAATGTGAGTAGGAGGTGGCATGTTCTTGAACAGAAAGTTCTCCAGCATGCTTCCCCACCTCCCTACGCGATCTCAGTTTTTAAATGTGTATGTGAATACATGGCTACTTGTCTGCTACTGGAAAGGCAGTTGTGCCTTAATATTAGCACTAATTTTCCCTTCTTCCTAAAAATTCTTTAAGAGTAAGATTGGGGTATAATTTTGGTTTTTCTCTCTTGTCCGCCTCCCCAAAATTAGACAAACTACGATGAAGACTACAAAGGACTCATCTTTTTTATATTAATAATTTAATATTATGACCTTGTCATAGTATCAACAGTAACACGCTTTTGTGAAACACTGAACAGAGGAATAAGGAGTCTGCTCCCTCTGAAAGACAGTACTTATATTTTAAGCTTGGTAAAAAAAATGATAATATTAAATCAAGATGTAGAAAGTGTCATCTGGTAGTGTGATCCTTTTCTCTATGCACTATTTTGTTTTTCTATAAAATATCTCTAACTACCCTTCTTGAATCTAGAATATTTAGGGAATAATTTAAAATACAATTTTCTAGCAAATCAAAACTATGTACACTTGCCTTCTTAGCTACCATCATGTGTCTGGCTTGTTCATTCCTGACACTGATATGACTGATGAGTAATTGTCTCTCTTCTTGTAATAATTCCTCAACCCAATCCTGTTATACACATTTGATGTTAAACTGTGTAAATTAAAGAGTAATTTGATTGTCCAAGGAACACAGAGTGCCCAAAAATAAACTGTTGCATGAATAAGAGAACGAGATAGAAAGTAGTGTTAACATATGGTATGAAAATTTAACTCTGACTAGTGGAATTTTTTAATTCCTTGTAAAATCAAAGACCTGAACGAGGTCATTAAACTGCTCTGAAGTGAAGTGAAATCTCACAGGTCCAGTCCAATACCTAAAGCACCTTGAAAGCCTGATCCAGTACAGAGAATTAGAACAACAGGTTGAGCTAGCCTGATAAATATTTTTTAAAAACTGCCTGTAGTTCAGAGGCTCAATACATCTTACTAAATTGTTAGTTTGAGGCAAAACTGTTCATTGATTTCTTGTAATCTGACAGAGGTCTGTGGCTTTTTCTTTTGTCTTTCTTCAAAATTTCCAGCTATCTTCCTAAATGATATAACAGTTTATATATTGAACAATTCTAACCTCTTAACTCACTTTTAATAGTCACCAGAGGTAGCATGTCTCTTCCACTATTTGTCACTTCTTGTTTCTACTTACTCTAGTTGCCAATTTCCAGCTGTCAGGATGGCTAAGAGAAGGATTTGGTACCCTCGCTTCCTATTTTGTTTCTTTTTTTTCTCTGACTTTCTCACTCACTGCCTTTTAAGCATTTTTGATATAGAACAGGGCTATTTTTAATTGTTGAAGAAATATTCAGTCTGTAAACACTTTGGCCAGGAATCTATAAACCATTTTGGTTCTGTATTCTAATTCAGAAGATGATCTGCCAGAATTAATTGAGAATGTCTTAATGTAATCAAGTCCAGTTCATTAGGCAAACACTTAAATTATTAATTTAAATACTGGATAGTTAACAGCATTTATGACAGTGACAAATACCAATGTATTTTAATTTTTAAATTCCTCCTCTGTGCAGAAGTTGATGTCCTGCTATAGCTGCTGCTGTTTGACATAAAAAGTTGTCACCTTGCTAGTGTTTAAGCTTCTCAGAGTCTGCTAAAGAATTATGATTGGAAAAGGCTTATGAAACAAAAATGTATCTTTTTAAGCACACGGTGCTTAAAATTAATCAAGCCTAGAGTGTCATTTTCATTCTTGCAACTCTTATTTTGGATCAAGTAGAATTATACCAGAGATGAACTTGAACGAGAAAGTTCAGGGTCATGCCATTTCATCAATTTATAGAACATTTAAATTAATATATCATTATTTACCATAAATCTTCTGCTTTAGTACCTAGGCATTCCCATTTCCTTAGTGCTGAGAAAAAAAGTTTTTTCATAAAATGAATTAATATCTCTTCCATTTTTGCCTTATCTAGAACACAGATTCCCCCGAAAAGAAAAGAAAAATATTAGGAGGGGAAAGGGGAAAAAAAGGATGAGGAAAATTGGTTAAAAAGAGGGGAGAAAAAAGAAAGTGAACGGTGATGGTTGGGAGTTAATGACATGTGCTGAAAAGGGTGCATTCATTCACAGAAACACGGAATAGTTTGGGTTGCAGGGGAATTTTAAAGGTCCTCTAGTCCAAACCACTTAAGATGAGCAGGGACATTTTCAAGTAGAGCAGGTTGCTCAGAGTCCTGTCCTACCTGCCCCTGAATATTTCTAGGGATGAGACATCTGCCAGCTCCCTCCTTCTACACCATCCTCAAAGTAAAACATTTCTTCCTTGTGTCTAATCTGAATCTTCCCTCTTTCAGTTTAAAACTTAATCCCATCCTGTCACAACAGGCCCTACCCAAAAAAGATGTCCCCATATTTCTTATAAACCCTCTGCAGGTACTAGGAGACTACAAAAAGGTCAGCCCAGAACTTTTACTTCTTCAGGATGAACTGTCCCAACATTCTCAGCCTTTCCTCATAGGAGAGGTTTTCCATCCCTCTGATCATCTTGGCAGCCTCCTCTGGACTGGCTCCAACAGGTCCATGTCCCTCCTGTGCTGAGACCCCAGAGCTGGGTGCAGGGTTCCAGGTGGGTCTCACCAGAGCGAGACAGAGGGGCAGAATCCCCTCCCTGCCCTGCTGCCCACAGGGCTCTGGATGCAGCCCAGGACATGTTTGGTCTCTGGGCTGCCAGTGCACATTGCCAGAGAATGTCCAGCCTTTCATTCCAAGTCTGTCTCTACAGGGATGTTCTCAGCCTGTCTTGATACCAGGGATTGCCATGAACCACGTGCAAGACCTTTCACTTGGCTATTTTTGAGCCCTAGGAGGTTCCCAAGAGTTCACTTCCTGAGCTTGTTGAGGTCCCTCTGAATGATGTCCTCTCCCTCGGGTGTGTCAGCTGCTCAGCCTGCAGTCATCTGGAAATCTGCTGAGTGCACTAATCCCACTGTCTGTGCCACTGATGAATTTGTTACACAGCACTGGTCCCAGTTTCTACATTCTGCTCTCTCAGTTGCCCCCCTTGGCAACTGTAGCAAGGTTTGCATACAGGGTTTTGAGTGACTGTTTTGGTTATGTGCATCTTAAACCCGTGCCTGCCTGTGTGGAAGTGAGAGTAGAGCCTCTGGGAATGATGTATCTACTTGTGAAAACACAGGTACAGGGAGTCAGGGAGTGACAAGTGTCTTTGCCTGGCATTCCAGGGCTGCATGCCATACCAGCTTCAGGTATGCCAAAGGAAATTCTCTTCACATAAAACAACTGGAAGCTGGGAGGCATACTGCAGTAATTTCCAAAGTGTTTTAACTCATGGGCTCAAAGGACCTGTTGTAAATGTATAGTCTTGCCATATGTTATCTTAACTGGAGGAATTTTAATACACACTTTGTGATTTGAATCATTCTTAATGCAACAACTTAACTTTGCATTCAGTTGTGATCCTTTCACTCAGTTTCTCTTAGCCTTTAAACACATTTACACTTTATGACTATTTTCTACTCTTCATTTAAGTAATCTGAAATGTTTTTCAGTTATTTGGATCTAGGTTTTATTGTTAAACTATATCAGTCAAATACGACACAGAGCATTCTCAGTAACTGACTGTGGCTTGCATTTTTCCTCTATTCAGATTGTCTGAAGTACTAAAAATATTTGTTTAGTAGTAGGTCTTTACAATTTTTTAAACTGTTGTTTGTTTCTAGAAGTACTGTGTTACAAGAAATAGAGTCCTTCTCCCTTTGTATTCTCCAGTGTTGGAAGAAAAATAACTTTATCTGTAAAGAGAAAGATTCACTTAATAAATGGTATTCACAGTAAAAGAAACATTCAAGCTGAATGTTGCTTCTCAAACAGGAGCAGGATCAGCAAGCAATACTGAAGAGGTGGATTTTAAAAATTCTTCCAGACTGAAATTGTAGCACTGGGGAAGGCACGGGAACAGAAAGTAGCTTCACAAAAAGCTCAGAAAGCACTGGAAGCAGAAAAAAGTCAAATCAAAAAGCAGTCAGTCAAAAAAGCTGTCAGCAGCATCTGACCATTTGGCTGTCAAACAGGCATAGCAGGTCCCATCCTCTCAGGGCTGGATCACTAAGGATCACTCAGGTGGCCTCTGGCTTGCACTCCTCCCTTTGGGAGCAGTCTCAGGGGGCACTGCAGGAACACTTGGAGGAGTTTTGCACTCCTGGAAAGTCAGCGGGCCAGGGCTGCTCAGGGACACAGGGCACGTGAGGGCCAGCAGCCGGACACAGTGTCGGTGCTCTGCCACTCTGACATGTCTCTCAGGATGGTGCACACAGAACAAAATGTGGCAAAAGGGTTTGTTCTCTTTCCAAAAGCCTCACCCCACAAAGTCCTCTCCTGTCACTTGTTCCAGCTCACACATAAATGCACGTGCACACACAGCCACTCTTAACTGTGGCTCAGCACATGGATGTTCAAAGCTATTTATGTGACCTGCCAAACATGTCATTTTTGCCTTTTTCATGAATCACACATTTAGGTTAAAAAATTACAGTGTTGCATCTCCTCTGGTAAAAAATAATTAAGGTGGGGAAAAAAAATGAACAAGGAGGTACTGTGAGATTAAATTTTTGTCTTTTTTATCAACTGATTTATATGATTCTGTTATTGGGAATGGGATATAAAAGTACTGTAGAAGCCTTCTTATAAGCCTTATATTACTAGTATAATAATGCCAGGTTTTATATGCCTACTCAATACTTTTACAATTCCCTGATAAGATTTCTGCCATAGAAATATAAATATTTTTCTTTTATCACTTTTTAGTCTCTATAGCAAAAGCAGTCCATAGCTGCATCTGTCATTTCTGTTTTCTCTTCTTTTTCTTGAAAGTTCAGTGTTTAATGGGGAGAGGGCTAAAGATATCTAATTTCCTGTCCTTCCCCCATTAACCCTATCATCCATTCCCTTTTGACAATGATGCTGTTTGACCTTCAGATTTAAAATTGCTTCTCTTCAAAATTTGAATGGTGTCAGAGAGGAAACCCAAGACAAAATTAAAAAGTGGCAGTGGGAGCTTAAGCATCTTTCCCAAATGTTTCATCATTCTGAACAAAGAGAATGGATTTGTCTCAACTTTTGTGGTTGTTTAGAAGCATTAAAAAGTATTAACAATGATTTTTAACAAGTAACTAGATTAAGTAAACCCCTTGTGAACAATCCACACTTCAAATGTTACTCATGCTTTTCAGGCTGTGTGGGCACACACCTGGATTTGAGTGGAAAAGTTCACAAAATATGACAAAACCAACTAGTTGAAAGAAACTCAGTTTGTGCCTTCAAAAATGTCCTGAGGAAGATTTCCCCACAGAACCCAAAGGAAAAAAAGAACATGGGTTGTTCTAGAATTTATGTATTCCCAAATTCCATCACTGTCAGAAAAAAAACCCCATCATTCAGTAACATTTTTAGTTCTAATTGTAAAACAAAAAGTAACACAAGGTTTTGGGCTTTTTTTCATATTATATTAATGCAGTTCTCTTAAAAATCTTGTGAGTTACAGGATCTAGAATTTCAGTGATGAAGCCTGAAAATTTGAGCATCCTCATCTAAACTTTTCATCTTCCTCTTCAGTCTGTTTAGGGATAAGCACATTATCACAATGGCTTTGTCTGCCAGCAGTGAGATATTAGATGACCATCCCAAGGCATGTATAAACAATCTGTTGTTATGTGCTGTTAGCTTTGTGAATGAATGCATGTAGGCTGAGGGCGTGCAGTTAAATTTGCTGTGTTTGCTTAGCACGTCTGTGTCAGCCTCAGGAACTGACCTGGAGGGTCCTTGGTCTTAAGCACATTACCTACCACTTTTGCTGCAAAAAAAACCCCCAAAACCAGTGTTTCCTGAGGCACTACTGTGCATGTTATTACTGCTTTATATCACTTTCTGATCTGAGTTGTCTGATGTATTGAATAATGAAATTAAGGCTTATGAAGGATGGCTGATCCACAGAATATCCCCTGGAGTGAGCTTGCTTTTAATAAGGATTTTTTCAGGGGTCTTTCCTTAGGGAGGGGAGCAGAGAAAAAGAAAAGAAAGACCACCACTTTAAAAAAAAAATAAAATTCTGCAATAGAGCCAACATCATCCTTTCCCCCCACCTTACTTCCTCCTGGTCCTCCCCTGCCCATTTACCAGTTTGGTTTTTTTTTTTGTGTGTGTGATTGAGAAGCCCTTGGTTTTGCTCAGGGGAAAGGGCTCACGCTGAGCAGTAAGGGATCCCAGTTGTACGTTTAATCAAAGTGGCATGCTCCGCACTTTGTTTCTGAGTAATTTCCGTAGCAAACGCATGTGATCTCTGCGTTGTGCCTGCGTGAATCAAACCCAAAGTTTGCAACTGACTCAGTTGTTACTCCTGCTGACAGGCAAAAGGTCCTTTAGGGGGAGGCAGGGGGATGAGGTTCGGCTCAATTCAGGTTGCTAAAAGGGAATGAAAGGGACGATTTGAAAACCACAAATGCTGGGATGAAAGATTACAGATACCAAACAATGACTGCCCGTGGTAAATTGTTGAGTGGGGTATCTGTATCAGGTGATGTTTGTAGTCTCTACATGTAGTATGATGGAAAACAGATTAGGGCAGTGAAAGTAGAACAACAATAGAGTCTGATTCTTTGTTTTCACTTTTCAAAGGCTTTTTTCTGCTTCTTTCCTTCTTTTTTCTTTTTTTTTTCTTTCTTTTTCTTTCTTTTTTTTTTTTTTTTTTTTTTTTNTTTTTTTTTTTTTTTTTTTTTTTTTTTTTTTTTTTTTTTTTTTTGATAAGGCCCAGGAAATTGTTAGCAACATGCTGGTGGGAACCTATGGAAAAGAATACACACTGTATCAATGGTGCAGTTCTTATCCCGAGAGCTGTGTTGGTGGGTGTGGGAATAGCAGGCTTTCAATGTGAGCTGCTGCAATGAGATAGCATTGAGAAACCAGGGCAGGCAACAGCACAGATTTAGTCTGGGGAACCAAGGGCTTTATCCAGCAGTAATGTGTGTAAGGACAGACAATGTAACACTATAGTTGGTTTCACAACAAAGAACTGTAAAAGGATTTGATAGTAAGGGATTGGCAGA
Source organism: Cyanoderma ruficeps (assembly GCA_008694505.1). Classification (NCBI taxonomy): domain Eukaryota; kingdom Metazoa; phylum Chordata; class Aves; order Passeriformes; family Timaliidae; genus Cyanoderma; species Cyanoderma ruficeps. The sequence continues at coordinate 2,463,602 of VZDJ01007753.1, forward strand.
AAAAGCTGAATGTATCTGTACAGTGCAGTGAGTATTTTCTTTTCAAAGGTGTTTAAGTGAAATAACTTAAAAAGACAGTATTTAAAGTTTGGGGTTTATTTTAATAATAGACATTATTTTACAGTAAGGTCTTTTAAAAACAGTGAGTAAAGGACCTAAGTAAAGTAAAGGAGTTAAAGACCTAAGGAGATATTTTGCTTCAATGATGGAACAAGAAGGAAGAAGAGGCATGTGTGGTAAAACAGAACTGACAGGTCTTTTTTACACAGGTCTGTTTACTTATTGCCTTTGATTTCTGAACACCTGTATGGCCATCATCACCAGCAAATCACTAAAAGATTTTCATCTCTATCATCCAGCCTGTATAAGTCTATTTTGTTTTCAGATTTAAATTGCAGAAAACTTTGGCTGCGACTTTAGCAAGACCCCACATAATCAGTGGAGCTACCTGGGCTTAGAATGAGCATATGGCTTTATGAAGCCTGTGGGGTAAGAGGGTAACTATTGCCACAGCAGACTCATGCTGGCTGTCCTTCAGAATGAAATAGCATTCTTTTGTTTTTATAGCAGCTGTCGTGAGCGATGAAAGTTAAAAAAAGCTTTGTAAATCCTCAGTGTGCCACTGCTGGTGTATTTGGCCAAAGGTGTTAATGATTAAGTGATCCTATGTGTGGGTAGCAGTCCTGCTGTGGGAAAGATGACTGAGTAGGAAAATCAGGATGGAACTATATTTTGCCCTTTTGTCTGGTGACCTTTCTAGCACAGGAAAATATTCTGTCAAGACAGGTAAAAATCAGTTAGGAATGTGAGAAAACTTAGTAGCTGGTAGTTACTGGTCAGGGCTTTTTGAAGATCCCAGCAAAAGCATCTCTGACTAAAGAAATTGTACAAATGCATGCTTAGGTTAAAAGTATGTAGATCTCAGCTGTACAGTTAGTAAAATTTCTGTTGAATTGGGAACAATGTGCAGCTGACCTGCTCTCCAGTGACTTACCTCTGAACTTAAAACACCAAACTGTATTTTATGGGTTTGTGACCTGCATGATTTCCATCAGGGAGTGAACAGAAGCATCAAAATCCGCTGCAATACTCTTAAATGGAAAGATGCCCTTAGGAATCCCTCCTGTACAATTATGTGGTTAACATTTAGAAATGTAAGTGAATGGTTGCCACTCTGTCAGTACTTTTAGATTAATATTGTATAAAATGCTAGCCACATTGTCAGTCTCCAGAACAGTGCATTTTGGACATCTGATGTTCCAGAATAATATGGCATCTTTCTGACCACAAAATAGTCTATAGAGGTCTGCTGCCAGCTTGCCTGATACTTGAATGTTATATCATTTATCAGGCAAGACACTTATAAACAAGAAATAGAAAGATTCTGAAAATCCATTACAAGCTTAAAAGACAAAGATCATCAATTTTAAAAAGGGTAATGTGACTGATAAAACCGGGTTTGCCTACATTTGCACAGCAAAACTGAAGAATGTTAAGTTCTTCACATTGTCTTGCATGCATTTTTAAATGAACTTTATAGAGCATTCTATTAATTCCCTGTGAATAAACAGACTACATGATGTATGTCTACATTCCCAGAGCTTCTTGTTGGACATTCAGTGCTTGTCAGCTGGCAGCAAGGGGCTAAATAAAATTAATGAAAGAAAATGCATTTTGGATGGGGGAAAGGAAGGGTTGGAGGCAAGATTAGGGTGAGTAGAGTCCTCTTAACAACATATTTTCATTTATTTCACTGTAATATCTTTTTTTTTCTAACTGCATAAACTTCAAAGATAATACAAAATTGGAATTACGAATATCACTGCTTTGTAGTGAATGTATTGCAAGATTCTTAAATAATTAAATTATTCCAGTTCTTAAAATGGAGTGTAATTAGTCATTAATGAGCAAAATCTGTTGCTGTGCAGAGTTGATGCACTCCATGCAGACCATCCTTAAGTTTTACAGGGTTTGGTTTAATTTCTAAATATGTATGTGTGGTAAAAATCAACTGTTGTATATCTTGTAAGATAATCACTAAATTAGCTAGCGAGTTACGTAACATATCGAATATTTAATTTTTGCATAATAAATTATAGATTTGTCAATGACTCAATTTTCTGCTTCTGTTTAACGAGCAGCTTGGTTTAGAAGCATGTTGATGAAAGGTTTGATATTAACAGGGATTAATAAATTTAAAAATGATAGGCCTGGCACGTGAAGATGGGAGCTTTTCACTCATAAACCCACAGTTCAAATTTGTGTTACACAGGTCCTGCAGGAACAACGTGGATGTGTAGCAGCCATAGGATCTACAAATACATTATACTGCATCTTTTTGTATTAAAGCTGATGAGCAGAGGACATTTCCTCAATTAGCACTAACAACTAAAAGCTTACATTTAAAACTATATAAGCATAAAGGGTAAGGAAAGAATGGAACATGATGCCCTGAGAGAGGAGGTCAAGGCAGCTGCACATTCAAGATGCTGTTAGAAATTTACATTTCTGCTCTTGGACTAAATTCCCTAGTACTGAACCAAGCAAGTGTCTCATTAGAATCAGTGAACAGCTCCCACACTTAAACACATTTAGGGTTATGTACCTTGCAGGGTTAAGCCAACTGATAATGGAAGCTTCTTTCTATTGTTAAAAACAAGGTGGAATAAGCAGCAGCAAAATAGGAATGGGATCATAGACTATTTCATTAGGAAAACACATTTTCCTAATGTTGCCACTTCTGCAAAATAGAGTTAATCTCAGCTAAATAAATACCATGTGTTTAAAACTGTGGTTAACCTGAATAAATTGTAGGAGTTTGCTCCACGAGCCAGTTATTAAGAGCTCTATGGTGTGGAGCACAGACTTCAGTGAGCTAATTAAGGCTATTTCAAAGATGAAGGACTTTTTAGACTGGTATCCTATGTTTTGTTATTTTTCGTCTCATTTTCTTTCTTTTCAGTGGGTCAAATCCTTTTCCCAGTGAAGCACTGAACCTTTGATTTAGTCAGTCACACAAACTAGTTACAGAAAGGAAATGCTGATATTAAGAATACACCATTTAATCGTTGCAAGAACTCTGTGACCCTTTAGTGAAACACACAGTATGTACGATGAAAATACAAATACTTCACACTCAGATGACTCTGTTTGATATAATCATATGTTCTCTGTGCAGTTCTTTAGGTCATGACTCAATCTCAGTAACGCCAGGCAGAGAATGATGCTAGTGTTGCTGAAATATTCTTCTTGCTTTATATAGAAATTGGCATAACATTAAGGGCTAGTGTGCAGCAAATGTTCCTCTTCAGAGATAAAGGAGAAAAAAAAAGGTGTGATCTGTTTTCCTTTGTTCATCTTTCCTGAAACTGAGGAAATTCAACACAAGACCTTTAATTTGTTAGGTTGACCAGGGTCAGTTGGGATTTTTGTTTTTAACTGTAAAATTGGTCACATGTTTGCACAGGTTGCCCAAAGGAGTTGTGGAGTCTTTGTCCTTGGAGATGTTGGAAGCAGAACTAGACATAACCCTGCTGTAATTGGCCCTGCTCTGAGCAAGATGGGTGTCAGAGAATCAGCTGTCCTCTGATTCTCCAGTTAGCATGAACATCTGTGAAATTAGTGAAGATAGAAATGATTAGGAAGAATTTTATTTTGTTAAAGCACTGGTCTGACTAAGGGATTGAACATTCAAAAATGTAAACGTAAGTTCAGGTTTATCAGTGAAAAAGAGAGAATAATATTCAACATTTCATCATTCCAAAATATCCTTGGTGGGACATGCTGACCAGGCACGCTGTGACTGGTTCATGTCCTTCAACATAAACAGAAAAATGAGGAAAAATTCAAAAATACTATGAATGAGAACATGGAAACTTCTACAACAATAACAACAACAAAATTAACATTTCCAATACAAGTTTTTAGAGCAAATAACAAAGAAATTATTTAAGATGGAAGAAATATGTAGGGAATTATACAACTGATTTAGGAAAATTCGAGAATTTGCATAAATGAAAGCTAGGCAATGGCATGAAAAGCTAGAAATGCAGGTTGATGAAAAGATTTTTTCCATCAATAAATAATTCACTTTGAAAATAAGAGACTCAAGGTACCTTTTGTGTTCTAGTTTTCTCTACTATATTCAAATTGTTAATAAAAACCACATTTAGAATATGTGAAAATGAAAGTGACGTGTGATTTGTACGTGCAGAATAGCCCTCAGTGTTTGCTTTAGGCTTCCTAAGGACCTTAATCTTCATGCAGGAACTGTTCTGCAGTAAGAGAAGGCAATAAGGTCTCTCTGCATTAGAAGAGCATTTTTCTTTCATTGGGATGTGCCACCAAGTCCATTCTTGCTCTAAGAATCTGGGATTTCATGTGAGAGACAAATATATGGTGGCCATATATTCTCTGCAAAAATTTATTTTCTGTTCAGTGGAGGTAAAACTGCTCTGTTGCTGGTTTTGCCCTCATTGTATTGCTGTTATAAATGCAGTTAAAATCAGGTAGAATAAAAAATTAATTCCTTTCAATATGTTTGAACATAATTATTGTTAATTAATCAACTCAGTTTTGAAGCTTTTCCAAAGGCTCCAATGAAAGTCACTGTAGAAGTGCAAAGCATTCTCTCTCATTCAAGTATTTAGTAATCCTTGTAACTTCAGTAAAAATCTTCAAACTCTTAGAAACTGGCAAATTAGCTATTTCTTGGGCAGTGTTTGCAAAACACACACGCTGTAAAATGACTTGTTTTAAATTTATGTTAAACTGGTAGTAAAAATACATATGGTTACTTTCACTGCTGAAGATGTGCTGCTGTGTGTTGATCATCCTTTAGTGCATTTTGAATGATAGTTAGTCTGTGGGGACCAGTGAAGACCTCCAATTAATTATTACTGGAGAACATGAAATCATAAACAAAATTCCTTGTAATAAATTTTTAAAATGAGATTGCATGTTTTATTTACGGTACTGGTCCATTTTGGGGCTTTAAATCTATGAACAAAAACAAACATCCTTTTTATCAAACCGAAATAAAAAATATCAATAGTATTTCTTTCTTATCAAAGTAGGACACAATATATGAACTGGACTTCTAAATAACTGCAGGGAGAGAAGCAAGGGAAGAAGAAGAAAAAATTTACTTTTCTCTGATTCATAGAGAGAGATTGAGAATATATATAAAAAATGTGGAAAACAGCAAATGCTTCCAAGCATTGTGAAGTTTATTAATCTTTCAGGTAGCTGATATGATGGAATTATTTGAAAGAAAGTATTTGTTAAAAACATAGCTAGTAACTAAGAACTCTCATAAATTGCACGAGTTTACGGCAGAAATTGGGTTTGGTTTAGACTGAGGAGAAGCAATGCTGAGAATATTAATATTTTCAAATATGTTTGGTGACAAAATCCTGCCACAGACACACAGTTAAAGGTGCTTCTTGTTCCATAGGGATTGGAGCTGAATTTTTAAAACACAGGACATATGTTCAATAGCTAATAAAATAAAAAACAATCACACAAATCTTTCACTAAAATGAAAGATTTTTTCTTTTGTTTTCTTTTTTCTTTTTTTTTTCTTTTTTCTTTTTTCTTTTTTTTCCTTTTTTTTAATTCTCACATTTATTTGTCTTTTAATTTCAGCTCATCTGTCTGGAAAATGAAAATGCACAATAGATATGCTGTGGTTTAATGGACAAATGTCAATAGATGAGATGAAAGGCTTCTTTAATTGAAATATGTGGAAATGCTATAGTCTGTTTGCTGGCTTTTTTTTTCGTGCCATTGAAAATTTCGTCCTCCTATTACAAGCAGTATGCCTTCTTCCCTATGTTCTACCAAGAGAACTTACTTCTCCTTTCACCCAGTCAAACTGTTCCCTTCCTTCACAGCTCTGACTCTCATTAACCTCTACGTTCACAGGACATGGATATCTCAGCGTGGATTCTGGCTCTGGGAGTTGTGTGATGGCACCATGATATCTAGGTGTGTTTTAAGCAAAAACCTTTCTCAGACTGATAGGTGCCTACTGGAGCCTGCAGACATTTTGAAGAGCTTAATCCAAATGAATCTGCATGTCTTGCAAGTGGGAAACTGCTGGTCTAAGTAGACCTCGTAATTCCTCATCAAAGGATTATTTGGGCTCCTTTTCTAATGGCATGAGTTTTTGCACTAGCTATATAGACAGCTGTGTCCATGACCTATATTGCTGCCTCTCTATTCAAATGGAATTATAAAGTTGCAGCATAGTGCCAGGGCAGTGCAGTGTCTGAGTTGAGTTTTCTTAAATTCTTAATTCCTTTAATCTCTCTGTGATAAAATTGTCTTTAATTTATGCAATCCCTTTCTCCCTCATTAGAAAGGACATCATCAAACCAGTTCCCCATTTCCCACAATTTTCTTCTGGGTGCTGGCTTTCTCTCATCCATGGAGCTGTCACTACCATGCACCACAAGATTCTCTCCAAAAGAAATTCCATTTTGAATCGATGCTAGTGTTCCATGAGTAATATAGAATGCTGGCAAGGCCCCCATGTAAGAGGAAGCTATAATGAGCTCAAGCCTGAACATCACAATTAGAGTCATTTTATATAACTTTAGTTTTCTAAAGGTACTTGTCTCACATAAACTATTCTTCTGAGATCTTTTTGTGCCAAGGGAGGTGAAATAGATACCCACAGAAAGGAAAAAATTCCAACTGTATTAGAGAGCTGCTGTAGGGATTAATGATCCTCTGGGTGAATTCTGACAGTTGAATCAAAAAACTAACATTTTAACATCTAAAATTTAAGGTGTCTATAAGACCTTTACAAACTCATCTATTTTATTTGAAAGTGACAGAAGAGAGCTTTTAGTCTCTGTACTCTTGAAGATTTTCAAAACCTGCCTGTATGAGTCCTGACAAATCTGATTTACCTTTGAACTCAACCCTCCCTCGAGCAGGTGATTAGACTATATAGCCTCCATTGGGCTTTCCTAAACTAAAGCATTTTGCAGTCCAATTAATTCCACCCTGGTGCTTAATTTCCATCCTTTGATAACTAAAAAATCCTAAGAGTTAAACAATAATATCTGCAGCGCTATTGCTTTGAAAAGTTTAGTTACCCCATTCACAATGAATAATTGCCTTTGTTGTTCTCACAGTGAATAATTGCTTTTGCCATTCTCTTGTTATCATATCAATGTGTGCAGAATTTTAGGAAATATGTTGGTGGGAAATAGCTGAGATAGGATTTGCTGGGCTAAACTTTACTTCCTAAATAATCTACATACAGTCTAAAAGTGTTTCAAACAAATCCAAAACTTAGAAGCTTAATGGAAAAATTTCCCAAGATGTGTTTGGTAGTAATGGTAATCCCTGTTCTTGTGGGATAAAAGTATTATTTGTTTAAAATATGCAGTGTTTGTACATTTCTTTATTCATTTTGTTTTTCCTCTGCATCCCATCTCTTTTCTTCCTCCTTTCACTATTTTGAAATAATTCCCCTCATATGTTGCTGGAGCTATATTCAGTTTGTTGTGCACCTTTTCCTTTTAGCCCTTAATTAGTGTTTCGGTGACACCCATCTACAACATCCAACCTCCTCTCAGCACTCATGTGGTGAGTAACCTCTTTGCCTATCAGGTTATTGTCATCTCAGGTCCACTGCTGCATTTCCAGCCAAGAGTTCCTCCCCTTTTCCCATCCTTCATGTGCATCTTTCCTCACTCTGAAGATTGCAGGGCAATAACTCGGCTGCACTTCCTTCTTAATGGAGTCTTCTTCTTTCTTTGTGATCTCTGCTACTCAAAGTCTAAAGAAATTTTGTTTCTATTCCCACAAACTTCCATCAGATCAAAACAGCATGACATGTCAAGGTTTAAGTGTTTATTATCTTTAATTACCAATAAAGCTTTTGAATTGAGTTTACTGAGACATTGGTAGCACTAAATGTCATATGGGACTTCTCAGGACTGAACCTTTCAGATGAGCATTTTCTGGTTTAGTAGTAAAAGAGGAACTTTTGTGGCTGTAGCTGCAGCACCAACCAAAACAAACCAGATGTGAGGCAGTAAGCATTGTAGTAGACATATCTGAGCTTTTGTAAAGGGGGTTTAGGCTAGGCTGAGGAGCTGCCCTACAGTGTCAGTATCTGAAGAGGACTGATGCTCTGAGATGGACATACAGCATGGGTAAGAAACCACAGCATAGCTGGTAGCCATGTGATGGACTGGCCCCTCAGGTTTTCAGTCCCTCAGACACTTTAAATGCCATAGAAAAGTGGGCAGATGAAGTCACTAATTTTTATTACTATTTTCATACAGGCTGTTCCTCATACTCTTGTTAAAACTCTGAGTTACAGTAACATGTTTTCTCCTCTGCTGCCCCTCAAAGAGTTCATTCAAGCCTAACCCTCTAGACTTTTGCAAGTGAGAGTGAAGATGCTCTCAAGTCCAAATTTCAGCAGTTTTGAAAAAATTCAGTGTAAGAAATCCACTTTCTCACTACAAGTTTCCCATATGTTTGCAAAATTTGTATTTGAAACAATTAATACTAAAAATCTTTCACAAACACTTTCATATTAATGTTTTCATTAATGGCTTTGGATGGTGGGAAAAATAATAGGATGAAGAAAAATATCCCTTTGTGGTAAACATTTGTTTTATAAAAGTAAACAAATAAAATATTCCTGAAGTACTTAGCCATCAGTATTTGAAGGCCTGTGGCAGCATCTAAAAGACAAAAAAGGAAATAATTGATTAGTGGATTTTGTTTGATCTGCTCAGGGATCAAAGGGACAAATACTGTCTACAGGGATGAAAGGATGGAGAATTCCTCTCCATACTGCCTCAGTTATCTGGTTATTCAGATGTTCTTGCTACATGTTAGTGATGTGTGTACCTGACCCTCTGTAGTTCTTGAGGGGAAAAAAAAGCCCAAATTAGGTATACTGTACTATTGTGCTGCAATTCTGAAAGATTTCTCAATAATCAGACATGAAAAAATGCAGTTTAAAGTCTGTGAGAAGGAATATTGAATCTATTTTTCAGTTTGTAAGCAGTATTGACTTTGTCTGTAATACAATTGAGACAATTTTGGTTTTAATTCTTTGCCCCCTTCCCACATATGGAATGTCTAGAATTTGGTTTTCGGGCATCCTAATGTACCATAGGAAAATATACACCTATTTTATGTACTGTATGATGCTACAACATTTACCTCTTCTGCTCTTTCTGTAGATATTACTGGTTTGTTTTGGTATATTCTTGTAGAGGAAAAATGACGCATTTCAGAATCTTGGGGGGTTTTCCTTCCAAAGGTTTCTATTGCCAATTAAATTCACAGTTATGTGTATGCACATACACTACATCAGTATGAAGCTGTGTACCAAGTGGTGCTTTTACTATAACTTATCTCCATTTACATTCGTTTAGAAGTTATTAGGGTATAATATAGCTCTGGGTAATCTTGCACTTGGGAAGGTATTTGTTCACAATGCTGGTTACCAGCAGAGAAGACGAGTGTTCTCTGGACACACTCAGCAATCCTGGGAAGATCACCAAGTAAAATGAGCATATTCTCAGGTGTCTGTTTGCTCTCTAGGGATTTGTGACCCCCCTGAAAACTGGTGGAACTCCAAAGGTTAGAAAAATCACTACACTAGACCAAACTGTCCAGCTTTATTTGTACACAAGATGCTCAGTCTGTCTGATCTGATGATGTATTCATTTGCTTTGAAATATGTGTAGACTCTTGTAAAGATGGAGGCCAGAAAACACACTTGAAAAGACATTTTGTTCTGCGTGTGAAAGCATTTCAGTTCCATAACCACTGTCACAAAGCCTTTGTCAAATTACGGCATTGTCCAGGCCACTCAGTTAAGAAAATGTAGTATCTGACTTTAACAGCTGCTTTGCATTTGAATTTTTAGGATAATTCACAAAAGTTATGGCAATAATTTGGTACCTTTTTAAATAATTACACCAGATGGTGAAGCCTGAAGTGATGAGAACAAGGACAGTGATTCCTAGTGACTGTTGATTACAGTACATTGCTTGCTAGTGTGGAAGACTGCTGGTATCCCTTTCAATATCTTGCCCAATGGCTGAATAGAAAGAATTGGAAAGCAGTCAGACATATGTCATGTACAGGTCCTGTTATATCTGGAGCATCTTTATAAATGGAGTGTAGTAAGGACAAATGCATTCACATCAGTTTAATCAGGATTCACCAAAACCACGTAATCCTCACCCTTTAAGGCACCTCACCATGTTTGTGTTCATTAATGAGTCACTGGAATCACATCACATTTATGCCATTTTCGTTTATACATTCTCCATAGTGAATGAGGTCGTGAGGAGACAAGAGGCTTGTTGATGGTCTGATGACATCACAGTGCTAGTCTTCTCCATCAGACTTTTTCTGTAGTTATCTCCAGTTCTTAAACAGAGGTATCCTCTCTCCTCTCTCGTCAAAGATTTGAGACTTTTTGAAACTGTCAGTTTATTCCTTCTTACACAAATCTTTTCCTTGCCGGTTGGGCCAATGAGTCAAAAAAGCTACTCATGATGTGTTCTGCACAGGATCTGCTCATTCTGCACAGTAGAACTGCCTGCACAGCTGTTTGATGCAGATTGCCAGATCGCCTCATAAAACTCCCTGGTAGCTGGAAATAGGGAGAAGTCCTAAATGACCCTGGATTAGAACAGCTTTTGCAGATCTCATAAAAAACCTTTCACCTATTTCTTCTGCTCATACATAAAGGGAGCAATAGCTAAAGGCCTGGTCAAAAAGCCTTCCTAGCTGTAGTGGCGTGTTTTAGTTTTATCGGTTCCATGTATGTATTTGTTCCATATTTTCATGCTGTTTGAATATGTTATAATGGTTTGTTCCTTGTACCCCCGTATTTACTCTTCTTGGGTTTACCCCAATTACAGTTATATGCCAATCATATGCTGTATAACCCCCAGGTCCTGTCCATCACTTCAAGGCCTCACCCTGGGTCTAGAAAGTTCCAGGGAGAGTGTCGAACGACTGGGCAGGATCTCAGCTGTTCCCTCCTTTCCCTCCTTGATTTGTTCCACTGTCTGTCCTTTATGTACAGAGCCCCTCCTTCCATTCCCCTGGTTGGTTCCACACTGTGCCCTTCCCCTTGCTCCTCCCCTGCATTTAAGGTTGCTGTTCAGCCATCGGAGTCCTTCCTTCATTCCTTGTCACCCTCACGCTGCCACAGTGGCAAAGGCCACACAGGATCAGGAAGGTATCGCCGAGTACTGGACCGTACTGTCACTGCGGCCGGTGTCAGGGCTGGCCTGGCAAGGCAGGAGAAGGCTCCTGAGATACCGCGACCACCGCACCTACCTTCTCTCGCTACATGCCCATTTTTCCAGATATCCTTATTTTAATAATTCTTAGATAGCCTAAACCTTTGGTCTGGAGTTTGGTATGTAGCTGCATCAGGGGACGTTCACACTGGACATCAGAAAAAGGTGGTCAGTCACTGGAGCAGGATCCCCAGCGCACGGGTCGTGACCCCAAGCCAGTCAGAGTCCCAGGAGCGTATGGACAATGTGGTTTAATTTTGGGTAGTCCTGTGAGGAGCAGGGAGTTGGACACGATGATCCTCATAGATCCTTTTCAACTCAAGATATTCTATAACTATATTATATAGTGAATATTCTATAGTGTATATAACTATATACTATTCTATAACTATATTCTATAGTGAATATTTTATATTCACTATACTGAAAAATTTAAAGCCTGTTATTCAGCTTTTGAGAGGTTGAGAGGAGGCAAACCCAGAAAACAAACTAAAACAGGCTTTAAACTTGGTCTGTGAAGAACTGAGTTGATGGAGAAAACAGCTGTAAATTTTGAAACATGTCACAGGTGGTTAACATGAGATGTGGAAAAAACAAACCATCCAGTTCTAGTGAAATTCTTTTAGGAAGGATTTGAAAAAAAAATATAGATAGAATATGATTTATTAGGTTCAGGGAGCTGATATTTAGTTTTCCAAACCAAAATGCTTCTAGCCTAATATTCAGGTAAAGTTCAAATATATTAATAATGATAGAAAAATATTCCTATTGTAGTCAGGAGCAGTCTGTTACATATGGGTGTAGGCTGTGTTTTGAATGTCATTTACTTTTACGTTTTGTTGTAATATTGTGTTTTATTATGCAAACCCATGAAACCTGTAGAGCAACAAGGCACAGCTTTTTCTACTCTCCAACAATGGACAAAAAACAGAACAACCCATCTTAAGAGGAATTTTATTACTCTGAACGGAGCTCTAAATTATTTGTCATTGGTCAGAAAAAAAAAATGCAGCTGCTGTGCACTCTCGACCCTTCAGCAGTAGCTTGCTGTCGGAGTTGTTTATTCACTTAAAATATTTATGCAAGGGATAGGCGTGGAGTAGGGGCTGAACAGAAACTCTGTGATGGGATAATGGTAAATCTCATTCTTTCTTGGAAGAATTTGTGAAGCAATGAAAAATTCAGCTTTGTTTCATCCTCTTAAACAACCTGAGGATTTTCTTTTCCACCTTCCTCTCTTGTCTTTTTAAGCATACAAGCAACACATATCACACTGGTCACATATCATATCAAGCTTGGTCTTGCTGACTAGGTAGGATAAGCCTGGTGCTAAGCCTCAGCTGACACACAGGAGAAGATTTGGTTTTATTTGCAGTACACATACCTTCTGCTGCAGCTTGTTGAGCCCCACCTGTAAACTTTTTGTGGTTTGGGTTTTCAAACAAACATCACAATGAACTTCATATCTCTGAGCCCTGAAGGAGTCTCAGTAGGATACACAGGAATTTGGCATTTATTAGTGCTTTTAGTAGAAATGTCAGAAGTGGATGCAGCTACCCTAAAGTGTGGCACAAAATTACCAGTTTTTTAAATTGCCATATTTCTCAACAGCAGGTTCTTTTTATGTTGAAAAAAACACATAAATCAGGCCACATCACCAGGAAAAGGAAGGAACTCCACTGTTACTCAGATAAAGTCAACTTAAAACAACCTTTTTCTTTACTACTTTATTCCTGAGTTTAGGTTGAAGCTGTAACTTTTGGAAAGTAGCAAAAATGATAATTACTACATATTAGACACAGAGTTCCGCATTACCTGCTTGCATTTTTAATAGTAACCCTTTCCAAGTGCTACACCAGTAATGATCATAGTAAAATATGTATTAAAGTCAAATAATCTAGTACAGATTCAAAAATCAAGAGAGCCTTTCTTACATAGTCATTTCAGGTTAAATGTGGGGGGTTTTAAGTAAGAACTGAGGTCTTAAAATATTAAAAGCATCTCTGTGTCTTGTTTACCTAATTTCTTTCTGAGGCCAACAGAAACACTACCATTTTCTCATTGCAGCAGTGTATGACACTTTGAGAGTGTCCATAAAGGAGCTGCTTGGGAAAGGAGATAGTACCCAGTGTGAAAGTGGGGGACACATTAATCCTTTATTGCTACACTGATTTATTTTCCAAGGGCTACCATTGGTGCAATTTCCGCTACAGATTGCAGAAGTCTTGTAACATGGATAAAAACCCGCAGCTGGGATCAGTCTTATTTTAGGATGTTGCAACATAGATACTTGCATCTGAAGCACGGGTTCTGATGCACTCTTTAATCAGTGGAAAAAAACCTAGTCAATTCAGGAGGTGATGAATTTCATCCAAAGGAACACTGAAAACAGGTGAGGGGATCCCTACCCTTGGATGGCTAATAACTCTGTTGATGTAGGCACAATCCATACAGTTCAATGGAGGAATAGACATGTGCAGTGTGGAGATCTAAGCTGAGATAAGATGAATTCCAGTTCAGCTGAGGATCTCCCTGTTTTACCTAGATCTACACACACCTAACTTCCGTTATTTTTCTCAAAGAAGAGCTCCGGTTTCTAGGCCAAAGTATCAAAGTAATTTTGAGGGGAAAAAGTGTACAACAGGTACAAGTTATGATTGCTATGAATCTGAATTACTTTAAAGAAAGCTCCTTTCATATGACCAGGTGTCTTTCTGATACCTCAATGATATGAGCTCTGGAGAAGTAATAGCAGAAATAATGAAAATAAATGCAAGCGACGATAATTTACTTTATGACAATTTCTTTGAAATAACTGACTGTACTAATTATTGCAACCATTACCTAGATTGTCTGTGTTGATTGCACTGGATGTTAGCTACAGACAGACGTGGTTATGTAAGGGTACAACCTGTGGTGGAAATACAAAATAGTTTCATTTGCTCCTCTTAGACATGCAGTGTTTATGGACAGGTAGAAGTATCTGTCTACCACAGTATTCTGAGTTAAAGTATGTAAGCAGGACCATCTCGAATCCAGTCTGTTTCCCCAGAAGAATATGATTAAGAGTGTCTGAATAGCTGGAACACTGTAAAATAACCTTTTATTAAACTTCAGTGGCTGCTTTGGGTTCTCAGTAGCTCTCACGAATTAGTGACACCGCAATTCAGGCACTGCCAAAGTACAGCACTGCAGGTACACTGTGGTGAGCTGTGAATGAGTACCAGATTCTCTCACTCACCTGGAGGTATAAATATAGACATTTATGCTGAGAGAATTAAGGCATTAAATCCCTTGTTTGTTTGTGTGTGTGTGTGTGTGTGTGTGAAACAGATGAAATACCAAAACCACTGGAAAGGAAAAGATAAGCATGTGATGGGGTGATTTTATTAGTCAGTATCTTTAATGAACTTCCTTTTCCAAAATACTGCTTTGAGAGGACTTCAGCTTCTCCTCAGATTTTATATCTGACTGATGTCTGGCCCCTGACTGGGGCATAGAACTACTCATTGCAGGTGATTGAGAAGAGAAAGTGTGGTGAAGATGGAATCAAAACTTACAAAATTAGGTCAGTTGAAATGGTGTATTTCAACATTTTGGAAAAAAAGCATACGTGACTGTGTTATACATTGGGATGTCAAGCTCTTTGTAAACACTTTCAAGCTCATGTAATGTCTAACTTTTGATTTCATGTAACTCGTTATAAGTGTTTTTAGCTCTTTCGTGCATATTAATTCATTCTACTGCTCAGCTTAATTTCCTTGAAAGCTTCTTCTTTTAAACCCATTCACCTTCAATAATTTCATTTTGAACAAAAGCTGTTTCTGACTCTTTACAAAGTCTCTTTACAGAGTACAAGACTGAATAAGTTTATCCTTGCACACAATTTTTGTTGTTTAAAAATTTAAAAGATAAAAATACTTTTTTTTTAAAATTTAAAAGGTTATCTTAAAATGCACATGATAGAAACATGCAGGTAAGGACAATTTAAAGCAAAGTGAGCATAAAAGACTGATTTTCAGATATGAGATTATTCTGAGAGTCTAAAGAACCCCCTAAATGGGTAACAATTATATTTTATACCCATTTTAATTTGTTGTCTTGCCACAGTTTTAAGTTAACATCATATCCTAAGGTTCTTTTTCTACCTGCCTACGACTTTCCCAGCTCTTTTTCCTCTCAGTGCGTGATGTCATCTGTCAGGGAACATAGAGAAATACTCATGTGTTTGTGTAATTAAGCAAATCATGAACACATTCAGCGTTTGTATATAGATAGGCATTAAAATGGGAAAACTTGAAAATACATTATGCTGCATAAAACATCTGAATAACTTCTATCACGTTGTAAAGCCCAGGGAATTTTCATTGCCCAAGAAAAATGGGAGATGTCTCTCAAGAACATTAGCAAATTACCTGCTTTTTTTGTTATTATAGATAGATTTTTATTTATGCAGTCATACAGTCCAATTTTCAGTCCTAGCTCCCAGCTTTTACATCAGTAATCATATCTTATTTCCTTCTGGCAATTTATTAGTAGTGTGAGATTGTGGACACAATTCTCTGCGGGTGAAAAATTCCACCTACTAAAGAGTAGGTTTGAGACTCAAGGTCCTACGTGCATTGATTACTGCAGAGCACAATGTGGTATAATAGGTGAGAGCAAACTGTGGTTATAAAGATCAAGTCCATTGTAGGTACAAAAGCCTATTTTATGTACATTGAAGAGCCTTGATTATTTAAAGGCATTTGTGCTGTTGGTTATTTTACACAGGTTATTTACACTGCTGATTAAATTGCTTGCGAAGCAGTCGGATTTCCATACACAAGTAGTCTAACAGAAATATTATGCAGCCAGCAATTTGCCAGTTGTCTGTTGACAAAGACAGAGAGTAAGCCACTTACTACTGTTTTTATACAATGAATCATTTTTGTAAAAATGGAGCAGTCTAATGAAAATTCAAATGTATTGCTTTTCCCGATTCAAACAGAAATCCAAGCACTTCATATACTCTGCAAATAAGCCTCATTTGCCACTGTGTATCAACTAACAAGCAATTTCGGTTCTACATGCATATTTTAAATAAAATTCTCTAAATTTAAACAGGTAGTTCTATTTTACTTCCATAAACAGATACTTTCAAAATATTTAGACATCTGTATATAATACTGTTTAAACTGTTTGTTCTAAAACATAAACAGCTACCTCAGTGTTTGAGTTACCACCTGATGTCTTTCTCATTTAAGGGGAAAACATAAAAAATAATTGGGATAACTAGAGTCAGGAACAATGCTTACACAGCACGCCAGCATCTTTTATTGTGCCTTAATTGTCAGAACACTTAGAGGGGAGCAGTGGGTGGACGGGCTCTGCAGGAGATGTGAAATGCCAGCTCTCAGGGAGGTTTTGTAGCTTTGTTGAGGGTTTCACCAGTGTTCCTGTGCTCAGCTGAGCAGTGCCACTTTGAGGGAAGGACATGGAAACAGGAGCACAAAATGTGTGACCTTGCAGGAGCTTTCTGCCCCTCTGAACCCCTCAGTGCCAGGGTATCACAGCTCAGACCCACCTATGGGGCTGAGCCCTGTCCATTTCCTATTTTTTCACCATTCCATTAAATTGTGCTTCACTGCCATCACCAGCTCTGCAAATGTGTAGGATCTTTTGAACCTCTGGTCTGTGCTGCTGTTGCACAACCCTTTGGGATGACCCTCCCTATCACCAGTGCAGCCACACCGTGGCTTTTTCCACCTGTGTGTGCTGCATGTCTGCCTTGGTGCATGTAGTGTGCACATCTGCTGCATTGCATATTTAGATAGCTGCCTTGCTACAAGCTTCTACGTATTTTCTAATAGGTAGGAATTTATGCTAAAATTATATTCTCTTTTCTGCCCCACATATGTAGGAAGTAGTCCAGCTCTCTGTGAAGTTAATAGAAACTGGATCAGGTTCTGATCATGAACATTTTTGTCATGTGCCAACGGGCACAAACATAAAGACAGTTTTCAACCATATTTATGTATTGGTGAATTGAAAAAGATTGGTGTACTAAGAATCTAAATTTAGAAAGGTGTAGAATTTTCTTGTTTGGTTTGATCTACTTGCAAAAGAAAAAATTTATCTGAAAAAAATTGTATACTCAAAATTATTGTTTTTAAATTTTCTCCCATGTCATTCCTGTAACCCACCACATATTGTGAAAAATCATTATTTTCTCATAGTTTTACAAGGTCTTTCACACAGCATGAGAGAATACAAAGACTTCGAAAAGTCTTTATAGGATATGTGAATTATGATTGAAAGTTCAAAGAATCTGTCACAAACATTCAGAAATGGATATAAAATACCTGAAACTGCTTTTGAATCAGTAATGGGAATTGACTGTATTATCAACTGAATGTATCTCTTTTTTAAAAAAAGAGTTATGTATATTTGGTATATTTTAGGAGAAGTCCATTTTAAACACAGGGAACTTGTCCATCACTGTCATGACACTCCTGAAGTCTTTGGCAAAACTTTCACTGAAAAGGAGCATGATTGTATTTTCATCTGACATATATAGCATGCATTTAAATGTATAAAATGTAGATAAGTGTGTATCATAGAATCACCATCGTAAAATGACCTGGGTTGAAAGGCACCTTAAAAATCATCCAGTTCCAACCCCTCTGCCATGGGCAGGGACACCTTTCCCTAGACCAGGCTGCTCAGAGCCCCATCCCACCTGGCCTGGAACACTGCCAGGGATGGGGCATGCACAGTTCTCTGGGCAACCTGCTCCAGTGCCTCACCACCATCACAGTAAAGAACTTTTTCCTAATATCTAATCTAAACCCACTCTCTTGCAGTTTGAAGCCATTCCCCTTGTCCTGTCACTGCCTGCTCTTGAAAACTGTCTCTCTACTTTTCTGTAGGCTCCCTTGAGGTATTAGAAGGCTGGAGTCAGGTCACTCTGAAGCCTTCAATAATAATACATAATATAATAATATAGATGTATAGTGTGTATATATATATAAAAAGATTATGTGTTTGTTCTCAGAAAGATTAGCTCACAGTTAAAGCAATGTTGATTCTATGATCAATTAATAACTTGCAATAAATAAAAGAGTATTTAGTGTCAAGGATAACCTTAGGCCTGCACAAAATGATGGAGAATGAAACACACTTGCCAAGCAATGAATTTCAGTTAAATGCAGCATGTGAGCAGACCTGTGTCATGCCCAGAAAAGTGATTAAACATGTGCTTAAATTAAGTAGATATTCTAGTGTTTTGCTGTGTCAAGTTCCATGTATTGAATTACTATTCTGGATGAACAGCAAGTTGTTTCTTGGCAAGGGCTGAATTGCAGTTCAGCTCTCTGCGAACCTACAAACTGACTTTTTAAAAAGAAAGTAGGCCCAGCCTTGTTTGTTTGTTTGTTTGTTTGTTTGTTTGTTTGTTTGTTTGTTTGTTTGTTTCCCCGAGAAATAATAGAGATGAGGTCTTTCATTTTTGAAAAAATTATTGATTCATAGATAGCCACAGTATTTTTTTAAACAATTACATACTGATGCTTGCATTCAAGCCAAGATATAGAACTTATTTCTGTTAAATATATGCTAAATACCTATAAAATATAATATTCATTATATCATTCTTTTAGTTCATTTGAGATATATTAACATGGATTATCAGAAATTTAAAATGATACATAACTTGGACTGTGAAAAAGCACATTATTAACTGTGTGCCTTCCATGGAGAAATATATTAGAATAGTTGCTGCATTTGGAGCAAGTAGAAGTGAATTTCAGCATAGTCATCCAGACACTGTGGCCCTGTGCTAAGCTGACTTTTAATTTTTTTCAGAAATAAGGATAAAGGAGGTTGTGTATTCATGATTTATTCATAGGATTCTTCAGATCCTGCCCCCTGAAAGGATACGTGGTTCTTTGACCACATTAAGTCTATTTTTTAGAGATATTTGTTTACTTTGGCAATTGTTCATTTTGTGGGTAATGGGTGGTGTGTGTTATTGAAGGATTGAAAACTGGTTTGCTCTGTGTATATATATACCCGTATTTCAGAAAGTTGCATGCTTTTTGTATTCTAAAAAAAAAAAAAAAATCTACTTCCAAGCATTAAAAAGATAATTTTAATGAAATGGGCAATAATCAGACTTTATTAATATCTATGGTTAAAAAAATCACACAAAAATATTCCGACTTGTGCTTTCAAGGCTGACTCTGGTCTGAAATATATGTATTTTAGTATACATGTTTTTCAATTATTCTCTTTCATTTTAAAAAGTAAGATAATTCCTGCTCATTTCTTTATCTGGGATTTTTCCAAAGTAGCAGCAAGTCCTATAATTTGCCAAGCAAATAATTTGAGAGGGAATTATTATTTAGATGTCTGGTTAGAGAATATTTTTTGCTGCTCTGCTGAAGTAAGGCAAGGATTTTCCTTTACCCAGGGTGTGTAGGTGTCTTCCAGTTAACTTTACCTGAGCCAGCAGCAATATTTGGATCAGAGGTCATATCCAAGATTGATGGATCCATCTATATGTGTATTGAATATCTAAGAGGAAATGTGTTTGCATGTAGTTTATAACGCATGTTTGCACTTATATGAAAAGTTTTGTGTTGGAAAAAAAGCACAGTTACCTCCCACGGAAATGTTAGGAATGGGAAAGCCCTCAGCATCTCTGGAAAGACTTCAGGGCTATCCTGTGTCTAATGTAAAAATTGCTCTGAAAATTTTGAAGTAACATTACTGATTTTTAAGGTAATACTTTTTAGTCATTCTTAACATATCACTTGGCTAGTAGAATCCCTCTGTGGATTATCATGAGAATTAATTCTTTTATTAACCCCAAAACCAAAGTAAATCATCTGACAGGGAAAAAATGGCTTTCATATTAACCATTAGTGCTTTGCAGCAGCATGGAAACATCTATCTGAACAGAATTGCTTTCTGTGTATCTGTTACTTATGTGCTTTGATACTGTGGTAGCAACATTTCAATAGTCTGTAGGAAAAAAAAAGTCTCATTTGTAGCTGCCTAAGAAATACTTAATTTACTTTTTAATGAAGTTAATTACTTAAGACTTTGTATGCTACAGTATTGCTGGAAGCTGGAACCTGACCCCACTTTGCTTTTTCTTTCTTCACATATTTGCTTTTATCATGTCAGTTTTACTCAAGTGACACTGAAATATGCAGATTTTTCCCCTTTTTCCTCCTTTTTTCAACCTTTTTTTCTTTTTTTTTTCTTTTTTTTTTCCAGAAGAGGCTTATCAGTTGGAAGGCCTAGATTGTGAGTGCAAGCTTTGATGTTAACACCACCAGTGGTTTTCTTTTTTATTTGGGGCATTAAGTTCAATTACATATTCAAAATATCTGTTCAGTGCTTTTGCTGGAATGTTTCATTAATTAAAATAACTGAGCTTTTTTAAAGTAGACTTTCCTCAGTGTTTTGATCCTAGTTCAGATGTGACTCAGACCAAATCCTGTTCTTGCTATTAATTTCATTGATTTCAAATCTCTGTGTTCATGTTCATAAGCCAATGTAGCATGTTTCAAAAGCAGAACTTTAAGGAGTTGCCTGAATAAAACATCAGCCAAAAGAATATTTACTCTTTTGTTTTGTGCTGAAAAAAATTATACACTGATAAAGAACTGCAGTCTGGAAATATTTACTTCATGAAAAATATACTGAGTTTTTCCTGATGTTTACTGACCAGTGTAATGAGAAGCAAGTTATAAGTCAGTGTTTCAAAGATGATGTGTCTGAAAAACAACAATTACTTCATATGTTTTAAGAGACAGTAAAAAAATCCAAACACAAAAAAAAACCAACCAAACACACACACACACAAAAAAAGCAAAAAATATCCAACCAAACCCAACCCAAATATCAAAACAACTTTAACTTCATGGCCTTGCATAAGTCCATATTTAAAAACTGAATTTGCCCACTAAACCTTTGTGATCCATTCAGAGAGGTCCCCTAACATGATGAGATAGCTTGTTTCAAAAAGAAATTTCAAAGTAGAGTCAAGAGCTGTCTGAGTCTTCAGATACTCTATTTCCACTTCAAGATCTCCAAGCAAACTCAAAGCCTAGCCAGTTTTCCTCCAGAGTCCCTAGCTGGGAAAACAAGGTCTTGAAAAGAATGTGTCTCCTGCTGTTTCAGCCAGACAGATATTTTTTAAATTTAGAAAATGTTATCAAGCTTCATTTAAATCTTTTGGGAAGATAAAGGAGAACACAGGGAATAAGCAGAAATAGCTGCAAAAAACCAAAGTATACAAACATAGGTGGGTAAAATATGCAGAGAGGCTGAAAGAAGCACGATTTTTGTGTATTGAGAAATACTGGAGGTGGTCAGAAGTTGCACATTACAATTACACCCACTAGTCCCTGTTTCAGTGAGTCAGTCAGAACAAGCACCTGGGCATGAATTCTGTGTTCCCCTTTGGTTTGGAAAACCCCAAAATCCTATTGATGAGGCTTTACAAACCAAACCCTTGACTTTCTCAGTTGATTCTCCCCCACTCTGCCCANAAAAAAAAAAAAAAAAAAAAAAAAGGGAAAAAACCTGTAATATGGAAATTACATAATACTATTATGTCTAGTGTAAGCAGGTGAATATACAGTTGTAACTAGAAAGTCAGGAAATAAGTCAGGCAACACAAAAAAGGAAGTATTTTGAGAAGATGAGATAATACACTCAACAACTTAATTGAAAATCAATGTTTTTGTCACTACACAAGAAGAGCTTTTCAGCTAATATACTGTGAATTAATAGGACTGCTTATCCTATGATATTGTGTGAGTTCTTTCCGTGCCTTTAGAGTGATTGTTTGAAGTAAGCTGGAAGTCCTACAGAAATTGTGTCTCAGCCTGAATCAGTGTTTCTGTATTTTGAGGGAATGTAGGGGTAAAAATTATCTCGGCAGGAGAGTTCAAAGTGCCATTTGGCTTTCATCCTGAGGATGTGCAGTGGCACCAACAGGGAAGGATGCAGTGGCTTTCAGGACATCAAGTGCCAGCATCACAAACAGAGCAGCACGAGCAGACTGAGCTGATGGTGCTTCTTTCTTCCTCTGCCATTAGAAAGTTGGCATGCTCCAGCAGCTCTCACACAAAGTGGAATCCAAACTGCCGCAGTTATCGCCAGCCCTAAATTTCAGGAAGAGTTGCCCAGTAGCGACAGAGAGGGGGGCACATCTTTCTGGGCACCAGCTCAGAGCCACGGCCATCCTGGATCAGCACAGAAGCAGGGACCTCAGTGGAATGACATCCGTTAATGCCAGCTAGAGATCTGCCCCTGTGCTGTGTGATGCCCTACTCTGACTCCCCACAAAGACACAGCCAGGTTCCTCTTCCAGCCACAGTCAGAGAACAATATCGTGACAGCTGACTTCGGTCTGATTCCCTGCCTTAAATATAAGGCTTCAAGCTGTGAAAGGCAAAGAAATGGTACAGAGTTGTGTACTAGCTTTTATGATGAGAGCTAAAATAGGTAGGGAGCATCTTCTTTCTATGGAAAGCTTTGTTTTAGAAAGGAAAAAAAAACTGGTAAAATCATGGCTTATCATTGTGCTTGGAAAAAAATAAGCCTCCATAAAATACTGGAGACAGTAGTTGCAATTAACAAATAATTTTTATTTGCTAAATGTTGCATAGCTCCTCCCGAAGAGTCTTGAAAACTTGTCTTCTATTAATGATTTTGCCAAAAAAAAAAAGGAGTTATTCTTTTATATTATTTTTTATTTGAAATAAGTTTGATTGACTATTTCTCACCAGTTGTCTTACAAACTTTTATAACAACTTTTTGCCTACAATTTGCTAAGGTAAAAAATACAGAGGCAACCAAGATACTGTAATTCAGCTAAATACCTCAAAGTAGAGTGCATACTTTTGCTTGTAGCAAATAAAAACTGGTAATTTGTGTAAGTTTTTCTTGATTCATGGTAACTCAGCAGGGCAAAAAACTGGATCTCTGAGACTTAAGTCTTTTTGCATGTATAAGCTATCACCAGTGAAATTACTTCTCTGATTAGTCAGATACTCCTCAGTGACCTGCATAAACTGTGGAAACAGTCAGTGCACAAAACTCTTCATATATATAATTTCCTCATGTAGTAAACTATGTGTGTTAACAGCTTGACCCCAGTTAAACCAGTGGAACTTCAATAAGAAAGCGCAGTACTGCAAAAATATAATGTAACATTTTGGAAATAGGAAGATTTACAGTTGTATGATGGCACTACTCTGACACTTCTTTTAGATAGCCAGGAATAATTATAGGTACCTGTCCCACTGATAGTTCTTTTTCTCTCTGTTCAGGAGTTTCTTGATAAGGAAGATATTTTTTCTTTACTAGAATTACTTTTTTTTTTTTTTAACCAGAGCAAAGCATCCAAGGTTTTGGTCACAGCTGAAGGGTGAGCTAATAAAATCATCACCCTGTTGGATAATGGATCTGATTGATGGAAAGTGGCTTTTGCAGTAGCCTGTAATGTAGTCAGTGGTTGTAGAGGAAATTTTAAAATCAACAAGCTAATGTGAAGCCCTCAAATATCAGCAAAGTAAAAATGTTTTTATAATTCCTCTAAATGTTGTTGGAATCAGAGACTGTAGGGCTTACAAGGATTATTCTGACACTACAAACTTCCTTGGTAAAGATATATATCTGCAGCATTTATAAAACCTTTCAGTGAGTATTAACTTGGGGTGAAAACAGATAACTTAAGATACAGGCAGTATAAATTGGGAACGTTTGCAGCAAATTCTTATTACTGGTGTCTTGGTCTTTGGATGTTTTTTGGCTTCTTCACATATGCTGGCCTGTTTGTGATTATATTTTGTCAAATACTTGCAAGATTAGCCCATTATTAAGGAGGTGATAAGCAAATCTTTAATTTGGACTGGTGGGGTTCCATTTTAAGCCACTGGTAACTCAATCTTGAGACATCACAATTTAACCCGAGCTGGGAACTGAGCCCCACTCAGCCACTCCCCCTGAGTGTCTACAAGACTTGTGGGTTGACATGAGGGCAGTTTAGTATGTAAAGCAAAGCCTGTGCCCTCAAGCAAAGAAAAAGGACTTCATTTACCACTTCCCACGGGCAGGCAGGTGTCCAGCCACCTCCAGAAAAGCAGGGCCCCATCCCATGTAACAGTGACTTGGGACAACAGATGCCATCATTCTGAATATCCCCCCCTTTCTTCCTTATATGCTGAGCACGATGCCATGTGCGATGGGATATCCCTTGGCTCAGCTGTCCCAGCTCTACCTCTTCCCAATTTCTTGTGCACCCTCAGCCTCCTCACTGGTTGGGTGGTGGTAAGAGAGGCAAAAAAGGCCTTGACTCTCTGCAAGTGCTGCTTAGCAAGAATGAAAACATCTTCATATTACAAAGCCTGTTTTCAGTGCCAATCTGAAACAGCCCTGTACTAGCTACAGTGAGGAAAATTAACTCTGCCCCAGCCAAAACCAGCACAGAGGTGAGCTGCAAAGCTGTCACTGTGAGAGAATTGAGCAGTTGCATGTTATTTAGTGCCTCTCCAATCTCACCTATTAGTAACTTGGAAAAGAGAGAGGAGGTATAACAAAACTCAGGCGTTTGTTCAAATCTGTTCTCAACACAGGCCTTTGAGTATTTAAAAGAAAATGGGAGGATAATGGAGGAATAAAACAAAAGGACATTGTAGTGCAGCAGCACACCTCAAAAGCCTCACCCAGCTGCTTTAACAAAGTCCAGCACAAGTTCCACACAAAGGATTCTTTTGGCCTTTCACAGGGGTGTGGAGAGTGGGAAGGAGCGGGCAGGACAGTTAGCACACAGCCACAGCAGGAAAAACGTGGGACCCTATTCATGAGCAGTGGTGACTGGAGAGAGTGAGACTCCACAGTTCAAAGGCGTTTTGGTTCAGAATGCAGGAGAAAGCTCTTACCAGGTTCAGACGCAAGTTATACCATGGGCACCTCTTTGGGGCTGCAGTAAGTTGGTGTTGAAACAGAAGTTGTTCATTGCTAGTGCAATTACTAAAGATTTAACATGAGAGATAAAATATTTGGATAGTCTTTATATCACTTCATCACCCAACATTTTTTTTTCTGTTATTTTTACAAGCAATGGTCTATATACAGATGGACCCTCTTATTAAAAAAAAAAAAGTAAGGAAATGATTTCTGGCTGACCTTTTTCTTACCTACTCTAAAGACAAGAATCTGACGCAAATATCACATTTGCACTAACCAAATCAACACTAAACTCTCTGTGAAGTGAATTGAATGTTTTTTTGTAGCTGAATACAGCTTTCTTTTAGTTTTTTGGGGGCACACTGCCATTGGCTAGACTGAGCACGTGTCTTAATTTTTACCAGGGTATTTTTTGATTCTGAAGTTCTCTTTGAAGACAGTGTCTAGTCTGTCCACTTCTTAGCAAACAGAAAATTAAAAAAAAAAAAACAGGACAAACGACATTAAAACCATGAATGTAGCCCACCTCTGAAACAGAGAAAAGTTTACATGGAGTTGGCTGCTGCAATTGCCTTTCTGTGATGTTTGGAATGTGAATGTGAGTTTAAGAAGATNAAAAAAAAAAAAAAAAAAAAAAAAAATCATAACTGGCCTTCCACAAATGGCTCTGAAGCCATTTTAGGCTCTAAACTGACCTTAGAGACAGAGGTACTTTGTGATCACACAGCCTCTGCATTACACTGATTCCTCCAGTGCAGCATAGGAGGGGGCATTTGAGATCTGGAATAACAGGAACATGCACACTGAGCAGCATTCCTCTCAGCAGCAGCAGCTCCTGATGAGTGTATGTCTGTCCAGGCTGTCAGCACCTCTGCTTGTCTTTCAGATCAAAAACCAGGAGTATAGGAGGGTCAACACCATGGGGAGTTGTGCCTGTAAATGGATGTGCTGTACCTCTGCATGGCTCTGCTGCATGTGAAATGGGAAAGTTTGACATCCCGACCAGGACGTGGGGAGGAGGAGGAGAATTTATCAGATGTGGCCCTTTCTTTCTCAATCAGCATAAATTTATGCCAGATTTTATTTTTTTTTTTTTAACCAAACAACCTCTTTTAGTGGGATGTTGGATTGCTAATAAAGTGAGGCTGAAAATGTATAGTTGGGTGTCAGTTGTCAAACTGCACTGATTCCCTTCACATATTATTTTAATATAATTCTTTTGGCCAAGTGATACATTTAGTTGTAACAACACAACTGACCTTAGATGGTTGCCTTTGCAAAATGAGCCTCATCGTGGTTCATGATTATGGAGAGACCCTTATTAGGGACATTTATCTTTAATTTTTCTTTTTTCAGACTGAAAATTAGTGAAATGACAATTCTCTGGTAAACCCACCAGATATTGTTAAAAAGTTATTTTTCCATTCAATGACTAAATAAAATCTCAAACCACATATTTGACCAGTATTGATAGGTTTAGGACATCTGCAAGTTTTTGCCACTGTTTGTCATCGACCAAAATTACTATTTCACTGCCATGGCACCTCTCCAGTTAGGAAAATACAAGCCTAAAGTGATATTTTATAACACCATAAGTGCTGCTAGCATCATTACACACAGAATCTTTCATGTCAACCCCTATCAAATTCTCATATTTTAACATTTATTACGGGTCAGCAACAATCACAATGAGTATTGTGATTTCATTATGAATGTCACACCCCTGTGATAAGCACAAATATTTTTAGACTTATTACACTCTAGAATTATAAATGCATTTAGGATTAAGTGTTGTGTGGTGCCAGTTACATTGTCATCTCTTATCTTACACAGCCCTGATAACTGTTTTTACATGTAGTTCCATTAATGTAACTTGAACTCAAAGAAGTGTTTGAAATAGATAGCAAGGCAAGTCATAGAGTCTCAAACAATTCTAAGAAAAACATTTTTCTTATAGTCACTTACTTCCTGGATCCTAATGAAAAAGCCTGGACAGAAGCAGGAGAGTTTCCCTTCAGTTTAAAGGAATAAGGATAAAGGAAATGGACTTAGCATAAAGGAAATGGAGTCGAGAAGAAGCCAATTAATTGTAGTGTAATTCTTGATTTGAAATTTGATGAGCAGCATATACAGCCTAACCCCTTTGGGGTTGGGGGTTTGTTTGTTTGTTTGTGTATTTTCCCCAGAGAATTACTTTTCAGGGTGTTTTGTGGAGAAAGCATTCATAATTCTTTGGATTTTTTCTAAATGGGCAGAATTTCCACCTTGGGGTGTATTATTCTGTCTTACTTATTCAAATGGACATCTAGCTAGATTTCTAATTGCTTGGAAAAATTTGGGTTAATATTATTCTATTTTATTTCTAAACTAATCTTAATAATTACATACTAGACTCTTCTGTCATGTCTCCAGTTTTCCTTGTGTACCTGAGTTATCCTGAAATATTCAGGTGGAGAAATTATTACCTGAAGTGAACAAGAAAAGTTTTGTGGAAAACTCTGAAAGAATATTATTTCAAGTGCTATCCCACTTGGCAAAAATACTTTATGCGATACAACAAGTTCACTTTCTGGTTAAAAAACATTAAGAGAGCAAACTTGCATGGGTTTGGTTATTAAGGGTATGTGTAGCACTGCCTAATAAATGAGGATTTTTGGGAATTATTATAATTCTGTCAAAACCTCTATTTTTTTACTGAAACTAAGGACTTGTTTTGAACCTTTCCCAGATAATGTTGCCATGAAGTACTGCTATAAGAACATCTAGTAAGATGTAACAGCTACAGTGTTCCATCCATTACCTCAACAGCAGCTTTTTGTAGGCAGTAATGCTTGTTAACTCGAGCAACGGGAATGATGGATCTGCAGGCTCAAGGAGGTTAATGGTGACAATGAGCAATTATTATTTTTGACAAGAATACCAAAGGGTTTCAAGATGAGTTTTCTAACTGAAAACAGATTATGACTTCAGTTTTATTACTAAATGTCAAGCATAGATGTCAAGGAGATAAACGTGTGATATAGAGGAAGATAATTTTATTATAGTAAGAGACAAAGCAGGCATCGAATGGCGACCTTTTTTGTGGGTTTTTTTTTAATTACCCACAGGAAGAAGGAGGCGGAGTCCTCAGCGTCTTAAAAAGGGGAAGAAAACATCCGGAGAGGACACTTTCCTACAGATAAAAAAAAATGAGAGAGAAAAAGCACAATATGATTTTAATGAAGTCAATATTTGCGGATGTCTGTGGGTGCTGGTGTGTGACTTCCGTGTCTTTCTTGTAGATAGAGTGTAATAGTAGGGGGATGGGACAATGAGCCTCAATAACCTTCCAGAGAGCAGTTCTCTGTCTGTCTGATAATCACAGCTACAAGGGGGTTTTCTGTTTGGTCTTTAGATGAGATATTTTCCTCTCTGGCCTGTTGATATGTGTTGCAGTCTTGATCTTAGACATGCTGGTCTTTGTCAGAGCTATTATTCTGACCACACTCCTCTGATGAAACACAGAAAATATTTATTAGAGGGAGCTCCACCTCTCATTTGTTTTATGTGTGGTTTTGACAATAGCTGGTAAGTTTAGTTTTTGCCAAGAAATAACACTTGAGCAGGGCTCCTTATTTATCACATTCATTAGAACACCAAAGGCACTTCGGATCAAAACACTTGAACTCAAATTATCTAGAACTGCATGAACATTTGAATTTATAACCAAATTTCATTGCTGACCTCAGCTGTAGAAGGGGGGGCAAGTAGGATCGCTTGTTAAAACAGCCTTTGCAGTTGTTAAAGGGTGTTGCTTTGTTACTTGATTAACTTATCTTTACATGGAAGGGAAGAAATCTGGGTTTTTCTGTGGGTGGATTTGGCCAAGTGAAGGTTGCAAGAAGTCAGGGACATAACAAAAAGCAGCATTAGAACTTCTTTGAATAGATATAATGATTAAATTTGATGTGCCTGAGACTGTGCTGACATTTTTTGATTCCATTCCATTACTCTGCTGGAGACACCACATATCTTCTTCCCTGTCCTTTTTTTTCTTTTTCTTCTTTTTTTCTTTTTCTTTTTTTTCCCCCCACTAAACATATGAAAATACAGTCTATAAAAATTCCTTTCACATAATCAGCAATTGTTCTGATAGTTAAAGATACATTTCATAACCATGGAAAATAAAATTAAATTGGCAAAGCAAGCCAGAAAAGCAGAGATGGCATCTTATAGACATGAGTATTTATACTAAAGCTGAGTTATTTGAAATTGAAAGAGTTAATGTAATGAGTGCCAAGGATGCCAGACTCTTCGTGAATGCTTTTTTGGGAAAATCAAGGTACTTTCACACTGATTGATTTTACTATGAAAGTAGAGCAGGTATCTTATGATAAAGAGAATGTGCCCCAAGTTTGTTTCTTTGCTGCTGTGGTTTTCAGATAATTCTTTCACCTACAGATGCGTAGGACCTCAGGCATTCCTCAGTTGTTCTTTCAGATGTGTTATGTGGGAAATTATCCCAGTAGGACCCTTTAAACCCAGAAATAGACCATACCTGGAATCGCAGGTTGGATTAAGATTGGAAAAGACCTCAGAGGTTGTCAAATCCAACCTTTGACCGGTCACCACCTTTTCAAATAAACCATGGCACTAATTGTCACATCCAGCTATTTCTTGAACATTTCCAGGGTTAGTGACAACACCACCTCCCTGGGCAGCCCATTCCAATGCTTAACTGCCCTTTCCATGAAGGAATTCTTCCTGATCTCCAACCTAAACCTCCTCTGGTGAAGCTTATTGGTGTGGTGTTTCTAGAACCCCATGAGAAGAGCCTAAAATATGCCCTGCCCTAGATCATAATGTACCCAAACATCCTTCTCTTTTAACCCTAACAGCTGGAGGGGAAACAATGAGACCTTTATCTCTCAGAAACTGTAGCTGCCAAGAACATAAATGGTACCAATTTCTCCAGGGCTCCAATCAGATTTAAAAATTTCACTGTGAGGGGAATTTCAGGAGATGTATTGGCTTGTATTATTGAGATTATGTTTAAAAGTATCCACGTACTGTGAGAAAAAAAATCTGATTTTGTGACACTATCAGCTAAGAATATCTGTTATGATCCTTGCATGCTAATTCACCTAGCCCTTCCTTTCATAGGATGTTCAACACTGTCCTCTTACCTTTGCCTCATCCTCAGGTTGCTTATCCATCTTCCCTAGGAATGCAGTTCCAGGGTAGTCTGTGGACTGGAGCATGGACTATAACCATATTTTCAAATGCTAGATGATGTTTAAAAATCCAGCTGAGAAGAGTTCAATAGTTTTAGAGGGTTACATGGTTTCCAAGCGGGAATGCAAGAGGTAAGATGTTGTCTGTTGCTCATTGACCTATAATAATAATAATAATAATAAAAAAGATATTCTGATCTTTCCGTGTGGAAGGTGGTCAGATATCTTTAGTTCTTCCTAGATAATGTAGTGTTGATTTTGCATGTCTGAAAGACATCACTGATCGTGTGCTTCGAAGTTTCTGTTTAAAACTTATAGAATATTTTTAATTTTTCCATCTCTTGTCATGTGGAGCATATTCTTGCTAGGCAGATCGGGTTTTAGACGTCTCAGTGTCATCTTTCCCGGTTTTTAGGACTTTGCAGAGGGCTGTCAACAGGTTTCATTTGTGGACAGAGGAAAATGGCAAGGACTCGACCAAGGGGTTTCAGAAGTGTATGATCTGATTTAGGTGAAGGCAGAATCATGGGATGGGTTTGTCTACCTCAGAGAGGAAAAGAGAGGAAGAATGAATTTTGCTGCACTTCCTGGCTAAGGCGATATATTTTACTTTGTGTTTGGAGAGTGAAAGGTCAGATCAGACAGGCTCTGGAGAGTCTCATTGTAGGTGATTCCAAATTCCTGATTATTCCAAAGATCATTTCAAGAAGGCATAGCACTTGATAAAACGAAATGGAAGAAATTCCCCAGATCTGAACACCGTGGACTTTTCAACCTTTGCCCAATAGTCCACTTCACAAGAAAGCAGTGGAACACTGGATAAATCCGTTAGATTTTGAAACAGTAACGTTTCCTGTCTCTTTCCCTCAGCACACATCCATCTGCGTGTGCGCATGCACACACACAGACAACACGGACATATTTATCTGTCTATATATAATCTTCAGCGGAAGCCCATGTACAGGGGAAATCCTGGGAATAATTAAGGAAAGGATACTGCATGCTCCAGCAGACGGAATACATTTTTTCATTTAAAGCAGGTTTTTTTTTTCCCCTTTACCACCAACTTGCTGCAATTAGGAGGCTGTTGGAGAGATATCAGTTGAGATTTGGGAACTGTTTTTTCTGGAAATGTTTTGAATTAAAATCTAATTGGTAGCTTTCTTTGATAACTATTTTATTGTTGGGTGCAGCTAAATGGAAATCAACCACAAAAGGAACTCAATTTCGTTTGTCATTAATTTTAAATTGATTTCACAAATGATTTACATATAGGATTTTTCCATCATTCCTGAGGATTTAGACTGATGTAGTGTCATTTTCCCATTTATTTATGTTGTTTTAAAATATCCTGCATTACTTCAAGCTGTCAGCAGAATGGTGAAGAAGGGATAGTTGAACCAAAGTGATATTTCCTGCAGTTTATGAAAAACCGTGGAATTAGCAACACAGAGGACTAAATTTCATTGGTTTACCCAAGACATATTTGGGTGTTGTGAGAAAAGGAAAGTAACCCTGCTCTGCAAACACATTATCATAACAAAGCACAGTTTTGAAGAGATCAAACTGCACAGGAACAATGTGAAAAGCCAAGGGTCAGATGCGCACTCAGGTTACCCCAGTTAAACATGTTACCAGGAGGATGTGAACTGAACCACGGCCATGTGTGAACACTAAGCAAATGGAAATGTGGGCTGAGTCCGTGGACCCTATGGAAAAGGTGAAGGATACCTGCAGATTAGCACTGGAAAGATTAATGCATAATTTTATGGAGGGGAGATGGATTGCAGGCATGACAGCAGAGGTGTAATCTTACCAACAATGAATGCCAAATAAGCTGGACATGCATGACCCCTGCCAAAACACACTTGTCCACACACTTGTCCAAGTCCAATTGACTCTATGGATCTTGCCCATGGAATGTAAGAGAAAACAGCCCCTCTTGGAGGCCAAAATCCTTACATAGGAGACATAGCTGATGCTTTCCTGGCATTAATTAAGACTGGCATTAGTACCAGACAAAGGCAGGTACATAAGTGTTCACTCATTGTGAAAACATAAATGTTGAAAACTCATTCTCTTGGAAATTGAGTTAACAGGCAAAAATGCAATGTAGGTTTCTTTGAGTATTTGCAGCTGAAATGCAGTTCTACTTAGCGGTAAAGAGAAGCATAACATCTTGCTCAATCACTGTATGGGGGACCCTACCATTCCCCCTCTTCTGACTGATTTAGGAATAAAATAGATTTCCCTTAATGGGGCATGACAGCTGCAGAGATGTACCTTTCCCAGGAGTACCTAAGCAGGATCCCAGTCCTGCTGCCCAGAACACTCCATCAATACAGGAAATCTGGCAGGAAGTGGAGATGACTCTGTGCATTGCAGTCTCTTAAGTAACAAACCAGCCACACCTCCACTGCCTCGGCGTTGTGCACAGTGCTGCCTGAAAACCTGTTGATAGTTGTAGTTTGGTTCCTGCTGTCATAAACTTTTTTGGCTCTGCAAGACATTAATTCAAGTAAGGTTGTCCCCCTGCTTTATTTGGAGTTATTTGCATCGTGGTTCCACTCAAAAAAAAAAAAAAAAAAGGTGTTTATATAAAAAGGCAACCTCCTCTCTTAGCAGATGTGCCCTGCAAGTGCTTTAAATCAAAGATGTTATGGACTTTGGTGACTCAGATATTTGTCAAATTCTTTTTAACTGTGGTTGCATTGCAAAGGGAGATTTCATTTATATGTCTACTACATGTTGTCAGTACACAAGGCTTACATACGTGAAACTAAGGCGAAAAATTGGCCATGAAAATGAGGCTAAAAGTTGACCATGAAATTTTCTTTTTCATTTTTAATACTGATAGTCATGTATAAGAAAAGAGACAAGCGGTTCAAAAATAAAGTCTTTTCACTTCTTAAATAAGGAGCTATAATTGGAAAATTGCTGTGAGACTGTAACTATGAACAGCAGTCATATGGTTTTTATACTTCTCAGATGGAAATTATACATATCAATGTTGCCTTGCATTAACTTTAAAAATATTTGTCTTTTACAAAATATTTTTTCAGGATGTTTAATTAAATTGAAATGGATTTGATCCAAAAAAAGGGATTCCTTTGATAGTTTTATAAATTCCTCACTCTCACTGTGAACTTCAGAATTAGGAAGATCTTGAGAGATTTGAGATTGGCATTTGAATTGCATTAACATATAATTTTTTGCTAATTTTGCCTGTGCTTAGGAAGCGTTTTGCCAGTGTTTTCTGGCAACTACCTTTGCTCATCTGGTGCTTCTTTTGCCAGTGTACCTGTATAACCACAGGTTGCAAAGGCAGTATTTGGTTAAAAGGGTCACACTGTCAATGAATATTCAGGTTCTTCTCATTACTTTCTGAATGGAGGCTATTTGTTCCCAGGAGGGTGTGATTGGTGTACATCTGTACATTTTCTTGTGGAAAAGTACCACTTAGGGGACAAAACCTGGGGCTTGGATTGCCTTTGTTGCAGGAACTCACATGTAGCAGAGAAAGGACACTGGACAGGTCCCCATTGCCAGGAAGTTCCCCCTGAGATTTCTGTCTTTAGACTGCTTTGCAACTCAGACAGTTCTGGCCACAGTATGAATAGTTCTGGAAATGTACACAGATGCCAGGACCCTGAAGGGATATAACTGCATCTCTAATAAATATTGCTGTCAGTTTGGTCAGCAATGAGAAAGCGAAGGCATTTCTAAGCAACATTTGAAAAAGGTAAAAAAATAGTCAGGTTTTGGGCAAATTTGGCCATCTGAGATCTATTCCGGAAATCTGAGCGAGGTTCTTTAAGCCATTTTACCTTGGTCTGTGAAAGAAAAATCAGGACAGACATCACATTCTGCACCGGTGATGATGGTTCCACACTTCTTAAAAAACTTTGGGAAGGGTAGAGAGAACTCATTGTTGCAGAGCTTTATCACCGAGAGCTTTTTAGAAAGTCATCAACAGACCCACAAAAATCCCTCTCTATGTGTGAGGGAAGGACAAAATCTCCATGGAAGAACTCTACCCAGGGCTGGTAAGCAATCACTGGTGGTTGGGATATCAGAAGGTTTTTTTTCTGTCCTCCTCACAGTGCCATATTTACCAGATCAGGCCTGAAGTTTAGCTCGGTTTGCTATCATGCTTCCTTCCACCAGGGAGTGCCAACTAAACAGCCTGTGTTCTGCTGCCTGGGGATACCACACAGTAGTGGAGTGTATAAAATATACACTTAATCCTGAGTGCTTTTCTGCTCAATTCATTTATGAAAGCAGATTTTAAGGCCGGTAAAATAATATTGAGCATGCACACGACAGGGGAAAAAAAAAATCTGTATCCAGAGTATTTTTAAGTAAAGGGCTTTTAGAAAATCTGTGCAGACATGCTGGCTTTTTACCTCCTCTTGTTTTAACCTATGACTGATTCATCAGCTGAAGTGTAAAGAAACAGCTCTTCTTATGGTAATTGATTCTCAGGGGCTATTAGTGTAAACGTAAATGCTCAACATAGATGTTACGTAGGTGGGTGATAGAGGGAAAACATAAATTGTCAGCAATATAAGGCAGTCTGTTCGTACCATAGGGTGAGAAAGTGA
Source organism: Cyanoderma ruficeps (assembly GCA_008694505.1). Taxonomy (NCBI): domain Eukaryota; kingdom Metazoa; phylum Chordata; class Aves; order Passeriformes; family Timaliidae; genus Cyanoderma; species Cyanoderma ruficeps. The sequence continues at coordinate 2,498,696 of VZDJ01007753.1, forward strand.
AGAATGTTGGAAATCAGAGACTCAGAAATACCTCCCAGAGTTGGCTGTCAATGCAGTCTCCCATTGTGAGTAATTATAAGGAACATACTGTGCAAGAGTCGATTCTGGTCCTTCAGCTCAACAGGCAAAACACTTAAATTTAACAGAGGTTTCAGGTAAGAGTTGCAAAAGAGCTTAGAAGAGTTAAACACCTGGCTACCACTGACATTCTAAGGGATATGGGACCTAAATTTTTAGTATTACTGAAAACTGTTGAAAGTTTTTATTCTTCTGTAGGCCTGGACTAGAATTCATTTATCTTCAAAGCAGCTGTAATTTTTAAATTTGAGAATAGGATTAGAGCCATGGATTTGAAAGCCCAAGACAATATTCTAGTTGACCTAGCCCATAAAAAATGGTAAGTTTAACTCCAAGGTACTAGAAGAAATGATAAAAACGGTTGGTTCTTGCTTTTTTTGGTTTTAAACCCTTACAGTTTGTGCTTTTTTTATTTTTTTTAATACCTTCATTGGAAATATAAGAGTTTATAACATACTTTTTTTTT
>VZDJ01007753.1:2499247-2544027 GCA_008694505.1 Cyanoderma ruficeps
TTTTTTTTTTTTTTTAGCAAATATTAAGATTTTCTATCATCATATGACTTCAGAAATCAGATCTTCCAGGGAAGCAACAAATAAATTTTAGGAGCTGTGATAAAATTAGGAGACTGAATCATAGTGCATTTATCTAAATAGTCTGGGGAATATAATCGACATTATTGTTATGTGTATGAGTTGCACCTGCCTGGATGTGACTGCAGAAGGACACCCTCCTGTCTCCACTGCCCAGTGGGAATGTTGCATGTGCACACTGTGACACTGGCCATGCCAAGATGAACAGGCTCAGCCTGTGTACCAGGGGATAACAGGAGGAAACCATCTTTGAAAACTCTCTTCTTGCACACAATTCCCAGTCCTCTTCAGAAAGACCCTCAGGCAAAACTCCTAGGCACTGCAGGATCAAACCTGTACTTAGTAGGAGATGTTTTCCTCCCCTATTAATGGTGAAGTGTCAGTTCCCAGCAGCAAGCACATTCTAGTATCTGCCTTTTTATGAAGATGTGAGAACCACAAGGAGTCTGGGATTCTAAATTCTTTTCAGATCCTTTATACCAAAAAAAAAAAAAAAGTCCAGATGTTGCACAAAACATTTAAAGAACTTTATTTGAAAAACATTTTCTTTCTAAATGGAAGTTTATGCAGAGTACAATTAAACATGTTTTTCTAACTAAACATCCTAGTTTGTATCTTGTGGCAGGGAAAAATAAATATGTAAAAATAAAAACCATCTGAGACTTTGCAGTTAATCGTGGTGTGCCAGCTTGGATCAGATCCCCCAATGAAAAGACATGCATTTTCCCCTACTGTAATCCCAAACTCCTAGATCTGCCCCCAGGACCAAGGTCTCCAAGCTGAAGACTCAGTCCTGCATCTGAGAGGGAATACATCTCAAGTTTCTTAAATCCTTCTGCTGGTTTCTCTACTCTTGCAGATTGTACCATGCCAATCCAATTGATCTGTGAAAGTACCAAGAGAAAATTGTTGTGTATCCAGTGAAGTCAAGGTGCAGCTTTCAGAACTGACCATTGGTTTCTGTGTATTTACCTTAGGACACATTATGTTTTCCTGGTTTTTTGAGACAGGTGCCTTTCTAAAAGCCAGTCTGCTCAAAAGTCCTTTCCCCTCTCTTTTAAAGACAGTTTCCAGTTCTCCAGTTTTGAGGGACTTTCCGCAGCCTTTCCATATTCTTGAAAATAATAATTTCTGGTTTAGAGATTACCCTGACTTGCTTTAGAACAACTTTAAGGTGAATTTTAGATCAGGGCCTGTAAGGCATCTAACTCCTCTAAACCCACTTTAACTCACGTGTTTCACATTGTTGATTCTACACATATTAAAATGAAAAATATAAACTTTTTGATGAAGGTGGGATTATTGTGGTTGATTGTGCAGCTATAACTTTGGATGAAGAAGAAATAAAAAAGGGCAGAAAGCACCTTAGTATGTTCCATGACACTACTTTCTTTTTTTTTTCCTATGTTCAGTAATGGATATTTCCTTTTTTCTTTTTTCATTAATCACGAATCAACATTTTCTATTCTACTCACCTTTTATTTGCTTTGATACTAATAAGACATATTGTACTTCAACCTTTTTTATGTAAACATTGCATGTCAATCTATTTGTACGCATTTTTAGTCAACCCTATTTCTATTTTGTTAGTCTTTATTTACAAGTTATACTATAAAGATCTTGAAGCTTTTATATTGCTTTGTTACATTTCCTTTTTCATCTCAATTGAGACAAGGTGGCAAGTGGCATAACCACCACTTTGTCCAAAATCCAGTTTTTCATACAATTTATTGAATCTATTTATAAGAATCTATCTACAAGATCCCTCAGTTGGTTTGCCATCCAGCTCCTGTTATTCCCACCACCCTTTATTTCTTGCTTGCCATGAACTCTTTTGGTTTACTATCCCATCTGGAGCTTTGCTCTCAATTTTATGAAATATGTCTATATGGCATGCCAAAGGAACATGCTTCTGCCCTGCCTTTTTGCCACAGATGGCTGGATAAGTAAACTCATCCCCAGCCCCTTTTGTCTTCCTTATTACCACAGTCCTTCTTTTCTCTTTTGTAATTCCATTATTGACCTCCAGGATCATATTTGTAGCAAAAGATGGATTTTTATCATCACCTTATTTCAAGCTTTGTTTGAAAATTTCCTAACTAGACTAACAAATTGGATGAATTTCCTGGATTGTCATGGCAGGTAGTTTGGGGAACAGAGTTATCAAAGATAAAAGCCCATGGCATCGATATGGTGTGTAGCTTAAGGCCTTCATCTCATTCTCTGCTTATTCTCATGGTTGCTTCTGGAAATCACTGGAAGATTTTATAAAGTCAACATGAAAATCACTGGAAGATTTTATAGAATCACCAAAGATTTTATAAAGATGGATAAGTTCAGGCTGCTCAGGCCCAACTGTGCACAGCTGCCCTCAACACAGTATCACAGTGGTGTGGTGAGGAAACGCAGAGTGGAGAGGGGAATGACAACTTCTTAACCAAACTGGACTAAAAATGATTTATAAAAGAACCTTCAACAGTGCTTCAAGAGGCAGGTATTGCCATTCCTGAACTCTTCCTGTGATAATAATTCAAGATATATAAAAATAACACGATGTAAAGTCCAATGTAACTGCCTTTTCCACCCTTTTCCAAAGGTTTTACCAAGGGACAATCTCTTCCTTTGGACCATACCTGGAAAACATACATAGAGCAGGTTTTGGGTATACTTTTGTTTTTAGCTTTAGCGGTGAATATATTTCTATAATCAGACACCATTTAATTTACCTATAACTTGTTCTCACATTAAAAAGTTTCATGCATTAGCAATACCTGTGAGTCATCTGATATATGGTGACAATAACAGTGGGAAGGTTTTGTTTAGACCACCGGTTTGACTGGATTTAAATCTTGTAAACATCATTGATCTCTTCCAGTGTAAGGCTGGATGCAGCCTGAATTTTTTCAACCTGCTGATAAACACACTGAATTTAGATGAACATCAAGCTTGAAGTGTATTTTCTTTCAGCAAAATTTCTTTATGTAACACAAACAGTGGGAAAGAGTTTTAAGCAGTTAAGAAAATTTAAATACCCATCATCTTTTATAGACTATTAATGTATCAATCTGATGGGAAACCACTTTGTTCTGTCTTAACTCCTCTACATTTCAGTTTTCATTAGAACCCCTCTTAGTATAACAATAGTATTTTTATGTTTGGTTCCTGAGATGATGTGGAGAGGATGAAGTACAGACATATACATGCAGTTTCAGTTTCTTTTTCAATTTTTTAAATCTTATTTGCATTCAAGTTGTCTTTCTTTTCAAGCATCCCTTGTACAACTGATGCTTTCTTTAATTGGATTCTATTGTGCTGTCAAGCCTGGTTTAAAATACAGTAATCTCATAGATACTTACAATTATTAATATCTTCTGAATTCACAAACATATTAAAGATGTGCAGGTAGCAAATTAGCTGAGAATCCCTACAAACTGCACTTAGAATAAATATCCTCCTTTTAGAGAAATAGGATGCCTTTAAAAGTCAACAGTTGTTTTGGAAGTACTTTGTCACATTTATGAAGCACTGTATCACATTTATGGCTCATAGTGTCACAATAAGTTGTCCAAAGTGCCTGTCAGCTTGCCTTGGAAACTGAAAAAAATGGACAGCTCAAAAAATTACCTTAAAGAGTAAGAAGCAATTTTCAGAGGTTAGCATATTTTTCCTTTTTCCATGAGACCGAAGCAGTGTCATTAAACTTTGTGTTTCTCTTTAATTTTTTTCAGTATAATTTAATGGAAATAAACTATTTTAATTTTTAACTGTGAAAAGTTATAAATAAAGGCATTTTAAAAAGTAAATAAATTTTAGGAGCATTTTTAAAGCATGCAGCTGTTCTAACACAAGAGATCCCAGTTAGATTTTTTTTTTAATACAAACCACAGAGAGGTCAAAGAATCCAGATTTTTCTTTTTTTTTTTACTACCCATTCACTTTTAATGCAAATTCCAGCAATATATTCACACTATTTCTTTAGGCAACTTCAGAGTGCCAGCAGGTAATTGAGTAACCTGAGCCAATGCTGCTTATGTCAGGAGCCTAAAGAAATACCCTGAGGATGATATTTGGAGTTGACTTATCCTATACTCCTGTTTCACAACTGAGAAGAAGATGAAACTGTCAAATTATAACAAACAATAAGAAAAGACCTAATAAAAACATTTTCTTGCTAAGGATTTTGTTCATCATGAATCCTCCAAAAGAATTTATTTTAATTTTTCCCAAACATTGTTAATGTGTACCACAAACAGGGTGTAACAGGCAACAAGATGGCATTTCACAGCATCAAGAAAACATATTCTTGGGACTATAAATTCCCAAAATCAGGTCTCTACTTTTTATTTTGTTATTGAAAAAGAAGCCTCTACCTTCAGGGTTGAAAAAGGGGTCTAGTAATACATTCCACCATTAGAAGTTAGCCAGGAGAAAAATAGTGATCTCTGTGGCAGTGCTAGCTCAGAGAATTTTAACATGTCAATTATTCCTCCATTAGTTGGTAACATGTCAGAGCAAAGATACCATCAACAGTAAACCTTGTTTAACTATTGTTTGCAAAGTCAAATAAAAAGATAAAAGGAGACTTGTCTCCCAGGGTAGGAATAAGAGATGTCACGGTTTTAGTAGCAAAGACTAACAATTTAATTTGCTGAAAGAGGGCTTCAACTTTCTAAGTTCGGGCAAGTTCTTTCTAGTGTGTGTCCACTATGGATTCTTGTGGTATGGCCATCCCTGACAATTGCTGCATTTTCAGCTGTTATTCACTGCAAAAATGTTGTTTCTTATCATTTGAGAACATGTGAATCAGTTCCTACTTTAAGACGTGGATTTTATCTGAGGGCACTTCCTCTCCCTGGCACTCAAGCTGGATACTTGAGGTTGCTGGGTTTTAGCATTTCTTATTGCTACTTCACTCATCAGCTTAGGGCCCTTGCTAGAAGGGAATGTAATGAAATGCTTTCTATACAAGGCAGGTGGAGGTATGACCCCCTTTGTGCATGCCCGTGTGCCAAACCACATGCACCAAGTTAGGGACCAGTGATTAATCTAGGGAAAACTTTCCACGACATTTCCTAGGAAAGGTCAATTAGCCAAATGCACAAAGAGACAGGAGTTGTCTTTTGGAGCTTTCCTTGTGCCAGCCTCTTCCACAAGAGAAGGGGTAACAACACAGAATGTTTTACTACAGATATGAAGACTTTTAGGTGTGACTTGCCGATATCAAAGACCCTGGGACAATTAGCGCTTAACTCTGCAACTGCTCCGGGAGCACTCTGCGGTCACAGTGCTCGGCCCTCTCTCCTGGCCGTTCCTCTGCCCTCCTGCTCTGCATTTACATGCACCTGTCTCCCTATTAACACCTCGTTAAGCCACACACCTGCTGTGGTTTCACTTAAACCCACTGCACTGCGTCCATTAACCCTGTGTGTTTCATTACCAGGCGCTCAGCACAATGGGAGCACTGAGTACGGTTCACTAATGAGTCATGCAGCCAACAAAAATTGGGTTTGTACGGGTGACTCCTTTTGGTTCAATTTCTTCACACCCCTCCCTTATTTAATAATTGATTATGTATTAAATATATTTGCAGGGGGAAAAAAATGAGTGCGCATGCATTAAATCCAGCTGAAATCTGAAACGGCAGAGTTTTGGGAGAAAATACTAATGGATAGAAATCAACTACATATTTATAAGTGGTAAGAAAGGCAACAGTGAAAAAACACAGCTTTAGGGCGTAGAAGACCTTGCTACTATTCCAAAGTTTGTCAAACATCTGCAGATTCACCAGCAAGTCGTACAAACTATCTGTGCCATTTCCAATAAATGAAGCGTATCAGTGTATGTGATTAGGCCAGGATACACATACACACCTCAACAAAAAAAGTTCAAGGCAAAGCACAAAGCTCTACAGTATCAACTGTGATGAAACAAAATCCAAAAGAAGCAAGTTCATTACTATTTGTAGCAAAAGCAAAATGTTATGGGAGCCGCTAGTGTGATTGATATAAAGTTCAGAATCAAAATTGTCGTGGCAATTTCTCCGGCAGTTGCTCTGACTTTGTTTCAAAATCTTCAATTACAGTGTGGCTTGATTAGGAAAATGAACTAGATAAGCAAACATGGCAGGTGATTGCTCCCTAACTGTGTAATCAAGAAATACCACAATCCATTATTTGATCATAATTCTATGGATCTACCTCAAGGAAAATGTAAGCTCTGAGGCTTATTTAGCATGAAAGGTTCACCTTCCTGTTAGACAGCTAAATAAAGCTCTTAAATATGCTACTTTAATAGCACAGTAAGAGGGGACCCTCGGATGTATCCATACATTTGATCAATGATTTGCTGCAAATTGCATTACAGATCAGTATTTTGTACTAAACACCCATATGGAAGGGTAATTTGCTGTGTAATTGCTTTTCATCGCTTCTTTATCATGGACTGTTGCTTTCCTTGGTCCAATCTCTGGTACTTACACCACAGAAGACAGAAGTTGCTCTTTCAAATTTCATAGTGCTTATGTTGCTTAGTAATAAGGGTCTGTGTATATGCATAAACTTACTCTTTGGGGAAACTCAGGAGATCTCTGTCGCTTGCATTGCATTTCTAATTGCAATTCTCTTTTAAAGATGAACTTTAACATGAGGTCTGAATTTTACAGGGATCAGCTCAAAGAGATTAAAATTCCTGAAACTGTATCAAATTTAACATTTGCATTTAAATGCATAAGACACTCATTTGTTCAACTGTATCTTGATAACAGTTTTCTCTTTGGAATCTTATTCTCTCATGGAAATCTCTTTTTATTCTTACTATTCACTTGACTGGTACCAATTTTGCTGGCGAGTCTGGATGGTTTTGCAGCATCAAAATATAGAGGAAAGCCACCTTACTGTACAGCAATGGTGGCTATTCCTGTCCTTCTCATTCCAAATTCATACATGGAAGGGAGATGATAATCCTGGTAAATATTAAAAGTAGTGACGTGCAGTGTAAGGTGATCCACATATAAACCAACCCATTAAATCTGGCTGTAGAGTTTACACATTTCTTCAGCAGGGAAGCCCACCAATGGGGTGTTTTTAATAGGCATTGAAAGCTGCACTTTATTATTCACTGAGTAGAACTGACATTGGACTTGATTCAGTAAGGAGCACTAACTGCATAAACAGATGTCAACTGCTATTTGGTCTGGTGGCTATGGACTGGAAATAAATGGAAAACCTAACAAGGAGCACAGAAGTAAAGATAGGGATCTTCTTCAAATGACAGGAGGATGAGCTTGCTAGCGAAGTGTCCAGCTTGGTATTTTTCAATGTACATCTGGAAAGAAGAAATTTGAGGGTTTATTTCTCCCTATACAGGAGAAATAGAACACTATTCATTAATATCAGTGCTGTCGAACTGTTTCTGAGAAACATCATCCTTGTTTCATATTCCATAGTCAGTATTTACTGATATTCATCAAAGAATACTTTGTAGGTTGTCACACTCATTAACTACCTGGAGCAGAAATACAGCCCACTGAAGCCAATGGGAAAGGTTCTGTTGAATTTTGACTAAACCTCTAGGCCTACTTACATTGGGCAGCAGGGTCAGAGGCTGTTAGGTTGGCAGCAAAACTGTGCAATCCATTTATTTCTACTGGCAACTGTGTCTGCGTATGTTTTCTCCATCATAATCCCATATTCATGTTAGTATGTAAGCCTCTGCCTGACTACAGCAGCAAAGGTTGTGTCCCATCCTACTAAGCCTCTAAGAAATATATGTTGAATTGATGCCTTAAGTTTTAGCTTTTGTGTTTTTCAGGTTCTGTGCTGCCTAGGGGTGCAGTTCTGAGCCTCATAGTAAGTGCTAGTAAGCTCTCTTCACAGAGTAGGGAGACAAAACAAAACCTTTTCCTGCTGAGAACCAAGGACAACTTTTCAGACCCAAAAGCACAAACAATGGTGGACTGAAGAGAGGAACAAGAAGGATGGACCTCACAACCTGAAGCTGTGATTGGATAGTTAAACCCCAATATGCAAAAGGACCAAAACTTATAAAAGTGTAAGACCTTGTGACCAGTCAGCCATTTTGTGACCATTCTCAGTCCATCTTGGGTGTAGCTCTGATCAGGCTCTTGTCCTGCCCAAGGTGTACCCTAAAGGCCTTTCAATAAATACCTACTTTATTCTCTAGCTCTGTCCAGTCTCTGTTTCAGGTCAGCCTTCCCAAGGCATCAGAATGACAAAATCTCCCTCAAGCTGCTTAGTCCTAGGCTTGTTCCCAAATGCTGGTCCTTTCTTTTTCTTCCCTGATGGCAGAAAGATGTCACATACTAGGCAGAATTATTGCCTGTGGAGCATTTTGTCCTGTATGGTGGAAACTTGGTGCAGAACCAACCAAATGCTGAGCATCAGAAGCAGGGAAGGGAGGGCTGGACATTTCAGGTTAGCTGCTGGAGGAGACAGGCAGACAGAGCACAGTTTGGGGTACAGTTTCCTATTCTAGTTGAGCCAGAGTAGCTCTTTCTGGGAGCAGCAGCCCTGCTCTCACCTCTCTCCATCTGCCCCAGCTGCAGGCTCCATTCTCTTGTATTGGACTGAGCTGCAGAGTCTCCTGACTGCCCAGAAATTCAGTCCAAATGAGTGATCTAATGGCAAGTGATGGGAAGAGGGCAGGGGGAAATGAAAAAACAATAAAAATCACCAAGCTGGCAGCTGTATGACTTATGTTGCAGCCAATGTTATTTGACCTCATGCAAAAGGAGTGGGGAGGGCTGTTGGCTGGGAACAGCCTGGAGTATGGGGTGGTGCAGATCCGTTCCTTTCAGCAGCCACTCACAGCTACACCAGAAGAGGAGAAAACTGAACCAGCAGCCTTTTATTTATGTTATGGGAGCAACAGCCCTCACAGCCCTGAAAAAACATTACAAAACCAGGTAGTTTGGAGAGAGCTTTAAAATCACTCACAGCCCCAAGTCTCATACAAGGGGAGCACAGTCACTGAAAATTGCAGTGTTTTATTTCACTCTTGCCCACTCTCTGAGTCTAGAAGATCATGAGTCACTGAAATATCCATTGAATTCAGCAGAAGCTAATGGCAGGCATATTACTGAGGACTTAAAATCTTTAAAGCTTACTCTTACTATGAAATACTCTACCAGTAACCAAATATACTTATCATTATTAGGAATTATGTAAATAAAATCCAAACCACCTGTCAGACAGTTTTATACTGGGGAAATAATGTCTCAATTTAAAATGGCATTTTAGAAGTTATACAATTTAATAAAACAATAAATTTCAATTTTTCCGCTTTTGTCATTACAAAGCTTTAAGCCAGTTCCATGTGTGGCACCTACTTGCATTTCACACACGAGTTTATTACAATGAGCATCACTTTAAATTAAAACCATCACATTTTCAAAGGAAAATAAATAGTTAATGGTTTCAGAATTATTAATCTTTTCTACACAATCCCATAAAAATTTCCCAATGAGAAAGCTAATAAACCAATGGCGAGACACTTACATATGCAAATACGTTTCCGTGAAAGAGTTAAAGTGCTTTATAATATAAATTTGCTTTCAGTGCCAATATAATTAGATTGTAACAAGCAAACCCCTGCAACATAACAGAGTGAAAATTTGAAAATTTGATTCTCCCTGGCAAACAACCAAGTCCCTGCGTGTGCACAAACCTGACATTAATAAGCTACAAGAGATTACATGATTTAGAAAAGAAGCACTTGGTGTTACAAAATCAAATAATAGATCTCTAGGCTATAATTAGGAGAATTGGGATTCAACAATGAAGTCATAATAATGTAATTTAGCTGTAAGTAACAGAGCCATGGAGTCACATTAGGAGGTGTGATCACATCTTTCAGCAAAGCTCTGCTGTGTAGACTTATTGCTGTTCAGTTTAGTCTAGTACACAGCAACCTGTTGGCACAGAGCTCAGGCTGACAGCCTCTTGTTCTCTAGGTGCAGTATGGCAAAGTGCCACCCATGCATTTTTAATTCAGTCCTGTGACTTTTAAGTCAAAACAATAAAATTATATATACTGAGTGTAGAGTTGCCTGTGAATATTTGTATAAATTACTGCACAGCGTGGGTTTAGTGGCCATTTAAGAACAGATATATTAGGGGGAAAAAAAAATAAAAAAGCAAAATAAACTGCTGAAGCGCGGTGTTAGATTTCTAGTAGGCTTGATGAACACATACTGTTCAGCTACTTTACTCCTCTGTTATTGTGCTTAGGAAATTGTTCTTTATCTGCAACTTATTGCAACTGCAGTCCCGAGTCTCTTTTGCTCAATTCTTGAAGGTAGTGTGGAGGGATTGCCTGCTCCACCCTTGGTGCAGGTGTCCCACAGCCCACGGACGTGGGTGACGAAATGTCAGTGCACCTCTCAGAGCCCCTCAGCCCCACAAACACGGCCCTCAGCCCCACAAACATGTCCCTCAGCCCCACAAACACGGCCCTCAGCCCCACAAACGTCCCTCAGCCCCACAAACACGGCCCTCAGCCCCACAAACATGTCCCTCAGCCCCACAAACACAGCCCTCAGCCCCACAAACATGGCCCTGAGCCCCACAAACACGGCCCTCAGTCTGCCAGGCATGAGAGGTGGCCATGGCAGAGGGCCTGGCTGTAGGGGGTGCCAGGGAAACTTCGGGCAGGCAGAGTGCAGCAGCTCACACTGGTGGTGACAGGGCATCCATCCCAACTCCACCAGTTTTGGGAAGGCTGCCCTTTAATTTAGACTATTACAAAGGAGTACATCACACCAGCAGCCCCTCTGCTCCACCTCTGTCCTGCACAGCTAAGGCCCTTTCTTTGGCTCATTATCAATTCAAACTTATTTCAAACACTTTGACCACTTTCTTGGTCGTTCATTTGTCACAACTAACAAAACAGGCATTAATTAGCACATAAATTTGTTGATTTTCTCCTTTAGGAGTTGGTGTCTAGTTAGGAGTGAAATCCTGCCTGTTCAGTCAGTTACTAGCTGATAGTTTTCTTCTTTCCATGCACACCTCCTGGTGATTATGTTCTCCTCTTGGGGCTATCTCATCCTGTGTCCATCCCGGTGTTCCATCCTGCTTTCCACAGGTTTCCTGGGAGCATCTGAACTAAACGCAGCCCCCTGATCTCTCTCCACAACATGAGCAGGGCAACTCCAGCGGGCCAGCTTGTGTCCAGACTTGAAATGCAGCTTCACTCACAAAAGACACACCCAGAACCTCAGTTGCTTGTTGGCTTCTGAGGGGGTTGGATCAACATTTTTGGCTTTGGGAAAAGGGATCTGGGGGGATTGATTTGCTTCTTTTTTAATTGTGTGGCCTACCGAATAGTGGGGGAAATGGGCATCAACTTTGCATCCAAACTGCCAAAAAATTCAAATGTGTTCGGAATAAAACTTTAAGATTGGTTGGTTACTTCTTCTTGTGGTCTCACAAGCTAGGCCCACGGTCCAACACCATTCCTATCTTTTAAAGAAATCCAAAAGCTTTTGCTTCCACTCAGTCTTTGGTGTAACATGAGCAGCCACCTGTTGCTCCTCTTGGTTCAATTTTATTTTTATTTGCAATTTCTTCCAATTACTGTTTATTTTATTAGTTCTTTATGGTTTTGCCATTTTTTGTTTTGATGACATTTTGATTTGTTTCAAACTGCCCTTTATTTTAATTTTCTTTCCCAAGCATGTTGATTTATGGCTGTTTCTTTTATTTCTTTTATGCTTTAAATGATCTGTTTGTTTTATTTCCTTTATTTGCATAGCACTTACTTTTCATGACCTTTTTGTTTCTGCAGCTGCTGCTGCTTTTGGACTGCTAGTGTTTTTCTCTACTTATCCACCAGGAAACCAAATCCCAGTGAAGACCAGTATTCAAATGCAAAATCTTTTCTGATAGGTATTTATTTTAATATTCCACAATCTCCTAAATGGGTTTTGAATTCTCAAAGTTTAGAATCTAAAATGGTTTCTTTAAAAAAAAAAAAAAAGAAACATAATATAGGAACTCTGTGTGTTCCTATCTGAAGATCACATCTTAGGAACTTCTTTTGGGCTGATCTAACATTTTGGCAGCTCTTCCAGGAGCAAAGATCTTTGTAATGGAGACAGCATGAAGAACATTCTATCTTTTAATGGTCTGTTTACAAATTTTAGTAGAATCCTCATGGCTAGTGTAAAATGCTGTCTGGACAGTTAAAAATGAGTATGCTTGAAGTTAGTGAAATGCCTCATAGGAAATGTCATTTATGCTTAATCATGGCTAATGAGTGAGTGGTACCTGACAGGTGCATTTGCATATTGCCAACACATGGGAAGTGTGTGTGTGTCTGTGACTGTCCCTGACTATAGGTTATGTATATCTATTTTTATACACACCCACTCATACATGTTCATATAAAAATTATACCTTGGTCATCTGCATTATTTTAGTTATGGATCTAACTTTTATTCTGCAGAAGCTGATGCTGCTTCTGATTTTTCCTGGCAAAATTATTGATACCATGATTATTCCTGAAATGGTTTTTGTCATGTACAGTGGGAAGAAAATAACCACCTTGCTTCTTTTAAACCTGATGTTGCTATTCTTTTAACAACAATTGAATTCTCAACATTGTATTTAGTTTCATTCCCCATTTTTATGGTGCTGTGTCACAAATTGACATTTTGCCAGGCAAACAAGATTATGTACCAAATCACCATCTTTTATTTGCACGCTAGGTGGTTTGCAGCGACTTGTTGAATGATGCCTGCATTAACAACCTGCTTCTTGGAATCCCTCCCTGCCCCCTTAAAAACTTTCTTATTGTGCCTTCCAGCACTGGTGTTTGCACTATTGTACGTCTTTATGTGTCTAATAGAAGATGCATATATTTATACATCCACACACACGCCTATAATGAGCCAAAACCAGAACAGCCTCTGCCTCAGCTTGTTTGCACATTATGCACATTCTAGGGAATGAAATCTGAGTGCTGTTCAAAGAGAAAGCGTGTGACTTAGCCCAAGGGCAGAAGAAAGTCATGTGCAACAGGTTACATGATTTTACATAACTTTTGGTGAAAAAAGAAGCACCTCATTTTAGGATAATTTTAGGATATATTTTAGGATATTTATGGAATAAATTGAATGTTTTTCCTCACTGCTTCATGCATGTACTTCAGTGTACTGCAGAACAGTATATTGTTGTTTTCACCATAACTAATGCAGTCTTTTTCTCACCTTCCCTCATATAAACCATCACAAATACACACATACACAAAAAAGTCCAAAAGAGAGAGACCTTTTCTTTTTAATAAATAAAAATTCTTCCTTAAAAAATTCTTTAAAAATTCTTTTAAATTCTTTTATAAAAAATAAACTTTCTTTTATTTTTGGTAGTTTTCCTAGCTCTACTGCTCTCTTCATTTCCAGGGTTGGGGTGGGAAAACTTTGAGCTAACAAGTCCTTGCCATTGGACTCATGAGAATCCTAAGAGAGCAAAGGCCTTACACCTTGATGAGGGCCAGCAGGAATGGGATGTAAGGAAGACAAGTTGAGGCATTCTGAATCTGATTTTTAGGCCTCTGTTCCTGGATCCTTCTCTGCCTACTGGAGAAAAGCTAGCAGTGGTGATGTTGGTCCTTTGAACCCTGAGTAGGATCCTGACAGGGTCTTATAGGAGCAGCGAGGGCTTCCAATTCCTGCTGCCCTGGAGAGAACAGATTGCCAAGAGTTATCAGCTCCTGCTGCACAGGAATAGCTCTGCAGAGTCAAGAAGAGCCTACAAATTGGAAATGTAGGAACACACATGGGCTTGGACGCTCAGGGGAAGATGGAAACAGGGTGAGTCTTGCCTTTATGTCTCTGTTAATCTTCTGCTACCAAAAAACCTATTAAGAAAAGAAAAAGAAAAAAAAAGAGAGGAAACAAATCCTAGAAAAGAAGGTGCCAGGTAATTCATTCTCACGTTTAGAATTTACAAGATCACTGGAGAGTAAATAGACACAACCTCTCTTTGCACTGTCCCTCTCTGTCCAGGTTCTATGTTCCACTCTTACAGGGGTATTTTTGTTGGGTATTATTTTCCTGTAACTACTCATTTGCTACACCTAAAATCTACAATTCAACTTTCAATTTAATTATTATCCCATTTCCTTAATATATCTGTGGGAATTTTATGATTTCTGGGAGAAGTAGTTCCTTCAACTTTTTAAGCTGAAGGTCAAAAAAAGTGAAGAATTCAAGTGGACTCTCCAATAAAAGTAACCATGTCCCAGAAAGAGCAGCATTATTCCTAGGTTACAAAAGCAGCAGTTTATTAGATAGATATAATTAATTAAAGGAAAAAAAAGGCCTTCATTTCCAAGGGAGTATTTTAAAATTGATTCATCTCCTAGCATGCTGGACCTCACAGATTTTTTTCAGTAAACAGTTAATACCAGTTTGGACAATTAACAAAGACCTTCATTTAATCTCAGAGGGAGTTTAAAATTGAACAGCAGCAGGGTATCAATATTTTTTACAATAATATTATGATCACTGACCCTACGATGATCCCACTGGTGGAACCCACTATTTCTTCCATTAAAGCCTGAACATTTTTCAGAGTTTAGTACTGACACCAGGGTTTCCAGGCTGAAGTCACAGCACGTGGTGCTGTCA
Organism: Cyanoderma ruficeps; assembly: GCA_008694505.1. Classification (NCBI taxonomy): domain Eukaryota; kingdom Metazoa; phylum Chordata; class Aves; order Passeriformes; family Timaliidae; genus Cyanoderma; species Cyanoderma ruficeps. Next base: position 2,513,976 of record VZDJ01007753.1, read on the forward strand.
AGTTCCTTATACCAAAGACTCAACATGAAGGCTGCTGTATGCATATAGCTCAGATTCTGATCCTAATATCCTCATCCATGTCTCCCAAAAATGAGCTGAAAGACTTCTTCAGATGGCACCAGTGTGCATCAGGCCTAATTACATAATGCATGGGCTTGTGCTCAGTTGTGCCTCTGTGTCCTAGGGTGACTATGGTGCCTGTATCCCCAATCGTCTGTTCTGTGTGTTCTGTATCTTTAAGACTGGTTCTGAGAGGGAGCAGGGAAAGAAGTGCACAGTTTGTTTTGAAAAAACAGTGTTCACTCCTCTACAGCTCTTCTTTTTCATCCTTGGGGTTTTTTTTCCCTTTTTAGTTAGTCTAGCTAGCTGAGGCAAAAAGCTTCCTGGACTGTTTTTGTCTTTGGGGGTTTTTTTGTTTGTTTGTTTGTTTTGTTTTGTTTTGTTTTTCTTGGGACTGTTTAAATCTGCTCTGGACTGAAAAACCCAGGGGAGCACCAGGAGCTGCACCTGTGGCCCACTGGGCCTGGACCTGGGCATTTTCCAGCGCCAAAGGGACTGGGACTAATAAGAGACTGAGAGAGCTGAGCTGGCTCACGGCAAGGACTTCTCTCATTTTTGCCATCTCTCTTCAGACCAGCGAGAGGTTTTATTGTTTCATATTATTCATGCCTTATGCTTGTGGGCAGTTTGTTTGTTAAATAAATAGGTTTTTTCCGCTTTTCTTTGAGGAGGTTTTTTTTCCTGGACTGACTGGAGGGAGGGGCCATTTGGGTTTGCTCTCCAGAGGAACCCCCATTTGGAGGTTTCCTCCCAAATTTGCCCTAAACCAGGACACTGTCAGGCTGGGTACCTAGAAAAGATAAAACACACTTACTGCAACATAGTTCTGCACTCCAGTCTACCAAGAGTATGTCCTGAATGTGGAAAGTGTCCTTATGCAAAGCTCAGATTTTATTTGCTGCTGTTTTGCATTTGAGGTGGGTTTTTTTCAGCATAGTAAGGGTTTCAGAGCAGCAGTGAATCTGCTCTATAGCTAACTGAACTCCTATACCATTAGACAAATTAATTTTACATATAAATTATTTAAATTTCATCTGTGATTAGTTCTCCATAGGAGCAGTGATATCACTATAGAACAAGTATTTTCCTTTTCTGAGAATTGCGGTATGATAAATAAATGAATAAAGACTTATAGAAATGTATTCCAGCACATATGTTGAGAAGCATTCTTATCAGAAATCTTGGAAATCACAATATTCCCTATGGTCCCCCCAGTCTGCATTAAAAATAGCTAAAGACTGTAGTCATCCTTTTTTTTTTTTTTTTNNNNTTTTTTTTTTTTTCAAAACATGAAATGCATTTTATGCAACAATGCCTCAGATGAGACAAAAACTCAACAGAGCTTACAAATATTAGACATTAGCTCTTTGCATAGCCTTCTTCAGCTAACAGGCCTTATTGGTAACTGTAGATGCATTGAAACCAAGTTTTTAGATTAAAATTCATGAAAGATTTCTCACATTTTCACTGAAATGTCTATTGTTGGCTTTCTAGTAGCGGTGAGGGAGGAGGAAAGAGAGAAAAAAATGAATAAATGTGAAAAGTAGTACTACTCCATTTGCCTCAGAATGGCAAAAAGAATCTGTGTTCTTCTGTAATCAGTTATAGTATCTCGTATTGCAGTCAGTAGTGTCTGTCCTGGCTCTTGATACTTGAACACACCTCACCCTGATAAAAATGAGATCATATTTGATGATTTTTGTGGTTGCTGCCCAGTTTTTCTTTGCATGCATGAGTCAAAATGATTATTAGGGTGAAGATCCTTGTTTAAGATATCCACAACAGGAATAAACAGATAAAAAAGCTAACATAACCAATCTCTGAATGGTCAGGAAGTTCACTTTTAAAGGCCTAGCTCTGCTAGTCTCATTCCTGGCCACAAATAAACTTTGCAGCTCATTTCCATTAACATCAAAAAAGTACTGACAATAAATAGCCCCAGAGGAAATAGGTAAAATTAAAGCCCCAAATCTCTAAATTTCTTCTAGGTTTTTATTAATAGCCTCAGAAGTCTGCTCAAGTGTTTTTGTGTTTGCAAACAATAACAAACAGGAAAAAAAAATGGGGTTTGCATTTGCTCACTCATAAGCATATTCTTATCTGTTTTTCAAGCAGGGTGTGATCCCTTTAACTTGCTTAGTCGATAACCTCATATGACCCAACAAGTCCTCACAGAATGAATCCCTGGGGTTTTTTTTTGTTTTCTTCCTCCTCTGTGCTAGTCATTTCCTGATTCCTTCTCCAGTCGAGCTGCCTTGTTCAGAAAACCAGACTGTGCCAACTGTAAGCCTATTTCTTGCACATCTGCTTAACGAAGTATTGGAAGAGGATTGTTGGGGTGGTTTTTTTTTTTCTGAGACAGAGGGCTTGAGGTCAGACTGGGGTGCAAAGGATTTTTATTTCAGGGTTTTTGTTTCTGCTTTTCTAATAAGGGCTTAACAACAGCAATTTGGAAAAAAGAACCTATTGAAATATAAAAAAATTACATACAGAGATTAGTAGGAAGAAGAATACCATTTTTGAGCAATTCAAAGCCGTGCTGCAAGGCATGTTTGCCATGGGCAATACATTTCTATCAGCAGAACCATTCCAGAGTGGAAGCACTCACTCTGTAGTAGGCCTGTGAAATAAATACGAAAGGATTTGAGAAATTCTCTTCTATGCAAACAAACCCCTTTGTCTCTGTAAGCTTGCTTACAAGTAGTAGACTGGTATCCTTTAAGTAATTTTTTTTTTACTTTCTAGAAGAAAACTACAAGGTTTGCTGGGGATTTTTTAACTAAAAATTAAAATTTCAAAGGGATGGAATGCTCACCCTTAGATGGAAAAATGACAAAGAGAGGTAAAATTATAATTTCAGGTATATCAAGTTTTACTTATAGTAGCTGTCAGGCACCTGAAAGCATTTCTTGGTTCCCATAGCCTATGTGAATTTTTTGACCGGTGGCCTGCGACTGCACAGAAAAGGCAAACTTTTCAGGGAAATCTCTCCATGACTGTGCTTCAAATCCAAAGCCAGTAGGGAAGAGCCCTAGGAAGAACATCACAGGTCATCTGGAAGTAACTGTGCCCTCCAAAGGATCCATGCTAAGGTCATAAACGTGTTTGTCTTTTTAAGAGAACAGTTTGTCATCATCCCCTTTTGTTCACAGACATCAGAATGGTTGCAAAATTCTTTACTTGGTTATTGCTTTAGGGAGAGGAACCAAATTCCTCCCTGATACCACACCAGTTAATTACAGCTGCATCACTATGCCACATCAGTAATGACACAGGGTAATTTCACCCGACATTATTAGTTTTCAGGTGAAATGCTGTCCAGGATTGTGGTAATTGATAAGCCAGCAAAAAATCTGGAACAAGAAACATTTTGCCATGATTTCAAACTAAGCCCAAATTCATGTGAAGACAGACTTCAGAAACATTGAACAACTGGTAACTGCATCAGTTATTATCATCTTGGTAATATTTATTAATGCAGAACTCAAAATTAGTATATTTATACACATTTAAAATTAATAATCAGTAAAAATATTCTTAGTAAAGTATCTGACCCATAAAAAGCCTGACCCTCAGATCTAGAGGCCATCTTGCTAATTTTTTAAATCATGGAACCATAGAATATTTTCAGTTGGATGGGACCCCCTAGGATCATGGCGTGCAGCTCCTGGCCCTTCGCAGGATACCCCAAGAGTCACACCATGTGCCTGAGAACATTGTCCAAACACTTCTTGAAATCAGACAGGCTTGGAGCTTTGACCAATTCCCTGGGGAGCTCTTCCAGTGTCCAACCACCCTCTGGGTGAGGAACCTTTTCCTGATGTACAACCACTCTGCTTCATGCTACAGTGATGCTAGATTTCTATGCCTGGTCCCAGGGGCTGCCTGCCTATGAACAATATCACAGGCAATGATAGATGAGTGTGTACAAAGCACAGGGAACACAAAGTAAGCCTCTTTTATAGCAAAGATATTCAAGAATCTGATTTTCTTTTAGGATGTGTTTCTCAGGATAGGATTTCATGGGAGGTTCCAGGAGTAGGGGGAGGGGGGGGAGAGGAAAGGATCAAACAAGTTCTCAGTATTCACCAAACTAAAATTTCCAAGTCTGAAAAGTGAGCATGAATGAACAGCTGTGATGTGTGCAAGACAGCCTGGTACTAATGAACAACATTGCCCACAAAACTGACAGCATTACACTGATTTCCTGTGCTCAGGGTAGCTATTGAGAAGCTAATACATTAATGCTGGACTACTAATATGAATTAAAAACTAAAGACACACAGCTTTCAGTCTGCCTTTCCTTCTGTCACTTATTTTGTACTGCCTGAATGAGCTATTACCTTCTTATTTCCCTGAGATGTTGGCTCACAAGGGTAGAGTGAGCAGACTCAATTTCACTGAAAGTAATGGAGTGAGATTATCCAGAATTATTTCCAGTGGGCTGAGTTTGTTACATTCCTTCTGTTGTGAGAATATAAGTAAACAACTAAACACCTTTACTGAAAGCTGAGAATCTTCAGAGTCATCACCTCCTCCTATTTCCTTGGATTAGTCCAACATTTTGGGTTTAGCCATGCTCAATTAACTCATCCAGGAATTGGTCCAGTCAGGAACAGTTGATTTAAGTGAGATAAACAGGGCATCTGTTTGGAAAAAAATGATTATCCAAAATATGCTTTCATCATGAGAAAATGAACTGTGCTATCTCCATATTTAAAGACATATGCTTCTAAATAGATTCCCTTCCTTTGAAACCTTAAGAAACAGAAAATAGTAACATTGAATCTGAAAATGAAGCAAGCAGGTATGAAGTAAAAATCTAGTAACCAGTGTGTTAAAATTTTAATGTACTGGAACTGGAACTTGGTACCAGCACCTCCATCAAACCACTATAAAAACTGCATTGAATTAAAGTGGTTAAACCTAGCAATAAAACCAACCACTGCAGAAATGATTGAAATATGTAGGGTGCTTGCATGTGTTTGTACTGGTGGCAATAAAAATGCTGCCATATTTAGTCACTGATTTGCTTTAGGACAGAAATAAAATCAGCTGACAACACTTGCCTGCTTTGTTTCAATTACTAAAGATTTTTCTCTTAAAAAATAGATCTAAAATTAGGGACATGGTTAATAATTAAGAGGGAACATCCATGGAATTGGAGAATACACAGCAATAAATATCATTGGGAGGTGATTAAATACTGAATTGGAACTGAAGCTGTTGATAACCTCAGAGTCTCTTTATTGAACGTGAACACCAATGCTCCAGATACTATTGCCGTGGTACTGGAATATGAATCAAAATGATAACAGCAAAAGAGAAATAATGATTTATTGCAAGTGGATTTTTTCCTAATCTCTACTGCATTTGAAAATATTTTTATATTACTTGTTGGGCTGATAAGCCATTAGCTAATTAATCTGCAGTTAACAACAGAACAAAAATTTTGTATTTTTGAATGGGCCTCAGTCCAGCCTCCAAGCACAGGCAAATATGGATGCAGTGAATTAGATTTTAAGTTCCTACATGAAGCACCTCAGTTATTTATCTCCCTAAAGTTCATCTTTGGACATTAAAAAACTCAAGAGCTGGCTATATTCTCCAAAGGAGGCCAGTGATTGAAAGCCGTGTTGCAGATTTAACTATTTGTAGCACTTAGAACACCTGTTGACAGATGTGAAAAGGGGGTTTATTTTTCGGGATGGTCAAATAATCATATCGTAAAATGTATCTTCATGTAATCACACTTTAATATACCAGTTGGAAATGGTTAAGCCTCCACTGAATCTCTCACACTATCCAAAGTACCCATTTGCAGGTAATATAGGAAAATTTGCCAATAATCTGTGGTAAAATATGAATGGTACTGCTAATTCAAGTAGCACAGATGCAGCGTGTGCCAATTTAGAAAATATGTAAAGCCAAAGGGCTACCAGAATCAATCCAATTTGTGCTGAAGTCACAGAAATGTTGGCTTCAGATGTAGCATGGTTATGTACAGTTTACAAAAGAAAATAGGAGCTAACCAATCTATCAGGAGCAGACTTGCAAAATGGTCCTTAAAGCTCCTCATGGGATCCAGATTCAGGAGAGCTAAGATGAAAAAAAATCATTAAAAAGAAGTAAAAGGATGTAATAATAGACGTACAGTAAACCAAATAAAGTAATTTCGAAATGACTAGAGAGCAACAGTAAACTAAAAATGCCTTTGGGTACACCATCTGTTTATCCATTCCATATTATACCTTTTCATCACAATTACCTAAAGTGGTATATTTGTGTTTCTGTAATGTATGGAATTCATTACATAGTTTTGCAATGAAATTATCACACTGTGGCTGGGACATCTGCACCCTGTCATATATCATTCTATTCATTTCTAGTTAATTTAATCCTAATATCTGCCTACATGACAAGACAGATGTTCAGCTATACTGTATCTCCCATAGTTTTCTGCCTTGAAGAAACTTCAAGTCACTGAAAGAACTGACATCTTTCAAACAGACATCTCACGGCTTTGGGAAGTATGTGTGTGCAGATGTGCCTGTGTGTGTATGTTTGTGTTTATTTGCCATGTTCTTTTTTTAAAGAAATGTGTTTTACAAAACAAAAACCTACTACAGTGGCTTTTAAATACAAATATTTTTCATTCCATGCACGTAAGTTTCTTTTGAAAAATGACCTTTACTAATATTTTGGTATATTTGTTTAATATTATTCATAGTATTAATAAATATGGAGTATTTCTTTCAAATTAATTTTTCACATGAATGAGACAGATCTTTCCTTTTTTTTTTCATTGCTGATTAGAAATTTTGGGCTAGTCTTCCTCTTTTCCATTTCAGCCTTGGCCCCCAAAACATTAAAAGTCAATCAGGCTTTCTGGGCAGCAGTGCTGCACATCCTATCAGACACGGATGGGCCAGCCAGAAGAAGATATTGGACTCCATGTGCTTTAAAGCTGTTGAAAGCATCATGCAGGTGGATCCATGCCATTGGTCACTGGTGGGATGTACAGAAACTCGGAGCACGCTCACGTGGGATGAGGTGTATGACCACAAACGCAAAGCACTTGCTTTTCAGCACCCCGTCACATTCCTCCTCAAGTGGCGCTGTCAAGGCTGTCAAAGAGCTTTTCTGTGCCTTCCACTCATAGCACAACATCTTCAGACCAGACTTGCAGAAGGTCTTAGGCAGACTTTGACACCTATTCCCCAGTCTGCTCCCCATTTGCCACTCCTCAGCCCAATCTTAAATTCCTTTGAGCAAACAGCACCTGACAGTGCTTCCTCATTTCGACCTGGCTGAAGTCACACTTGGGACTTTGTGGTTTATGGGTCTACACCTCTGTCAGTTAAATCCCTTTCTTAAGTGCACTTATGCATGTTCCCAAAATCTCAGCTCTATCCTATGAAGCTGTTAGCTGGGTAAATACAGGGAATATCATCTGATGGCATTTTGCTGTCCTACAAATTATATAGGTGTTTAGAGGCCCCTAGATTGGGTACAGAAAGGTGCAAAATATCCAACAAAACTCAGACAAAACAGAATTCTCTGTTGAAAGGGGATACTTTCATGGTAACTCTTTTCCAACACTTTTGAAGAATATATAAGTTTAAATTCTATGCCTGTAAGCTGCCAGATAAGCCAGAAATAAATTATACCCAGCTGTTGTGTTGGATGACAGCAACAGATTGCGTAATGGACACCCAGATAAAAACAAACATGAATTGATTTAGAGTATTAATTATCTAAAAATGGCAACTGCTCTTCAAGTTGTTTGGCTGATGATGTAGAGGGCGAAATAATTCAGTTAGCTTATATTCACCTCTGGCATGAAGAGAACTCAAGGGGAAAAAAAAGTCCTGGAATTGCATCTAGCCCTTGGAATGGATTCTTTCAATGTCCTCACAATTCAGGACCACAATATCATGATACAGTTCAAAGCCAGGGCTATGTTGAACAGGAATATCAGGCTAGGGACTGGCTAGCATTTGTTAACACCCATTTATATTTTAAAATGGTATGTTTGCTTCATCTGAATAAATGAGTAGACACTACTCCTCCCCTGGAGTCTATGAAATCCAGAAAACAAAAATCACTGCTTGCTTTGCATGTTGGTGGCATCGTAAGATCCTTTTCAAAGTTTCATAAAGATAGACTGATAAAAAAAGCAAACAGGTGCTGAGGTGTTTCAAACTAACAATAATTCAGTGAACACCAGTATCTCTGGACTGCTCATTAATTACGTAAGCCTCTCTGCAAATAGCACAGCGCACGACATTTGCTAACAATTATCATTTGTGTCTATTTCCACAGGCTTAGGAAAGGAAATAACTGTGGTATATGCTGGCAAATATAGCATGTTCTGACTCTGTGGCAGGAGACCTTCAGTTTTTCAGTAGTGACCGCTGCAGTTTGGATGGCAAAGGATGTGGCTGCAGTAACAGCTTTAGGGAAACTCCTCTGCCACCAAAAAAATCTCAGCAGCTACCAATGACAAGTTCTTAGAACCCCAGCCTTCTCCCCGGTGAAGAAGTGCAAAGGGATGACTATCAGGAATGAAGCCAAATTCCAGCACAGAACGGCTGAGTGTTGGTAGGCTGCCTAAATACATCTGAGAGGTTTTAGGTTTCTAATGTGGAATGGATTAACATTGGCAGTGGGCCTAACACCCTCGTGTGATATGAAACAGTAGCATAAACCCCGGGATTTTTGGGGGATTTTAAGATTATTTGTTTGCTGATGTGCATTTGGGTAGGGTTTTCTTAAAAAAAAAATAAAAAGGAAAAATTAAAAAGTATAAAAAATCCTTAAAGAAACAGGAATTCCTGACTAAGACTGCTGCTTGCAATTGTCAGGATGGAGACAGCCTTCTCCCTTGGGGAGAGGTAACAAGGTTGTTCAGACAAAAGATATATATACTTCAATGAAAAGTGAGATTTAACTGGAGTGAACAAAGAGTTTATGAAATAAAAGTATTGAGTATAGGATTAAATTTTAGGAAAGTGAATATACAAAATGATTAGACAAACATAGATCTCTGTAGATCATGTAGATCAGGGAGACTCCAGAAAAATAAGCATTTGAGTTTGTTAGACTGGATGGCTTAACTTGCAAATAAGACCTTAAATAGTGAACATTATTATTTTTTTTTCTCGCTTGAAGGATTTTTAAGTGTCATATTAGAAGTGGGTTCTTTGCAAGAATGGTTCATTTATCTTGCTGCACAGTTTTTGTGGTTATTGACTCAAATTACTCTGGTAACAGTGCAGGCTTTTGACATCAGGGATGTTTGTGATGACAGTATTTTGAGAAATTTTTAAAAGTTCCTAAAAAACTTGAGTAAGAAGATTTTTATGTTATCTTTTTATAAGGCACAAAAATCTTGGAGATTTTTTGCAGCTGCAAGTTGTTTCTTCTTTAATTCAGACCAAGAAAGGAACAAAAGTTCATGTTTTTCACTGTTGACAAGGTTTCTCTTTTTTTTGGTAAAGAACTTTAAAATACTCTTTTGGTTTGCCTTTATTGTTCCCTCATATATATAATATATTTATATGTGAAACAGTAGACACAGTGATTGAATTAGAAACCTAGAAGTCAGACTTCCAAAACTCAAGCCCCAGACATGGAATCAACCTATTTCTGCAATCTTACTTAAAAACTTTTTAAACAATACATATTTTGGAACTTTTTTGGGCAACAATCTAGTAGCTGTGAACCTTAGTTGGCTCCAGGGTGAGCAGACAACTGAACAGGGATTTAGAGGAGTTATGAAGCGGAAACAGTAAATTAAATACAATTTTTCTGTGGATAAAGCATTAAATGTCTTTCAAGTCTGTTCCAAAGAACATTAAAATCTACCTGAACAAAAGTCTACTATTGAGACAATTCCTAAGGACTGGTAAGGCAGAAGGAGAAGAATCAAACGCATACAGAGGAAGGTTGATTCAATGGTGTCTGAGTCTGTACTTCTAACAGTATAACAGATTGATAAATTTGAACTGCAAAAGTTAGAGATTGCAGCAGAACAAGGCTCTCATTCAGCCTCCCTCATCTCTTTGCTGAAGCATTGGAAAATTAAAATTTAAAAACACATTCTTTAAAGCAAACCACTGGATTAAATATTCCTGGATGAATATAACCACAGTGATTATAATTCTTTGACCTGTTCCTGTATAGATAAAGGGTATCAGTCTTTTATTACTTTAAGTTGTCATTATTTTCACTAGAAAATAATCAGAAAAATAAAAGCACAAAACATTTTTTTTTCTTCTAGAATGTGCAAGTGTGAAGGCCTGTGTGTAATTTGGCAGTGTTTTTAAGTGTCTCCCTCTGTAGTAAAACCCTGTGTGTAAGGGCCATTGAACCCTATGCAGATGCACGGCTCACAACTTTATTTAAAGTCAGTTGGGAATGAGTTCCCATTCCCGTAAGAATCTAAACGTTCTCCAGGATAAAAATATAAATAAATCCACAAGGATTGCATCTAACATTGTGAGAAACGTTTGTCATAAAACTCATCTGGTTTCAAGCCCTTTTCTGCAAAACACAAGACTTCAAACTCAGACAAGATTCAAGTGAGCTGGTGTTGATGGATGGCTTTGATATATTGCATGTAAAGCACATGGTTATGTTTCTTCCCTCTCATAGCCAAATACAGTTTTAATAGCAAGGGACAACCTGGAGTGGCTTTGCCTCTTTTAAAAATTTATAAAGCAAATAGCTCAATGTAACCTCAGTGCCCCCTGGGACTCTACAAAGCCGTCCTGCTATCAGTGTATAAAAATATAGAATTGTGCTAGAAAACTTCTTTTTAAGTATTGAGTTTATTCATACCTGAAGAACTCAACACAAATCAATGGATGAGGATAAAGAGAAGGAAAATAGTCATATAGACCAAAAATTGCATGTTAGATTTGATTTAACAGAGGTTGGCTGTTCAGGGGAGCTGTACAAAGTTGAAGGTGACATATAGCACCCTGCATGGATATTCTGCATCAATTTGTGGAAATCCTTGGGTTTTAATCTGTATTTTTAAAGTGCCCAAATTAGCAAGATAATACATGTTTTTAAAATGCTATCCTAGATATCAAATACCTTCAGGACTTGCCCCCTATCCAGATTCCTTGAAGGCCCCATTCACTACACCTGCTAGTCAATTTAGCTGCCTCTGTGACACAAATGATCCCTCTGACTGATCAGACAACCTTTGGTGACACCACATTTGCAGCTTTCTGAGCCAGTGAGTAGCTCTGAAAAGTCCCCTAAAAACCCCAAACTTGAGGTTTCATCCTGACAACATGCAGCACTATTTTTTCCTGTTAGTTTTTATACATTTAAGTCATTAGGGAACTCTGAATGTATCAATTTGTTGCCTCAATAGCATGAGGTAGCTGCTAAATTTATTTGGTTTTTACTTGGTGATTAAGGGAGACCGATTCTCTTTTCCTGCCCTTTGAGGGAGCTTATGGTGTTATGGGGGGCATGTCAGCAATAATTAAGAAATATCCTGGTACAAGTCCCAAAAGACACATATTTTTACAAGTAATTCCCCATGGAAAAACTTTTAAAATGATGTACTTGTTCTGAAAAGGCTTCAGGCCTTTTCTAAATAGATTATATTGCTGGTTTTTTTAAGAGTGCGTGACTTGAGGTGCACATTTTGCTTGCAATTCATGAAATCATAGCACAGTTATGTGGGGGAAAACACGAATAATCTGCAGTGAACTTCAATGCTTCACAAAGGGTTTATCACTCAGACAACAACTCAGCTTCCTATTTTATTCAATTGTAATACAATAAGCACGATAGTTTCTTAGGTCACAACCAAAAATATATTTTATTTGCTTCACACTTACTACATTTTTTTACAGTTTTTTTATGTAGACTTTCATCCCATTTGGACTCCATGGATTGAATTTCTTTTTCTCTTTAGATGTTAGACTTTTAGTGTGGTACATATTTCAAAATGTTTTCACACAGCACAATGCCTTAAGCCTTATGGTGGGTGTGCTTTGCACTCCAATTTTCCTAGCAACTTCATGTGGAATAGTTGCATCACTTAGCAGGATATCAACCACAGATGCAGTCCTTATAACAATAACCTGTATGTCAGCTGATTTAAAGATGCTTCCACTTCTTGGCTGCAATAAGTTCTGCCTAATTTAAAAGAACTGAACATCAGATATTAAAAATATTGATCCAAACCCAAAGAACCTGTTCCATCTCCTGCTTAGAGGCCAGTGAAAGGAAAAGGAAAAAGGGAAGGAAAACAGAGCATGTATACATTGAGGTAAAAACAGAAGAGAAAAAAATAGAAAGGGTTAAAGGCTAGAAGAGAAAACTTTGAATACAGACAGTAATTCAGTAAACCTGTAAGCATGAACTGACACTGGTTTTGCATGCCACTCTGGGGTTCTGCAGTTGTAATACCCCCAGTGTATATATGGAATTTCTTTGGATACAAACTTGTTTAAAGCCCTCAAGACTTTAAATACCCAGCTTCGAAACTTGGACTCCAAGAAGTAGCCCCATTATCCATCCCAGTAGCTGTGACCTACTTTTCTTAGGGTCCACTGCCTTGCTGAACTAATGCTACACATTCCCAAAAGTGAGCTCCAACACGGAAAAGCTCACAGCACTGGCACTATGGCACAGTAAGCAATGTGCCCCTGTAGATGTTGGGGTGGAGGTTTTTCAGTCTGAACTGCTTGGAATAGTGGCAACCTGCTGTGTGCATTCCCAAGAAGTTTAAGGAGCGTCAGCTTAACCTCCTACCACCATTACATCAGGTGAACTCATAACTGTTAAGTGATTTGTCCTAGTATTACATAAAGAAAACCTATGGCTGACTTGGAATTGGACTCCATATTTTCTAAATATGAAGATATTATTCATCAAATCATATTTCTTACCTTGAAGGGCTATAACTTAATTCATGTACTTCTAATCATATATTAAAGTTCTATCTTTTCCCTGCACATCACATCAAGTGCAATAAAACAATGCAATGCTGGTTATTTAAACAGCTATTTGTGGCACTTGTATTTATAACACATGTCAAAATGAGAAGGCAGAGGTGAATGAAACAGATCCAAGAACAAAACTCCTCGTCCTTCAGGCAGTGAAGGTCAGGGCACATAATGGAGCAGTCGCACTGACGCTCCCAAGGGAGCTGCATTTGACATACCACATTTTGGTGTTTTTTTCTGGTCCGTCATGGAGCTGTACAAAGCACTGAGCGTGGTTAAGAGGCTGCCTTTTGCATAGATTTTCAAGAGGGAGATAAAAGATGTAATCACAAAGATGATTATATTTTACATGCAGTGAACTTCTGATTAAAATTGATCTATCCATAAACAGCAAGAGCTCAAACAGCTGAGCAAGCCTGGATCCAGGACCCTTTGCTCCAGGACCCTTTCAAAGGTAATTATATTTAAAAATAATATTCTGCCCTCATGAGATACGCTGGGCCATAGGGAAATAACTAAATGTGAACTCTGGAACAGGGATCTATGAAAGCTGCCAGAGGGGAGTGGCTGACTGTAACATATTAGAGATCAGCACATACCAGTAGAATCATACAGATGCACCAACCAGTGGGTAGTAGTCCAATCCTCTTCTGTTTCTTCCACATGGATAAAGCAAGAAGGATTAGGCATAAGAGAAATTACCTGTTAGAAAGCAGGTGATGCTTATTTAGAGACATGGACTACTACAGGAGGGAAGTCCTTATGAGTTTAGACGAGAAGATTCTCCTGCCAACATCACAGCAGTGTGTAGAGCCTTGTTGATTTAAAAGCATCTCTCAGTGCTACGTCCTTTCTTCTATCAACATCCGTGTCATTCTCACAGCTATGGATGCTTTGATCCATCTTCTCTCTGATCACAGGCATTTTCTTGAATATTCAGGAGAGGGTGAACTACACCAAGCAGCACAGGAGAGAAGATCATACCTCAGATTTACAGTGTCTTGTACATGCATGCCTTGCCTCCCACACCATGGTTTTTATCCATATTCAGGGCCTTCCTTTAATAAAAGCAAATATGTCTGCAGTTGTGTACCAGGATCTGTACCTGTCTTCCTCTCATCTGTGCCTTCTTGCCCAGGTACAGATCCTCCTGCTCTGCAAATCCCTTAAGAAAGTCAAAGCAAAACACCTTTAGCACTCTTCATAAGAGCAGGGATTCTAGAATCTGGCTCAAGTGTTCTCTCCCTTTGATCTTCCCACAATCTTCCATTCTAACGTCCATGCATTATCGCAGTTATGATTCAGTAAAAGTCAAATTAAGCTGATGCTGTAGAAAGCTGTGCTGGAATGTTACCTACCATGTGCTTAAAGCTAAGTATGAGCATCTAAATGAACAGTCATGGATTACAATTCCTTGTTTAACTTACCCAAAGTAGCCTACCTTCACATTAAAAAAATGCTATAATGTTAAATCACTTATAAAGAAAAAAACCACACATTTTAATATTTTTTTTAATTGTAACATTAAGGTTCAAAAAATATTTTTATAATATCAGAACTGTGCTCTAAATCTTGACCTGGAGTCTTAGATTTTTTTTTTTTAATTTTCTCAAGTCTGGGTTGTTTTTTTTCAGTTGATGAAAAAGACTGAGACATGAAAATGGGATTTTTTAGCCAGTAACTCATACATTTAGACTTCTGGGTTTAGGTTTTGGAAAAAATGCACCTAGTTGTTTTCTTATTACAATACTGCTGGTTTTGTTCACCGGTCCATGTTTTTCTTGGAATGTGGTAATGTGGAATGTTTTAAATTAGAGGTTTTACTTTTTACTATCCAATGTCTACTAAATAAGTCCATCATCTAATTCTAAAATTGTGAAGCAGCAAACATACACTTGTAGCCAGCAATATATATATTTTTGCTCCAGAGAACTGCTCTTCTGTTCTAAATTTACTGCAGAAAGTTTCAGAGACAAAAGAAAGGCTCCTTGCCAAACCTAGCTTTGCTTCTTTATAATAATCCTTTAGGTCTCTTCAAATATCCTAACTAAATATTGTAAACTGCTGAGAAGTTTCCAGCAAGACTATAGGAGATAAATAACAGTTGCTAAGCTTCAGCTGACATAATATTTTGTACATAGAATTGTTTCAAATGAAACTACAGAATAAATTAAGGCTTAGACTGGGTGCAAATATAAATCAAAGTCATATTTTAGACCCTAATTTTAATTATAATCAGTTTTTGAAACTTGAGGCATACATTATATTAAAAATATATGGGATATGATCCCTGCTACTGCAACCCACTGCATATTTTGCCTGCCACCACAACAATCCCTATTGTCTGCTGAATACACATGCTGTTTGGAATGTGCACCGCTGGGTGCATTAGCAGTGTCGAGAGACCCTCGAGGGACTTGGATTTGGGGTTTGGTTTAAGTAAGAAATTTAAAGCTGGAATTACAATCTGATACTTATTTGGAGCTCTAGAAGGCTACCCATACAATCCCTTCTCTTAAAATCAGAACAATTGACCCTGTGATTGCTGCAGTCTGTTGGCTCTGGTTCCCTGCTCTGGCACACGTGTCATCTGTTGAGAGATTCCTTGTCCTAAAATTTGAGCTAATAACTCAAAATTAACCTACTTTGTATTACTCTCTGCTTATTCTACTGCATCTGAGCAGGAACAGTATCTTACTATATGTACACAGTATAAAATCATACTCTCCCAGCTGAATCTCTAGGTACTGCTGCAAGTGTTATTAGCCATGCCTGATTTTTTTTTTTTTTTCCAGGATTAAAGAGATTTCACATCCCACCAATCCACAGTTTTGGAGTCCACAGCTTGATGTTATGTCTCCGAAAAAGGAGAATAGGAATTCTAAAGTTTCTAAAGTGTCTCTCTCCTTAGAAAGACACTGCCCAATGTAAGAAATTGATTCTGCCTCATACAGAGACAGACAGCACAGTGAAATGCTTCCTAGACTGCCTTTTTAAACCTCGCTCACCCTGCCTGAAAAAAACCCACCAAACAATCCAGTGTTTGGAATTGCAATGGACATCTCAGAACCACAAGCTACGATCTGTTTCAGTTTGATTTGAGTGCTCTTTGATTGTCATTGATAGTGGTTTTGAAGCAGATTTACTCTAAGAACCAAAATTGTGTCCTTCCTTTTAGAAACGGATCACTTGGAGAAGCCCGCTCCAAGCTCATGTGGTAGCTGTGAAGGTACAGGCATTTTGCTCAGTATTTCATAAGCCATGAGTCCAAGAGGATCCAAATTCAAAGAAGGAAAAATAAATCATTCTCCATCAAGCCATTTAGAATACTGAACGAGGTGTTGCCCTGAAGACCACAGACTCGCACATTTCAGATCGTGCTGAACAACTCAAGATGTCTCTTCAGTCTCATCCCTCCCAATCTCATCCCTCCCACCCCTGCTCCCGTGCAAAATTTTCTAAGAATCTTCTTGAAAGTATCCAATAATTTCTCTGTCTAGTGTGGGTGTTGAGCAGGTGCATGTGAAGAGCAGGATGATTCCCACCCAGGTGGCATGGAGTGATTAGCTTAGGAATTGATGACAGTACACTATGAGGGTCATAAGGAATACTGATGCTTTACAGGCAATATTCCTCATATTTTTTTTATCTAATAAAGATCAACACTTGTACAGCTCAGCTAACAGGATTGTGGACAAACCCCCAACCTCCCATCTAGAGTTATGGTGTTTTATAGCACAACATAAGACAGGTGGGAAGTTCTGCCCTTTAAAATCCCATGCGAAAAGCAAGAGAAGTTGGCATGTAATAACTTCTAATTAGAAACTTTTTATCCACTAAGCTCCTTTGGTTCAAACCAATCACTTCTTCTCTCCTTTCCCTACTTCCAGCAATATTGTATTTGTAGATTTGAAAATATTTAGATGCAAGAGTCTGGGTTGGTTTAAACAAAAAATAAGACCAGTTAGGAATAACAGACACTTGGACAGACACATGGGGAACATCAGTGTGCTGTGTCTATTAATAGGACTAATGTTACCTGGAAGTGCTCTTAGATGGGATTTGTACTAGACAGACATACATTTACAGCAAAGGGTTGATATATGGGACTTGGGAAATCAAAAGAGCAGGTTAAGATAGTACTATTATTTTTTTCTTCCTCATGTTTATTCTTCAGTTTCAAGTCAGCTTGTATAACAAGGAACAGCTGCAGAACAGGCAGGATCTATAAATGAAAACAGAAACAACAAAATGTCACATTTTGATAGTATTAACTAGTATTTTCATGTGTGTTCACACTGGAGATTGTGCCAAACTATTCTGAATGTTCTATGAACATTCACACTTCCAAAAACTTTGACAAAACTGGATTTCGGCTATGGCTCACACACGTACTCTTGCAGGAGGCAAGATTTTCATCACGTTCACCAGAATGCCACTAACTGAAGGAGATGCAATAAACTGAAATAAAAACTGAAAAGAAACAATTCGAGCTTTATTTGTAATAACATTGACAGTAGTAAAATGTTTTTCCTTCTACAAAATGAGTTATTCTTTTTGTTTAATAAATCTGTTCCCAGAAGGGCTCTGGAACAGATATTTGTGTTCAGTACCATGTGAAGCTAACACATGCCTGCAGACTCACAGCTCCCATTCATAGAATTCATTGTTACATCCAAAAAAATTGTCTCTCACAATGACACTTTATAGAGCAGAGATGCATGAGATTATTTTTTTTTAGCAGAGCACATCTTTGTGTTCACTTCTGTGGTAGCACTAGGAGAGTGTTGAATAGCATCCATATGGCTAACACAGTCCTGAGATCACTTCTTTGGCTTCATCAGGTTGCACAAAAGGTGTATTTCCTTCCTTGGAGCCAGACTTAGATGAGAGTCTTTCTTAGTGCACACAATTAAATGTGTTCTAGTTTACTGAAAGCTATACAGGTGGATTTCTTCTCCTTAGTTGTAAAGTACTGCTAAATAAAGGTTTCTGTTTCCAGACCAAGATTAGATTTCAAGGCCAGTAAAGTTAAAAATTAATTTTTGTGAAGGATGAGTGACTTCTTCATTCTTTTTGAAGAGCAACCATATCCATACAAAGAAGAATCTGCTGCAATACTGTGGAGGGAGGAGAGCATGGTAAAGGTCTTCCCCTTGGCACATATGCAGTCTCAGCATTCCAAAATTACACTCATGTGGGCTTGGTTTTGGAAAGGTTTGCTTGGCTTTATCATCAACCTACTCAGTGCAGGTGAGATTCCATATTTTGCTATCCAGGTCTTGTTCTCTACAGAACAAGCTCAAAGAACACGTGGTTTGTACTATGTGCTATACAACAAAAGAGCCAAGGAAAATACCAAACGAGGACTCTCTTGCCCATTGCTTTAGGGCCTTTAGAAAAGGATGTAGAAAAAAAATAACCAGGCTCCTCTTCACTTTAATAAATAATTACCTCTGCAAAGTCGAATAGGCACGTGAGTAAACACTGTTCCCTTATTGCCCTTCTGAGAAAATTCTATTTCAGGCCTAACTGTAGAGTTAGGAACTTCTCTTCAAGGGGCTGGGCTAAAGCCGTGGTTCTTCCTTGCTATTTTACATTAACTGCTCTGTTTGGTCTCTCTTCCTCTCCTTATTCCCACAAGCGAATGACATTTTTTAATGATTTTTTTCTCTTAGGTACTTCTCAGCCCTTTCATTGCAGCTTGGATCCTAAATGTGATCTGAATTCTCCAAGCTGGCAAAGTACCTGCAAGAACCATATTAGCATACAAGGAGATATTACAATCCTTAGTTAACTTTGTGATTTTCTCTGTGATTGCCTTACTAAATGTAACTTGCCTTCAGGCTTGTCAGTTACTATTTGCAATTTTACATGCTCCAAAGTAGAGTAAAGATCCCCCAAATATTTTGTGTATGGTTTTTTTGTGCTAAACACTGCACAAACACACAAGGAAGCAGTTCTCACTTTAACAAACCATGTATGCATGGAATGAAAACCTTGAAGAGAAGCTTGTACTGAATATTTCACTGTTAAAACCCCTTACAAAGCTCACTAATTTTTTTACCAGAGTCATAGTGTTAAGACACTATATCATCACAAGAATTTAAAAAATTATTTCTTAGGTATGTGTGCAGCTGATATTTAATGGTTTCCTTTCACAGATTTCAATGGCAACTATTGACACATTTAATTTTGCATTTTTAATTATAAATTTAATTTTTTATACTGTGATTTCAAGATAAGATTTGAGCCCCAAGGTGTCTTCAAAAATAAATGTGCCATTTTAATGCACAAACACACACAAAAACTTACTTGGAACACTGCTGTCTCTGTGTGTGTTACTCCAGAATTGAAAAAGCAGAAAGTGGGAGGAGAGAAAGAAGTTAGGTTTTACAGTAGTCTTATTTTTAAAATGTAAGTGAAGAAATCAAAGAGAGGTTGTGTCAAAATGTACTCGCCAGTTCTATTGTGGTCTAAGGAAATTTTAATTTTCAAAGGTCTCCTTGGGCTGTGGTTTTGGCTAATTCCTGCAAGGACTGGGGTGCAGCTTTCAAAATCTCATGGTTTTGCACAAGAGAGAGGCTCAGAGGGGAAGAAAAAGAGGAGACTGTTGTCAAAGAATAAACCTGTATGAGGTAACTAATTCATCAGTGCATATTTTCCTTGCTGATATCCTAAGTGAAGAGTTTGGTTTCCTAATTTTCTCTAGCATAGTAGCATTTTTGCATATTCATGTCAGATTATGCTCTTCTTCGGGTTCCCATGCTAAGCTTCTGTCAAGGTAGAGATTTTTGTGAAGTTTCTGGGTGAGAATGTGAGGCTGCTGGTCAAATGGGAAGATGTAAGCCCCTCTAACACCACTGGCTAAGCTGTCCTTGTGGAGGTCTCTAATGATGGGAGAAGAAAATGCTCTTCAGTAGCTGCTCTTCACACAGAATGGTGCCTCTGTGTGGTGTCAGATCCTTGGTCCCTGGAATGATAGGAAAGAATATGAACTTCTGCAGTCAATAGCATAAAGAACACTACTTCAATAAAGGTTGCATGAAACCCTCCGGAATCTTACTCAGCCCACACCTAACCTCTATTCTTAGGGTTATTTCTGCATTTGAGGCATTGACAGGGCAAGCATTCAATGAATGAACAATTCCAGCAACAGGATTCAAAACCTCACTCCTATCTCACTTGTTTGTTACACCTCGGCTACAGTGTAGCCCTTTGGCATTTGTTACAGGAGGAAAAGTGCAGAAAATCTCCAAACTATATTGTCAGTAACTTTGTGAAATGCTTGCCTCCTCTTGCACCCTCCTTCTCATTTCATGGATAGATCACGCTAGAAGTCACTGAGAATGAAAAAAAAAGAAAAAAAAAGCAGCAAGGTTAAGGCCTTGAAAGGATTTTCAAAGATGGCTTGCCATATGAAACTAAGAAGTGACTCTGTATTACTTGGGTAGTTCACACAGATGACAGGAGGGTTAGAATTCACCATGAGTTTTAGAGGTATAACCATCCACGGAGATGTTTGTCAACCTCTATCCTCACTCAGGCTGTTCCACCAGGCAGAAGACAATGCAAAGTTGAGAAAGCACCAAAGCGTTAATCTTGTTCCAGATCCATTCATTAATAGCAGTATCATTATTCAAAGAAGCATAGAACAGCTGAAGTTGAAATCACCAATGCAGATTCTTTAACCCAACTCTCCTGCCCAAAGAAGGGTCAGCTACAGCAGATTGGCCAGGGCCATGCCCAGTCAGACTTTAAATCTCTCCAAGGGTAGAGACTCCACAATCTCTCTAGATTCTCTGTGTCAATGTCTGACCACCTTCGTATTCAGAGCATTTTTTCTTATATTTAATTAGAATTATTTGTATTTCAGTTTGTGCTCACTGCCTCTTATCTTCTCACTGGCTGCATCACATTTCTTAGTGATGGTCCACAACAAAAATTCTTCTCCCCCAACCTTGGCCAGTATTTTTTTTTCTCTCTTAATTTAAATTGAGCTCTGATCTCCATATCAGGAGCCATAAAGAACTGCAGTAAGAATTGCTTTATTCTAATACTGAGCCAGA
This sequence comes from Cyanoderma ruficeps, assembly GCA_008694505.1. Lineage (NCBI taxonomy): Eukaryota > Metazoa > Chordata > Aves > Passeriformes > Timaliidae > Cyanoderma > Cyanoderma ruficeps. The sequence goes on from VZDJ01007753.1 coordinate 2,535,085, forward strand.
TATTCATTAAGGATATGAAGTCTCTTCTCTGCTTATCTTCCAGCAGCATTGTTTTGTGACAGGAAATAAACAACATAAAGCATAACATTCAGTGAGAAGGCCTTGCTCTGATCACTAGCTCTCTCTCTCTGTGAAGAGCTATCCCAGGCTTCCATTCCCCCTGCTAACTATTAAGTAGCTGAACTATTTAAAAATTAAAATAGTTTTTTTTTTAAGTCTGAGATATTTTCCTGGCAAGTTCACAGCTGGAATCAATTTTTACAGCCACCTTACCAAACAAACTAAAAATACAGGGCTTAATAATGAAAAACCTGGTACTACCTGAAGTATAATGGAGCAGGCGTGCTGCTGTAATAATTCCTTTAGGCCTGGAGAAACTAAGCAATGTTAATTATTAATCAAAAGCAAAGCACCCATTTTTAAACATTTTCCGAGGAGATGTGCTCATTTAATTTCTTGGTACTATATATTATTTTATATCAGTACCTGTCATGCAAAGCCAGAACCACTCACACCACTGTGAGGACAATGATCAGAAATAACACCCACAAACCCACACAACACAAGGCCTTAGGAAACCATTGAAATAATCAGTGTCTCTTTCTCCTCGTGGCTGTGAATACTTCATAAAACAAGCAGCCCTAACAGAATCCCAGAATCATTAAGGTTGGAAAAGTCCTCCCAGATCATGGAGTCTAACCTTTTACCAAACATCACCATGGCACTATTAGTGTACCATGTGGTTTAACCACTGCAGCAAAGAATACCTAAAGATATATATAGAGGGCCAAAAGTAGATTATGTTTGTTTCGAAACCACAGATACCAAGGAAATTTCTCTAAAGGCCATTTGGTTTCACAGTGTTCTTATTTTTTAGCCTTTCTTGTGGAATACAAAAAGTTTCATCTTCTTTTGTTTCCTGACAGCCTCTTGCATGGGAGAGGTGAAGAAAATCAGTTTGCTGGATAATTGCTTAGTTCTGAAGGAACATCTGGGAAGGAGAGGTGAAAATAAATTGAATGGAGTGAAAACTGTAGTCAATGAAAGCTAATGTGGATTTTGAAATGACACACCATCAAACAAAGGCTTTATAATTCAGGCTTAAAATGCTTTTCCTTCAGTCTTCTTATATTCATTCTTCATTTTCTCGTACGCTGATCTTGGTCCTCAGCCTGGAATGATGTACTATTTTCTCACTACAACCTTAAGGTTGCTGTGAATTAATTTTATGCTTCTTTCAGTCCTCATTACAGTCTTTGACACAAGGATGAGTTTTCACAGAAGTGAATGCCAGGATGTTCTGGCTTTCATTGAATATTCTCATTAATCCATTCTTAGGACAAAGACTAATGATAAAGAATAAGCACAGATATTAATTATTTTATTTCTCATGGCAATTTTGGGGATGTAATGAGAATGGAATGATCACCCCTTTTGGTCCTTTAAGAGGGTTTTTAAAGTATATAAAAATATTCAAAATTAATTTATTCTTGTAATTAAACCATGATAAGACCAGAAGCTTAAAACACATCACATTAATTCATTTTTGTGCCAGTTTTAAGGGCCCAGACCTGTACATGCCAATTAGAGTGAACAGAAGTAGAGGATACAGGTCAGTGGAGTACCACAAATTATATTTTTCAGAAAATTTATGTGTTGAAAATAGGCAACACTATAGACCTGAGATATCTACAGGATGTAATATTATATCTGTTTGTATTTCCGTTAATTCCAAATAGATGTTCCACGTTAGTGGCTGTGCGTTAGCACATTTTCTTCGTTAGCAATGTCTTTCATCTCAGTATGACATATTAATTTATGGCATATCTTGCCAGAAATCAGTGAATAGTTGAACTGTACCTCATCAGACAAACAGTGTTTTTTAAAAACAACTAAACCTATTATGATTATTTTTGAGACTTATTATAGAGTAAAATCCATATAACTTCCATGATGTACCCATCTTTGAGAGAAAAAAATACTGGGAGAGGGAAAATATCCCATATGGGAAAGTCACTGGGGAAATCTAGGCTGTTTGAATTGTTTGGAGCAGCACAAGGCCTTTAACCCTCAACAAATTCCTCTAGTGGCCCTTTCTTCTGGAAAGTTAAGAAAGAAGAAGGTAAGAGGGCAACTTTCTCTTGAATTCCATTTAAACGCCAAGCATCACACTTGTTTCAGCAGGAGGCAGATGGGATGTTCTGACTACTGAGGTGATTATGGAATTATTGATGATGCTGTAATTTATGTCAGGACAGGAAAAGAGTGTGAAGAATCCTAGCAAGGCACGTCATAACTTCTAAGAAATTTTTTAAGTAAAGTTTTGGGTCAAGCCCTTTCTTGTGAGTAACTTCAGTTTATCACACAGCTGTTGTGGGTTCGGAGCTATATCATAGACATGTTTTGATTCAGAACAGAAAAAATACATGGCTAGTTTAAAAAGAATTCTATTTATTTGGAAGTATTTCATTACAAAGAGAAAGGGGTGGAAATATTACCAGTAGATACCTGGTGCCATAATGCTTCAGTGAACAGGATGAAAGCAGTTCCTTGCCTATGGGCTCAACTCATTTTCAGACAATTCCACTGGTCCTACTCACCTTCCAAATGCCCAACTCAAGGAAATACCTGTTGTTGACACACTCAGATATCTTTGAATAAATACAAGGGATTGTATCCCTGCATTACAACTTCTGAGTGTTCAGTGACAGTGGCATGTTTGTGTTAAGCCACCAAATTGATCTCAAAGCATGAAAGAGAAATGATGAACAGGTTTCTCTGGGAATATCTGTATTCATTTGGAAATTTTCCCTCCTGTTGACATTTATATAGCTGCATGACTTCAGTATTTCTTACAGCTTTATTCCTGAATAGCACAGTGCCTGTGGAATATAATCTATTTTCTGAGCATTACCCAAATGTAGTCTATATAGACGGCATTAAACTTGAAGAACAAGACCAATGCACTAACAACTCTTATCCCAGCTGTATTCAGCAAAGTCACAGAACGGAATAACAGACATGCAGGAAAGCCATCTGCAGCCTTCAAATCTAACCTGTTGTTTCTAAACCAGGCATTAGTTTTTGTTTTGGTGGTTTGGTTTTTGGGTTTGGTTTTGATGTGTTAGTCATCCATATGAGTATCTCTTGGACAGGAATCTATCTCTTTTACTGCAGGTTCTCTGAAGTATCCCTGAAAAAATGATAGAATCATGAAATGGTTGGAGGGGATTTTAATGATCATTTAGTTGCAACTCCCCTGTCATGGGCAGGGACACCTTCCTCTACAGCAGATTGCTCAGAGCCCCATCCAGCATGGCTTTGAACATTCCTAAGGATGGGGTGTACAAAACTCCCCTGAGAAACTTGTTCCAGTATCTCACCACCCTCAGAGAAAAGAAGTTCTTCTGTACTTTCTGTATAAGAACAAAAAAGCATATAAATCTATCAAAACTCCAAAGGACATTGGAAAAAAAAATTTAAAAAAAGGAATTAGCAACAAATTACAGTGTTTATTAAGTAAGGTAGTTTTAAAAATCTAAGCCTAGAAAATATCCTGTGTAAGATCAGAGGGAAAGAATACAGGTTCATGTTTCATTTGGAAGATTTTTAAACTGTCCGATCTCTTTCTCTCAGTAGCAGCACCCCACTGGGCACTAGGAATAAGCAAGAGGTGTGCAAGCAGAGAGCAAGGGACATGTCTGGTTACAGACATCTGCTTACGGTGTTTCTATTGCCAAATGAAAGACAGGACAGTAACCACAAGATGTTGACATCTAGAAGAGGATCCTCTGGACAGTGCTCCATATGTAACCCATGCTAATTCTGAGATTTTTCTTTTTTTCACCTGCTTAAGAAAGAGAATTGTCACATCTGACCCATCTCTTTAGTCAAGGCAGCTTAAATGTTGATTTGCACAGGCCAGAAAACTGCACTGAATAAATCACAGAACACAAATTTAGTCTACAAATAATTTCTAATTACAAACATACTTCACAGTACAAGAGTGGTGGAGACTCACAGAATAAAGCACTGGTTATAGTCCCTTCTCTCAACATTACAGCCATGTCAGAAATTTCCTAAACCAGTATGTTGCATGAAATGAATTTATCTGTGCTGTTGGCTCATTGACTGCCATTTGAATTGCCTTCCATGTCATTACACCAAAGGTGAATGTAGTCTTCTGTCTTTTCATATATTCTATTCCTTGTCAAAATATCAAGGGAAGGCATTAAGCAGAGTGCTCTCCCACAGCACTGCATCACTGACTAGGGGAGGCCAGAGGAAGCGAAAACGTGCCTTTGGGAGTTGGCAAAGAATACACTGGGACAGGTAAAAGCTTAGAAGATTTTGCAAGAGTAGGAGCCATAGACTATGAGAAACTTTTTTTTTGTTTGTAAGTACTGTTTTAAATAAAAATTTCAGACTAGAAATTAAAATTTAAACAATGTAAGTGCCTCAGAGAACCAGGCTCTAAAGCAGTCCCTTAATGGGATTCCAGCACAGCCTTTATTTTTTAATGTGAAGAAGGGAAAGGATTTGTCATTAAACTTTAAAAATAATCAAAATAAAAATGCTTTTTGTTTTTGTGGGCTGACAGTGCTACTAAGCACAATTGTGTTCACTTAATGGGTGTCCATTGGTAAGGAGAACTTTATCCTGTGTAACGGGTTAGATTCAAATTTGAGTTTGCCTTGTCCATTCAGCAATCTGTATTTTTCCAGTCAAGTGTGCAGGATGTCATGTCTGAAGTATCTTCACTTTAACAATTATATCTCAACTACTAGCATGTGTACAAGCTCTTAAGAACTCACTGGTTTTAGAATATGAAATAAGAAATACCATGCGAGAAAACTGTATTAATGGCTGTGATCTGAAAGACTAATAGCCGCTGTCTTTTCTATTAATTGATGTGAGAAGTGTAAGAAAAACCTTTAGCATCATGCTGAAAAAATTTATGTGAGGCAGTGACCCAAAATTCAGCAAAACCCTCCAGAAAACAGAATAACCATCTTCCTTGTCTGCAGTGTAAACATCAAAATTTTCTATAATGCAGAGAAAGAGAGACATTATGCATTCTTTAGTCTTCGTTTTTTCAGTCTTCCTCAGTAGCTGGTCACTGTAATAAGTTGCAATCATGTAGAATACAAAAGAGGAGATGCTGCTGTGGAGGAAACAAGTACATTTGTAAAGGACAAACAGATTCTAGGAAATCTTGGAGGAAGTCTTGGCCCTGGAGGCCCTAAACTGCAAGATGAAATCTGTTAACAGTGTTAATACAGTGAGATACCTCTTAAACTGAGCCTTCAGTCCTTGCTATTACTTCTATGTCAGTAATGAATAGTAAATGAAAATAAATATAGAAGCAATGGTCCTTGATCCACACAAGGTTTAATATATGCTGATTAGTATATATTTCCAACAACAAAATTATGGCTTTATACTCATCACTGGTGGACCTTGTTCTCGCAGTATTGCTACTTATTGTGGCAATGAAAGTCGTTTGAAAGTTGAATCTGCAAGTGAATGTACTGTGGTGTACATACGGCATAGTTCCCATAAATTTAGCACACAGGAATTTATTTCAACAGCTACAGCTTTCAGTAGTTCATCAGTTTTGTTTTGCATGAATGTAATTTACCTTTCAGCCACCAAAGGCTTACAGTGCAGGTCTTGTATTGAAACAAAACTAGTACTGTGGCAGCTCTCACATCATGCTATTGAAGGGGTGGGAGAACCCTCATATTTATTCCAAAGTTTTCCAAAGCAGTTAAACTCAGACATGGATGTAGATATCTGCACTTTTTTAGAGTAATGTTAACATAATGGTAGCACAGGGCCAGTAAAACTACATTTTCACTGATGCAGCTGTAATAATTTCTGTAATACAAGGATGCGTATTCTCTTCCTTTTTAGTGTCTTATAAAAAGAAACCACAGGAAGAAGAACGGCTATTGAAATATCACAGTTCTAAGGGAAGGAGAAAATGCTGTGTCTAAAATGAAGTATATCACTGCATCTCCGAGATCCTCCCACCCATTGGAAATAGCCACAAATGAAGGCGAAGACAGACATTTCAGACTTTGAAAGTGCCAAGATTTGCAACAAATTTGTTGTTTGGATTTATTGGTCTTCAGGAAGAATGACCATTTCATTAGTGGAAATTTTACCTTACCAGAGCATCGAGAATTTAGCCAACTTTCTGCTATGCCTTTTACCTTCTTTTATAAAATATGGGCTAGCCTGGTTCTTGTTGAAGTCATTGGGATTTTTGGCATGGATTTCAAGATGAATAGCCAGTGGGTCCCAAGCAGAGACGACAGAAAAGGCACACTGCCTCTTACTTAAAGTGCAGTTCAGATCAAATGCTGTGAGCTCCAGGGCTGTATTTCCTGATGCTCTCGTCATGCATTAGGCATTTCTGTTCACAATAGCCAGCTTCTTCTTCAGTCAATTTTACAACTTCAGTTGTGTTTTAAAGAGGAAATCTAATACTAACCATGGAATCTTGTCAGGAATTCAGTAAATCAAGTGACTTTTTATGGCGTTTTACAAGAAAGAAAACTATTCAGGTAAACTGACAAGTCCAAATAGGAATAGGAGACTCCAGCTTGGTGCATGTTATGAATCACAGACTAGTACCTCTACTGGGATTGAGAGACACGCTCCAATCCAAGATGAATTCAAACCAGTTCACAGGGATTCTTAAAGTTCTGCTAAAAAGGGAAGCCAAAATGCTGACAGCTTTATTAGAGTGTGTAAATCAGAGTAAGAACCAATTCATTTTAAATCTTCAAGCATACCTTTCAATATGAATCCAATTCCCTTTAAGATACTGTTGCAGTTCTTAAAAAGCACTACACATCTTGCTAAAATGTCAAAGGGTTTTATTTTTTTATCAGAAAGGTATTTTGCCAGCTGGGCTAAAAGATGCCTCTTCAATAAGTTTTCTAGCAATTTCAGCTGAGTTCCAACACCTTTTTGTCCCTTCAGAAGCGTTGTAAGCCTTGATATTAAAGTGTTCAGGATCATCTAAAAGTCTAAGGACTTATCATGGCTTGATGTTGTGAGACCTTGCTGTGGTTTAACCCCAAATATCAACCAAGGCCTTCACAGCCACTTGCTCACTCCCCCACTGGTGACACCGGGGATAGAACTGGAAGGGTAAAAGCTGCAAAATTCATGGCTTGAGGTAAAGACAGCTTAATAGAGGAAGCAAAAGATGCTCACATAAACAAAGCAAAACAAGGAATTAATCCCTATTTCCCACAGGCAGGAAGTGTTGAAACCTCTCCGGGAGCGCAAGGCCCCATGGCAGTAACAGTGACTTGGGAAGACAGACACTTCAAATATCCCTCATTTCTCCTTCTTCCTCCCACTTGATATACTGGGCATGATGCTAGATGGTCTGGAATATCCCTCTGGTGAGTTGGGGTCACCTGTCCCAGCTGTGTCTCCTCCCACCATCCCATGCACCCCGAATTTCCTCACCAGTGCAGCAGTAGGGAAAGCAGAAAAGGCTTTGGCTCTGTGGAATCCCTGCTCAGCAATAACAAAAACATCCCTATATTAACAACCCTGTGTTCGGCACAAATCCCAAACACAGCCCCATACCAGCCACTGTGAAGAAAATTAACCCTTATATATTACAATTAGAGTTAAAACATTATATTCTTTCTGTGTACCACATTCTTTCTATAGACATTGTGGAATTTTGCCTAAGCAATCTTCTACAAAATCTAAGGAATGCATACATCAGAGATAATTATAGAAATATTTACAGTCTACTCTCTTCCCATGATGCGTGAACACATACATACATGTATAAAAAAGCCCTGTTGATCTTTTACTCTGTGTCTCAAATACTTTGTACAGTACTATTTTTGTGCCCATGCACGAAAGTCCATGCTGTATGGACCCTTCTGGATTAAATGCTTACTTGTAATGCTTCCTGTACATCTATATGTAGCTAAGGGGTAGAGGAGGAGACACTTAAAACAATATTCTACATAAACTCACTTAGGTCTGTATGTTTCTTTCATTTTGATTTAAAGGAAAAACCTGAAATGTTTTTTGAGCAAAATTCATACATGTCTCTTCTTGTCTCTGTCACATAAATGTCCTGATAGGGTCACATAACAAATTAATTATTTTAAGTGAAGCAGGATAAATATTTTAACGTATAAAATAATATGAAGTATGTTTTCACGTTACAATAATGTAATAAGTCAATATGTTTTATATGTAATCAAAGAAAGAAAGTATTATCTGCTCTCTCAAATATACAGATTATGAATAATTCAAATCATTTTTGAAACATGATTTACTACCAGATTTAGTGTTCTAGCAAGGAAGAGGGACTCTCTCATCAGGATTGCCTCTTTTAGGCTGTTACAATGTAGTGAATCCTCAGAATATTACTGGAATGAGAAGAAAGTCATCTCTCATTAAGAATGAAATATATACTTAGTTAAGTATAACTAAGTTATAACATAGTTAGTTAACTATGTTATTCTATTCAATGTCCCACAGACAGAGGATACTTTAAGCCCACCAAAGGGGAAAAGCTGTGATTTATACAATAAAAAAACAGAGGTTCAGCCTGAATCAGTGCAGGTTCATTGGGACAGGAGATGCTCTTCACTGCACTCAGTCACACAAGTTCTTCTATACTTGAGATGTTCCTCCCTCTGTGTCCTTTGCCACTCTTTTTGTATCCCCATCTGCATCCTGCTTCATCAGTTGTTTCCTGTGTACTTCATTTTCCAGATATGTGAAATGTGCCGCAAATAACATCCATCATGACCCAGTATTATCTCAAGCCAGCATCTGAATAGGATACACAACAGTTTAATTGATTTTCTTTTTTTTTTTTAAATAAGAAAATAGGAGCTACATTGCTGCATTCTCTACAATACCAGAAAGTAGGTGCAGGTTTTCTTC